>CM053609.1:104343212-104356388 GCA_028646535.1 Procyon lotor
GCCAGCATTACCCTGATCCCCAAACCAGGCCAAGACCTCATCCAAAAGGAGAGTTTCAGGCCGATATCCCTGATGAATATGGATGACAAGATTCTCAACAAGATCCTACCTAATAGGATCCAACAGCACATTATAAAAAGATTATTCATCAAGACCACGTGGGATTTATCCCTGGGATGCAAGGGTGGTTCAGCATTCACAAATCAATCAATGTGATAGAACAAATCAATAAGAGAAGAGAGAAGAACTACATGGTCCTCTCAATTGATGCAGAAAAAGTATTTGACAAAATTCAGCATCTGTTCCTGATTAAAACTCTTCAAAGTATAGGGATAGAGGGAACATTCCTTAACATCATCAAGTCTATCTATGAAAAGCACACAGCAAATATCATTCTCAATGGGGGAAAGCTGGCAGTCTTCCCTTTGAGATCAGGAACACAACAAGGATGCCCACTCTCACCACTCTTGTTCAACGTAGTGCTAGAAGTACTAGCAACAGCAATCAGACAACAAAAATAAATAAAAGGTATTCAAATTGGTAATGAAGAAGTCAAACTCTCTCTCTTTACAGATGACATGTGTTTTTTTTTCCATATAAACTTGATGCCCCAGAGAAAAATAAGCTGCAGCTGTTTCCTTGTCCCCTTGTCTCCCCAGTATGTCTCTTGTAGCCTGACCAGTGACCTGTTTGTCTTCACCTCTCCCTTCTAGGTAAATCACTACACTTTTTCCTCTTTGACTTTTACTTGCATATCTGGAAATGCTCTCTTTCCTCAAAAGCCTCCTCTTTTAACCATCTTAAAATACTTAATCCAGGGGCACCTGGGTGGCTCAGTGGGTTAAGCTTCTACCTTCAGCTCATGTCATGGTCTCAGAGTCCTGGGATCGACCCCTGCATCAGGCTCTCTGCTCAGCAGGGAGCCTGCTTCCCCCCTCTCTCTGCCTGCCTCTCTGCCTACTTGTGATCTCTCTCTCTTTCAAATAAATAAAAAAAATCTTTAAAAAAATATTTAAGCCAACTTAGATTGCTCATTCCATCAGTTCACATGCAATCAATATTTACAAGAGTGCTCTTTATGTGTACTGGCTACCTCAGAGAATGAGGAATCCCTGCTCCCCTGTAGCTTATATTCGATGGGAAAGATAGTCAACAACTAAATGGGTGTTAGGTGATGGTAACTAATAAGAAGACAGGAAAGGAAGGGACTGAAAGATGGGGGTAGCTCAGAGCCATTTTCAATAAAGTGGTTTGGTTTGGAGATGCTTCTTTCATAAACAACATTTTATGTGGGGCCCAAATAAGTTGAGGAAGAAGCCCCAAGGCTGTGTAGAGGAAGGCTTCAAGTATCATATCCTAGAAGACTGAACATTTGGAGCTACAACAAAGCCACTGTAAAGACTGTGGTCTATTCTATGTGAAGCCACTGGAGGGTTGTGCAGACAGAAGCAGTACAACAGGATCTGTATTCTAAAAGAATATCTGGGCTGCTCTCTTCAGAACAGAAAATGGGACAAGGATGGAAGCAGAGAGAACAGGAAGTTAGGACAATAATTAAGTTGCTCAGGAGACAGTAGTGTCAGTAAAGACAGATGTCTAAAGGGGGAGCTAGCTATGTTGGGAGATAGTGAATCGGGGTAAAAGTGTTGAGTTTCAGATGCCATGTCTGTAATAAGGGAAAAGTGTGGTTCAGTTGCAGGAATAATAATCTTATTTGTTTGTTTGCCTATTCATTCATTATTAAATAAGATAATTTATTTTAGGTGAAGAAATTGTTACACCTACAACAGGCATTCATGTGTCTATGCTTTTATATCATATATAAAGTATAGAGGTGGATTTTTCCTTAAGTAAATGAAGTCCCAGAGTCCTCCTTCCCCCAAACTTGGCTCTCTAAAGGCATTGAAGAGTGCTCTATGAGGGGGGAAAGTCAGGTTTCATTTCTGATAAATTGTTTATGGGGATCTCAGAAAAAAGTGACTTCAGTAATTCAATGTGATTTCCTTTTTTAAATCTAAATAAATACCCATTTATGTACCTAAGTTCCATTTTCACTCTTAATTTTGTATTTTTCTTTTTTTTTAAAGATTTTATTTATTTATTTGACAGAGAGAGAGAGAGAGATCACAAGTACACAGAGAGGCAGGCAGAGAAAGCCTGATGCAGGGCTCGACCCCAGGACCCTGAGATCATGACCTGAGCCGAAGGCAGGGGCTTTTAACCCACTGAGCCACCCAGGCGCCCCTAATTTTGTATTTTTCTTAAAAGGCCCCACATATTATGTAGTAAATATTACATATATATGTGTGTATTTAAACAATTATATAAGTACTAATTTTTGCATGTTTAATTTATATGATGATTATGGTATATCCATGTTATATACATGTAGATCTGTTTAATGCATTTTAATTGTTATATAATATATTGCTCTATGATTATTACTATTTGCCCATTTCCTCCTGTTGAAAAATTAGCTAGTTTCAAATTTTTCTGCTACTCAAAAGAATGAGAATGATCTTAGATATCTTATATCCACTTGAGTTTCTTTATAAATGTGGTTCTTCAAGTTAAAAGATCAAAGTCAAAGTGGGTGAATCAATTTAACCTTTGGTAGTTTATGAGAATAGGTAAGCCTAGTTTGAATTGCACTCCCATGATACTAATTGTGGTAAGCAGAATATTGACACCTGCCCCGGATGTCCACAGCTTATTCACCAAAACCCGTGAATATGTTAAAATGTGGGGGTTTGCAGGTAAAACGACTTGTTATCAGCTGACATTGACTAGTGATATTAGCTTGTATTATCCAAGTGGTTCCAATTTAATCACAAGTGGTCTCAAAAGTGGAACAAGGTGGCAGAAGAGGAGAACTAGGGAAAGAGCAACATGAGGGGGTCTTGTGGATGTTGCTGCATTTGAAGATGGAGAAAGAGGACCAGTCAAGGAGGCAGGTGGCCTCTAAAAGCTGGAAAAGGCAAGGAGAGCCTCTAAGAAGAAATGCACCCTGCTGCCATCTTAATCTTGGCTCAGTGGGGGACCCTGTCAGACTTCCTGTAAGGTAGGAAATTTTGTGTTATTTTCAGCTACTACAGTCATAGTAACTTTCAAAAGCAGCTATGGAAAACTAATATGCTAGTGAAGGTTAGGATCTTTTCATATATTCATTGAACATTCAGGTTTCTCTGTGAATTACTGGTACATACTTATTGCTTATACTTTTATCAGAGTGTTTGCCTTTTCTTAAGTTGATATATAGTAGTTTTAGAAGTACTTGAGAAAAGTACTATTTGTTATGTGCATTGTTGTGTTCTGGGGTGCTTTGGAGGGTTTTGTTTTTAGTACATAAACAAGATTATATTGGGGTTTTAACAATTGATAACTTTATTAAAAAAAGTTAAACTGGGTTCCTTCTCAGTTTTTAAGGTTGGTGTAAAAACTTTAACCTATGTCTGGTAATTCTTAATCACTTAAGGACTTAATCCTTAATCACTTAATCACTTTTAAGGACTGTTTGAATAACATTTAATATTTACACCTACACTAAAGTTTTTCAAACATTTTGAAATGCATCTATAAATATATTTAATATAATTTTAAATAATATTCTGTAGAATAGTTGCTTGAATTAAGAAGAAAAAATTCTAAATGCTTAAATAGCTCATATGCTCCGGTGGAAAAAAGCCTATTCAATGCCCAGATCTTGCTATCTAGGATCATTCTCCAATGAAAGGATCCATGGGTTCCTGGAGTAATGGCTGACCCTAGGGCTGGGCATGACATATACCAAATAAGACTGGAAACTTTTAGTAAGAAAATGTAAGGATAAACTTATTAAAATATATACACATGTGCGCATGCATACTCAAGCCAATGGCTGTCAAAGGGTCATAGGATCTAAGTGAAAGAGCTCCCAATGACGAAAGTGGAACAATATAAATAATCAAATACATACATAAATGAGGAGAATAGGCTAATTTTACATGCAGAAAAATTTCAAATGATTTATATAGGTATTTCCCTATCAAGGATGTAGAGCATAATTCCCCAGTCCTCAAGTGTGGGCTGCGGTGCTGAGACACTTCTGCCAATGAGTACCATTTGGATAAAGGGGGCTAGGGTGGGGGGAGGCACCTGTGGAGAGAGCAGCTTTACACTAGAGAAACCTGATAACTACTGCCCTAGCCAGGTGATCAAGGTTAACATCCACAGCGATGTCATTTTGATATATGTGACTAGAATAGCACTTTACCTCTGTGGGCTTCTTCCTCAAAACTCCTACTCAGGGCTGAATCATGAGAAAAATATCAAATAAATTCCAACTGAGGGACACTCTACAAAATACCTGATTGGTCCTGCTCAAAACTGTTAAGCACTTCTAGTCTATAAGGGTTTTTCTAGTGAAAAACAAACTTTGATGACCATGAGCCATGATGACTAAATGTAACCCCTGGAATGGGATCCTGGAACATCCTAAGTCTAAATCAATTCAACTATGAATTTTAAATTGGAAGAACAGGACTGATATTTATGGGATAAAGCCTCTTAAACTTAAGAAGTATGTAAATTACAAAATATATATGAAGTATACATTAATAGTATTAACTTGCCTAATTTTATCTTCCCAGACTTAAGAGATTTTTATATACTTAAAAAAAAAAAAAAAAGGTAGTCCCTATTGGATTGGGACTTCTCATCCACTAATGAAGAAAGAGCCCAGACTGGTGAACTGAGCTCAGTTTTTCCCAGAGATTTTGTTTGGGCTGGAGATTAGGAGCAGTGGAGAACCACTGAATCCCCTCCCTACACTGAATCATATTGAGCCCCATTTTTAGTTATTATGTCCCACTCCTCAGCTTGAAGGATGTTAGTCTTATTGTTCATATTACTGAAGTTGCTATCCATATACAGAAATCTACAACCCCATTAAAGATCAAGCACAGTTAAAATTATTTGGGGCTCAAGATCTTAGTGATATATTTCCACCATCTAACAAAATTGTCGGAAATAGTGGGATCCTAAGATCGATAAATGTTTTTAATGAAAAATACTTTCTAAATCTGTTATTTTCTTTGAGTTACATAATACTTATGAAGCTTAAAGTGAATTTTTGATAGCTCATATGAATTTTTCTTACTTAGCAGGGCTCTCCCATGTGTTGTAGTCTTTATATGGCCACATAGCCACATATTGTGGTGTGCTTTCATCTTATCATACAAAAAATCTATTTTCATAAGTTTTTGTTAGTATTATGTTGCAATTTCTGTGAATCCAAACCTTATGAAAATGTTACTTTCTTCTAACTTTAGCATTTTACCTTATCGTGTAGTTCTTAATCTGCTTAAAATGTACTTGCTGTGTGAGGTAGGGATTGAATAATTACTTCATCTTGGCAGGCAGTTCTCCACAACACATTTATTGAATAGTCCATTCATTCCTAATTTATTTGCACTGGTATTTCTAGAACATAAGCACATGGAAGAGCTGGTATTTTTGTCCATTTTATTCACTGTTGTATCTCCAGTATCTAGAACAAGGAGTGCTACTCAATAGTTATTTATTGAATAAGTATTTTCCTTATGAATTTGCATATATTTCTTTACCTTTTAAAAACACTAGTTCCATTAATGAGTTCACTGTTTTCTGAATAATGTTGAACTTTGAGATTTCATATAGTTTCCATATGTACAAAACCTCAATATTTAATGCTTAAACCTAACATTCTTCATGAATTTAGATTAATCCAGACCCAATCTCCACCCTCATGTCTAATGATAATTGCCATTTTAATTTTTTTTTTTTGCATTACTAACTTGGTAGGAGGATATAGAAAGTATGTAAAAACGTTTAGTTCAAAGCTCAATCATTTACTTTATGCCTGGTCAAGCGACTTATTTTCCAAAGTTTGTGTATTATCTGTCAGAACTTTTAGAATCTTTGAGAAAATAAGACCTGTGTGATACTTAACATAGTGACTATCCTACAAATCTCTTGTTGAAGGTTAGTTTCATTTCTCTATGAAGATACTTAGGAACTGATACTTCTGTATTTATGTTAGTCCAATTTGTGGGGGAATGGGGGACAGGGAGAGGGAGATTTGCTATGCCCAAGGAGAAGAACATGGGTTAAGACACATTCATTCTGGTTAGTCTGGATTTTATCACCTTGTGTGGCAAAATACAAGCCTTCAGTTTTATCTTTTGTATGATGGGTGATGATACCAAACTTTCAAAGTTATTGTGAAAAATAGAGATAATATTTATAAAGTCACTACTACATCCTAGAACATTTGGTAAGTCTATTTTCTTCCTATTATATTTGAGGAGACCAAGACTTAATCATCATTAAATAACTCAATAACCTAACAATCCTATTCATATGTAGTAGATGCTCAAAAATTTTTGAGTAGTGATGAAGAAGGAAAACCAAGCATACGAAAGAAAGACCACGATTGCTCTGAGTTTGTGTTCTTCCTAGCACTGCTATTATTTGTGTAGAATTTAAGACTATTTGGGTATTAACAGTGTGAGATGTTTGTATATGCAAGTTAACTCTAATTTGCACCTTGGGGAAAGTTGGTGTTTATAGTACCCTTTTCAGGAATCCACACTTCAGAGGTGGTTAAATAACAGGTCCTGTGAAGCACCCCAATCAGAAATCCACACCTTCAGAGGTGGTAACTTAGCACTCTTATATGGAAATTTACACAAGAGAGGTTTATTATTAGCACGAGGGGTGTTAGAAATAATTTTCCATCAGTGAAATAAAGGCGTTAAACATAGATGGTTGCTTAGGAAGTTTGTATATATCTCTGTGGCAAGTGCATGAATGAGGTGTAAGAATTTAGCAAACTTAACAGTGGAATAATATCCATGCAGCTCTTGGGGTCCTGTGAACCTCTACTTCAAAGAGACCCCTGCCACTGAGGCTTATGGAAGACAGACTGGGTCTGCCACTAGAGTCTTACTGAATCTGCCTCTTGAGAGCCTTTTGAGTCTGCTAATCAGGAGAGCTTAGCTACTGAACACATGGTATAACTCTCCTTTATTGATGCTTGCTAACATGCTTTTGCACAGTATACAGAGGGATTTAGTCTTGGACTTAAGATACTCACCAGTAGCAAAGAGGTACGGGAGAGGGATCTTGGTTTGCATTTACCCTAGGAGGGTCTCCCAATATTTAAGGAAAGTTTGCTGTTACTAAGTTTTTGTTTTTGTTTTTTTTTAAGCTAAAATCATGACTTACAGACATAAAATGAACACATGTTAAATATTTAACTGACTAACAAGGGAATCAGGATAATGAAGATAATGCTATAACTGGTTCAAAGGAAAACCCAAAGAACAGATATATTTATAGATCTGGGATATTAAAAAGAATATGCAAACAGAGCGGTGTCGGTCTCCAAGAACACCCTCAGGCAGAAGCTCAGAAGCTCTTCTCATGGTTTTGGATTAATACAGTAAAAGGAGCAGATCAGACACAGAATCAGCAAGGGTAAAAGCCACAGAGGACAAAGTGTGGGAGAAGCCGGGTGTACATTTCCAGGTGTCTCCCCTCTGAAGTCTCAGAGGGATGCACATAATTCTTCCAGCAACACTGTGTGACAACTAGGGAAGCTCACCCGAGTGTTGGTGGCCATGGATTTTATCGGTAGTCACATAGACATGTGGGGCCCACCTGACTTCAGCTACTCTGACTCCAGCCTCCCACCCCCCAGAGCAATAAAAGCCTTTCACTATAAGTTGCACTGTTTGGATATGCTTGTCCGGCCTAAATGGTACAGAATAGCTCAAAGCCTGGAAACCTATAAAACTTTATCAGGAAGAATATTCTTAGGGCTCCAAGGTTTTCTCCTCGGAACTGACCAAAAGCCAGTCCTAAAGACAGGCCTTTGTTTGGAATGTACAGGGTTTGAGTCATGGAACCTTGCTGAATTAATCCTCGTCTGCCCAAAGGTCAAAACAACCTTTCCCTTGGTGGAGGAAGGAAAGGTCCTTCCAAAGAGGATTTATTTTCATGTTCATATACAATAATTTTCCATCGATACCAATTATCTACAACTTGCAGAGGTGAACATAGCTCCCACTGAATCAGAATTGGCTAACACTGAAAGTGTAGTTCACTAGTGCAGCCCAGAAAAGGCAAACCTTGGGCCTTGTGGCCCAGCAAATCAGCTGAAGTTCTTTTACTACAGGGATCATCCCTTAGTGAGTTCAAGCAGAATACTATGGAGCAGGATGTTAATTCACAAAAGTACGGATTTTCAATGTTATGATTTTCTGTTCTTTAAGAAGTATCTCAGGGTGGTAAGGGCAAACTATAACCCCAACCTCCTGTTTCTGCAGGTGAGATAGCTTCCCTCCTGAGCCACCTCTTTTAACGGCTTTCAATTTGCTCTTTGATTTAGTAGTAAACTGGGAGGTTCTTTTCCTATTTGAGGTTTTGCTTCTATAAGGCATGTTCTCATAGGCTTCCCTGGGAAATGTGTTAAATATAAAACCTGAAATATTTTTCTATCAAGGTTGTGTGTGTGTGTGTGTGTGTGTGTGTGTGTGTGTGTGTGTGTACATTTGCGCAGTGTGCACTCATGAGTGTGTTTGAGGGAGATGAGTGGGTGGTGTCATTTACAAGGCAATTGAAGATGCTGCAAACAATATAGGAACAGTGGCCTTGGTTGCTATGGGTAAGGAAAGCTCCCCAGGGTTTTAAGGAGGTATCCTCAAAACAGAGCAAATCTTGTATAACTATCATTGAGAAATGTGACCAGTCATTTTTCCCTTTTAAAAGGGGGGTGGTCTCTGGGCTTTTGAAAGAGATTGATAACCACTGATAAAGTAGGATCCACTTCTGAGTGTAGGGGAAGGGCTGTAATAAAGAGCGGGTAGAGTTTAGTCTTATTTATGTATTAAGGTATGTACATAGAAATGATCTAGAAGTGTATACATTGCAGACAATAGTTTTTCTGGGACTACTGAGATTATGGATGGTTGTAGTTTTCTTCTTTTTGCTCAATAAATTCTAAATGTTCTATGATGAACATTTTTTATTTAATAAGAAAGTGAGCAGAAAATATTTTTCATCCTAATGAAATTCGGAAAGAATAACTAAATACATGTTATCACCTCCCACAGTGGCCAACCTCTTCAGCTCTAAGAAAGAAAACAATGCAGTGTGTGGAATTGGGTTATATCTAGTACTTCACTCAGTTGCCCTAAACTCAGATTCTCACTTTATCAGTCATTGATCTCTCTCAAGTTAAAAAGAAGGGGGGTGGTTGGAGAGGATATGTTCTTAATTAATTGGACAAGTTAAAAACTGCTATATTTGAAAAGTAGCACTAATCAGGCTAAAATCAAAGGCAAACAAAATGGGTTTATTCTGAGATTATTTGGACAGCTTCTTATTTTGTGTTGAGAGAGACATGGAGGTAAATTGGCTTAATGCAGAGTTTCTCAACTTTGACATCAGTGATAATTTAGGCCAGATAATTCTTGGTGACACTGTTCTGTGCATTCATTATAAGATGATTATCATCATCCCTAGCCTTTACTAGATGCCAGTAGCAACACTCAAGTTGGGACAACTGAGGGTGGCCAGACCCTTTCAAACATATTTTGGGACCATGTCCCCCTTAGTGAAAACCACTGCCTTAATGAACCATTTGCCTGGAATTTCTATATGGGGGTTTTGTAAGTTAGAATTATTTTTGGTGGCCTGTAACATATATGTCACATATGTGGAGGACATATGTGGAAGTCCTTTACTCTTCCGCTTTATTTTATTGACTAGAACTTAGCTACACAGCCCTCACTTAGCTCACTTATGTAGTCCTGTAGTTAAGCACGTCATCTCTCCAAATCTCTGTAGGGGTTTCCATTAGAAAGTAGGCAAATGGATATTGGGATTACATTCTCCTAACATTCTATATAACATTACAGATGGAATTTTCTAGAAAGTTGAGTCCAAATAAAATATTATCAATCACTATAGAATATCTGTTGCAAAATAAAATACAAGTATTAAATGGTAAAAACAATCTATAATTCAATTGCCTACATAATAGAAATTAGAAAAATACTGGTTTTATCCCAGTATTTGGAAAACCATCCTAAAACATTTATATTGCTGTCTAGACAAGTATAGGATGGCAAATATCATTAGGTCTATCTGCAACGTTTGGTTTCCTTACAAAAGACTTCAATCAGTGTTCTCCTGAGTGCAGAACCTGACATGACGATTTCTGTGTGGGTAGTTCATTTGGGAAGTCCTCTTGCGGAACAGGAGTAAGAAGATAGAACCAAGAAGGAAAGGGAGACAACACAGGATTTTTTTTTTTTTTTTTTTTAGGATGTATTTTACAGATTTTTATAGTATCTCCTGAGAGTCTTATGAAGTACACTTCAAAACTATCTACCTGACTGTCCAGTGTGATGAGAAGACCCTGGTATGGGCAGGGCCGACCAGATGTCAGTCTTTAATGGGGAGAATGATGTTGTTGTAGGGTCTTATGGGTGAATGGTGGTGGCTACTGGGTAAGGTGGTATATGGACAGTGGCTTCATATGACCACCATTTTGTTACTTGTTAGGTTATATGCTGCTTGGGTCTTCTTCTCTTGATATTGGCCGAGTCAGTCCTCCAAGCACTTGCCCAGTTTAGAAAGTCTATGACAGTTTACATATGTATCTAAATCACTGCAAGGAGATAGGTGGAATCTATCTATAGGTGGAATAGGCCTAGGATAGCTAGGCCTATGGTCTTCACGTAGTCTAAGAGACTCTTTCTCACCCTGATGACTCTGCAGTTGTGATTTTTGTATTTTAACTACCTGGGAGACAAAGAAGAAAACCCTTTATCTAAAGGTTCTATTCTCACTGGTCAAAAATGGCTACAAAGGTATTGACCCTCTTGAACTCCAGGGATGCTTATGAGTGTGTGCCAGATGCTTGACAAGGTGTCCCACTCCCTGGAACCAAAAAAATGAGATCTCAATTGTGTGAATGGGAAGTACCTCCAGACTGCCTGCATGAGGCTAGCTCAAGGTTTCAAAGAAACTGGTCCTTGAAAAATGGCTGGAACAATAGGTGGGACACGTAGAACTAAGGTGGCACACAAGCGGATAGGAAGCTCTTATTCTGATGATGAACTTGACTATTTTGGAGAACAGATGAAACTTTTTAGTGTTAGAGCATAATGTGATTACCACTCCCCTGGAAAGCAATTATGCAGAAGAGTGTTAATTTGGAAATAATATGTGGGAGATATACATGCACACATAAATGTGTATATTCATATCTTCCAATTTGGGACTAAATAGTTGAGGATATATTTTTCAAAGTGTATAAGCCAAGAATAGGAGCTAATACATGTAGGTGTTGTGTGTTTCTACATTTGTGTCACTGGTAATGAATGAACTATACTAGCTTATTCCACTTTAGATTCTCTTTGGCCATTACTTGATGACTTTATGAACAGATTTGACTCAATAACTAAAAGAGGGTTATGGGTTATATAGTACCAAGGTGGCATAAAAATCTTCGACGGAGAGTAACATATTTAATGTTGAAATTTCTGTATTGGTTGGAAAGTTGTCAACACCTTGAATGAACTGGTGATAAAGGATTTCTACCTCCTGATTGATAGCTTTTTAACACTATGGAGGGTATATTCCTCATCAGTGAACCCTGGGAGAAAGTTACTGGTAATTGTGTATGTATAGTAGCTGGCAGAAATTATTGTTGGAGGGATGCGTGGGTGGCTCAGTTGGTTAAGTGTCTACCTTTGGCTCAGGTCATGATCCCAGTGTCCTGAGATTGAGTCTCACATCGAGCTCCCTGATCAGTGGGGAGACTGATTCTCCCTACTTCAGGATATTTGAAACCTATAGTGAGTATACATCTTGGGAATAAATTTGTATAGGGACTGTTCTGTAACATTTACCTAGAATTGAATCACTTAAGCTGTTGCTTATAGGAATAGATCCCGGAGGCTAACTAGGATATGATTATAATCTCTTCTGACCTTAAGACTCCCATTGGGTTTTGATTCTTGGAAAAAAATCATGATAGAAATTTCTGATCTTGCCACTTTCATATATGGCTTGATATAGTTTAGCTTAAATTCCAGGTAATGGAGTTTTGAGTAGTGTGAGTTCTTGTAACAAGTTCACAGCATTTAGAGTTATTTTGGCTCAGTGTTATTGTTTGTAGTACAAAAAGAAACCTAAGAGGGAGGTTTTAACTGAATGGGAGTTTTTGAGTTGAAAGTCCTTCAGTTTCTATTAAACTCCCTCCCCCAAATTTTATAGCATGAGAACACACAATTCTCTAGATGCTTAGAAATCATTGCTTAACTCCCCGTGGATGCTTCTGGCTCTTAAGAAATAAACAGTTTGATTTGAGCCAAAGGGAAGAACAGGCATAGAAACACAGCTGGGGCATCAAGGCAAAAAGCATCAGTAAATGAGCAGAAGAGAGATCACACTTGCTGAAATGCTCACAGCAAATATGACAGGAGAGGTTTGCTGAAAACAGTGGGCGGAAGAGAACCAGTAGCCAAGTGATTTGCTTTCAATTGCATCAAGTATTGAGTCTGTGTATCTGAAGATCTGATTTCTGTTTACTGAGTCCCTAAGTAAAGGAGTTCACTCAGGCTCTTGCAACAATAGCCAACAGCGTCCTAAAGTTACTTAACATCAGTGAGAAAAGCTTCAAATAGCAGCAATAAAGAATGTTAAGCTAATCCAGACTGTCGGCTTGTGTTCAAGGGTGGTGGGTGGTCCATTCCTTCTATCCTCGTGGTTCTTGCTCCATCTCAGCCAGTCCTCCAATATGAAAGGTATAAACAATATCCCCTGGCCTATCTTATCTCTGGAGAGTGGGAATTCCTGAAGGAGTCTTTTACTTTCCTAGAATAAATCCCTAAACCCTCAGTATCTTCTTTTCCTTTGGATCAGGTAACTTTTCCATGTCAGGTGGGTAAGAAAATAAAAATAAAATGGAACTCAGTGACTAGAATCTGAGGGGCTTCAGAGAAGCTTTTAGTAGACCTTAACTTAGCTGCTTCTTCTTCTTTTTTTTTTTTAATTTTTATTAACATATAATGTATTATTTGCCCCAGGGTACATGTCTGTGAATCATCGGGCTCACACATTTCACAGCACTTAACAGCACAT
>CM053609.1:104363296-104387577 GCA_028646535.1 Procyon lotor
TTGCAAGCTGGTGCAGCCACTTTGGAAAACAGTGTGGAGATTCCTCAAGAAATTAAAAATAGAGCTACCCTATGACCCTGCCATCGCACTCCTGGGTATTTACCCCAAAGAAGCAGATGCATTACAAAGAAGGGCCACATGTACCCCAATGTTCATAGCAGCAATGGCCACAATTGCCAAACTGTGGAAAGAACCAAGATGTCCTTCAACAGATGAATGGATAAAGAAGATATGGTCCATATATACAATAGAATATTATGCCTTAGAAAGGACGAATATCCAACTTTTGTATCAACGTGGACGGGACTGGAAGAGATTATGCAGAGTGAAATAAGTCAAGCGGAGAGAGCCAATTATCTTATGGTCTCACTTACATGTTGAGCATAAAGAAAAACATGGAGGGCATTGTGAGAAGCAAGGGAAGGGTGAATGGGGGGGAAATCAGAGAGGGAGATGAACCATGAGAGACTGTGGACTCTGAGCAACAAACTGAGGGTTTTAGAGGGATGGAGGTGGGGGGCTGGGGAGCCTGGTGGTGGGTATTGAGGAGGGCACGTATTGCATGGAGCCCTGGGTGTACATGAACAACAAATCTTGTAACACTGAAAATATAAAATAAACATATTTGGGGGAAAAAAATTAAAAAAATAAATAAATGAAGTTTGTAAATCTGAATCCTTCAACTCAGTTCTTAGAATATTAACTTCTAGCTTATACTCCTGTCAATTTCAAGATTTTACTCAGAAATAATTAATATTTGAGACGGCAAAGAATCATGAGTGTTGATAAAACAATATTAAATCTAAAAATATCTTATGACCTCTCAGGGCATAACCTGGCCACCCAACAAAGATCATAAATATTCAAAATCTTTAGACCTAAGGTCTATCTTCCTGTAACAAGTATTTATTTATCCTTATCTGGGTTTCCTAAAAGCTGACTGAGGCTAAATGGACATACTCAACATCCCATTACTTATTATATTAAAGGTACAACCCTGCGGATTTGTCATTGCTCTCATAATGGACCTTTTTTTTTTTTTTGTAGAGATGGAAAAGGCTTATTCCAGAGAGTCCTCTAATCCATTTTTCTTTGTGGTGCTTTTTCAGGATGGCTTCAGATTTAAAGGATTTGATATCTACCAAGACCTTGTGGGGGAATTATTTGAAAGTATTTGTAAACTTAAGGAGTTTTTCATGAGAATGGATAAAGAGCTAAGACTCAGCAGTCTAAGAAAAGTGTTCTTTCAGAATTGCTAGAACATTGTTTTTCAGGGTGGCTGTTTAAATAGTGGCGTTGCTATTTCAGAAACAAAGAGAAAAGAACTCTGAATCAGGAGGCAGAAGTAATTAGGGAAGAAGTAATATTAAGTCTTTGTAGTTTTAACCACCACCTCTATGAGAGCTTTCAAGTGAATGGAGAAAATGTTGGGGGCCACAATCGTAGCTGGCACTACAACCAGTGGGTTAGAATTGACCATCCAATCCTCAAGTTTCCTCTAGATTCTCTCTAACTTGGTTGTCAGTGGGACAGACCAAGATTTCTCAAGAATATAAGCTTCATCATAAGAGTGACTTTATCTGTCTTTTTTTTTTTTAAAGATTTTATTTATTTATTTGACACCTGGCGAGTGAGAGACACAGAACAAGCATAGGCAGGGTGAATGGCAGGCAGGAGAGAAACAGGCTCTCAGCTAAGCAAGGAGCCTGATGTGGGGCTCGATCCCAGGACCCTAGGATCATGACCCGAGCTTAAGGCAGACACTTAACCGACTGAGCCATCCAGGCGCCCCTTCATCTCTCTTATGTTTTGTTCTTTACTGTATTCCCAGAGCCTCGAATAGTTCCTAGCATACCTGATTCTCAAAACAAATGTATAAATGGGGGCGCCTGGGTGGCTCAGTGGGTTAAAGCCTCTGCCTTCTGCTCAGGTCATGATCTCAGGGTCCTGGGATGGAGCCCCGCATCGGGCTCTCTGCTCAGTGGGGAACCTGCTTCCCCCTCTCTCTCTGCCTGCCTCTCTGCCTGCTTGTGATCTTTCTCTGTCAAATAAATAAATAAAATGTTTAAAAAAACAAACAAACAAAAAAAACCCAAATGTATAAATGGGCAACTCTTTGTGTGAACGATTTTATTATATAAGGGAAATTATTTCTTCTAAAGAGTTTTTTCCAGATTTCTTTCCAGAGGTAGTTCCATTAGCCTTTTATTTTACTATTAAAATCTGAAGTCTGAGCATGCAGAATATTGTCTTATGGGAATTCATGCCTCAAAGAAAATAAAGCACCCTGTCCTTGCTAGCTCCTTTCCACTAGTTTGAAGCCCAAACTTTATCTCATTTTGTGTATAAAGAATTACATAAACTTTATTAAATATCTTATATAGAATTAATAAAATACTTTATTAGAATAAAATAATTCTACATATAAATGGAGAAAACTATATGATAGTGAAGTTTTGAATCTGAGAAATGATATTTAATTATTTGGATGGAGCGGTGAGAATATTGTCGTACCTGGGAAAACAAATGTCTGCTTTGGCAGTCCCTGAACCTCATCAGTTTTATGCAAACAAAGCATGAAGAGGGGATATATAGATAGCCTAGTGTATAGTATCCACAGAGCAAGATGTTTGTGTCTTACTAAAAGAAATAACACTGTTGAATATTCATGAGATCCATTTTATCTCCCTGCAGGCACAAAATATTTGTATAAATATGAAATCTGTGCATAATTATGTGAAAGCAGACGTTCCCCAGAGGCTAAATATGCTAACATAGTAAGAAAGGTCTTAACCTCCTGTAGATTTTATTAAACAAATTCAAGTCATTGAAAGGATGTAAACATCAAGT
Organism: Procyon lotor; assembly: GCA_028646535.1. Lineage (NCBI taxonomy): Eukaryota > Metazoa > Chordata > Mammalia > Carnivora > Procyonidae > Procyon > Procyon lotor. The sequence continues at coordinate 104,366,147 of CM053609.1, forward strand.
AAGAGCACAGTACTTTAGGGTGGTCCAAAGGAGCAGAACTAGAAATAATGAGACTGTGCTAAGTATAGACAGGTTACTGGGGAACATTTTTAACTATGTTGTACTTTACTCCATAGCAATGCTTTCAGAAATGCTTTCAAGCTAAAATTCAGTCTAATGAAATCTATTAGACTGAAATTACCTTTCTGGGGACATGATGAAAGTCTTATTCCTTGAAATGCTGAATGTGACTTGACTGTTTCGATCCATCTTAAAATTGGATTGAATGTAGAAAGGCAAAAAGAGCATATATTAGGTTATCTGCTTTGTCAGAGACTGGTGTGTGACCTTGGACCGTAAATTCAATGGCTTAACATTCTCTTATTTTCTTTTAAAAATACTACTTCATATTATCTATCTATCATGGTTCTAGATATTATGCTGATTCTGGCTTTCGTGTTAACAGTATTTTCTCCTTCTAAAAAGAAAGCATTCCTTTTTCTTATTCTGTAGTTGAATGTACAATGCCTTCCAGGCTCCCTACAATCACAATGGAGCAATAGAAAGTTGGCTTTCGATGGTGGAATCACACTATTAAATGCTAGAGAATGAACTTCCTAGTGACTTCCTTGTCATCCTGTTCTGTGAAGTTACGAGTTGAACAAAATGCATGCCTGATAGGGAGCAATATGTATGCAGTGTTTAGAATAACTACTGGGTTGGGTAGATTTGTAGTGAGAAAAATCAAAGGGGCAAAGTGCAAATCTCCTAAAACAAATCTTTTTATGTTAATAATTTCTTGTCGGATTTGGCCACCTACCTCTATAAAGCATTGAGATGTACTTTGACAATATATGTTCTGATATATACGGTAAAGTACAATTTCATTATTTTCACGTTAATAATTAACTCACTGAGACTTTTAAGCTCCTTTTTAGGAAGAAGTTAGCCATAACTAGCTGAATCTTTGTACAACTTTGCCAAGCTTCAATAGCCTGTCTTCCTCACCGTCCTTTATTCATGGCCCTATTTATACTTTCTGGGTAAAGAGGCAACTGACAGTTCCAGCCTAGAACAAAATATTAATGTAGCAGGATCTTTCCAAAGCACTCCAGGTTTCCAAACATGGTCAGGACCCAATGCCAGTGTATATTTGAGCCTATTTCTTCAAACCCTTCACTATTCTAAGACCTGAAACTCTTACTATTCCCCAGCTCTTGACCTTTTGAAGGTTTTAGAGGCTAATTCTTGGGTGTGGATCTGGTGGTTACATCATATATATGATATCTAAAACATGTTATCACATTGAAAAGGGTCATATCTTCAGTGCAAAAACATCCTTGATATAGCGGTGGTAGAGGCTTTCTTCCCCTCCAAACTGTGTTTTGAGTACAGTCCCCTGTAAAATACTGACCTTCTCAGTATGCCAAAGCACTGTGGGATATGTCAAATACTAAGCTGATCGTCTTACTGCCTACCTTATAAATTTCTTCTGAATCTTCATTTCCCATAGGATAAAGTGAAACTCCAACAAGTGGCCTATGGAAACTTTCAGGATATGGATCATGGCCTACCACTCCTTAGTTTATGCTGTCCTTTCTCACATGAAAACTCAGCCACATTATTTTTTTAAACATTTTGCATCTTTCCATCCCCTACCTACAAGGTTCTGTCTACCTTGCCTTACTGGATCACAGCTGCATTCAATATTTTTGGTGACTCTCTTTAAACATTACCGCTCTGCTTGTTTTTTGCCCTAACTTTTCCAAATATATATCATATATATTTATATGTCTATATATATATATGTGTGTATATATATATATATATATAGTAGAGAATACATATTCTCTACTACTACTTTTTGCATTTCCTTCTAGTCTAGCTACAAATACTTGAGTATTTGACTCCTCTTTTTCATTTTAAACATCTATTCTGACTTGCCTCCTAGATATCTCCTAAAGTCATTCTCTGCTCACCAGTTGCATTGGTATTGCATGATTTTAGTCCCTTGTCTTCTCTTAATTGGACTACTGTAACATGTTCCTTAATGGATTTCCAGTGTCTTATTGTCTCTTCAGATGCGTACTTGATGCTGCAACCAAGAATGTTCTATCAAAAAAATTTAGTTCTGTTAATACGTAAAACTATTTAAAAGATACCACCTTTCTATTACCTGAACTGTTTCATTTTCGAGAATAAAAGGGACTGCTATGAATACATAGCATACTGAAGGACAGGTACAATCCATGACTGTGCCAGGCAAACCTGGATGAATGATCACACCTCTGTAGGATGTTTAAAAACCTATCCAAGTTGTTGAAGATAACAAAGAAAGCACTCTACAGTATGGTGCATCCAGTCTCCCCATTATAATCTATAGATCCCAAATCTAATACCCTGTATTTCAGTGGTCCTGTGCTTTACTTTTTGCTAAATCTTCCAACTGGAATGCTTTCTCCTTTTTCTACCATCCTTCCTCTGACTTAAGAAGACTTCAGAGATCTCTGCCCTCTCCAAGTTAAGATATCTTTCCACACTCTTCAATGATATCACATGCCCATCTCTCTTTGCCCTTGTGATGGGTTTTATCTTAGACTGAACTACTTTAGGACAGAGACGTGTCATTGATTTTTGTATTAAGATGTTTCACGATGTATAGGACAAACAGAAGTTAAACAGTTTGGGGGGGCTCCTAGGTGGCTCAGCTGGTTTAAGTGTGTCTGACTTCATCAGCTAAGTGTCATACTTCATGTCATGATCTCAGGGTTGTGAGATTGAGCCCTGGGTTGGGCTCCACACTGGGCTTGGAGTTTGCTCAAGATTTTTCCCTCTTCCTCTCCTTCTGCCCTTCTCTCCGTCTTAAAAACAAACAAACAAACAAAAGTAATAAAAGTAGTTAAATCAGAGGTCCTCCTGTGAGTAGGTACAGGGATTTGGCACTTAACTACCTAAAATTTTTAGAGTCCTCACTAGCAACCTTAACACCCAGTTTCTTATAGCAGGGCCGCATATTGTGTGCTTTAGGGATTTGTGCCCTATTTTTCCCACAGGAAATATCTGCTTATTCTAGTTAATCTTTTCAGCCATTTTATTTCTTTGTTTCTACATTTTACTTCCATTAAGTCTACCCATAGTTAAAAAAACAGGAAAAAAGTAACTATGTGGCCATTTGTCTGCTGGCCATTTTATTTCTATCTTTCCTCTGAGATACTAGGGACTGGTAAGAAGGTAAATTAATAGCCTCAGTCCAAATCTGTCCTAGTGAGTGGCCGTTTTAATCCATCTTTTTTTTTTTTTTTTAAAGATTTTTATTTATTTAATTGACAGAGAGGAGAGAGATCACAAGTAGGCAGAGAGGCAGGTAGAGAGAGAGGAGGAAGCAGGCTCCCTGCTGAGCAGAGAGCCCGATGCGGGACTCGATCCCAGGACCCTGAGATCATGACCTGAGCAGAAGGCAGAGGCTTTAACCCACTGAGCCACCCAGGCGCCCCATTTTAATCCATCTTTATCAACTCTATAGACCTATAACTCACAAACAATAAAACTTACACATTAAGTGTAGAATTTGCTGATAAATGCACATACCCATATAATTGACACATCTATAAAGATACACATTTGCATTGTCTCAAAGTTTTGTGTACCTTTGTGGTTATTCCATACTCTGTCTTATGTCCAGGCAACCAGTAATCTGTTTTTTTTTTTGTTTTGTTTTTTGTTTTTTTTAAGATTTTATTTATTTATTTGACAGAGAGAGAGATCACAACAAGTAGGCAGAGAGGCAGGCAGAGAGAGAGGAAGAAGCAGGCTCCCCGCTGAGCAGAAAGCCCGATGTGGGGCTTGATCCCAGGACCCTGAGATCATGACCTGAGCTGAAGGCAGAGGCTTTAACCCACTGAGCCATCCAGGTGCCCTTTTTTTTTAAATTATAGATAACTTTTGTAAATTATACCATTTTATATAAAAGGAAGCATACAATACACTTTTGTGCCTAGCTGCTTTTGCTCAAGGTAATTTTTTGAAATGTATCATTGGTTGCATGATTATTTTATAGTTATTATTGTATGGTAGGTCACTGAGTAGTTACACATTTGGTTTATGTATTTACTTGTTTATGGTCATTTTGCTTTCAGTCCTTGTGTTACAGATAAAGCTGCTAGTACAATAGCATCATTCCAGTACAATAATTTATGTTGATATCACTTTTCCTTTTTCTTGGGTGAATATTTAGGGATGAGATTGCTAGGTGAAATAGTAACATTTCACTATGTTCATTATGTCTTAACATTATAAGACAATGCCAACATGTTTCTGAAAGTAGTTGTGACATTTTATACTTCCAGTATTCTAGTAGTTCCACATCCTCACCTACCCTTGATATCCTAGGTCTGGTTTTTTTTTTAAAGATTTTATTTATTTATTTGACAGAGAGAGAGAGAGATCACAAGCAGGCAGAGAGGCAGGCAGAGAGAGAGAGGGGGAAGCAGGCTCCCTGCTGAGCAGACAGCCAGATGCAGGGCTCCATCCCAGGACCCAGAGATCATGACCTGAGCCGAAGGCAGAGGCTTTAACCCTCTGAGTGACCCAGTTACCCCAATATCCTAGGTCTTTTGAATTTTAGGCATTCTAGTGGTTCTAGTAGGTATGAGCTGGTATCTCACTGTGGTTTGAATTTGGATTTCCGTGATAGCTAATACTGATGAGCAGGTTTTCATGTGGCTATAAGCCAAATATGTATCTTTTGTGAAATATCCTACAAATTTTTGCTCAATGTTTATAGGGTTGTTTAATATTGAGTTAAAGGAACTTTGGCTATTTTAGAGTTGCATTTTCAAAGTTCAGGCTTTTTTAATAAATTGTTTAAAATAAGCCTACTAAAACTGTATGGAATTGGCTTTGTAGGTCAATCAGGAGAAAATAGACATTGTAGCAATAGTGTCCATTAACATGACAAACTCCATTTATTTAGGTCTTCTTTCTTTGTTCTCAGCCATTTTTGTAGTTTTTAGGCCAGAGGTCTTGTATATATTCCATTAAATGTATTTTTAATTATTTTAACACTGCTTAAAGTAGTATTTCCTTCTCCAATTACTTATTTACTTGTTACTGCATATAAAAATACAATTCTTTTATTTACATTAACCATGCGTCTTGCCTGTGACCTTGATAAGTTCACCTATTAATCCTAGCAGGTTTTTTTGGTAGTTTTTTTTTTTTTTTTTTAGAACTTCTTAGGTAGATCTCTCTATACAATCAAATTTTTTTCAATGTATGTATTTTTGTATATGAATGTTATTTTTCTTTCCTTAATACACTTGCTAGTACCTCTAGAAAAATGTTGGAAAGATGCAGTGAGAATTGACATCCTTGACTTGTTCCTAATCATATGGGGTAAGTAGTTACTCTCCATTAAATGGGATAATGTTATAAGTTTTCATAGATATCTTTTATCAGATTGAAAAAATACTCTATTCCTAGTTTGAGTTTTTGTTATGAATGAATATTGACTTGTGAAGATGGAGGCAGAGGTTCCAGGATAGACACCGGGCAAGGAATACTACAAATCGTCAGCAGCCACCAGAAAATAGGCATGGAATGGATTCTTTCAGATCTTTAAGAACAAATCAGTCCTGTTGACACATAGATTTTTGGACTTCCGGCCTCTGGAACTGTGAAAGTAAATTTCTCTTTTAAGCCCTCTACTCTGTAGTAATTTGTTATGTCAGCCCTAAAAAATTAATCACCTTGCAAGGGATCAGTCATTAAACACAGTATTTGATTTTTGTTAATTTTCTTTTATGTTTTCTATCTAATTTATGCTCTGATTATTTCAACTTTGGGTTTAATTTTCTTTTCGTTTAAGGTGGCAACTTAGATCATTGTTTACATACCGCTCATCTTTTCTAATATAACCTTTTTTTTTAAGATTTTTTTAAAATTTATTTGACAGAGAGAGAGAGAGAGAGAGAGAGAGAGAAAGATCACAAATAGGCAGAGAGGGGGGAAGCAGGCTCCTCACTGAGCAAAGAGCCTGATGTGGGGCTCGATCCCAGAACCCTGAGATTATGACTTGAGCCAAAGGCAGAGGCTTTAACCCACTGAGCCACCCAGGCACCCCTCTAATATAACCTTTTAAAGGTATAAATTTCCCTCTAAACATTACACTATCTCACACATTTTGGCATGTTTTGACTAGTTTGAAATCCATTATAACTCACTATTTTTTTAATAACAGGCTTAGAAGCATGGTATTTAACTTCTATTTAGGAGCTTTCTGTATATGTTAAAGTTCTTAATTTCTAAATCAATTCCGTTTAGGTCAGATAACTAATGCACAATTGTCATCTTTTGAAATTTATTGGGATTTATCTTAAAGCCATTGTATGGTTTGTCTTGATGGATTCTAAGTGCAGTTGAAAAGTATGTTTAATCCATATTTGTTTTATATGTGAAATGTTGAATGAACTCAATTAAGTCAATTAGGCTGATAGTATTCTAAATTTCTTTAATCAATTAGATCAATCTGACTTAGATTTATATATTTATCCCTTTGTAAGATTTTTGTTTCATGAATTTTAATATCTTCTGAATTATCTAATTTATCATGAAATGACCCTCTTACTTGTTGATAATGGTTCTTGTTCTGCAGTCTATTCTTTGAAATATTCATGTAGTCAAGACAATTTTCTTATGCTTAACATAAACATGGCATATCTTTTTTTCCATATTTCTTTTGACTTATTTGTATTTTTAACTTTCAAGTGAATCTCATAGACAGCACCTAGCTGTCTTAGTTATTGATTCAGTCTACCATCTCTGCCTTTTAGCTGGAGTATGCAGACCATTTGCACTTACTGTAATTCTTGATATGATTGGGTATTAGCATGCCCTTTGATATTTGTTTTTTGTTAGTTCCTTTTATTTCTCTAATCCTTTCCTGCCTTTTTAATTAAGCTTTGTATTCCATTTTATTTCTTTTCCTGTTTTCTTAGCTATACTTCTTATACTGTTTTAGTGGTTATCCTAGAAATAATATGTATTAACTATCGAAGTGTATTTCAAATCAAAAAAACTATATAATGATTCTAAGTATGGCTTTGTTGAGGTTGTCTCTGGATGAAAATGGTCAAACTGTCAATTCATAGTTTTTAATCATTGGAAACCAATCAGTACATATATCTTCAGCCAAAACAGATAATTTAAATAGGATGAGGGGCATTCCCAAGCTCAGTATTCCTAATGACACTTTTTTTGACAGTCTCAAAAGGAGATAATAAGAGGCAAGGGATTAAAGTTAATGAAAATTTAATCAATTCCAAATCAAATGAAGAGGTCGTAGACACAGAATACTCTAACTAAATTTAACCATTTGGAATTATTTTTAAAGCTCTATTTTATTCATGCTCTTGAAATGAAGGATTTGCCTTTTAATAGGAAATCTACATTTTCTTTTAACAGTGGAACACACTGTCCTTGACTTCGTTGTTCTCCAGAAAGTGCATATTAATTTTTATTTTATGGATTTATTAGAGTTGAGACATAATTTGCCATAAATCTATCAACAAAATATGTATATAACTAGTTATTATAAATATTTATAATATTGTCCTCTACATGTTAGAGTTACAAGTTGCACTGTTTTTAAATGTCTTAAAAACATAAACTACATCTTTAAAACCTCAAAATGAATTGTTAAGGTGGTATGTATGGCTTTATTCTAGAATAAAATGGGTGCTTTTTTTCTACTTATTCAATGAAAGTTCATTAATGTTCACAATGGGCTATATTTTGGGGACACAGATCACCGAATCCATTTCCTTGATGGTAGGGGGTGAGAGAAACAAGTCAACAACTCTGTTAAATAATAAGATATATATGGAGGGGACAGTGAAGTACAGAGGAAGGAAATGCAGCCACCAAATTTTCTTAGAGATGTAGCTTGAGTTAACTCTTAAAGGATGTGTGTGAGCTCTACAAGCAAATTATGGAGAGAAACCTGTTACTGGAGATAGAGAAACCTAGTATAAGAGAAACTGGCTGGGGGAGGAACCTGACTCATCTAAGAAACTGCAAAGGGTTTGGGTAGGATTCCACGATAGAGCACATTTTGGAAGAATGATGAAAGTTGAAGTCAAGAGCACCCAAATCCCTCCAAATCCCTAGGGATCACACTGAGAGAACTTGGAATTCATCTTGTTAATGATGGGAGAATTGGATGATGGCAGGGAAGGGAGGGAAGGAAGGGAAGGCCATTTAAGTTACAAAAATACACATCTAGTATTGGTCTTCCTTAGTAGTTTTCATATTTAAAATTGGGAAGTATTTTTTTTGTCTGACAACTTCATTATTTCATTAGGGAAGTTGTCTCTGGACCATTAATGTGGAAAACATATTTATTAGAAAATACTGTATGACTTTTAAGCCACCGAACTGATTTGAAAGTATCTTTTATAAGTAGATAATCCATGAATTGTACTTTAGGATTTTGGGTGACTTTTACTTAATTTAATATGATGGTTTGAGAACTCATATATAAAAAATATATTTTTTATGTGGTCCTTAGTGAGTGGTAGACCAGGTCTAGGACATCTCTTGAAGTCATGAACTGTGTGTGTCAGTGAAATGCCAGAGAAAGCTCTCTGCTCTGGTCAGTTGGTTTCTATTAGTCTCTTAACCTCAAGAAGAGTAACCTGCCAGTCCTGTCCTCTGATTGCTGCCCCCCTGGTGGGATTGACCTGAATATCTGTGACTCTGGAAGGACCTAAGGAAAAAAGTCTCATAAAAGAACTACTTTTGAAGCATTCAAGATGTCTTATTATTCTATTATTGCCCTCTAGCTACCTGCATTTCTGTTCCGGCATCCTCTGAAAATGGGAATTTAATTTGTTCACTTTTACACAACTACCTTGTAAGTTAAAATAACTTGCATTAAGTCATTTCAAGTCTCCTTAATTTCCTAAGAGAATAAGTATGACTTTTTCAATTTTGATGAGTAATATGAGACACAGCTTACAGCCAGTAAATTCTACAGCCATACTCTTACTCCTTTGATTTATATTTTAGTTTTTTAATAATACACTCTTGAAACCTGTGTGACACTTTCATTACTGTCTACATGCTTGGGGTTAAAGATGAAGCTTGCATGCTATATAGCGCCTGTGGAAAACAGTATGTATACTTCCTCAATTTTATGCTCATTTTCAAAAATATTATAGATTTCAGAAGGGTTTGAATGTTTTTTCCCCCCTGACAAGAATATACATGTAAATGAAATAGCTGTGTTTTTTTGCAAGATACTTATCAGTGACACATTGAAAAATTGAATTATTTAGAGGATTTTTTCAGGAGTTTTACCAACTCAGTATTGGAGTAGAATTATTTTCAAGTGAGCTTTCTGTTGAAGTGTGTATGTATATATATAATTTTTTTTTCTCCAAAGAATGTTTTTCTCTTTGGCTGTAGTTTATAGGTTTTTCCACAACTCATTATGTTGTGGAAAAACTATTTATTTTGCAAAATAGGTAAAACCGTTTTTTCCATATTTTCTAGGGCTTTCATTAAGTATGTTTTGATTCTGGCCCCTGAATCCTAATTCTAGCCCCTATTTCACGGGATTTACATTCCTGAAGGGAAGCACCATGTTTTATTTTGCATTCTTAGCCCTCAAACATCGTTCCCATTACTCAGGTCTCTTTTCCAATAGCAAATTAGTAGAACACAATTAACTAATCAGCTGTTGCCATACTTGGAGCAATGGGAGATAGATTGTGAGTTCCATTTATTTACTTTCATGTTCAAAACTTGAACAATATTTGAAGAGAAAAAACTTATAGAAAAATGTAATTTGCTAGGATAGAATGTGTGTGCGTGTGTGTATAACAGATAAAGTGAGGGTTATAGAAACATAAAGTCACTAGAAATTGTTGGAAACTCTGAGAAAGGTAGGGAAAATTGAATTTTCTTAAATCACTATTTGACGGATTCTATTTTCAGTTTTATCCCTACTTTGCTGGCATAGGCATAATCTTCAAATGGTTTTTATCTTTTTCTTATATATTTTATAACTCATTGATATATTCAGAGTCATAACATCTCTCCAGTGGCATCTTTTTATGTTAGGGGAAGAGTGTTGTAAACGATGTGATTGTGATCGCTGATTGGCAGTAAAGCATCTGAAATTACCAGATTATACTACTGAGAGGTGTCACTTACTAATATGGGCCTGATGTTGATCTTCTTAGGATGTTTTCTGGCATGAAGCAGGTTTCCTGCCTTGTCCTACACCCTTTCGGTGCTCCTCACATGACCAAGTCTCTAGTAATCTGAGAAGAAAAACTGGGGAAGGGGCTTCCAGTATAAATCAGAATGTCCAGGGCCTGGATGAAGATTTAACATGCACCTAAAAATCATTTTCCCTCTCTCTCTGAGCTTGAAAGCTTAGTGTGTGCATGTAGTTACTTTCGAATAAAGTGAATAGCTTTCCTCAGTCTAATATTTATGCAATTTTTCCTTTTGATTTTCAGAACTCCTGTGAATTAGATTAGTTCACATGTTGCCTGAGAAGTAAACCTCAGACTCAGAAGCTGCCCCTTCAACACACCGTCTAATAACAGTTGTCCCTTTGCATGACTTCTGTGTTATCAGCATAATTGTCCCAATTGGAAGTTGCTTTTGCATGACATCTTTTTATATAATTTATACTTGCTGAGAAGCAATTTGTTTCTTTTAGATTGATGACTTATTGAAATTTCAACTGTCAAAATAATGCTTAAATATCCCCTTGAAAGACCCTTAAGTGCTCTAGGTACTACAGAAACTCACTAAGAAGTGGCTCTTCGTATCAAATGAGGAAAGTGCCTTAAATGACTTAATGACTCCTGAACTCTCAAAGGTCTATATTGTGATGAGTGAGAATAATTAAAATTTATAGGCACTAGGAAAAAAGGTAAATGTTTAAGGGGGTGGGGAGCAAGAATAGATGTTTTTGTGAGCAGTTAGTTATGGGATGTACGTGCATTTGATAATGAGTATGCTTGGGCTTTGTTCATTCTTTCTGTAGTCCTCAGGAGGGAGAAGAGGTCAGGTCCACTAAGTCTCACTCTGTTCCTAGACGTCAACTGATCACTGACAAATGCAAGAGATTGAAGAACTACATCTAGATTCTTTCTCAATTTTTAATTAGGCTTCTGTGTCATGTTTGGCATCATAGGAATAGTTTTAGGAGTGGGGAATCCTGGTAATAAGAGCAAGAACACTTTTTTCTCAACTATCCATCCCTTTTTCAGACTCCAGGAAATGTTTCAATGTCTTACATCTCAGTAATCCTTCCCTTTCTTTCTCAGACACCTGGCTTAACCTCTTTACTGAGCTTAGATGCTTCAGCATATTCTAGCAGCTTCTCCCTGCCTTGAAAAATCTGAGTGTTGCAACAAGGTTGGCTATCGGCTTAAAACATGTGTGTTTCACTGTGCAAAAAGGGGTGGGCTTGTGTGTGTGTGTGTGTTGTCATGGGTTGAGAAAAGACAAAAGGACTATAGATAGAACAGTCTCAAATTACATGAAAAAATGCTCAACATCACTCAGTATCAGGGAAATACAAATCAAAACCACAATGAGATATTACCTCACTCCAGTCAGAATGGCTAAAATGAATAAGTCAGGAAACAGCAGATGTTGGCGTGGATGCAGAGAAAGGGGAACCCTCTTACACTGTGGGTGGGAATGCAAGCTGGTACAGCCACTCTGGAAAATAGTATGGAGGTTCCTCAAAAAGTTAAACATAGAACTACGCTATGGCCCAGCAATTGCACTACTAGGTATTTATCCAAGGGATACAAATAGTGAATTGAAGGGGTACATGCACCTCAATGTTTATAGTAGCAGTGTCCACAATAGCCACAATATAGAAAGAGCCCAGAAGTCCAACAGAGAAATGAATAAAGATGTGCTATGTGGTATGTGTACACACACACACACACAAACATAGACACACACCAATGGAATATTAGTCATCAAAAATAATGAAATCTTGTTATTTGCAGTAATGTGGATGGAACTGGAGGGTATGATATGAAGCAAAATAACTTAGTCAAAGACAAATACTCACTCATATGTGGAATTTAAGAAATAAAACAGATTAACATTGGGGAAGGGAAGGAAAAAATAAAATAAGATGAAAATTGAGAGGGAGGCAAATTATAAAGAGACCCTGAACTATAAGGGAACAAGCTGAGGGTTGCTGGAGTGGAGGTCGATGGGGAGATGGAATAACTGGGTGATGGGCATTAAGGAGGGCACTTGATGGAATGAGCACTGGGGGTTATGTGCAACTGATGAATCACTAAATTCTACCACTGAACCTAATAATACACTATATGTTAACTACATTGAATTTAAATAAAAAAAGTTCCTATCAACAGGATTCATTTTGTCATCACTAGTGCAGGTATCAGTGGACCCCTTGGTTCTTTTATCAGAGATTACAGTTGTTAGGGGCCTGGCATCATTTGGGCTTTTCTAAAGAGGCAGGAGCGGATAGATAAATTACGACTGTAGTCTACTTTAGCAAAGGAAAGATTCAATTTTAACAAAAATCATGTGAATGTGATATTTTTAAGGCACCAAACAGCAGGTATAAAGAACCTTACAACAGCAATTGCATTTTCACCAATAAAGGCACTTAGAGGCAGCAGATATACCCATACAGGTGGTCTGGGTTTTGTACATTAGCTATAAGTTTGGTTTGCTGGATTTTCACAAGCTAAACAAAAGAAAACAGGGTCAATAGATGTGCTTCTTAGCGTTTAGACCATTCTATAGGCACTGTACTCCTTACCAGACTGCTTTCTTTTATAATTTTACTTTATTTACTTATTTAAAAAACCTACTGTGATTTTGTTCATGAGGATTCAACTGCCTGATTTCCCAAAAAGCAGCATAAGGATTGTGATTACAAAGCAAGCCTGCCGGGTGGAATGGGCATGAGTTAAAGGAGAAAGAAGATGCTATTTGGTCTCAGTGCTCAGCGCATGGTAAGCATTGAATTGGCAGTTGAGGGTGTTATAAATGAATGTTTCTAATTGAAGAAAATAGGGTTGAGCTGACTGGAATGATCATTTGGCTACCGAGGTACAGGGAACTTGACAGGATATTCTTTGCCATGTCCTTGGCCAGTTTCAGAAGTCCCAGCTCTGTGGTCCTGATCTGCCACTTTGGATCAGGTACAGTTTCTCATAAAACGTCCTCAGTATTGCCAGCGTCTTATAGAACAGCGCCCTAACCAGCTACGGGTAAGAGTGTTAGCAAAACCGTATGGCTAGAGCAGAGTTGGGTGATCAGTGGCTGCCGAAGGCTGAGACAGGTATTCAGGGCGTGGTCAGTTCCAGACATTGTGTTCTTGGATCACTGCTTCGGCTCTGCTCAGCTTCCACATGGCCTGCAAATAACACAGACCGATCATTCCAAATGCTCAGTCTTGCATGCGGACTGATGCTGCTCTCACAGCAAGACCTGATTTCTTAAGAACATCTGCCTCTGCAGGGGCCTCAGCCACCAGCGCCCGAAAAGTAGCCTTTCTAATCTCTGTCGTTTGGCTTTTCACGGTTTTGTGGAACGAATCAGAAGTCAAAACATGAGACCTTGCTGGTAGTAAATTAAGTTTTTAAGTTTCCATTTTAATGTCTGGCAGCGTTAGGATCTAAAACGGAACCTAAAACCTAGACTCTTACCAATGCCTGTATGTGTCATCTCATTCTCCTGCCTCTGAGTCTGTTCTCACTCCTGCTAATGCATTTTTATTGTAAAATAGAACACACATCAGAAACTCAAAAGTGGAGAGCTCAGGGGGCACCTGGGTGGCTCAGTCGTTAGGCGTCTGCCTTCAGCCCAGGTCATGATCCCATACTCCTGGGATCGAGCCCCGCATCGGGCTCCTTGCTCAGCAGGAAGCCTGCTTCTCCTGCTACCATTCCCTCTGCTTGTGTTCCCTCTCTCGCTGTGTTTCTCTCTGTCAAATAAATAAAAATCTTTAAAAAAAAAAAAAAGTGGAGAGCTCAGTTACTTGAAAACAAAACCTAGATAATAGTCACCTAAGTCAGGAAAGCACAGTTCTTGATCCCCCAGAAGGCTCTTCTGTGTCATGTCATGTCAAAAAACAGGCAGAAGACACAAACAGATGCTTCTTCAAGGAAGACATACAAATTGCCAACAGACAAATGAAATAATGTACAACTTTTAAGTGCTGTATTGCTTTGACATTCTCATTTAGATCTGAATCCACTTGCAACTGATTTCATGTATGATGTGAAATAGAAGTCCATTGTTATCTTCCCCCATGTGGTAATCCATTTATGGCAAAATAATTTTTATAAGCTCATTCTTTCACCAACTATGTCTGATGCCATGGTTTTCTTAAATATCCACATATGCATGGGTCTTTATTAAGTTTTTATTTTGTTCGTCTAGTTCTGTTTTTGTACCAATACCATGCTATCTTAATTATTGTGCTTTATAATACCTTTGTAGTTGTTTTTTGTTTAAAATGTGAGATAGGAATTAAATTTCCTTTTCTCATGTGGCGAATCAATTGTGTAAGGACTGTTGAATAATCAAAACGTCTGCGGTAACCCGAAATACCAACTTTGTAATACAAGTGTTTAAAGAAGATATATATCGGGGTGCCTGGGTGGCTCAGTCAGTTAAGTGTCTGCCTTGACTCGGTTCATGATCCTGTGGTTCTGGGATCGAACCCCATATCCCTCTGACTTCCCGTTCAGCAGAGAGCCTGCTTTTCCCTCTTCCTCTGCCTGCTGCTCCCCCTGCTTGTGTGTGCTCTCTCTCTAATAAATAAATCCTTTTTAAAAAATAAAGATATATATCAATTTGTGTATTTGATTGGTCAGTGTTTACTTGCACTCATACTATAGAAATTACTATAGTTTAAGAATATAGATCTAATATCTTGTACAGCAAGACTGTATTCTAATTCAATAATGTTCTTAGGTCTTTTACATGTATATAAATTTTTGTATCATTTACATAGATTTCTCCCCAAAAAACCTATTAGGATTTTATTTATAAATACATTAGATCTATAAATAATATAGATTTGATATCTTTCTGATATTGTTTTCATACTGCTGAACATGGCACCTCTTTAAGTGTTCTTTTATGTTACCTCAACGTAGTAACATAACATAATTCTTTTATGCACATCAATAGTGGTATACCTCAATGTATGTATGTATATTAGTCTCTTTTAAAATTTACACATTGTTTCTCTATTTTTTAAATTTTTTTAAAAGATTTTATTTTTACTTATTTGACAGAGAGAGAGAGAGATCACAAGTAGGCAGAGAGGCAGGCAGAGAGAGAGGGGGAAGCAGTCTCCCCACTGAGCCAAGAGCCTGATGGGGCTCGATCCCAGGACCCTGAGATCATGACCTGAGCCAAAGCCAGAGGCTTTAACCCACTGAGCCACTCAGGTGCCCCAAACATTGTTTCTTTAAAACATTCTCCATATCAATGTTTCACCACATTTATTCCTAGGCGCCTTTCATAATTATCTTTACCTTGTTGGTGACATTTTCTCTTTGCTAAAACATTTTGGTATTGGTGTTACATGAAGTTATGTTTTTAATCTCATTAATTTCTTCATTTGTAGTTCTTGGGAGATTTTTATCATTTACAATCATGTTTTCCCCTTTGCAGTACTTATCTTGTTGGCTTTCAACTTTTCCATTTTTAATACTTCATATGTTGAATTTTATATATTTTTTTTAAACATCATAAAGCTGAATTGTTTTCCCCCATCCAGTCTGACATTTGCTGTCTTTTATTGGCCAGTCTTGTCATTTGAAGTTTAAAAACCTAATATTGAAAAATATAAAAGTTTTTTCCTTTGTGCTATATTTCTACTTTCCAAATTGAATAGTCGAAATAAGGACAAAAAGAAATATGAGAAAACACGAGAAAATAAACTTAAGTCCTACATCAACAATTACGTGTATGTGTCTTACCTGTTAGGTGGAAGTTGCTAAGAGATGGAAAAACTACCGTTGGTTCCCTGTAGTCCTTGACACTCCCTTCCACTGTGCCACTTGGGACTGGATTTTGCACATGGTTATGACTGGTACTTCCTGAATGTAATTATATTTGAACACTTTATCTTATTCCTTATTTGTCTGTCTCTTGTTTCAGGAGTAGCTAGATTTTTTTTTCCACTTGTTGAAAATTGCTTATTTTTAGTTATATCTCAACCTGTTGCTAACAATTACCTGAAATAATTATCTTCAGTTTTAAGACTTTCTCCCTGCTTGTGTTGGGTTTCTGCTCATCTTACAATGTTTTTCTTTTTCTACTGAGGATTTTTTTTTTGTCTTTTTTTCTTTGGCTCTTTTAATTCCTTCCCTTCCCATCTGTTCTTTTTATTCCCTTTTTTTCTTTTTCTTTTTATTCCCTTCTATTCTATCTATTCCCATCTATTCTTTACTATCAAAACCATTTCCATTAAAAAAATTAGTACGTAGAAAACATGAAAAATATAAAACTTAAAAGTAA
Source organism: Procyon lotor (assembly GCA_028646535.1). Taxonomy (NCBI): domain Eukaryota; kingdom Metazoa; phylum Chordata; class Mammalia; order Carnivora; family Procyonidae; genus Procyon; species Procyon lotor. Next base: position 104,382,686 of record CM053609.1, read on the forward strand.
CAACTTCAGGCTGTTGGTTGGACAAGGTGATGAAGTCTTGGTTAAAGATTTTTGGATCATCTAACTATACGTACTAATTCTGTCATAGATCAAGAGCCATCTGCAATAGCCACAAGGTCTATTTTTTGAACCATTATGCCCTGTGGAATTTCTTCCTTCCAAGTCAGCATCTGCACATGTGTCTTGATGGTTCCCGGAAAGTGGGAATATAGTAAAGTAAATGAACAAATAATGGATATGCGGAATATTACTATACTTGACTTTAAGGTTCAGTGGGGATCTTAGCACGTTCTTTATGAAACATGAAAGTTTGAGATCTGTGCCATGTTTCATGACTTGGTACCACCTTAGCTCTTGAGTTCTAAGTGAATTACAATTCTTTGTGTTTGTGCTCAAAAATAAGGCACACATGAATAAACTAGAGTGATGTTAAGTCACAAATTAGGTGAATTTAAGAAATCAAAATTCCTTGATCAGAGAATAAAAGAATACCTAACTTCTCGAGCACTTACTGTATTCTAGGTACTGTTCTAAGTATTTTGTACATAGTAACTTATTTAAACTTCACTGGCAAACCAAAAGATAAGTATCCTATCCTCTGATTTTTTCCTGAGGTTACACAACTAGTTATTCATTTGAATCTCTCCAATTTGGCTCCAGAATCTAGTATTTTATTCATTACATTCTGCTTCTTCAGAGTAAATCGTTGTGGAGTTCCCAAGGAATCAAAGTTCTGTTTCCTAGTCCAAAGAACATTTTTGATCTGTAAAGAATAGATTAGTAGATATTTTCTGCTAACTGGTATATGTATGTGTTTGTTTTTTTTTTTTAAGATTTTATTTATTTATTTGACAGAGAGAGAGAGATATCACAAGCAGGCAGAGAGGCAGGCAGAGAGAGAGGGGGAAACAGGCTTCCTGCTGAGCAGAGAGCCCGATGTGGGGCTCGATCCCAGGACCCTGAGATCATGACCTCAGCCCAAGGCAGAGGGTTTAACCCCCTGAGCCACCCAGGCGCCCTATGTATGTGTTTTATACGATGGTTTCAGTAATCGTTTGAATGGCCAATTAGGGTATTCTTTTTGATTGCTTTATGGCCAGGTACAGTGATTTAGAGTAGGGTTTGGTGTGATTTCATTTTTCTCCCAATATTAGACTCTTGCTGGAGCCCTAAACTTTGTGTTTATGGCTCACCAACAGTATTTTATGCAGTTAGAAGAGCTAGATTTTGCTTCTGTTTCATGGAGATAAAAGTAACATGACTTTCCCTGCTCTATTGTGATTAATTTAACCCTATGGAGATTTAAAAAATTTGATTTTTGATATCCTCATAACCAAAGATATTTTGAGATGTGTGCAGTGTAATGGGAATGGTGTGACACCTAATTAATGAGTTTACTACATGGAATTGGATATTGGTTAAATAGCAGACTGTAAAACTATAGCTTTCTGGGTTCATGCTCCACCACTATTCTAAGTATATGACTTTAAGTAATTTTTATAAAATTTCTGTGCCTCTGTTTTCCCTTTTATAAAATATGAATGGCACTATTAACTTTAAATACATCTTAGAGTTGTTATAAGAACTAAGTGAGCTAAAAAATAATCTACCACAGAATAAATGCCATATAAGTGATAATTTGTATTATAATTTATCATTTTCTTGAGTTAGAACACGTTAGCTCTCATTGAAATATATGCATACAAATAACATAAAAACTGTGATAGTTACTATAAATGAAAAGTCATTGTGTTGTAGAAGATCTAACAAGAAAACTTAAACAAGGTCAGAGACACAAGTGAGAGTTCAAGGATGTGATAGTCAAAACAAGAATGATGGATGACTAGATGATATTCTGAGTGAAAGGAATGGCACTAGCAAAGATCCCGTGAAAAAGGAAACATGGCCCATTCAGAGTGGAAAGAAACCCAGTGTAGCTTGAATTTAAGAGGGAAGAGGAAATAAAAATAATTGAGAGTTAATCAGATAGTGCAGGCCAGTTTGAGTGTCCTATAAACATGGTCTTTTTTTTTTTTTTTAAAGTGATCTTTATTTTAATAACAAGGTCTATCCATGAAGTAAGTGGCAGAATTCAACCTAAAAGGATTATTCTGGCTAGGAATTTGTTACTATTTCCCAATCATGTGTGGCCATTATATAAAGATGAAATCAGTACATTTCCTCTAATGGCTTCAGGATTCTTCATTCTTCCCTGTGGAATGAATTGGTGTCCCCTCCCCCAGATTTATATATTGAAGTCCTAGTTCCTAATACCTTAGAATGTGATTGTATTTGAAGATAGAGACTCCAAAGAGAGAATTTTTTTAAATAATGCTAAGCATTAGGGTGGGCCCTAATCCAATTAATTGCTGTCTTTATAAGAGGCAATTAGAAGGGCGCCTGGGTGGCTCAGTCATTAAGTGTTCAGCTCAGGTCATGATGCTAGGGTCCTGGAACAGAGCCTTGCATCTAGCTGCCTGCTTGGCAGGAAGCCTGCTTCTCCCTCTCCTACTCCCCTTGCTTGTATTCCCTCTCTTTCTGTCTTTCTCTCTCTCCCTCTGTCAAATAAATAAATAAAATCTTTAAAAAAAAAAATGTAAGGGGCACCTGGGTGGCTCAGTCGTTAAGCAGCTGCCTTCGGCTCAGGTCATGATCCCAGGGTCTTGGGATCGAGCCCCACATCGGGCTCCCTGCTCTGCAGGAAGCCTGCTTCTCCTGTTACCACTCCCTCTGCTTGTGTTCCCTCTCTCACTGTGTTTCTCTCTGTCAAATAGATAAAATCTTAAAAAAAAAAAAAAAAAAAAGTAAGAGGCAATTACAACCTACAAAGACAACAGGGATGTAAGCACACAAAGGAAAAGCCCCTGAAGACACAGGAGGACTGTGTGCAAGGCCTCAGAAGAAACCAAACCAGATCTTGGACACTGATCTTGGACCTCAGTCCCCAGAACTGTGAGAAAACAAATCTCACAGTCTGGTGTTTTGGTAGGGCAGCCCTGGTAGACTCCTACTTAAACTCCCCTCTTTTTTCTATTTTTAATATTTTAATCTCCAGTTGTAATATTATAGACTTATCATGACAAACCATTTTATACTGCAAAGGTGAATTATTTGAGGTCACTCTAACATATCATTTCCTGGAGGTGGTGGATTGTAACTAAAAGAGATTCAGTTAGGGGAACAAACATGGGCGTGGGATCAAGTTTTGTGGTTCTCATTCCTGCAAAGCTCCTATCGAAGCCATGAGAGTCAGGCCTGAGTAATAGTCGTACCATACACAGCCTGCAGTTGATGCATTGGGATGGTTCTAATAATTCCTAGCATGTCTCCTTCAATAATTAATGCTTCAGTTGTTTTAAATGTTTCAATACAAAAAAAAAAAAAAAAAAGCTTACATGCAGTGTTGGGTGTCCAAATCATAACACAAAATAGATGTTTTACAGTAATTTACATGAAATTAATTCTATCCCAGAATTCTGGTAAAAAATTAGAAGTCATTTAAAGGCTGAGCTCTGGTGGTTTTGTGTCACTAGACTCTCTCTGTGGAACCATTTCCTTGTAAATCTTTGTAGTCCATTTATATTCTGTATGCATTTGGTCTCTTGATGGCTCCTATGGTTCTTAATTGCATTTCCATAGGCTGTCCCAGTGGTAGGTTTCTTTCAACTAACAATTAGTAGTGCTATGCCTTGATGGCAAAAAAAAAATAAATAAATAAAACAAAACAAAAAAAAACAAAAACAAAACCTAGTCTAGATTTAATTATTAATAACAAGAGCACTGTCTTTCTAACTTTCGAGAAAAAATGAAAGCACCTTACTTGATTAACAGATCATTCTAGTAAATGAAGTATAGTTTTGTTTGGTCAAGTTTGTTGTCTTTTAAATTCCATTCTTCCGTCTAAATGCTCTCATAAAATGGCTCAGGGTTGTAGAATGAATAAAACGACAGGACCCGTCCATATGCTGTCTACAAGAGACACATTTGGAACCAAAAGATACATCCAGACTGAAAGTGAAAGGATGGAGAACCATCTTTCATGCCAACAGGCCTCAAAAGAAAGCAGCAATTCTCATATCAGATAAAATAGGTTTTCAGCTAATGACTGTAGTCAGAGATACAGAAGGACACTACATCATTCTTAAAAGGTTTATTCCCCAAGAAGATCTAGCAACTGTAAACATTTATGCCCCCAATATAGGAGCAGCCAACTGCATAAGCCAACTGTTAATCAAAATAAAGAGTCATATTGATATGAATACATTAATAGTAGGAGATCTTAACACGCCACTCTCAGTAACAGACAGATCATCTAAACAGAAAATCAATAAAGAAACAAGAGTTTTGAATGACACATTGGACCAGATGGACCACATAGATATATACAGAACATTCCACCCTAAAAAAACAGAATACTCAATCTTCTCAAGTGCACATGGAACTTTCTCCAGAATAGACCACATACTGATGCACATATCAGGACTCAACCATTAGCAAAAGATTGAGATGATTCTGTGCATATTCTCAGACCACAATGCTTTGAAACTGGAACTCAACCACAAGAAAAAGTTTGGAAGGAATTCAAACACTTGGAGGCTAAAGACCAATCTGCTTAAGAATGCTGGAATCAACCAGGAATTCAAAGATGAACTTAAACAATTCATGAAGACCAATGAGAAGGAAGACACATTGGTCCAAAACCTATGGGACATGGCAAAGGCAGTCCTAAGGGGGAAATACATAGCCATCCAAGCCTCATTCAAAAAAATTGAAAAATCTTGTATACATCAGCTCTCTTTACACCTTAAAGAACTGGAAAATCAACAACAAATTAAGCCAGCCCCATGCACAAGAAGGGAAATAATCAAGATCAGAGCAGAGATCAACGAGTC
>CM053609.1:104388077-104404508 GCA_028646535.1 Procyon lotor
GCCCTTCAACAGATGAATGGATAAAGAAGATATGGTCCATATATACAATGGAATATTATGCCTCCTTCAGAAAGGGTGAATACCCAACTTTTGTTTCAACATGGACAGGACTGGAAGAGGTTATGTGGAGTGAAATAAATCAAGCAGAGATAGTCAATTATCTTGTAGTCTCACTTACATGTGGAACATAAGGAAAAACATGGAGGGCATTGTGTGAAGGAAAGAAAGGGTGAATGGTGGGAAATTTGAGGGGGAGATGAACCATGAGAGACTGTGGACTCTGAGCAGCAAACTGAGGGTTTTGGAAGGGAGGAGGCAAGGGGTTGGGCAAGCCTGGTCATGGGTATTGAGGAGGGCATGAATTGCATGGTGCAGGTGTGGTGCATGAACAATGAATCTTGTAACACTGAAAAAATAAAAGTATTTGGGAAAAAAAAATAAAAAAAATAAATTCTGTTCTTATTTATGTATTTTTAGCCTTAGGTGTCCAGGGTTGAGTTAATCACCCTTTTCAGTTCCTGGAGATTAGTATTGATAAGACACAGAACCTCTGCATTTTGTTTGATTATTCTTTATTTCCATTTGTCATTTTCCTTTCTCTTCTGTCTTAATGTTCCAAACATGATTTTTAAGATTTTGTTTCAGCTTTATTGAGATACTACTGACCTGAAATAATACTAAGTTTAACATATACGGTGTTGTGATTTTATATAAATACATACCACAAGATCAGTTAACACATTTGTCACCTCAAATAATTACAATTTTTTTGTGTGATGAGAACTTTTAAAATGTACTCAACCTTCAAGTACAACGTATACTACTGTCAATTATTGTTGCTATGCTATATATTATATCCCTAGAATTTATTCATATAACAATTGGAAATTTGTTTCTTTGACAACCTCTACCCATTTCTCCCATCCAGTATCCCCAGTAACTGCCACTGTGTCTTTCTATTGTATTTGTTTTGGTTCTCATAAAATTTTTACACATATTATTGATTTGCACAATTGCTATGTACTCCATATGGTCTATTTTTTCAGTAGGTCTATTTTTTTCAGTATTTTTAGGATAGTATCTTTCAAAAAAAAGAGTTTATAAGTCCTAATTTGAAAATAAAAAAACCCAAAAACCCACAAAATCTCTTTAGCATATTTTCACTCATTCCTTATCAAGAAATGTACTACATACGGAATATGAGATCTCCAGAGCCCATTGGAATATTCTCTAGGAAAGGGAGGCATATTTCTGATTAAGACTGAAAATGTGATTGAAAAAGAAACCAAGGATGGCACAGACCAGACAAAATAAAATTTCTTCCCTCCAGCAGTCGGATGGACTTGGCCATGCTTGTGCTTCTAGTACAGAGTAGCTTAGGTAAGCTCAGCTCAGGTTCAATCCATGGCTTCACAGAAAACTGCAACTTGGCAGAAGGGGCCAGTTTCTACAGAATAGGGGATAGGGGTATCAGGTTAATAGAAATTACAACACCTGGTACTTCTAGTATTCAGAAGATGCAGGGAAATGGGAAACTAAACACAGAGGCCAAAAAGATTTGAGATACACTATCTGCATAGGGAGAAAGATCAGTGGTAAAGGTGAGGGGGATTTGGTTCTTCTGATTAAAACTATCCATATATCTGTATATTTATGCAATATTGATATGAGCATTATATGTTTATGTAATTAAAACTATTAATATTACTTAGTGATAGGAGTGCTTGTCCTGATTTCAGATATTTTAAGAAGAACTAGAAGAGAAAGTAGAGAGAAAGAGAAATTCCAAGCAATAATTCACTGTATGGATTACCTAGGGGAATTAAAAAGTATCCAAATGCTTGATATAGTTCTAGATTTAAGTAGGCAAGTTCTGTTTATGGTGTGGTGTGTTTGACAAGAGCAGGAACTGGCTGACTATAATGTGGTCAAATGAGGCCTGCTGCCTATTTCTGTACATGACCTTTTATTGGAATAGGACAACATTCATTTGTTTATATATGATCTACAGCTGCTTTTGTGATTAACCTGCAGAGGCTGAGAAGTTGTAACAGACCATTTAGCTCTCAAAACCCAAAATACTTATTATGGGGCTGTTTACAAATTTGAGCACCCTTTGACTAGGTAATACTAAGAGTTCAAGTTTTTAAGGGGAGCATATACCACTGTGAAGATGCCTGGATAGAGATAAAATTTCGAAGGTGGTAAAGTTTAGCTTTTAGCATCATACTGGGGCTGAGTATTTAAAAGCCAGAGAAAATAAAAGTAGACTGACAATGATCTTGGGGATGAAAAGAAAAATATCAGAGGTCTTCAGACTAGAAATCATCTAAGGACAATGAGCAAAGTTGAATCCCATGGATTTCATACTTGGTTTGTTAGTCCTTCTTAGTCTTAGTAATTCAGTTGTTGAAATGATGAAGGACATAAATGAGTCTATAGGCACTTTGTTCCTGAATACACCTTCATAATCTTAGCTGATAAAATAAAGGCACACAAAGTTGATGTACAGATAGGTTTATTTTCTAGAAGAAAGTTGCCAATGAGCAACTTTGGGTTTGTATGTGCTATGTGCTCTAGTTGAGGAAGGGGAAATGACATGGTTCCTTTATTGAAAGAGGGCATGCTCAGCTTGGGATAGGAGTTTGGTCTGAGAGTTTTCTGGAAAGACCTTAGTATTTTCAGCAGAAAGTTATTTTTTAAAAAAAATCTGAGACTGTTTGTGGATGTTCTTGAGTTTGAAATGTTCCTTTGACCAAAACTTCTAGGTCAAAATCTTAGCCTATTTCAACATAGACTGCTTTTCAGTTTGCGGTCATATAAAGAGAAGTTTTCAAGACTCCTGAAGTTGAACAAGCCTGAATATCAAAAGCACATATATTAATTGCTCTTATGTGGCTAAGATTTTGAGTATAACTAAGAATACTGATAAGTAGTTCTACATTGATTTCAGTTAAGGAAACAATTTTTTTAAAATTTTTATTTAATTAAGGATACAACTTCTTAAAAATCATCCCTTAAAGTGAAATTGAGCCTTAATTATGTCAAGTGTCAAATGTTAACTTTCACATTGACATAATTGTTTTTCAATATTATACACTAGCATTCTATAAAGGAGGGAGAGTATAAATGAGTGAAGAATACTGTGAGAAGGAATCCATGTGAATATTACATGATTGCAGGTATATGCCTTATGTAACCTAAGTTTGGAAATTGACTTCAGTGTTAAAGGTAGAAAAAATAAATATCCTGAAAAGGCCTCCAAACTAACGAGAAACCTCATTGGCAGAGTCTAATGGCAGCCTTGCAGTTCAACAAAACTGTAAGGTACATTAAACTTCTTGTTGAAAGGTTCCCAATAACATATTATGTGATAGTCTAGAGAAATTTCTAGTCAGTATGAGCTTAAATAGATGGCCATACCACAGTTTAGGAGTCAATGCTATCCTTTGAATAAAGGATGTACTAACAAATTATTGAAAATGTTTCACATATTTAATATGATAATCATAAATATTTTATAAACTTGTTTAATTGGGAGAACCAATTAGAACTAGAGGGATAAATGCCTCCTATTGTTTTTGAAATTGGTGTTCGGTATAAAGAATACTAGACACATAAAATTGGGTAAGTGTTCTAGAAAAAGGAAGCTTTTTCAGTCATCATTGCTGTAGTTCAGTACTCAGGAAGCTGTGCTTGGCAATGAGAGCTAGATTTACTAAATTTAAACTATTAACCTTAAAAATAAAACCGTCAGGGATTCGACTGAAAATGGGTTTATTTGACCAAAAATATGTTTATTCAGGAATAGTGGGACTGCAATTCAGGACAAGCGATTGTTGCAAAAACATAGGCAAGTCCAGAAATCAGAGGAGAGGACCGTTCTTTTACAGAGGAGAGGGGTGGGGGTGGAGGGTCAGAGGAATTGTTATAAACAAAAATTCCATTGGAGTAAACTGGGAGTTGAAAGTACAATGGCCTTTCGTTGGCGGAATTGTGACCGTCTCTTTGCCTGGACTGTCTTCTATAGACAAGACATTGTTTCTTCCTCCAGCTGGGTAGTAAAGTATAGGCTTCTTCCTGTTGGGAATGTAAGGTATGACCCGGCCTGTTGGGTGGGGGTCTGCAATTAATAGAAGTAGGGCCTGAGAGCGCCCCCTTCTGGCCTCCTCACCCCATTTCCCTTTCTTCAGTTTCACAAAACTAATAAAACCTAGGCGCCAGGGCTACTCAGATTATATTGATACCTAACATCCCATAGATATGATCATTCATGTTCTAGGACCTGGGGAAGTATAGCAGTAAAGACTACACTCTGACACTTGGCAATACTTGGAACTTAGAAAGCGGAGTCCACAGTCACATTGAATTTCAGGAGTGGTGTGTTTTTTTTCCATTAGCAATTTTATTTATTTATTTATTTAAATTGTATTTTATTTATTTATTTTTTGATACACAACAGTTTCAGATGTTTAATATGATGATTTGATATTTATATAGATTGTGAAATGATCACCACAGTCTACTTAACATCCATTACCACATAGTCACAAAATTTTTTTACCTGTGTTGAGAACGTCTAAGGCGTACACCTTTAGCAACTTTCAAATATACAATACAGTATTATTCGTGATAGTCACCATGCTGCATATTACATCCCCATGACCTATTTATTTTCTTTTTTTAATTTATTTTTTTATTAACATATAATGTATTATTTTCCATTAGCAATTTTAAATTTTCAAACTAAGGCCGTTCTTTATCCAGAAACAGTACTGTTATGTGGGTCTCCTTTATTGTTCACTAACATCTTATAAACCTCAGTAACAGTATCAAGCAACCATGTTCAGTCAGAACTGGAGAGCTGTGTTCATTTCTGCAGCGCTGCCTGCCGCGCTCACAGGCCATGATAAGAACCGGGGAGTAGCCAGATGATGCTGTCCTAGCGAACCTACTCCCCCACCCCGCCCCCCACTGTGTGCTTGTGTTTTATAAAGCTGCTTCAGAAACAGTCACCAAAGGCCTCTTTTCGTTGATAATGATATGGAATGAACTTTCAACATCTTCATTTCCTAGTTAATGAGGACTTGTTGATAACTCCGTCCTATTTTCCTTTTATTAATAATCTCCCTACATGGGGCAAAAAGCCTTCATGAAAGGTTTCCTGAGGACAAACTATAGAGTTCATCATGGCATCTATAGTGATGGCTTGAATTGTTTTCCCTGTGTACGTGGTCATATTGCCCCTTATGGTTTATGGAGTCAGACAAGGCCTTGATTCCCAGACAGAGCTTTAATTGTCTATCTCAGGCCAAGATAGTGAGCTTTTCCAGGTCTCTCTTCTCATTTATAAAATGGGAGTAGTGTGAGGCTTAAATGAGGTAATATGCATGTAACATGAACATGACAGGGAGTGTTTTGGAAGTCGGGGCCTGGAGGACCAGAGAGGAAAATATCTGTTCTGATTTTGAAAGCTGGGGAAGATTTCCTCGTAATGTGAGAAGAAACATAGATATCAAAACTTAGCAGACTCACCTTCTTAGAAATAGAACTGCAAATGTACATAGATGAGTGATCCAATTCAGAGAACACAAAATTGAGCTTCTATTAAAGGATAGCCAGGCATTGTGGGAAAAGTTAAAAGCACAAAAAACAAATTCCGAATTGACCACAAAATACTGGGACATTAGAAACTCAAGGACTCTGGGTTAGGGAGACTATCAACGATAAGGACACCTACAAGACTAATGTTCTGTGTCTGCGGCAAATTGTCTTCTTAACATCGTATCGTTCCACAGTTTATTAGACAGTATTTTGAAAGCAAACTTGCAAGTGGAGAAGCAGTGTCTATTTACTCTGCCTACTTTCTCTGTATGTTTGAGTGACAACTTGTAATAATTAGGGTGTTAACTGCACACGTATTATAATAGTGATATATCATTAAGACATGTAAATGAAAAATTCTCAAAGGGTCTTGTAATTCTTTCCCAACTCTGGGCTGCACATCCATGGGGATCCTTTCATCCCTTACAGTAGCACATTAGAAGTACAAATTGCTGGTAAGTGTGAGCAAAACAGACTCAGACCTGTGCCTCCACTTGGTGATTGCAGCCTGCTACTGCCAGTTGTGTGCCCTCTGCCTCCAGATCCTTTGTTGCTATTGCTATTTTGTGAGATGTGACAGTCCTTGCAGACCTTATCATAAATTCAATGAATCTAATCATTGGAGAAGGCAGTCAAGGCCGTCTAGTTCAATACTCAGCCAAAGAACAGATTGTTTTCCTTGCATGATTCAGAATTTGGGAGTGCCCCCACCCCTACTCTCCCACCATGTTAACAGTTTCTCTGATTTAATGTAAAAGTCCAAGTAGGGTCTATTTCTCTATAGTTACTACCTTAGTCCTCATTCCGTTCTTTGAAGCTGCTCAGAATAAGTCAAATGTGTCTTTCCTAGGCAGATTTTAATAATTTTAAGAAATCACTTCTCGATTCTATATCTCAGTCTACTTTTCAAGCTAAATGTGTGTGATTCCTCCAAAATTCCTTCTAACACACATTCCTAGTGCTTGTTTTTGAGTGAATAAGGATAGAATCACTTAGAGCCTCTATTATCTGCTTTCCTTTCTTCTGGATTCCAGACAGTATTTTAGGTTTCTCTTCAAATAGGGTACCCAGAAGGAAAGATTATGCCCCACATTTTTTTTCTGAATAGAAATAGGACAAAAGTATCTACTTCTTGGGGTGCCTGGGTGGCTCAGTGGGTTAAAGCCTCTGCCTTTGGCTCGGGCCATGGTCCCAGAGTCCTGGGATCGAGCCCCACATCGGGCTCTCTGCTCAGCAGGGAGCCTGCTTTCCCCTCTCTCTGTCTGCCTCTCTGGGCTACTTGTGATCTCTCTCTCTCTGTCAAATAAATAAATAAAAATATTAAAAAAAAAGTATCTACTTCTTTGTTATGGAATTTATACTTCTACTTTTATGACCTAAGATTTTAATTCAGTTCTGGCCAGCATATCCTATCGTTGCTGCCTATTGAAACAGTAATTCTAGATTCTTCTCTTACAATCTTCCGTCTGATCACATCTTCCTCATTTTACCCACAAGTAATCAGAACACTGTAGGTAGCAGTTTGTTCTAACTTAATGTTTGGGAAAATATCCGGAAATGGATGAAAACATTTGTTCATTCCTGAATTGTAAAATTTATTATGATAAATTCTATTACCATTTTCCCCAAAATCACCTGACAAAAAATAGCATCTGGAAAGTAATATTTACTCATGGTCACTGAAAAGCCAGTGGTGCCTTTTGACTAGAGATAACTAATGTCATGCCTGACCCAAAGGGGCTACTAAGCTAGAAATATCATCCTTGAGATAAAGAACATTTAGCATAATCTGTCCTTTGTTAACCAGGAGTTCATGGTCAGTGGGGATTAATAGTGCATTTTATTCTGCTTAATTCTTACCTGAAGTAATATCATCTGCTATGCTCTAGTGTAGAGAATTCAAGAAAGCTCTATTAATCCTGGTGTGATATTTCTAGTGTTAAGAAGTTCAGTGCACTTCTGTAATATGTATCCACAGGTGTCTGGTGAATATTTACTGATCTGTGGTAAGTTGGTCAGAGAGAAATAGATTTCTACCAATGTGCTACAGGTTTGAATTATTTTTGTAATTGCATCTTCCATCATTGCAACTGTAACCTGCCACAGTGGTGCTCCTTAGTTAATGACCTAGTTTTTATGAGATTCTTTTCTTTTTTTTTTTCCTGGTGTGTTTGTTTATTGCCTCACATAAAGTTATATGAGCTAAAGATAAGATTAAAGAATGATGGATAAAACAACGAAAAAATATGCCCACTAATCTAGGACTTCTGGATAGTGAATAAACTAGATGAAGAATCTAGCAGACAAAGTTGGGGGGAGGGTATGTGTATGATATTCTGATAGGATGAAATTTTACTAAAAGTTCTATACCGTGGATTTTTCTTTAATTAGCCAGTCAAGAAGTGATCCTCTGCTTTCCCTTTGTTCTTATCATGGAGCATACCAAGTCTGCCCTGACCTGGACAATTGGGCAGAGGCACTGGTAATCAGAAAAATGCATTAAAGGGCACAAATCATACAACAAGCTTTTTAAAGGAAATATCTGTATCTTCATCCTTGATAAGACAAGTGGCCAGGAGCTAGATGTGGTTGAGTTGGTATTCCAAAAATGCATAGTATCTCCCTGCGGGAAGATTATACTATTCTTCCCTCCCCTCACCCATATCGTGGTCCTATTTATATCCAAATTGCCTACATTGCCTGTTTTGGTTGATTGAATGTGAGCAGAATTGATGTGTGTCAGTTTCAAGTAGTGGTCTTTGGAATCATTTTGTGAAAATGCCTTTCTTCTACCACAAGATTAAGATGTTCGTAATAGTGGCTGTTTTTCAGCTCTGGTCCCAGAATAGGATGTGGAAGGGAGCCATTGCTGACCCTGTGCTGGATATAAATGAAAGAAACCGTTGTTATAAGCTATGTATAATACAGGTGCTTCATCACTTAACAATAACCTTTCAGTGTTTAGAGCTGAGCACCAGAACAAAAGCACATTGCTTCATATTAAGGAGTAACTGTGTAATTGCCAATTGTGTTAATTGGGAAATGTTTATGTTCTGCATAATTATTTGGGAAATGTACTAACAGAATTGAGATTGTTCGAGATCTTAATATACGCTTTAATTAAAATAGTGGACGCAGCATATTCTTGGAAAATTGATTAGGATAACGTGATCAAATTACCATTTAAATAGTAAAGCTACAATGAACTTTATGAAGTTCAGTGGTTACAGTTCTCATTTATAAGAAAACATGTAGTAGGTTCCATGGTTTCCCCAAAGATATGTACACATCCTATTCCTGAGTATTACCTGCAATGGTGAAGACGAAATCTTGTATGGCAAAAGATGAGGTTAAATTAAGGACCTTGCAAGGAAGAGTATATCCTGGAGTATCAGCTCGGGCTCTAAATACAACCCTATGTTTCCTTAGAGAGGCAAAGGGAATTTTGAAACAGATACACAGATTTTGTAGAGGTAAATGTGAAGATAGAGCAGAGCAGAGGAGGCAGGAAGTCAGGCAATGCTGGCAGCCACTAAAAGGTGGAAGAGTCAAGGAACAGAATCCCTTAGAGCCTCCGAGGGAGCACAGCCCTGACATTTGGATTTCTGGTCTCCTGAACTGTGAGACAATAAACTTCTGTGGGTTGAAGCTGCCGTGTTTGTGGTAATGTTACAGCAGCCCAATGAAACTAATATACATAATAGACCAATGACCACCAAAGAGACCAGGAATTCTGGGAAACTTGTTAAAGATTTATTTATTTATTTGAGAGAGAGTGCATGAGAGCACACAGAGGCAGAGTTCCCACTGAGCAGGGAGCTGATGTGGGGCTCAATTCCAGGACCCTGGGATGGTGACTTGAGCTAAAGGCAGACACTTAACCAACGCCTGACACTTAACACACAGGCACCTCTTTGGGGGACTTTATATATAAGATTATATATAGGTCTTAGAGATTCTCATTCAAGTAAATTCATAGTGGGACCCTTGTCTGTGTATTAAGTTTGCTAGAGTATATGAATAGTGTAAATTTTAAGGGTTTTTTTTTCTTGTAGGGGGTGGACATCTGGAACACATAACACACAAACGTGTTCAGTGATACATACTACTTAGCAGCTTGTGGATAAACCTCACAAGTTTATGTCTCCAGTGATCTAGCACACAACTTAGTGTTTCTTAATCCCCTATTACATAGTTTGTAAAACTAAAATGCGTTTACTGTTTTAAAATTGTGAAAAAAATCCGCATCCCCCTTACCTCCAGAAAAAGATAACCAATAATCGCTCACTGAATACCAGGGTTCTAGAGTACACAGTGTAACTCTCTCAAAGCCATTTCTGTTTATTAAGATAAGTCTTAAACATCTAAAATCCTGAAGTAGCATAAATTTTGCTTCTTCAAATCCTATCAGTGAAGACAGAATATCCTATTCTTGTCTGGAAGATCTCAGCTATTTGGCTCACTTTGATACAGAGAAGCAGCTTTGATTTTTCAACCTGCATTCGGAGTCTCCGATAAAGGGTTTTTGGACACAAAATTCCACATTTTCCTAGCTGGTAGTTCCCGAGTGAATAGGACCCTGAGTCCTGCTTCTCAGCCTAAGCCCAAATGTTTACCCATAGGGCTGCTTCGTTCTGCTCCAGAAAAAAACACTGCATCACTTAAATTTGATCTAAACTCCACCCTTCAAAATCCTGTCCTGTCCTTGTGTCTTATTTGATGAAGTACTTCATGATTTCTTTGGGGGTGTTCTTCCTTATTGCTGCAAGTTAATTTATTAGACTCTACATTGACTCTTGTGTTCTTTGGCTGCTGGGATTTTTCAATAGTTGGGGAAATGCCGGAAGAGGATTAGTACTGAACAAAGTTGCTATAGTATGGGATGGACTGATGACGGAAATTGGAGCTGGATATTAGTAGGTAGACTGGATACGGAGGCAGAGATTTTTGAAGCAGCATTGCAGTCTGATCAATGGTGTGAATAGACACGACGGGTGGGACATTTAGTTCTTTAGCAAATCCTATAAACTCGATCTTCCCGTGCCCAAACACTCTGTTGACACCCCCAGCTTCCCTTCTAACCCCAACCCTGTCCGACTAATGGAGGAAGTTTCTAACTTGATTTCCCATTTGCACTTGTTTACACCAACAGTGCTTAAACCACTCAGTAGCTGGTTTATCATTCAAAATGTAAACTATAGCTTAGTTCTGTCCTCTGCATTTTAGGCATAGCAAGAGTCAAAAGGGAACTTTTACAAAGTCCTTCTGTAGCCTCTATGGCCCTCTAGAATCTGGTATCTGCCAACTTCTAGGAAGTCTTCCCCTTACCACTCTGCCCTACATCTTTACTCACAGGTACTCTTTCTGTCCCTCTATCAGCCGAAGACTTTGTATGTTTCCTCCTTCTGTAGAAGGGAGGGATGAAGAGGGGTGAGTGAGGGTAGAATTTGAGGTAAATAGGAGATTATATGATCCCATTTATGACTATATGTTTTAATATGGATGTCTAAAGCAAGTATATAGGGATTCAGATTGCAGTGTTTTTTACGTGTAGATATCAAAAATATTCTACAAATTCTTATAAGATGCCTTTTAGAAAAAAAAACAAAAACCCAAAAAGCAAAAAACAACAAAACCTATTTAAAAAGGAACTCCTCAAGGCAAGTCCCTTTAACACCCACCGGATCCCATTAAAAGTGTTGCTATTCTGAGTCAAAGTTCCCTTCACATTCCCTTCCTGTTTTCCCACCTACATTTAAATTACTTGAAAGGGCAAAATTACCGTCATTATCATCCAAAGTCAAAGTCTTCCTGTGGTTGGATGGATATTGTATGACAATGGGGTTGAGGTGAGTGGTACACAGTGCCTGATTGTGTTGCTTCTACAAATGATGGATTAGAGTTTTATTGCCAAGCTTTTTTTTTTTTTTTAAGATTTTATTTATTTGACAGAGAGAGAGAGAGATCACAAGTAGGCAGAGAGGCAGGCAGGGAGAGAGGAGGAAGCAGGCTCCCCGCTGAGCGGAGAGCCCCATGATGAGGGGCTCGATCCCAGGACCCCGAGATCATGACCTGAGCTGAAAGCAGAGGCTTTAACCCACTGAGCCACCCAGGCACCCCGAATTTTATTAAGACCAATGTTCTAGGGCCTCATCCTATTAAAATACTCTTAGCTGACTGCCTTTCATATCTCACAGCAGAGTTTGTTTCTACAGATATATCGTACATTTTGACTCTGATCTTCTAAATGGAGTTGAAATCCTCTGTAAATTTTCTTCCCTTGCTGGCTAGCAGCATGTGTTACCGTCATAGGTAATGGCATCCCAACTGTACCACCATGCCAGGCCTCCACATCATTACTATATATTTAGATGAATGGTCCTTTATACAACGGTGTTATGGACTGTATTTGTCTCCTTAAGATTCTTAAAGCCCTAACCCACAATATGATGATATTTGGAGGAGGGTGGGGTCTTTAGGAGATAAGTTTATATGACTTATGTGAGACCAGACCTCTCTCACCACTATGTGAGAACATAACAAGAAACTTTCTGCAAGCCAGAAAGAGAACCCTCATGGAGGAAATTAATCAGTCACCTGACACCTTGATCTTGGACTTACCAGCCTTCAGAACTGTGGGAAAATTCCTATTTAAGCCTCCCAGTCTGTGGTATTCTGTTACAGTAGTCTGAGCTAAGATGGATGATTATGTTTGTATCTGTGGTTGTAACTAAATGTATAATATAGAAGTTTAAATATTCATAACCTTGATTTTTATTAGTATTCTTCATTCTAGAGCTTTGAACATTCCTATCAGTCTATGCTGATACATTGAGATATAGAAACTTCAGATCTATCAGTATTCACACTACTTGTTACTGCATTTCTAAATTCCTAGGATTTATTGTTTTAAAGATGCTTCCTCATTCCCCTGCCTTAATGTTTTTATTATTCCAATCATATAGTTCATAAATGAGTGTAATTAAAATCTAAGCAAACTGTGACTGTTTGCATTTACATGGATATATCTTCATGTTTGATTTTTACATGGATACAGAGAGGGAAGGATCATTATTTACCATAATGGTGGTGGTAATTATAGAAACACTCATATTGGCTTTAATGGAATATCTAATTCTCTCCTCCTACCCCCACAGGGCTAGTAAACACCTCTAGGGTTTTAACTACATGTTATAGTATGGAAGTTGATTCTATTGCTTCAAAAATTGTATATAGTTATTGCAAACTGAATTTTTCCTAGTTTCATTGTCATGATGTTCAGCATTATAAAGATTTACTAAGGATCAATAAGAAACAGGAATAGGATTGGTGCTATTTTTAGGATATTTTCCTATCTATAATCAATTCACATACACCTTACCTGAGATTTATCTAAAATAATTGGCAGTTGAAGTAAAGGTATAGCAATAAACGATATGAAGTTCTGCATATTCCCAGAATTTATTCAGAGTTCCCTTCCACCTAACACAAAACATGGTAGAGTGGAAGGACAAAAGAATTCACTAAACAGATTGATTTCAGACTCAATGATACAGGCTTATTTTAAGTTTGCACTTAAATGTAGTACAGAGATCCTGATCCTAAGAAGTCTTAAATGACTTTTTAAAGTGATTGTGTCCTTTACTGTCCATGATCATATGCTATGGCAAAATGATAATCTGGAATTTACTTTAAATATGCTAATAAAGACAATCTTTTGTAGTAGTTTCTGAGAGTCACAAAGAGTTCTAGGATTTTGAGCTATAGGTTTATGTTTTTTTTTTTTTTTAAATTCAATAAATTTTATTTTGTAGTATAAAATTCTATAGGTCTTGACAAATTTATAGATTTGTGTATTTACCACTACAGTCAAGATAGAGAACAATTTTGGCAACAAAGATTTCTGCCTTTTTTGTAACCAACACCAACCCACATGCTCTATTTCTGGCAATTACTTATCTGTACTCTATCCTTATGGTTTTGCTTTCTCTAAAACATCAGACAAAAATCCCATACAATATGTAGTCTTTCATTTAGCAAAACACATTTGGGATTCATCTGTATTCTGTGAATTAATGGTTCCTTTTTGTTTCCTGAATAGCAGTCCATACCATGATTATTAAGCTGGTTCCCGCTTACCCATTAAAGGACATCAAAAGTTCTCAAGGTCCTCTATTTGTGCTGTAAACTTCTATGGCTTTTTACTGATGCCTAATGATTGACTCCCCCTGGCCCCCCTCCCCGAGCCAATGCTAAATCAACCTTGCAACTTCTGGAAGAAATCTCAGTTAGTGATGTATTATCTTTCATACATATTGTTTGACATGCTGATATTTTGTTGAGGAGTTTTTGCACCACCTACGTTACTGAGGGGGTTGTTGGTGAAAGAAAGGTTTCTTTTTGTGTAGTTAGTCCATTTCTAGAGCTTTCCATATCTTTCTGTACATCCAAGTTTCTGCCTACTCCCACATTCCTTCTTCCTGCAGAACGTCTTTTACCATTTGAACATTTTCTTTTAGTGTAGGTTTTCTGGCCATGAATGTTTTGCTTATTTGTCTGAAAAGTTTTTTGTTTCTTCATTTAAATGTATTTTTTAAAGCTATAGGTTTCTGGACCGGCAGTTTCACCTTTTTTATTTCAGTACTATAAAAATGTTACTTTATTATCTTTTAGCTTTTGTGGTTTCTGTTGAAGGGTCTGTTTGTAATACTCACCTACACTGTGTGTAAAATGTGTGTGTTTCTACTTTGAAGATTTTCTTGGTCTCTTATTTTCAACTGTTTGAAAATGAGATCACTAGTTGGTTGTGTTTTCTTGGTATTTATCTTTTTTTGGTGTCTCTTGGTTTTATATCCTTAATTGCGGAAAATTCTTAGCCTTTATAAGTATTTTTTCCTTGTTCTTCTCTTCTCCATTTATGATTCGAATCATATGTACTTATGTTAGATTATTCGATATTGTCATGTCTTCTGAATGCTCTGTTTCTCCACATCCTCTTTCTTTGTGTTCTAGTTTAGGAAATTTCTGTTGAACTTTCTTCTAGTTCACACTTTTCATCAGCTGTGTCAAGGCTACCATTGACACTTTCTATAGATTGCTGTGTTCCTATCCCACCCCATCATTTCAAATGATTCTCTCACTTTCTATAATTCTACTGAAATTGTATCTTGCATATTTTGTACCCTTTGTTTAGTCTTATTATTTTTTTGTTTTAAATACTCTTTGATAGTCTAACAATTGTGCCATATTTAAGTTTAATTCTGATTATTGGTAGTGTGATTATTTTTTAATTGTTAATCTGGACATTTGTATAGATCAATAGAGTCATGTAAAATTATTCCACAACATATGTGTAAATCATATCATCATGTTGTATACTTTAAATACAGGTATACCTTGGAGATAGTGAACATTTCATTCCAGACCACTACAATAAAGCAAATATTATAATAAAGGGAGTCAAAGGAATTTTTTGGTTTCCCAGTGCACAGAAGTTATATGTACAGTATACTGTCGTCTAAGGGTGCAATAGCATTATGTCTAAAAGAAAATGTACATACCTTAAATTAAAAACACTGTGCTAGGAAATGCTAACCATAATATGAGCTATCTGCAAGGTCTAATCACTGATCACTGATCACCAGAACAAATAATAAAGAAGTTTGAAATATTGTGCATACTACCAAACTGAGAGACACAAAGTGAGCAAGTGCTGTTGGCAAAAAATGGCACCCTAGACTTGCTCCATACAGGGTTGCCGTAAACCTTCAGTTTGTAAAAATGCAATATCCCCAAAGCACAAAAAAAGCAAGATATGCCTGTATATACAATTGTACTTATCAACTATTCCTCAGGTGGTAAAAATAAATATTTTTTTCTTCCTGGCTTTAGTTTCAAGATGTGGGTTCATCTAGCCCTGAATTGGGCTGTGCTTAACATTGATTGGTGCAGGTTTTGCTATCAGTCTATCATGTACTTCAAATTCTTCCAGGATATCTTATGTTTAGGGAGGGGGCCAAGGATTCTACTCCATAGCTGCTGTACCCTGTGCTGTAGGTCTCGTCTTCGTGCTATCCCTCAGAGAGTCCATGTCCCCGTGTGCCAGGGTCCAGCCCAGGCAGTCCAGGGGTTCCCTGAAGAATGGACCGTGTCGGCGAAAGGAATGAGAGAGCCAGAGGTTTCTTTCAGTCACCAGGCAGGCTTCTCTGCCTCGTTGGTTTTTGACTATAGGCAGCAGGTTACATGGAAAACAATCAATGATTTCCGTAGATAAGGAGCCTTAGATCAATAAAAGTTTTTTTTGTAGAACCTATAGTTTTTTCTAAGACAAAGGCAAAGACAGGCTTATCTTATTTTGAACAGCAAGACCCTTAACAACAATTTTTATGACTCTGTTTCTATGTATTGGAAAAGATTTAGTTATGTATATCTTTTGCACATTAACCAAAGGAAGAGGGGTAACATTTGAGTTTATTATAGAATGGCCCAAGCTGTTTGTAGAAGCCCTTTTGTGCTGCTGGGTGAGAAGACCCCTGGGAGCCTCATCTTGTGTATTCTTTAGCAAAGTCTGAAGTAAAACTCTATTGTCTTTATATTTAACCATTCCTACCTTATCTTACGTGTACTCTCCATTATAAGGGAATGCAGGTGTTGGTGTGGATGAT
This sequence comes from Procyon lotor, assembly GCA_028646535.1. Classification (NCBI taxonomy): domain Eukaryota; kingdom Metazoa; phylum Chordata; class Mammalia; order Carnivora; family Procyonidae; genus Procyon; species Procyon lotor. The sequence continues at coordinate 104,404,346 of CM053609.1, forward strand.
GGAATGTGAATCTCCTAGGGGGGAACTAAAGTTGGCTGTACATCATTAAAGGTCTGTGTAAGTTTCTTGGCCTTTAAGTACCTTATCGTCTTATCTGCAATAATTTGGTGGACAAATGTTGGAAGGAAGCCTTGCAGTTATCTGCTCTAATGGTTTTATGGCG
>CM053609.1:104411412-104430477 GCA_028646535.1 Procyon lotor
AAAAAAACTATTATTTCTTTGTTTATTTGAGAGAGAGAGAGAAAGAGAACATGAAAGAGAGCAGACTCCCTGCTGAGCAGGGAGCCTGATGTGGGGCTCAATCCCTGGACTCTGGGTTCATGACCTGAGTCAAAGGCAGATGCTTAACTGTCTGAGCCACCCAGTGATGCCCCTTGTTCATCACTTTAAATTGTATTTGAGAAGTGCTAAATTTCTTATAAGGTAACGTTTGCGAGTAGAAACTTCTTAGTATCAGTCTCTGATTCCCTCAACCCAGAACCTTATTTTTTAAAGCAAAACATAGTTGGAAGTCCAAAGCAAATTGAAAAGTCTTTAATCGGCTTTGTTCCTTTGTTCCTTAAACCAATTCAATTTTAGGTTTTTAAATTTTTAAATCAAGAACCATATACTAAGACCTAGAAAAACATTTTAATTATTTACAAAAGTAATGAATCTTTAAATAATTCCCAACATGTTACAGTGGCAGCACAAAGAATTCCTGTATTCCTGTATTCAGTCAGATCCTCCAATTGTTAATATCTTACTACATTTGCCTCTTCACACACAATATTCCAGAAAAAAACATTATATGTAATTTTGACATAATCACCCAATCAAGCACTTGACATGGTTTCAACACTATAATCACATACACTGATCCCTTCAAATGTGGCCAAATACCCCAATGGTCCCAGTGGTGTGGACAATTTCCATTCTGGTCCAGAATCCTTCCTTGGAGCTATTCCTCAGTTTTGCCCTTACCCTCAGAGCCTTGACAGATTCAGAGTCTACATAACACCCAATTCAGGTCTGTCTAGTGTTTCTTGAGCAGACTCAGCTCAGGCATCCCTAAGAGAAACATCCTAAACATAATGCTGTGTTCTTCTCAATGTAGCACATCAAAGGGGATACACCACCACCACTGGTGGCATAAGAATGATACATATAAAGGTGATATAACCAATGTAAACTGCTGATGTAGGTATGGTACCTGTTAATGTAGTGAGTAACATTTCTGCCAAGTTTCTTCACACACAAAAACAAGTTTTGCCCTTGGTGATAAGTGGAATTTCATAGGAAGGTACTCTTAAATTGTGGCAATATTCTGTTCAACTTCCACTGACCAGTATTTGGTATCCTTTGAGGATTTCCACCTAAAATACCCACAACCATGGTTGCCAAATAGGTAGTTTCCATTTCCAACACTATTTCTGCATTTAATACTTGGTACTACTACCATAAGAAATGCCTTAATATACTTAACACATTCCTATCAGTATGGATATGTACAATTTTGCTTTATTCATTGGTAGTCTATTATTGTTATTTTTTTTTTTTTTGATGCTCGAGTCTTTCTAGATTTGTCCAATGTGATCCTCTTCAAGCTGGGTCCTGTGTTTTTAACATGTCCCCATTATTTTTTAAAACATTTGTATTGATACAATTCATATACCATAAAATTCACCTTTTTAAGGTATATAATTCAGTAATTTTAGCATTTTCATAGAAGTATGAAAATACCAACACAAGTTTATAATATTCTCATCCCTCTCAAAAAACTTCCCTCCTGAATATTAGCAGTTGTTCCTAATGCTTTCTCACAGCCATAAAACCACTGTATCCATAGGCTCCCCCATTCTGGATGTTCCATATAAATAAAATCATAAAATCATATAAGATATAACATCTTATATGATGTGTAGTCTGATTCACTAAGTATCCTCATGGTAGTATAAATAAGTACTTCATTTTTATCACCAAATAATATTCCATTATATGAATATAAAATATTAAATAATTAATGGGTGTATGGGCTGGTTAATGGCTGTAATGGGTGGCTTAGCTGGTTAAGCGATTGCCTTTGGCTCAGGTCATGATCCCAGAGTCCCAGGATGGAGCAGGATGGAGTCCTGCTTTGGGCTCCCTGCTCTGTGGAGAGCCTGCTTCTCCATCTGACCCTCCCCCTTCTCGTGGTTTCTCTCTCTCTCTCTCTCTCTCTCTCACTCTCTCTCTCAAATAAACAAATAAAATCCTTAAAAAAAAAAAAATTGGTGGGTGTATCAGAGTACAACCAAAGAAACAGGACCAGTAGAGATAAAGGAATCGGTTTATGTGATTGTAGATTCTAACCAAGCAAATCCAAAATCTTTAGGATAGCTCATCAGGAAGGATATTTAGACATGACTGAACTTCCTGTCTACCAGCAGAATTTCTCCCTCAGGGAAGCTTCAGTTTTATTTTTAAAGCCTTTCAAGGGATTGAAACAGGACTACCTAGCTTATCTAAATAACCTCTTAAAACCAACTGATCATGAACTTTAATCACATCTACAAAATACCTTCACAGCAACATTTATATTAGTGTTTGGTAACTGGGAACTATGGACTAGTCAAGCTGACGTATCAAGAACACCTTTGCAATGGATTTGAGGTTTTCCACTTTTATCCATTATGGGTAATGTTGCTAAGAACATTCCTGTTTGAATTTTTCAAGAGCATATGTTTTCATTTCTCTTGAATATACAAATAGGAGTGGAATTGTTGGGTCATACGGAAACTATGACATTCTGATGGGTGACACTGAGGAACTGCCAAACTCTTCAAAGGGGCGGTAACATTTTAAACATCCAACAATCTGCAAAGGTTCCAATTTCTCCACATCCTCAACAACATTCTTTTTGATTATAGCAACCTGAAGGGTGTGAACAGGTATCTCATCATGGTTTGGTTTGCACTTACCAAATAACTAATAGGGCTGAGCATCTTTTTTATGTGTTCATTTATAGATCTTCTTTGAAGAGATCTATCATCAAATCTGTGTCTTGTTTTTAACTGAGTAGTTCAATTATTAAGTTTTAAGAGTTCTTTATTTGGGACAACGGACCCACCCTTATCAAACATAAAAAATTTTCTCCAATACATTCAGTTATCTTTGAACTGTCTTGATGGTATCATCTGTAGTGGAATTTTTTTTTTTAATTTTTATATAGTCCAGTTGATCCACTGTTTCATTTTTCTCTTTTTGCTTCTGGTACCATATCTAAGAAACCACGGCCTTTTGAAGATCAAAGATTTAATACTATTTTTTTTTCCTTTTAAGAATATTATAGTTTTCTACTTTTAGGTCTATGATACATTTTGAGATAGTTTAAAAGGTATACTTTTCATAATATTTTTGTATAACATGAAGGGATCCATTTTTGCTCTTTTCTGTGTGTATATCCCATTATAACATCCTTGAGTGTTGAAAAGTCTGCTCTTTCTCCATTGACTTGTAAATTGAAGACAAATTGACTGTAAATGTTAGAATTGAGAGTCCTGAAATTAACCCTAACTCCAGTGAGCTATACCTATCTACCTATGCCAGTCTCACATTGTCTTTAAAATGGTAGCTGCATAGTACATATGAATCAGGACGCTTGAGTCCTCCAAATTTTTTTTAAGGTTGTTTTTGGCAATTCTTGGTCTCTTGCACATTTATAGGAGTGTTAGTATCAGCTTGTCAATTTCTGCAAAAAATCAAAGTAAGAACTGAATAAGGATAATCTTGAGTTTGTTAAAAAAAAAAAAAATTAAGAAATACTGTCATCTTAACATTTGTTCCCCTAGAAACCATGAGAGACTCTTGACCCTGGGAATCAAACTGAGGATTGTGGAAGGGGAGGTTGGTGGGGGGATGGGGCAATTGGGTGATGTGATGAGCACTTTGGATGCAGGTTTCTCTCACCCCTGAAGAGTTGATGTTGCTGGCATTTGGGTGATATACATAATTGATGAATTTTTGAATACTGCATCTGAAACTAATAATGTACAATGAGTTGGCTAATTGAATTTGGAAAAAAAAATTTGGTTTCCTAGGCCATGAACATGATTTTTCTTTCAACTTTTGTCTTTAATATCTTTCACTAGCTTTATAGTTTAGTGTATAAATCCTATACTGTTATTCCAATTTTTGATGCTATTATAAGTGGAATTTTATTTTTCGAAGTAGTGTCTAGAAATATAATGGACTTTGTATGTTGATCTTGTATTCTGCAACATTGTTGACATTGGTAATTGTAACTTCTGTTGTAGAATTTTTTTGTAGGATTTCTATATGTAAGAATGCCATCTGAAAATAGAGGCTTTACTTTTTTTTTTTTTAAGAATTTATTTATTTGACACAGAGAGAGATCACAAGTAGGCAGAGAGGCAGGCAGAGAGAGAGGAGGAAGCAGGCTCCCTGCTGAGCAGAGAGCCCGATGTGGGGCTCGATCCCAGGACCCTGAGGCAGAGGCTTAACCCACTGAGCCACCCAGGCGCCCCTCTGCTATTTCTTTGAATAACTTTTATCTCCCTTTGCTTTCTATGTGGTATTTCCACTACACATATGTTGGTGCACTTAATGTTGTCTCATATTTGAGTGTTCATTTTCCTCCATTATTATTTTTTCTTTTTTCTAATTGTAAAACCCTATTGATCAGTCTTCAAGTTTCTTGTCTTTCTTATGACAGCAAACTGGTGAGTGCCCTCTAGCGAATTTTAAATTTCACTTGAGTTTTTCCATTTTACTATTGTACTTGTTAACTTCAGAATTATTAATTTTATTAATTTTCTTTATATAGTTTCTCTCTATTGAATTCTCTATTTGATAAGACATTATACCTTCATATATTGTATGTTGTCTCCTTTACTTTAAATATATTTATAAGGGCTGTTTTGAAGTCTGTCTTTTAAATCTAATACCCAAGCCCCTTCAAAAGTAATTTCTATTGTTGAAAACTGAACGTTTTTAGATAATATATTATAGCTTCTTTGGATGCAGGTTTCTCTCACCCCTGAAGAGTTGATGTTGCTATTTACCTGGTTGGTTGATTAAGGACTTGGCAGAACTGACTCTGAAGTCTATAGATCTCTAGCAATATGCAATTTCTGATGTCTCTTGATTTTTTTTCTAAGTGATCTCAATCCGGGGCTCAAGCTCATGATGCTGAGATCAAGAGTCACATGTTCTACTGACTGATCTAGCCAGGTACCCCTAAGATATTTTTCTTGTTTTTATCTTTTACCCTAGCTACAAATCAGCAATGATCTTCTTATTGGTTTAAGATTTGCTTAATCCCAGGGCAGCTGGGTGGCTCAGTCAGTTGGGCATCTAGCTCTTGACTTCAGCTCAGATCATGATCTTGGAGTCCTGGGACTGAGCATGCATCAGGCTCCAACTCTCAGCTGGGAGTCTGCTTAAGAATTCTCTCCCTCTTCCTTTGCCCCTCCACCACTCACATGTTCACTCTTTCTCTAATAAATCTTAAAAAAAAAAAAAAAAGATTTGATTAATCCCTTTTAGCAATCCAAGTTTTACTCATTACTACTGGATGTGTGTGTGGCTTAGAGGCTGTATCACAGTTCACAGAATATCACAATTCCAATCACATTCAGATAGGGATTAGTAGTTTGACATTTTCTCTTATCACTCCTGTCTCTCTTACAGGAAATGCAGTCTTCCAGATGCCTGGGGTTGCATAAGATTGTATTTTTAAGCATGGCTTAAGTAGAACTTGCTTCTGGATCACAATAAATCATAGGTCAGTTAGTTGGGCGGACATTGTGTTTAAGCCCTTGTGCCAGTAAGTCTTCTGCTCTGCTGATGGCTGTGTGTGGGACTTTGGAAATGTGTTTCAAGTCTGTCCTAGGTCCTACTCTGCTCCTTGAGTGGTGTAGCCTAGCATATATGCACAGCCTTCCCAATCCCCAGGGTTAACAGTGACCCCAGAAGGACTCTTCTTGGCTATCTCTTTTCCAGGTTCTACATTAAACCTCTGAGTGTTCTGCCATTTTACTTTTAGCTACTTGTATCATGGAGCTCTAAGTGCACTCTCTTAATTGGTGTCCACTAAGATCTCCAGTGTTTTCTTCATCATCTTTTGGTATAGAATTTTATACTCTCTGTTTTAAATAAAAATCAGTTCCCTTAGGCAGAACTAAAGAACTCATTAAGCATTGCTTCTCTGGCCTGTCCTTGCTCATGGGCAGGAACTTTCCACCACTGCACAAGAAGTGGAGGCAGAAATAGTACACACTTCTTCCAGAGGGACATTCCTGCTTGATAAGTAAGTGCTGGGAGAGGTAAAGTTCTACTTTGACTTAGTCCTATAGATATAGAACCAATCTACCTAGAAAACCAGGGCCCAGCATTCTCAGCCTGCCAGCCTGGAATGGGGCTTTTGCTATATATAGTGGGAAGGCTGGAGGAAGGTAACCCTAGGCATCTATATCCTGTTTTTTTGGCATGGAACTTCTGCATCATGGAACTAGAGGTGAGGGAAAATACTTGTGGCTTGCCTCTCCAGAGATGGAGTAGCCTGGACTGGAAGCTAGGGGGAGAAGGAGTCCCTGTCTTCTTAGACCACCTACCTAGTTCAAACTCCCAGAGCAGTTTCAGTAAGACAGAGCAGGAAACAGGAAAACAGTCATATCAAAATGCTGCAGATTCTCACTGCTCCTACCGAGATTTAGTCTGTTTTCTTGAATGAATATCCCCCCACTTTCTGTATGCCTTCAGAATAATTTCTAGATAATTTAAGTCATTTTTAAAAATATTTTTCTCCAATTAAATGATTGTTGGAGTAAAGATTCACTGTACTCCTCCATAACAAAAAACTAAATAGTGATCTTACCTAATAGTGCGATTCTAATATATGAGTAATTTTTTTAAAACATCTATAAATTACTTATGATTAGGTGGGTAATTTAAAACAAAAAATACCTGGATATTCAGTATTAAGTATAGTTGATATCTATGATAGGCTTGGAACTGTTAAGTGTTGGTTGTTACAAAGATAAGTAAAACTTTAACTTCAGGAGACCCACAATCTAAAAGATCTATGACAAAATGGATTTATACATGTCTTCAAGCACATATAAATGATATATATGTATATATATATATATATATATATGCATACATACACACATCTGTGAGTAATTTGAAATGTTGAAAATACCAACAAATTCAAATGTAACTTAGCTTTCCACTTTTCTCTTTATGGCTAATCTACCTGGCTCCTTTATTCAATAAACATTTGTTATGTGTATTGGAGTTTAATTACATCTTTTCTCTTCCTTTCTAAGTTTTGAACCAAATGAGATCAAAACACAAAACCAGATGAAGAGGAAAAAAATGGCAGTTTTATCACTGATACAACTGCCTAGCACGTGCAAGTTAGGTATTTGGCTTCAGACTTTCTAATACTTCCACTAATTAAAACTCCACCACTCAGAACTGTGAACCAGCCCACACCCACTTTGCACCAGGGTGGAGGCTGACATGCATACACCACACAAAGGAGCAAAAAGGAAAGAAATGTACAGGCTTAGTAGAAAGTCTGGTCCAAAAGAGGAAACCTAGAAGTACCTGAACCACACATGTCTGTTCTTTCTCCCAATCTTGGCAAACAAGCAGACTGGATGGGCTTTTTGCAGGTTTAAATCTGTATTAGCGCATGTGTGTCAGAGTGGTAATGGTCCAGAATGAACAATGACTTCAAGAAGCACACAATCTAGTGAGCCCCATCTTCTCTAGCAACTGTATGTTTCATTGCTATTTAGTGACTGCCACCCATATTCCTCTCTCTGGCTTGAATACTTTTCATGGTAGCACATGGTAAAAAATAACTGATAAAAATTAGAAAATTTTTTTAAATGACCCTCCTGGGGTACAGAAATGAAGATGCCTCATTAAACAAAAAGTCCTATGAATGGACTTTCTATAGAGGTCCTTTGAACATGTTGTGTAGCATGGAATGCAGAGTCCTCGCTTTCATTTTTTCCTCTGCCTTCTTGGCCACTTCCCCTCTAATTTCAAAATAAAGCCACCTGCTGCTGTCCTAGTGGCCAGACCATGATCTTGCTGATCTACCCGCCTGCTCAGTAGATGTTTAGAGTTTAACCATCTGATTTATGGCATCATGAGTGAAGTTATGAGTCAATCAACCACCTCTTAGTATTTTATAGGTATCTAGTATTCTGTCTACATCTAAATTAGTTCACAAGCTCTTTGGGGCAAGCACCTTGTCTATGCTGCTTTATGCTTTGCTAAGCTCCCTGCACACTTACCACACTCTATAAATATTCTCATAGAATATTTATGACAAGGCTAACATGGCAAGCAATTTCACCAGGGTCACTTTTCCCTGGTAGATTTAAAGCTACATAAATTACAGTAGATACCTACTTTGTAATATTTTATCTAGAAAAATCTAAGTTTCAAAGCAACTTTCAGATCCCAAGTTTTCTAGCTTGCCAAAGAAAAGAAGTCTCAGAAATTACTTAGTGCCATTTCAAAGTCTATGGATGTTAAAGAGCACCATCATAAGAGTAAAATTACTGATTTAAAAATCTAGATTTGAGGCAGATTTGTCTGAATTCCATTCTCAGCCAAAACATTTTCTATTTGACCTTGGACTTCTCTAAATCTGGGTTTCTTCAATTTTTTTTAAGATTTTTCTATTAAGATTTTATTTTAGAGAGTGAGCAAGTGAGCACACAGAGGGAGGAACAGAGGGAGAGGGACAAGCAGACTCTGCATTGAGCATGAAGCCTGATGTGGGGCTCAATGCAGGGCTTGATCTCATGACCTGAATTCATGATCTGAGCTGAAATCAAGAGTCAGATGTTTAACCAACTGAGACACCCAGGTGCCACTAAGTTTCCTCACTTGTAAAATGGGCATTATAATTATACCTACCTCTTGGTGTGGAAAAGGAGGGGAGGGATTCATGAAAATTTAATAAAACCTAACACTAGGCTTATGCTCAGTACTTACTAGCTGATAGAAATTGTGGTAGTAGAAATTGTAATAGGAGTAATGATAACAGCAACAGAAAATCCATGCAAATGGATCTGGAGAACTATAAAAGGCACTGAAAGTAATTCTTGGTGGGTAAAGGTCATCTGGGAATTCCAAAGCCCAACTGATCTCATAAGAACATGGACTCTGGAAGCTGAATTAAAAATATGAGGGTAGTTATACCAAAACCTACATAATTGTATGTTTCCATTTTAAAGAAAGCTTGTGTTGACAGAATTAGTTTCTAAAAGGTCTAGACAAATGAAAACCCATAAATGACCAATTACTAGCATGCTTTTTGAATTGATTAGACTATATCCTGACCTATTGGCAGAAGTATTTATAGCAATTTGGCAGGTGTACCGTTATCCCCATGAGATGGATCTATTGTGGATCTTTCAAGCTGTCCAACTGAGCTACTTCTGGAATCATCCTACTACCTACCTCCCTTTGCTCCAAGGCCATGTTCCTCAAGTAACTTCTGGTGAAAGTTTGGTAGCCAATGACCATTTTCTTTCATGGAGAGACTACATGGCTCCCTTTTACAGTTCTAATTAACAAGATGGCAATTTAATTTATACATCAGTCTTTTGTGCATTTAGTAGTCAGTTTCAGAGATATTCACAAATTTGAAGTATCCTGCTACCACAGGATTTCAGAAACTAAGATGTTTGAACCCTGGACTGTCATGATAATACAAAATATGTCCACATCAGTGATTTCCTCTCTGGCCAGCCACTGACCTCACTAGATGGCCCCTCTCAACTTTTTCACTGCAACAAAATCTAAAAACGGGAAGATTCAAAAAAAAAAAAAAAAAATCAACTTAATCCCAGCCTCCTTAAGAGAAAAATGTGGATTGTAGAGCCAGGATTTTATTTTATTTTTATTTAATTTCTTAAAGATTTTATTTATTTGAGAGAGAGAGAAGGAGGGTGAGAGAGAGAGAGAACACACAAGCATGGGGTAGGTGGGGAAGACAGAGGGAGAAGCGGACTCCCCACTGAGCAGGGAGCTGATGCTGGGCTGGATCCCAGGATCCTGGGATCATGACCTGAGAGCTGAGGCAGACGTTTAACCAACTGAGCCACTCAAGTGTCCCGTGATCTAGGATTTTAGATTCTCAAGTTCAGTACATAATTATAATCCAATTTTTATACTTACAGCAAAAATACATCTCAGTGATAGATTATATCCTTGACATGGGAAAACAAAAGGGAAATGTAATAGAAAAATATTAAATAGATTAAAAATAGATCTTGTGTTGACACTTGCATCTTTCATTTTAAATATTAACTGGGGAAAAAAAGAGGAGATAAACTTCTTATTGAAATTAATAGGCAAATAAAAGCTTAGATAGAGACTGACATCTTAGTTTTGCTTCCATGAAATATCTCCTGCTTTGTTTGGACCTAGATTTCTCTTTACAAGTTATTTGAAATAAAGGATGTTTCTAATTTATTCAAATTAAAAGAATTTGGTGCTTTCTTTTCAGCAAGAGTACTCTCATTATGGGTAAATACCATGTGCTCTCAAACATCACACCAGTAGGTTAACACAAGAACATCCATTAATTTACATAATTTATATAGTGGTAGCTTCATAATTATAGGATCATGTTTCATTTACAAGCTACATGAATGATTCCAATTTCCTATTGAAAAAAATACATTCCATAGGCTACCTGAAAATTCAGTTTCTTGCAATATGTAAGCTCTATAATTTGTGGTCATGACCTGCTTCACAATTAAAGGTAGCATTTCTGGGAAATCATTTTCACAGTTTAACATTTCAGGAAATTTCTTCTCATATGCTTAGTGTTAACTAATAAATAAAAGGTCTTAATTTTTAAAAAGAGTTTGCATAGATTTAAATGCGAGTATTCACTAACTTTGTTTTTCCCTACTTATTCTAGAAAGGGAAAATAACAAGCATAAAATTTTTGATGGGTATATATTTACAAAGTTATTTCCCCTAAGCAGTTCTCCTAAGACACTATTGTGACCAATTAATTTTGAATAAGACTAAATTAAAATTACTTTAGGTAGAGTCATGCAAGGTACAGTGTTAGGAGGGACTTATGATTTTATTTCATATTTCTTTTCTTTTTTTTTTTTTTAAAGATTTTATTTATTTATTTGACAGAGGGAGAGATCACAAGTAGGCAGAGAGGCAGGCAGAGAGAGAGGGGGAAGCAGGCTCCCTGCTGAGCAGAGAGCCCAATGCGGGGCTAAATCCCAGGACCCTGAGATCATGACCTGAGCCAAAGGCAGAGGCTTCAACCCACTGAGCTACCCAGGCTCCCCTATTTCATATTTCTTTTGACCACAAAATGCCTAGATGCTATGGAATCAGAAATCAAACAGTTTTAGTTTCTTAATAGGTTTCTGTGCAAACCTATTGTTCCAACAGGTCACTGTCAAGTATTTGTGTGAGTCTGTGTGTGTGTGTTTATGTGTGCACACAAAGAGGGTGAAGAGATGTTCTTGACATGGATAGTAACTATAGATATTGGGAAAGTCACAAAAGAAAAATAAACCATTTAAAAACATGGTTTATATAAATGCAGTGTTCCATTTTATGTTTAATGCTTCCATTTCTGTGTAATTTCCATACAGAAAATGATTGGACATATTATACATGTGTCAGTGGTTTATATAAATTTCATTTGATTATATTATCAATCTGTTCATTCGGTTATATACAGACAATTTTTTATAGGTTATTGCCCTTGTAGGAAGGCCATCTGCTCTCAGGTTTTAAAAATAGGAAATAATAGTTTTATGGTCAGGAAAAAGGTATTCTATGAAGGAAAAGAGAAATACAGAAAACAATAAAATTCAAACACAAATGAGGATGGTAATTTCATCTTAGAAAGCAGTCTAAGTAAAACCAAATTTTATCCTTTTAAAATTCTGATTTCAACAAGTATGATCTCAGCTAATCTACAAGAAATCATGCAACAGTTATAATATCAATAAAAACTTAACAGCTGCACAAAAGAAAGTCTGATGCTCATTTCTCTCAAAATGTTGCATTTTTTTGATACAACTGTACTGTGTACATAAATAATTAAATTAATTTCAATCAAATTTTTAGGCAGTATCTACAGTAATAGGAGGGCTTTGTTCATATTGAAATTATGTAATACAGGTAAGAATTTGTTCATTTTATTTCATTATTTATTCAACATATATTTTTGCAGACAATTAGTATTAGGCACTCTTCTAATTTCTAATGGAAAATTAATGGAGAATCTAATTACAATGGAGACTCAGACATAGATCTCTGCTCTCAAGGACTTTCTATTCTAGTATTATAGAATTTGCAAATGCCCTTTGGGGGACTTTCTCTTCTAGTATTACAGAAATTATACATGCCCTTAGAAAGGTACAAAGAAAATGCTTCAAGAATTCAGAAATGGGGGAGATGGTCCTTGCTTGCCATATGGACAAGAGAGCTTCACAAACAGGAGTTTCATAGTACGTACACATATATTATCTGCTGCACTCTGATTTTTTTAATTCAATACCACATACCCTTTCCTTTTTTATTATTTTTAAATATTACTTATACTCCTTAAAATTCAATTAACAACCCTCTGATGGCAAGTCTCATTTACAAAGCATGGTATGTCATGGCTGTGGTAATAAGGGGTTGAGGTCATTTGCAGGACACAGTCATTGGAAGACTGGGGTCAAGAAACTGTTAGACCAGGAAATAAAAGGTGCATCCAGGTGGAAATGAGACCCAACAAAAATTATGAAAAAATTTGTGTAGAAGCTTGGGATCTCAAGCCTTTCATTGATTTTGTGAGAATCTTGAAATTTAGCCTACTCAAAAGATGAAACTTTTAAAACTAACTTAAGATGCACACCAGACTATGTGCAGACTAAAGCACCGAATGGTATAGAACAGATTACGCTGTGTGCAAGGAGGCACTATGGATTCACGAAGTACTTTATTTTGAACATAGTATAAGCATTCTGCAGGTAAGAAACTAGCTTTCACCATGAACTATTACTTATACTTTTTTTCCCTGATCCTTCAAGGTACCCAGCACATTGCTAAATCCCTTAATTATCTCAAAAGCTAAAGAAATTTGCTTGAAAAACATCAACATCCAAATATATAAAAGAAATTCTTAACCTTATGAAGTCTATCTACTTTAACCTGCAGTATGTGTCACATCTCTAAAAAAGAGAGAGATATCCCCTTTAAGGTGTCAGAGATAGGCATCTTGTCTTGCTCCAACTCATCATAGAATCAAAAGGTTATGGTCAAGTAAAACAAGCAGAAAAAGCAGAGTCATAAATATTTCCCATCATTTACTATTATAAATAGAAGACTACCAAGAGACAAAACACTAAAAGAATTCCACATGACTACAGAAACAATATATCAATACACAAAGTTTCTTACACTCCAGTAATTACCAATTAAAAATACAATAAAACAGATACCGTTTGCAATATCTATGTCTATCTTTTCTATCTAGAGTTTTTAGCAATTAGCCAAATAAAGATTGCTTTGGACTATATGGGAAAAAAAATCCAAAATGATAAAAAAGATAAATGAACTAAAAAAGGGGTCAGCTATACCCTCTCTCCACAGTGGGAATGACTTATCACTGCAAAGATATAAATTCTCTCCAAATTACTTAATAAAATTAAATCTGATTCCAATTAAATTACATTTATAGGCTAGGAGAGAAATATAACGATTGTAAGATCTTCAAGAAACAAAGTTTAATACAGAGATAATTTTTCAAAGAACAAAAGGGAAGATTTTCCTTATTACATGTTAAGTCACATACCAAATTCTTGGTATTTAAAACTGCACAGTTCTGTAACAACAGATTAAAAGAATAAGGAAATCTAATAGAAAATAAAGAAACAGAAGCATTTATATGGGAACTTAGCATTTATCAATCTGGAAGAATAAGTTATTTAGAAAATGGTGTTGGGAAAATTAGATCAATAGAAAAAATTAGATTCCTACCACGTATCATATTCAAAAATTAAGACCAAGTAGACCAAAGACATGAGTGTAAAGGAAAAAAAAAACAAACCTAAAACTTACTAGAAGAAAACGAAAGAGAATAGATTTGTAAACTCAGGAATGAAAAGAGACCTTAAAACACATAAAACACGAGTCATTAAGGAAACAGTTAATAAATTAAGCTCATGAAATTTAAGAAAGAAAATTATTCAAAGTTAACAAGCAAGTATCAGGCTTTACGAAGATATTTGCAACCTTCAAAATCAGCTAAGGTTTCGTGTCTGGAACTTATAGAAAATGAGAGAACACAAAGAATAGGGGGATAATGATATGAACTGCAATTCAGAGAGGGGCAATCTCAAGGTCAATAAATACACAAAGAGGTATCTAATCTCACCAGCAACCAGGGATATGCAAGTTGAAATACTGAAATTCTCCTCTAAAGTTACCTCGTTTGGAAAAAATTATGAAATCAGGGAATATCAAGCTCTGGTTGAAATGAGAGGAAATGAAAATCTTCTTCTAACGGGGAATATAATTTTGCATGGCCATTTTTTAAAGCAACCTGGAATTATTTAGAGAAAGTGGGATATGAATATAGTATTAATTGGAGTAATGTTAGATGCTGATATAGAAAAGATGTAAACAAAAAAGCCCAAATGTCAGTTATTTAACAGTTTGAGGTTAAAGTTACAGAGGGGATGGGTTAGTGAGAAAATAAAAACAAGCTATTTAAGTTTTGTCAGAAGTTAAACTTCCATTCTGTACATGAATTTTGATTGGCACTAACACTGACCTTTTGGAAGTGTGAAGCTCCTGGCACAAATGCTTTTAATCTAGTACAGATTTTTGACCTCATCATTGACAGAAGGTTGGCATTTCTGATACACAAATACAAGACTATCTGACCTTTTTGCATTATAACGATTGTCATGATTGGCAGGCCTTGGCCTCTCTTTTGAAGAGATGTGGCACTTGGCACCTTCCAATCATATCAAGAACCTTCATCCTGTCCTCTACAGCCTGAGCACGACAGATTGCCCCATCTGGTTGGTATCCTGAGATCCTGTTGTTTCAATGAGTCTATGGATGACTACCAGCTTCCTGATGACAGGCAGTGTATAGGTTGGCAGATGCCATTCTGACGTCCTTATAGCTTTGCAGTGATTCTGCTTTGACAGCCAAGACCTTTTCCTGAACGGCAGTGAGCACTGATTTCAACTTAACAAGGAGAGAACTTTAAAATCCCTCATGTAGACGGCATATCACATGGGATCCTGCTGGGAAAATAAGACAGAAGGCAAGGCAGGAGCTAGCACCTTCATCACTGGTGAAAACCCGCGTAGCTCAGAGGCAACGTTTTCCATCGGACCCATATCACCCACTTTTAAAAAGTCATCATCATCGCTTCCCCAGCCAAGCACACTGCAAGGCACCAGATGCAGGATACACAAAAAGTTCAGATTCACCCTGAGGGTACTTAGGATCAGTCTGGCAGAAAGAGATACAGCAGTTCACAACCAAAGCAGCAGCATCTGTTTAGCTTTAGCTTCTTGGTGTCTTGTGGAAATGACTAAGCTCTCCATTTCATAAAAGTTTGAAATTTTAGACCCGATACTATAGCAACCCACTCCAACCTTTAACATTTAACTGATTTCAACTCTAATCCCCTGTGCAGACCTGTGTTATGTAGGGAAATCAGGACACGCTTGGGTGTTGGATGCAATCCCCTGAGTTTCGACCTCTTCGTTCTCCTTGTTTCACCATCTATGGATGCCCTCTTGTAAAAGTTGCTCACCTCTGATTGCCAAAATGATCCAAACAGTGATTTTGAACTGGAGCCATTATTAAGAGACAGAAAAGTAAAAATTAACTTTTGACTCCAGTTGAAGTATTTTTGTCCATTCTTATCCGATGGATTTGTGGAGCTCTTAAAATCCACTGAACTATCACCCATTGAAAATATACCAAGTGGATCTATATATCCATAGTTATTATGGATAGGGCTTAACTCAAGGCAACATCTCCCAAATCCAGGGGCACACATTCAAAGCCAAACAAATACAAAATTACATAACCCTTCATAACAAGGAAATAAATGAGTACAGGTCTCAGCATTTAATTCTCCTAATTGTTAAAGGAGAAACAGTAGGGGAACAATAGTTCAGAATACCACCTGGCCTGATGATCCTCAGATACAAATAGAATGTTAGAAAGTTGTATGAAACATGGGGGAGGAAAGCAAAGAAAAAGAAACACAAAGCAAATTGCTCCATTAAGAGTGGTTCATAACTTCCATGGCCCATAACAATGAAATCACTGTTTCTAGTGCCAAAACCCAGGTATCAGTGGCTCCTGATAACACTACACATCATTAAGTCTATCTCTTGCATTTCCCAAAGATTGTGAAACGCAGAAGGCTTTAAATAAATGCCATTATTTAAAGCAACAAGTAAGAGGAAAGAAAGGCAGATGTAATATTCTAATAGTTACAGATCCTGCTCCTTATGAGTGGCCAATTACTGTCTTGTTGTATTCAAGCATCCTTCCCTTTAAATTTTCAGCAAAATCTCAATTACTATTTTCAACCATGAATTTAAATTCCAAATACTTCATTCCTCAACTATTGAAGGTTTTCACCGACTGCCTCCACAATATTTCTATGCATCAGTTCTTCCTGTGGATACTGTTACCAAATTTAACTTGCCGTAATCCCACCATTATCATTTTTCATTTCCGCTCTAAACTTTGAATGGCTTAGTTATCCCACAGGATACCTCTCCACAATCACCTTATTAACCTGTTGAACAAATGACGGTATAGCACCTACTGTGTGGTAGATACTGTCCTTAGCACTTCTTAATATTAGATTCTTTTGACACTATACAGGTAGCTGTTTTTATCATCATTTTAAGGGTGAACAAACAAAAGCAGAGTGAGCTTGAATTCCTTGCCCAGAGTTAAGACAAGAGGTCGATGTCAGGGGCTGGCATTAAACATAGGAAGTCTGGCTCCAGACATCAGACTTCCATCCTCCTAGCTTTTCCTCCATTGTAGCCAAACTCCTTGATCACACTCACCTATTATAAGTTCTAATTTGGAGGCTACAAATTCCCTTTCCTTCTGTTTCCACTTTCCTTTCATATCTCCTTCCCTAGATTCCTGTGAATACTTCCAATTTCTGCCAGAAAGAGGCTATCCACAATAAAAAGCCATTATGGAAAAAACCTCTCTCTCCAAGAACCAAATGAAATCCTATTCTTTCTAGTTTCAGACCAGGAGATAGTTCCATCTTCTCAAATTTATATTTTACCATAATATGATTTATCACTTAGTAACTATTATCAGTGTTCTCCAGAGAAATGGAACCAATCTGAAGTATGTCTTTATGTGCACACATACACATGTATATACATGTACATATAAGTGGGTATATACATGTATACGTAAGTGAGAAACTGAAAGATTATAGGAATATACAGTTATAGAGGCAAAGAAGTCCCCAGATCTGCCATTTGCAAACTGGAGAATCAGGAAGGGTGGTGATATTTTTCAGCCCAAATTCAAAGGCTTGAGAACCAGGCCGTCACTAATGTGAGTTCCAGAGTCTGAAAACACTGAAGGCACATGACAGGAGTCCAAAGACAGAAAATCAGACATCTCAGCTCAAAAAGAGAAGTTTGTCCTTTCTTCCTCTTTTTGTTGTATCCAGGCCCCCAACAGATTGAATGATGTCTACCTCCAGTGGTGAGGACAGATCTCTTCACTCAGTCTACTGAGTCAAATGCTAATCTCTTCTAGAAACATCCTCAAAGAAACACCCAGAAATAACGTTTTGCCAGCTATGTTGGCATCCCTTAGACCAGTCAAACTGACACATAAAATTAATCATCACAATCAATTCTACAAATCATGCTTGCAGGGGAATATTCTACCTCATTGGGAAAGAAACAAAACAAAACAAAAACCTCTACTTCAGGACAGGGACCAGTCATTTTCTCACCTATTAAACATACATATTGGAGTCCCACACCTATGTATGTATCAAGCCCTTTTGTAGGTGCTTAGAAAACCATGCTGAATAAAATAGCACCTGTCCTCATGTAGCCTATACCTTCAGTCCCTACTGCCAGGTCTTAAAAATAATACCATTTATAAACACCTGAAAACGGTCCAAGTGAGGAAAAAGTTAAACAGGAAAGTGAGAGGGAAAGAAACAGAGGAGCCCAGTGATATTGTCAGCTCTTGAATATTGAGGGACAGTACACATGACCTGTGCAGAAATCGAGCATTCCTTTGAAGTGATTTAAAAGAATTTGTACCCTCTTTAACAACCAGTTTATCAGGGTCCAGGAAATTTTATATACAAAAATAGGTGTGTAAGTGATATTCCCTTTCTAGAGACTTCCGGAAAATAAATCATTATGCACCATATCTAGGAATGTGGTCCCCAGTTTCACCTTCATTTAGGGAGAAATAAATTGGTTTTCTATATGAGTTGTTCAAGATTGAGTCTAGTTAAGGACAAAGCTCTAAAAAGAATGTAGGACTTCTGCCTGGAATTAAGTTCCTGGTCTAAACACTTGGGCACTTTTTGCTTATAAAATGAAATTATGGCCATTTCCAATCCTAAATAATTTGGGCCAAATAGACTTTACATGTGATATTTATGACTCATGTACCCTATTCTGTAAAACTTCCCCAAAGACTCATTAAATCTGTTTTATGTGAATTTTTCCCAGCCTTGCACTTTTCATTAACTGGAAGGAAGAGAATAAAGCCTACTTACAATGCCTCCAGATCCAGGCCAAGACCCTTATTTGACGGACGCCTTCCTAATAAATTATAGATATTGTAAACAAGGAGTATGTGCCAGCCCAAGGTTTTCATTAATTTTTCATTAATGAAATGCACCACTTAGCTTGTTTGACATTTAAGCGAGTCACATAAATTTAAACTAGAGGTCACCATAAAGAAAGCATTTGCAAGTGTCACTGAAGGAATAAACTAGCCGCTGCTCCACCTCTTAACTCAAATCCTGCCCCAAACCATGTTCAAGATTACCACCAACAGATTAATAAAATATGTAACAAGTAAAGGATATTATAATTAGCTGCTAATGACTGATTTGAAATTTAGTGCTCTCCACCATTATTAAAGAGCGTGATGTGTTTTTAGTAGTTTCTACTTCATTTTTGATTCCCTAATGGACAACTTAGATATCAGGTATATATACAT
>CM053609.1:104430977-104446319 GCA_028646535.1 Procyon lotor
TTTGACAGAGAGAAACATAGTAAGAGAGGGAACACAAGCAGAGGGAATGGTAGCGGGAGAAGCAGGCTTCCTGCAGAGCAGGGAGCCCGATGCGGGGCTCGATCCCAGGACGCTGGGATCATGACCTGAGCTGAAGGCAGACGCTTAACGCCTGAGCCACTCAGGTGCCCCTCATCTTTGTTTTTTAGATTCTTTCATCATGTGACTCTAGTCTTGGGTGAATCCAATGTTTGTAAGAAGCAGCAAATGTTTATTTTGTAATATCAACTCGATATTTGAATTGGCACGTGCTTTAACTTTTGATTTGATATCATTGTTCTTCAGCATAGAATTAGCTTCTATTGTGGTTTTGGAAGCCCTTCAGCAAGAAAAAATCAATATGATATGAGAAGGCTAATATGCTGTAAATTATATTATTATGACCTGGCCAGAAAAGCTACTCCATGACTTCATTCAGTTTCTGCTGTGAAAACAAAAGTCAGATTGACACACTGCCAAAAGCAATGCCATGTTTATTTATAAAATCATGAACCAAGGAAAATTGTAAATTGACTCACTAGCGCATGATTCAATTTTTAAAATAGAAAAAACTTCACATTTTAAGCCTTCTCTTAAAAAGGAAAATTCCAATTTATTTTTTTTTAAATTCATGGCGCTCGAGGGCTCAACAATAGTACACTCTGTGGGTAGCAAAATACTGTGGAAAAAGCATATATTTTAGATTTGGATGGATATGGGTTCAAATCCTGATTCAGCATCTTAGCATATTTGATCATGAACACATTAAGCTTAGCCTTCCTCACAATTTCCCCAAGGTATTACATGGAAGAATTAAATAAGGACACATTTGTAAAATATTACATGTGGTGTCTTGTAACTAATAGCAATTCAAAAGTGTCTAATTGTCTATCCTATTTATTTTAGGATTTACAGTTTCTTCTGGTTTCTCATCATGGTTTTACACTGAAATTTTCCAGGATTTTATAAGATTTCTCTGCACTTCAACAAACAGCTTGCTTTGGGAAATTTGCTAATCATTCTTAGCTTTATCAGGTCAAGAGGACAGGAAGGTAGCTTTAAAAGGATGACAGGAGAAAAAGAGACCTAGCAAATAAGAACCATGAGAATGGCAGGTTATCGACTGAAGCTGAACTCTATCCTATAGACATACCTGGTAGTGAAAATATGCTTGGGGAATATTGAAGAGTTTGAGGTCAGTCAATCTTCACAGAGTTCATATGTGAAGAGTTCATCTTGTATTAAAGCAAACACAAAAAACTATCCTAGAGAGCCGTGTTCTTTGATCTCTGACATCTGTACAGTCTATTTAAAAAAAAAAAATCCCATTATGAAGTTTGTTGCTTGCAAAACTTTCAGTCCTGGAGTCCTGACCTGATGAGGGCCTTCTTCCCAATCACTCCATCAGTCATCAGGTAAATATCTGCAGAAGGAATCCAAGAGGAATCAAGAGACCAACAGAGTAAATGTGAAAAGAGAAGAGAGCAGTGTTGAAGCAGACCATTGGGAGGGGGATAGGGAGGTTTCTACCAGGTTTTGTGCTTTCAGAGCCCCAGAATATTGATTTTTCTGCTTTCTGTAGAAAATGCCAGGCATCTATATCTTTCAATGTTTTTAAAAGAAAGACTTTAACAATAAGTAGATTAGTTTAAAATAACTAAAATTATACTTTGAGATACAGCTTTTTTTGTAGTAAATTTTAACAAAATCATATGAATGTACAGTATCATATAAACACATAGATATTGCCTTCTTGCTCCTTTTAGGAAAGAAACTATTGAATTTCCTTTTGCAGTTTGACTAAAACAGGAATTTACCTGTTCTGTATATTTTTTTCTGCTGCTGCCTTCAGAGTACTATCTAGGAAATACTGACCTAATTCAGTTATTCATTCTTGTCTATATTCTTCTACTTATCCCATCTATTGAACTTTCATTACCAATATACATTGCTTTATTCATAAATCAAGCAAATAACAGACAAGCATTTATAGTTGATCTCTTTTCATCAGTTGATACTTTGAAGAACTTCATGAAGTAGGTGTTGTCCCATCTGATTTACAAAGATGCTAATGAGGCCAGGAAAGCTAATTGATCAGCTCCAGCTCTTTTTTTTTTTTTTTGAAGATTTTTTTTTTATTTATTTGACAGAGAGGAGAGAGATCACAAGTAGGCAGAGAGGCAGGCAGAAAAGGGGGGAAGCAGGCTCCCCGCTAAGCAGAGAGCCTGATGTAGGGCTTGATCCCAGGAGCCTGAGATCATGACCTGAGCCAAAGGCAGAGTCTTTAACCCACTGAGCCACCCAGGCGCCCCAATCACCTCCAGATCTTAATTGCATAGGTCAGATAGTCTAAATTTCAAATTGGTAAACTGATCACAAACAGGCTCATTTTATATTGTATCCTAAGCATAAATACATACAGATTTCCCCTTCTTTCTGGTGGGGTTATGTCCCAGTAAAGCCATTGTTAGTTGAAAATATCCTGAGTCAAAAGTGCATTTAATACACCTAGTCTGCTGAACATCATAACTTAGCCTAGCCTGACATTTACATTAGCCTACACTTGGGCAAAGTCATCTAACACAAAACCTAGCTGATAATAAGTGTTGCTATGTCATGAAATTTATTTAATCCTGAAAGTGAAAATCAGAATGGCTGTGGGTATAGAATGGTTGTAAATGTGTTGGTTTCCCCTCGTGATCATGTGCCTGAGAGCTGGGGCTCACTATCACTGCCCAGTATCACAAGAGGATTGTACCGCATACATTATTAATCTGGGAAAAGATCAAAATTCAAAACTTGAACTTCTGAATGTGTATCACTGTTGCACCATCCCAAACTCATAAAATCATATGTTGATTATTAGTCAGGACTGTAAGTATCTACAATTTATCAGGGGCTTACTGTTTGCTCATTAGGGAGATACCAGGAGGAGTACTGTGTAGTAGAATGTAGTCCTAAAGTGCATCAGACTGTAATATGGAGATTTTCAGAAATTAATAATTCTGAGTGATATGAAATATGTTCTTCATGTACCAGGTTCTGTGGAGATAGACAGGAGGGGACAACTACATCATGTACATGTAGGAAAAACTGTAGGATGTATGTGATTGCTTTCTAATGCATTTTCCACACTAGACTGGTTCTTGCATCCCATATACCAGATTCCTTGTATGTGCTTAATAAATATTTGTTGAGTTAATAAGTAAGTCAAAGGGTCACATATAGCTGGATTTTGCAGAAAGGGTAGCAGTTATTAGCCAGGTCCAGAAGAATGGAAAGTTTTCCCAGTAGAGGGTAGCATGTAGAAAGTAAACGGGGAGCATATAAAGGGCTTTGCAGTGAGGAACTTGTTCATCCATTCAACAAACATTCATTCCATGCTCACTATGTGCCAGGAACTCTTAAGGCACCAGTAGTGTGCCAAATTATAATACTTACGGAGAAGAATGGTAGAGGATGATATCTGGGATACGGGTGATGGCCTTTTGTCTTAAGAATCAGGCTAATGAGTTTCTTTTACATTGAGAGCGGCATGAAGCAAGGTTAGGTTTTAAAAACTAACTTGTCAAGAGTAAAATAAATCAAAGCTGACTTTTATCTATTTCATCAAACTTTACTTTGCAAAATGTATTTTTCCATGAGGAAAGTAAATACATTCACACACACACACACACCACACACACACACACACACACACACACACCCAAAAACAAAAACTTAGAAAACAGGAGCGGAGTGATGTTTAGAGAGAGAGCACTGCTGGGTGGGAGGCAAATAAGCTTGGTAAGAGCCTCCAGTCAGACTGAGGGGGGCTGAGAATCATCCAGCCGAGCAACAAAGAGAAACCAGCAGCGGGCAATAGTTCTGAGGTAGGCACAGTTCTATAGAAGGTTCTATGATGGGATTGAGGTGATCTAAAGGCTGACTGGTAGTGAGACAATACAGGAATAACAGAGAGAAATGACTAAGAGATGAAACTGACATTTTCTTTTTCTACAGCATTGGCTATGCAGAGGGTGGAGACATCAGCTCAAGGTGGGAGCACCTGGGGACAAACAAATATGGGCTTGAGGGTAAAGGAATAGCATGAACCCATTTTGGAATTGGTGGTTTGGGTTGCGTTTAGTAGGCAGTCAAACATACAGGTGTGGAACTTCTGAAAAAGGCTGGGGCAGAAAAGGTATAATTAGAAGTCTTCATAATAGAAATTTTGGCTGAAGCCAGGAAGGCAGATGTGCCCACCCAGGGAGCAAGTGAAAAATAAGAGGAGAAATCAAAGTGTGGAATGCCAACAGTTAATGGGAGAGAGAAAGGAGACAGGGAATGAGCAGGCAGAGAAAAAGGTGGCATCCTCACTGGGGCCTCTGCATAAGGCTTCTGATTACATTAGTTTACAAGCTTGACAGAGCAATAATTAATGCTGATGAGCTGAGTTGCATGTAGATCACAGATTCTGTTGTGCCCTTGACACTGGGAATTACAAGACTCCCTGAAGATCTGAAAACAAAAGCAGTCTTTGTGGAATTTGAAAGCCAACTTTATGAATAAAGTACTTGAGTTAGTCCACATAGAGTCTGGGGACTTGGCTTCAACTCTTTTCAAAGAGAAGACTATTTTTCTAGTTGCTGCTGAGTATCCACTTTTGCATAATCTTTGCAATGCAAAATTGACCTTTGCAGATTACAATAGTTTGGTAGGATACCAGGACCCAACACTTGAAGGCCACAGGGCCTGCTTCTGTGAGACCAGGGGCGACTGAATAAATGGAGTTTCCTCCAAAATGACTTGAAGTGAAAACTATTTTTTTTTTAGTCAATAACTACAGGAGAGAAAGAGCCCATAGGTGTCTCAGAAAGAAGAGGTTTATTATCATTTCTATCTTTTCTGCCTTCCTGTTGGCATGTATTATAAAGATGCTGGTTGGCTTAGTTTAGAATAAACTTATGAGAGAGAGAGAGAAGCAGAGGGAGACGGACAAGCAGACTCCTTGCTGAACACAGTGCCTGATAAGGGACTTGATTAATTAATTAATTAATTTGTTTTTAATGTTTTAATGTTTTAATTTTAATTTGCTTATTTCCCCTTAGAGTATGTTTAAATGGCTTATTTGCAGAGCTAATAATTTAAGGGGGGCAAACTCAAGCTAATTTTTCCTCTGGTCATCCTTTAATTGATAGATATTCCTATGTTTATTTTGTTTCTGACTTTATTGTTTTCCTAGAGTTGTTACCATTTTACAAAAGAAAAAAATAACGATAATATTGAAATGATCAGCATTAAGTACAAGAAAGGAAATGTAAAAGGAGCTAGGTAAAAATCTTCCCCTAGTTCACTCTTTCATCATAATTTTTCCCACGACTGAATTATTTTGCTAAATGGTCACTTCATTTGTTCCCTTTTTCTTTGTTTGGTTATCATATACCCTTGTCTTGCATCCTGTGCTCTTAGGATAAAATAGTAATCAATTTTGAGGTCTGGGAATGTCATTCAACACCTCTAGTACAACTCTTTTAAAACTGGTCACTTTGCGACCAACTCAAGATTATACTTATTGCTGGTTGCATTTTTTAACCCAGTCAATTTGGTTGTGATACCAAAGATTCTTTTTAAAAATTTTTTATTTTAAATTGAGTGTAGTTAAAATAGATGTTATATTATTTTCAGGTATACAATGTGATGATTCAACAATTCCATACATGACTCAGTGCTCGTTATGACAAGTGCACTCATTAATCCCCATCACCCATTTCACCTATCCCCTCACCCACTCCTCCTCTGGTAACAATTAGTTTGTTCTCTATAGTTAAGAGGCTGTTTCTTGGTTTGTCTCTTTTTCTATTCGCTCATTTGTTTTGTTTCTTAAATTCTACATATGAGTAAAATCGTATGGTGTTTGTCTTTCTCTGACTTATTTTGCTTGACAGACTTTCTAGCTACAGCCATGTTGTTGCAAATGACGAGATTTCATCCTTTTTTATGGCTGTATAATATTACATTATGTATATATTACATATATATACAATATATTTTAACAATATATTTTACCTATATATAAATTTATATATTTATAAATATACCATTGCATTCCCAAGAGTGCAAGAGGGTTCCCTTTTCTCTACATCCTTGCCAACACTTGTTGTTTCTTGTGTTATTGATTTTAACCAATCTGACAAGTAGGAGGTGATATCTCATGGTAGTTTTGATTTATATTTTTCTGATCATGAGTGATGTTGAGCATCTTTTTTCCTGTATCTTTATATATATCTTTATGTATAAGATATCTTTCCTGTATCTTTTTTCCTGTATCTTAATCCTGTATATTATTCCTGTTGGCTATTTGTATGTACTCTTTGAAGAAGTGTCTGTCCAGTCTTCTCCCCATTTTTTTTTTTAAAGATTTTATTTATTTGATAGAGATAGAGAACAGAAGTAGGCAGAGCAGCAGGCAGAGGGAGAGGGAGAAGCAGGCTCTCCACTGAGCAGGGAGCCCAATGCGGGGCTCGATCCCAGGACCCTGGGATCATGACCTGAACTGAAGGCAGCCGCCCAACCAACTGAACCACCCAGGTGCACCCCCATTTTTAAATTGGATTATTTGGGGTTTTTTTTGGATGTTCAGTTGTATAAGTTCCTTATATTTTTTTCTGGGTTTTCATTCTTTTCTATTGATCTGTGTGTCTATTTTTTATGCCAGTACCATACTATTTTGATTAGTATAGCTTTGTAATGTAACTTGAAGTCTGGAATTGTGATACCTCCAGCTACCTCCAGCTTTTCATTTCTTTTTCAATATTACTGTGGCTATTTGGGGTACTCTGTGGTTCCATACAAATTTTAGGATTGTTTGTTTTAGAGCTCTGAAAAATGATGATGACATTTTGATAGAGATTGTGTAAATGTGCAGCTTGCTGTGGGTAGTATAGACATCTTAACAATACTTGTTTTTTCCAATCCATGAGCATGGCGTATCTTTCCATTTTTTGTTCTGTCTTCAGGTTCTCTCTTCAGTGGTTTATAGTTTTCAGAGTATAGGTCTTTCACCTCTTTGGTTAGGTTTATTGATAGAAATCTTATTATTTTTGGTGCAATTATAAATGGGATTTTTTTTAACATCTCTTTCTGCTACTTCTTTATTAGTGTGTAGAAAAGCAACAGATTTCTGCACATTTATTTTGTATCCTGCAAATTTACTGAATTCATTGATCATTTCTAGTAGTTTTTTGGTAGAATCTTTAGAGTTTTCTGGATATAGTATCATGTCATCTGCAAATATTGAGAATTTTACTTCTTCCTCACCAATCTGGATGCCTTTTTTTTTTTTAATGTTGTCCAATTCTTATATATAGAACTTCCAGTACTGTGTTGAATAAAAGTGGTGAGAGTGGATATCCTTGTCTTATTCCTGACTTTAGGGGAAAAGCTCTCAGTTTTTCCCCATTTTGTATGATGTTGGCTATGGGTTTTTCTTTTAACACCTGTATTATATTGAGGTATATTCCCTTAAGCCTACTTTGTTGAGGGCTTTTATCATGAATGTGTGTTGTACTTTGTCAAATGCTTATTCTCCATCTATTGAAAAGATCATATGGTTTTTATCCTTTCTCTTATTGATGTATCATATCAACTTTATGAATATTGAATCAAACTTCATTCTGGGAATAAATCTCACTTGATTGTGAAGAATGATATTTTTAATGTGTTATTGGATTTGGTTTGCTAGTATTTTGTTGAGTATTTTTGCATCTATGTTCCTCAGAGATACTGGTCTGTAGTTCTCTTTTTTTAGTGGTATCTTTGTCTGGTTTTTGGTAGCAGGGCTATGCTTGCCTCATAGAATGAGTTGGAAATTTCCTTCTATTTTTTAGAATAGTTTTAGTAGAATAGGTATTACTTTTCTTTAAATGTTTGGTAGAATTCATCTGTGAAGCTCTCTGGTCCTGGACTTTTATTTGTTGGGAGTTTTGATTACTGATTAAATCTTCTTGGTCATAATCAGTCTGTTCATCTGTTCAAATTTATTTCTTCCTGCTTCAGTTTTGGTAGATTACATGTTTCCAGGAATTTGTCCATTTCTTCTAGGTGGTGAAATTTGTTGGCATATATAATTTTTCATAATATTCTCTTAAATTATTTATATTCCTGTGGTGTTGGTTATTTCTCCTCTTACATTTATGATTTTGTAGGCAACCTTTCTTTCTCTTTTAATGAATCTGGCTATAGGTTTTTCATTTTGTTGATATTTTCAAAGAAACAACTCCTGGTTTCATTGATTTGTTCTATTTTATTATTATTTTTTTGGTTCTATGTCATTTATTTCTGCTCTAATCTTTATTATGTGCTTCCTTCTTCTGGTTTTTGGTCTTGTTTCTTCTTATGCTAGCTCTTTAGGTATAAGGTTAGGTTGCTTGAGGTTTTTTTTTTGTTTTTGCTTTTCGAGGTAGGCTTGTTTTGCTATAAACTTTCCTTTTAGAACCACTTTTGCTGCATCCCAAAGGTTTTGGACTGTTGTGTTTTTCATTTTCATTTGTTCCCATGTACTTTTTGATTTTTTTGATTTCTTGGTTGACTTATGTGTTTCGTAGCCTGTTATTTAACCTCCATGCATTTATAATCTTTCTAAAATGTTTCTTATGGTTGATTCCTAGTTTTATAGTATTGTGGTCAGAAAGGATGCATGATATGACTTCAGTCTTTTTTTTTTTAATTTTTTTTTTATTTTTTGACTTCAGTCTTTTTTAATTCACTGGGCTTATTTTGTGGCCTAATGTGATTTATTCTGGAGAACATTCCATGTGCACTTTGAAAAGAATGTGTATTTGACTGTCCTAAGATGGAATGTTCTGAATATATCTGTTATATCCATCTGATCTACCATTTAATTTAAAGCCTCTGTTCCCTTGATTTTCTGTTTGGATGATTTATCAATAAAAGTGGGGTGTTCAAGTCCCCCTACTATTATTTTATTAGTATCAATTAATTTCTTTATGTTTATTATTAACTGTTTTATGTATTTGGATACTCCTATGTTGGGTGTATAAGTATTTACCATTGTTATACCTAAGAAGGTTATACCTAAGAAGGTTGGAATGTCCCCATTATTATTACATAGTGTCCTTCTTTGTGTCTTTTTATGGTCTCTTTTTTATAGTCTCTTTTGTCCGATGGAATTATTGCTACCCTGGCTTTTTTTTGGCATTCGTGTGCATGATAAATGTTTCTCCATACTCTCACATTCAATCTGCTGGCGTCTTTAGGTCTGAAATGAGTCTCTTGTGGGCAACATTTAGATGGGGCTTGTTCTTTTTTTTTTTTTTTTTAAATCCACTGTGTCACCCTAAGTCTTTTGATAAAGGATTTAGCCCATTTACCCTCAACCTAATTATTGATATGTATTTATTGCTACTTGGGTTGCTTGTTTTGTAGCTGTTTTGTAGTTTTTCTCTGATCCTTTCTCTTCTTACTCTATTTTGTAGTTTATTTTAATGATTTTCATATAAGCAATATACTTTCTTTAGTGATATACTTGGATTCTTTACTCTTTATTTTTTGTATATCTATTACTGGTTTTTGATTTGAGGTTATCACTTAGTTTATAGATTTCTTCTGCATAAAGCTATCTATATTAAGCTGATGGTTACTTAATTTTGAACTCATTCTTTACTCTTCTCCCCTCTACGTTTCAGATATTTGTTGTCATATTTTACAGCCTTTTATTCTGTGCTTCTCTTGACTGATTTTTAGAGGCATACAAATTTTCTTTTTTTTTTTTTTAAGACTTTATTTATTTATTTGACAGACACAGAGAGAGATCACAAGTAGGCAGAGAGAGAGAGGGGGAAGCAGGCCCCCCACCATCAGAGAGCCCGATGTGGGGCTCAGTCCCAGGACCCTGAGATCATGAACTGAGCCGAAGGCAGAGGCTTAACCCACTGAGCCACCCAGACGCCCCCAAATTTTCTTTTTCTTCTTTTTTTTTTTTTTGCTTTTGTGCTTCCTATTTTTCTTACTCCTACTTTTTATATTCCAACCAGAGTACCTCTTAATATTGCTTGTATGGTGGTTATGAATTCTTTTAACTTTAATTTTTCTGAGAAACTCTTTATCTCACCCTCTATTCTGAATGGTAGCCTTGCCAGTTCAATTATTCTTGGCTGTAGATTTTTCCCTTTCAACAGTTTAAATATGTTGTGCTACTCTCTTCTGGCCTGCAAACTTTCTGCTAAACCTTTAAAACTCTTTTTCACTATTTTTTTGCCATTTTACCTTGTGGACTTCTGTGAGTTGAATTTGTTGGGGGAAACTCTGTGTTTCCTGAAGTGGATTTCTGTTTCTCTACCCAGATTTAGGAAGTTTTCAGTTATTATTTCTTCAAGTACATTGTCTCCCCCGCTCAAAACAAAAATTCTTAAAAAGAAAAAGAAACCTGTACTGTATAGTTTCTAAGTAAAACATTTTGCTGAAAATTCTGTTAAAAATATCAAGTAACTATTAGAAGTCATTTGTGATCTTAAGCTTGAGCGTCTCTGCTCAGCCACTTAGATTGGCATCACTTTATGCAATTATAAAGCTTGAACATGTGATTAATAATATAACTAATGCAACATGGGGACTATAAGGAAATTAAAGAAGGAAGAATATCTTGCCTCATTTTTCATAGCATAGAATCACTAAATACTAGACATAAAATGAGTATAAAAAATGTATCAAGCAAAACTTGTAATTAAATTGATTTTTCTTAGTACTACCTTTTTATAATCTTAAATACTAATGACTACAAATTAATATATATTTTTCTCAAGAAATATTTGTAATATTTCAGTTTCTCTTTAACTTGTCTCTTTGGCAATTGAAATTAAATTTGATAATTTTTAATATCCTGAGAAGTATAATCATAATGGTATGCAATATTTCCAAACATTCATATTTTTACTTGCCTTTTTTAATAAGGAAATACATCTGGAATTGTTTTCCAACTGAAAACACTTTTAAAGATTTATATATTGTTATTGGCATTTTTTTTTTTTTTTTAGTCGGATGATCTTACATTGCTTGTATAATTTGTAGGGCGAGTGTATAATTTAATACAGAATACATTTATTTAACATTTCACTTCCATCATGGAGATTGGATACCAAAAAAGAAAAAAAAAGTCTGTGTCACCTGTGTTGAAGCTCCACTTGCTAGTGAGTGTGGTTCTTCCTGTCCTAGCAGATCTGTTTCTTCAATACCCAGCAAGGGGATCAGGCCCTGGCAGCTGCAGCAAACCAGAGGCAGGCAGGTACAGAAGGATTTGTTCTTTGATTCATTCTTCCTCTGACTCCAAACCCTGAGCAAAATCTAGCATTGTCGGCCTTAACTCCTAGTACCTGCTCAGGGCTCTACCTCTGTCTGCACTTGTAGTTTCTCTCTTTTTTGGAGATTAATCCCCACTACGTGCTGAGTTCTCTGGTTCATTACCACACCCCATCCAGGCCTCCCTCTGTAAGGAGTCCTCATTCAATGCTAACATTAGGCTTTGTCTTAATTTATTCTTCACAGGTTGCTTCAGGGCTGTGATAACTCCACACAGGGGACACTTGAGTACAGCAGACTTCAGGGAAGAAAGGGTAGCCTTTGTTTTCATATCCGGTAACATCTGTGTCTTCCTTGATGGTGTCTGCCTCAGGGTAATAGGACTTATTAGGTGTACTGTTCCCTAATAGTAACTGTAAGAAAGAGTTTCAGGACTTTTGAGATTTTCTTTTTTCTATTCCTATCCTCAGCCCACATCTATGAATGTCTGAGTGTTACAATGAGAGTGGCATGATGATTAAAACCAAAAACAGCAGGGACACAATCTATTATTTCTTTCCCCTGAATCCTTGGGTCACAGGTATACTTAGAAGTAGTGTGCTACTTGCAAGGCACTAAAGCTTTGGGGTAACATAAGAAATTCTCCAGTCAGGATTAGGTTCAGTAAACTTGCTGCAATTAAATTTTTCTGCAGAATCAATGACATCACTTAATTGATTCACAATATGACTTCAAAGGCCTTGGAGACAAAAGGAGAATGAACTGACATTACAAACCACACCTGATTCTTCCCAGAATTCTATAGGATAGAAATGTCTTATTTTTTTTCTTTAAATAAAATGTCTACCTTAGCTGAACCAAGTTATATACTAGGGCTACAAGGATATATTCTATAGACACAGACTTGCCCTTAAGACCTCCTATCCAATGGGGCAGGGAATCAGAAAATTAAAATCCAGGGAGATAAGAGCATCAATGTGAGAGTGTTGAGAACCACTGGGAAGAGCATCCTGACAAAGCCTACGGGTCAGGGAGGCTTCCCAGGAGAGATAACATCTAAGCTGATGCTTAAAGCTTCCTAGGGAATGAGCCAAGTAAAATCTAATGAAATCCTCAGTGAGGAGATTATGTTTAAACTTCTCAGAATTGTTGTGCATGAAAGTGCTACCTCTTTTCTTTTTGGAGCTTTTCTCCTCCCTGAGGCAATTACAGAAGCAAATTTTCCTGCATAAAAAGGAATCAACAGGGGCTAGTTTGCAGCTTGGTTGGATCCTTGAAAACTGGCAACCAAACCTACAGATAGGGGAACTCTCCAGGGACTGAGAGGGAAAAATAACCAGGCCCTGGACTATTTCAAGATGCCTGTTTGTTCCCTGACCAAAAAGAAAAACAAAAAACAAAAAACAAAACAAAACAAAACAAAAACAAAACAAACTCACACACCAGTGAGCTGAAAGCAAGGTCCCATATCAAAGAATCTTTCCCCAGAGCTACAGAGATACTGAGCGAAGTTGCTGGGTTATCAGTGCTGTGAATAAGTGGTGTCAGCCTTGACATTTTCTTGCTGGCAGAGACAGAACACCCCTGAGGAAAAGACACTGATCTTAGTTTTGTTTATTCAATTGGGGACGATGTCTTGCCATGCTTTGATAAATGTGTTTATAAAGTGAAAGGGATATGCTCATTGTGCTCCTTCTGCTTATTGTAATGTTGGTGGTACCGTCTGAATTTCAGAGTGGGTCCCGAGTGATGCATATTTAAAGCAGAAACCATCAGGTAAAAATTACTGTGACCAGTGCCTATTAAGATATGGCTGGCGATACCCCTCAAACCTTCTTTCCCCATTAGCCAGGCCAGGCTGTATTTGTATAGGATTTTTTTTTTTTTTTTTGTATAGGATTTTAAGAAAGACGCCGTTTTCCCTGTAATAGCTGGTCATTGATGTATGAAATTCCCTTAAGTGAGATAAACTTCTTATTCTGCAGGCTACTGCTGAGGCTCAAAATGCAAATAGTCCTGGGGAGATAAAGCCTTTGATTTTAATACTTTCCTATGAGTGAATTTAATGAAATCTTATCTTTTTTAAGAGCAAATTTTAAAATGTGCATAAGGACTGGGGTGCTTGTGTATATGAATGTGTGTGCGAGAGTGTGTAGGAGAGGGAAAAGAAGAGGAAGGTTTACTGGAGGGAAAAGAAAGACCAAGACTTAATCATGACTCTGAAGATCCCCCAAGATTTTTGGGTAAACAGTGTTGGACAGGTGCCATGTTGACTTTCTGCATTTTAAATGGGGTAATATACTGAGGCTCTTGAAGGGGAGGTGGTGGGGGGTTGGGTGAGCCTGGTGATGGGTACTGAGGAGGGCACGTATTGCATGGAGCACTGGGTGTGGTGCATGAACAGTTAATCTTGTGACACTGAAAAAATAAACATATTTCAGAAAAAAAAATTTTAAAAAATGAAAACAATGCAACAGATATATAAATACCTAACTAGCAATGGAATGGATCAGAGAGAAAGGTAGATTCTGTGTACCGAGAAAGCTCTTGGCAGTACACACCCCACTCGAGTACCACCATCCTACTGACCTACCAGGCCTGCGAGACCCTCACTCTCTGAAGAGTGTTCAGATTAAACTGGAGTCAACACCAGAAGTATTGAGAGTACAGTATTGAGAAGAGAAATGTGAGTTTTTCCTCATTAGCGATAGTACTTCCTAAAATATTCTTCCTCACCAGGAGTCTGCGGAGGACCAGAGAGTAATTTCTTTCCGCAAGATAGAAAACACATATGTAATCATATTGTACAATTATTAATTTATCTGTTTGCATACTTATTGCAAATATTTGTCCAATTTTAGAGTACACTTCGTTTATAAACATCTGTTTCTTTTTTTTCCCTAGTGATTCACTAGTAAAATCCTCCTCACAAGTAGGAGGGAGACAATGGAAGACAGTAATTTCAAGGTGTTAATTTCAGAGTATATAGGGAAGGAAGTGGATTCCAGTATGATATGCACCTACAGCTCTGGAAAACAAAACAATGGAATAAAAAAGGTTTCTCTAATCACTTTGTAAAATAAGTAGATCTGCCTTATACACTTTTCTTGTAGACTGCTTAGTGTAATCTTTGTATTTGTTTGCTTATTTCTATACGAGTATTTTTACAATATTTTAGGGAAGATTCATGGTTTCAACTCCAGAAGAGTTTAGGACATCTTGATTGATAGGAAGATAGACTCAGGAGACTACTACATTTATCTTGGTTTTAATGCTGAAGTTTGTAGAATATTTATAATATAATATAACTAACAAATACTGGACTTTGAGGAAGAGCTGAGAATAAGTATAAATGATTGATTTTCCTTTTTTAGTAATAGGGAGCCAATAGCTACTGATTAAGATGGAAACATGTGAAAATCCACATGAAAACACATACCAAACAAAAAGAAATGATCCCCATAAACTTAACAATTTTTACTTTTGACTTTTTATTTTAGAGAATCCATCATAAAATATGGCCAATCAACCACTTCTATTCTGCCATCTTTTTTTTTTAACTGTATACCTTTTTTAAAACTTTAAAAAAATTTTTTTATTAACATATAATGTATTATTTGCCCCAGGGTGCATGTCTGTGAATCATCAGGCTTACACATTTCACAGCACTTACCATAGCACATACCCTCTCCAATAGCCATAACCCAGCTACCCTATCCCTACCCACCCTACCCCCTAGCAACCCTCAGTTTGTTTTATGAGTTTAGGAGTCTCTTATGGTTTGTCTCCTTCCTGATGCCATCTTATTTCATTCCCCCATGACCCCCTGCCCTGTCTCTTAAATTCTTCATATCAGGGAGATCATATGATAATTGTCTTTCTCTGATTAACTTATTTTGCTTAGCATAATACCCTCTAGTTCCATCCATGTTGTTGCAAATGGCAAGATTTCTTTTCTCTTGATGGCTGCATAGTAGTCCATTGTGTGTGTGTGTGTGTGTGTGTGTGTGTGTGTGTGTGTGTGTGTGT
>CM053609.1:104446819-104518975 GCA_028646535.1 Procyon lotor
GCTTTTGATCTTGATGAAGTCCCAATAGTTCATTTTTGCTCTTGCTTCCCTTGCCTTTGATGATGTTTCTAGGAAGAAACTGCTGTGGCTGAGGTTGAAGAGGTTGCTTCCTGAGTTCTCCTCAAGGATTTTGATGGAGTACTGTCTCACATTGAGGTCTTTGATCCATTTTGAGTCTATTTTTGTGTGCGGTGTAAGGAAATGGTCCAGTTTCATTCTTCTGC
Organism: Procyon lotor; assembly: GCA_028646535.1. Lineage (NCBI taxonomy): Eukaryota > Metazoa > Chordata > Mammalia > Carnivora > Procyonidae > Procyon > Procyon lotor. Next base: position 104,447,044 of record CM053609.1, read on the forward strand.
ATATGGCTGTCCAGTTTTCCCAACACCATTTGTTGAAGAGACTGTCTTTTTTCCATTGGATATTCTTTCTTGCCTTGTCGAAGATTAGTTGACCATAGAGTTGGGGGTCCATTTCTGGGCTCTCTATTCTGTTCCATTGATCTGTGTGTCTGTTTTTGTGCCAGTACCACACTGTCTTGATGATTACAGCTTGGCAATAGAGCTTGAAATCTGGAATTGTGACACCACCAACTTTGGTTTTCTTTTTCAACATTCCTCTGGCTATTCATGGTCTTTTCTGGTTCCATATAAATTTTAGGATTATTTGTTCCATTTCTTTGAAATAAATTGATGGTATTTTGATAGGGATGGCATTAAATGTGTAGATTGTTTTAGGTAGCATAGACATTTTCACAATATTTGTTCTTCCAATCTATGAGCATGGAATGTTTTTCCATTTCTTTGTGTCTTCTTCAGTTTCTTTCATGAGCACTTTATAGTTTTCTGAATACAGATTCTTTGCCTCTTTGGTTAGGTTTATTCCTAGATATCTTATGGTTTTGGGTGTAATTATAAATGGGATCGACCCCTTAATTTCTCTTTCTTCTGCCTTGCTGTTGTCATATAGAAATGCAACTGATCTCTGTGCATTGATTTATATCCTGACACTTTACTGAATTCCTTTATGAGTTTTAGTAGTCTTGGAGTGGAGTCTTTTGGGTTTTCCACATAAAGTATTATATCATCTGCAAAGAGTGAGAGTTTGACTTCTTCTTTACTAATTTGGGTAGCTTGGCTACCAGAGTCATATAGGCTGTTACTATCAGACAAACAAAAGGCAGACCTGAGTAGAGACAGCCCAAACCCAGTCTGATGTCCAATTCGAGTGACAGTTTTTGTTAAAAATCTTACATATTCATTTTCTTTAAAGCGTACAGGTCTTATGTATAAGATCCTACAATGTGGAGTGCCTGGTTGGCTCAGTCAGTTAAGCCTCCAACTCTTGATTTCAGCTTAGGTCCTGATCTCAGGGTCTTTATGTTGAGCCCTACAGGGGCTCTGCACTCAGTGCAGAGTCTGCTTAAGATTTACTCTCCCCCTCTTCTTCTGCCGCTCCCCCTGCTCAAGTGTGCATGCACTTTCTCTAAGTAAAAATCTTTAAAAGGATCATCCAATGTACCTTTGCAATTTTATATTTCTATTTATAGTAAAAGCTATTGTTATTTCCTTGAGCATAACAATGAAAATGTAACTGAAGTAAAACTGGATTACAAATTTGATAGTTCTTGGTAAGGGTTAGCTTACTGCAATTTATCAGGAGAACAATATATTTGGTTTTTCTTCTCATTCTTGGCCCAGAGCTCCTAAAACCCTTGTAATATTCTAAACTGATAAAAGCTATAGTTCCCTCTTCATTTACAATATTTACCTTTGGTTTCTGGTATCTTCAGGGAGTGAGGGTCATAATTGAGTTAAATGTAGGACACTCAGCTCTGTGCGTGTGTGTGTGCCTGTGCCTACCCATGCATTTGTGTGGGGGGATGGGGACAACAATTTGGTAATCAGAAGAATTGATAGGAGAAACATGAGTTTTTCCTCATTAGGGATAGTACTTCCTAAAATATTCCTCAACAGGAGTCTGCCGCGGACCAGAGAATAATTATTTTTAGATTTGCAGGCTACTTACAGTCTCCATTAAAACTATTCAATCTATCATCACAGTGCCATAGACAGTACATAGAATGGGAATAAATGTTTCAGTAAGACTTTTTATAAAAAGAGATGGCAAAATAATTTCAGACCACAATGCCATGAAACTAGAACTCAATCACAAGAGGAAAGTTGGAAAGAACTCAAATACATGGAGGCTAAAGAGCATCCTACTAAAAAATGAATGGGTTAAGCAGGAAGTTAAAGAAGAACTTAAAAAATTCATGGAAACAAATGAAAATGAAAGCACAACTGTTCAAAATCTTTGGGACACAGCAAAGGTGTTCTGAGAGGAAAGTATATAGCAATACAAGCCTTTCTCAAGAAACAAGAAAGATCTCAAATACACAACCTAACACTACACCTAAAGGAGCTGGAGAAAGAATAACAAAGCTTAAACCCAGCACGAGAAGAGAAATGATAAAGATCAGAGCAGAAATCAATGAAATAGAAACCAAAAGAACAGTAGAACAAATCAATGAAACTAAGAGTTGGTTCTTTGAAAGAATTAATAAGATTGATAAACCCCTGGCCACACTTATCAAAAAGAAAAGAGAAAGGACTCAAATTAATAAAATCATGAATGAAAGAGGAGAGATCACAACCAACACCAAAGAAATACAAACAGTTATAAGAACATATTATGAACAACTATATGCCAGCAAATTAGACAATCTGGAAGAAATGGAAGCATTCCTAGAGACACATAAACTATCAAAACTGAACCAGGAAGAAATAGAAAACCTTAACAGACCCATAACCAGGAAGGAGATTGAAGCAGTCATCAAAAATCTCCCAACAAACAAGAGCCCAAGGCCTGACGACTTCTCAGGGGAATTCTACCAAACATTTAAAGAAGAATTAATACCTATTCTCCTGAAATTGTTCCAAAAAATAGAAATGGAAGGGAAACTTCCAAACTCATTTTATGAGGCCAGCATTACCTTGATCCCCAAACCAGACAAAGACCCCATCAAAAAGGAGAATTACAGACCAATATTTTTGATGAACACGGATGTAAAAATTCTCACCAAAATACTAGCCAACAGGATCCAACAGTACATTAAAAGGATTATTCACCACAACCAAGTGGGATTTATTCCTGGGCTGCAAGTTTGGTTCAACATCCACAAATCAATTAATGTGATACAATACATTAATAAAAGAAAGAACAAGAACCATATGATACTCTCCGTTGATGCTGAAAAAGCATTTGACAAACTACAGCATCCTTTCTTGATCAAAACTTCACAGTATAGGCATAGAGGCTACATTTCTCTATATCATCAAAGCCATCTATGAAAAACCCACAGTGAATATCATTCTCAATGGGGAAAAACTGAGAGCTTTTCCCCTAAGATCAGGAACATGGCAGAGATGTCCACTATCTCCACTGCTATTCAACATAGTACTAGTTGGAAATATCGTGAGACTTACTAAAATGTGATCCACCAAATGAGCAAAAATGCTGTTGGAAAAAATGGTGCCAATAGACTTGCTTAATACAGGGTTGTCACAAAGCTCCTATTTGTAAAAATTGCAGTGTCTGTGAGGTGGAATAAAGTGAAGAATGATAAGATAAAGAATCCCTGTATGTCGATTTATGTTAAGTGGTTTTTTTTTTAAGATTTTATTTATTTGACAGAGAGAGAGAGAGATCACAAGTAGGCAGAGAGGCAGGTAGAGAAAGAGGGGAAAGCAGGCTGCCCACTGAGCAGAGAGCCCAGGACCCTGAGACCATGACCTGAGCCGAAGGCAGAGGCTCAACCCACTGAGCCACCCAGGTGCCCCTATGTTACAGGTTTTGATGCCACTGCATAGGTTGACAATTTTGTTGGGAAGGGAAATTTTTTCCTCTACCCTTCTAAATTCTTTTGGCTCATCTATTAATTGACAAAAGACAGACTAATGGGAGAAATACAACTATAATTTTGTACATATGGGAGTTCCACAAAAACATGACAGGGTCTAACCTGGGCAAATTGAGGCTTCTATGCCCTCCTGAGCTAAGGAAGAGTCTGGGGCTTCAGAGGAATGGAAGACAATTCACAGGAAGATGGGAAGAGCAAATATTTGGTAAACACATACCTGTCATGTCCTGTAGAGACAATATGATACAGGGGGGGAATTTAGACCTAGCCTTGCTAGGTTTTCCCTAGTTTACTATAACTACCACCCCTAGCTCACACTCTTTATTTATAATTTTCTCTGGTGATAGTTCCTTTCCTGTACCAGGCCCTCTATCTAAAATCTTAGAGACACTGAAGGGGAAAGCAAAAAGCTTTTCCTGAATCTTTTGGGCCTTGATTATCCTCAGCTCAAAATCATTCACATGCCAAAGTAACATATTTGGGGGAGGATGGTTGTGAACTCCTTCAATTGGAAAATCTTACAAAAACTTGTTAAGCTAGGGATGCCTGGGTGGCTCAGTTGGTTAAGCATCTTGCCTTTGGCTCAGATCATGATTCCCAAGTCCTGGGATGGATCCCTGCATCAGACTCTGCTTAGTGGACAGTCTGTTTCTCCCTCTGCCCTTTGCTGCTCCCCTTGCTTGTGCTCTCTCTTTGTCAAATAAATAAATAAAATCTTCGGGGGGAAAAAAACCCCAAAACTTGATAATCTAAATGAAATACACTTTCCAAACTTTTAAAAAACTATTTAAAAGATTTTATTTATTTGAGGGAGAGAGAAATAGCGAGAGTAAGTGAGCACAAGGAGGGTGGAGAGGGAGAAGCAGGATCCCTACTGAGCAGGGAACCTGACATGGGGCTTGATCCTGGGACCCTGAGATCATGACCTGAGCTGAAGGCAGACACTTAACCAACTGAGCCACCCAGGCACCACTTCCCAAACTTTTTGTTTCTTGTTTTATCAATCATATTTGTATGTAGACTTAGAAATAATGAGAAATAGTGTTATAAACAAAAGTGTAATGCCATTGAGAAGTAAAAATCTTTTCAGCAACTGAGTGATTTGTCAGATTTAAAAAAGGAAATAGGAGCTTCAGTGACGGATTGTATTTAAATATTTGAAACTATTACTGTCAGGTTAGAGTGCTACCTGTGTAATGTGGAAAGATGGCAGAACATGCCACCCCAAGATATGCCACTTTGGAAAAAAGTTCATTTTGAACTAGACATTTGAAAAACAGATACAAAAGGAACACACTGTGCTCCCTGTATGAGAAGAAAAGAAACTTGTCATCAGAGATAGGGAGTGAAAGCCAAGAAAGTCTGTACAAACAGACCTTGTTAAAATAACTTGCTTGGCTTTAGCCTCAGACATTTTAGTTCTTTTCTGCTAATTTCTACTCTTTGTTCAACCTGTTAGATAAGCATTTAGGGCTTGCCATTTCATTTGGTTTTCATTTTCTTGGGTGGGGTGCTCCCATGTACATGTAAAAATATCAGTGCTTTTCTCCTGTGATCTATCTTGTGTCAATTTAATTTTTAGGCCCTAAGATAGTAAAAGTAAAGTTTTGCCCCTGCTACATAATGCTCTGTATTCATAGTTGGAAAATTAAATTAATGCAAATAGATTAAAAGTTAAAACTTGGACTTAACACATTCCTTAATTTTTAGGACACTAAAATGTAGTGCAAGGATGCCTAGGTGGCTCGGTCAGTTAAGTGTCTGCCTTTGGTTCAGGTCATGACCCCAGGGTTCTGGGGTCATGCCCTACATCTGGTTCCCTGCTTAGTAGGGACCCTGCTTTTCCCTCTCCTTTTGCCTGCCACTCCCCCTACTTGTGCGCACTCTCTCTTTCTCTCTCTCTCTCTGTCAAATAAATAAATAAATAAAATCTTTAAAATAAAATAAAACATAGTGCAAGCAACACCTGACAGTTCTTTTAATAATTACCAAAATTACATAAAAATTACTTCAAAGTAAACAGCTCCTTTCACCAGTAAAATATTAAATCTAGGGTTTCCAAAAGTATCTTAGGGGAGGAATGAAACCTAGAAGTCGATAAATGGTTTCCCACCGTAGACACTACAATATATTGATATTCAAGCTGTACTAAAAAAAAATACCCTAATTAAAAAGGGTAAAGTGTTTTGAGTATAAGAAGGTGAATTTTCTACAGTAGAACTTTATGAAAGCATACAGCTGTCTCATGATAATCTACACTTAAAGACAGAGTTACATTAAGACAACAAAGGTCTGTGATGCTTCCCGATGACATTTTCTACTTAATGGTGGTGAAACAGTTGGTAGACAATGCAAATGTTACATTTGTGCTAATGTTATTGTGCTCAGAGGGTCACAGATACTTAACCACACAGGATGGAGCAGAAGAGATTCTGTTAACAAACTAACCATCTGTAAAGGAATTGACATTAGAAATGTATAAAGATCTAGTTGCAAATGGTCAGATAATTTATATCTTTACTTCCCTTTTCCCTTATTTAATGAGCTAAAATTTACATTAGGAAAGAGCTTAAAGCACAGTAATTTCAAGTGTTTGGTTCAGTGAAGGTTTAAATATGCAAACACATGTTTTACTAGATGCAAGATCAAGATGTGCATTTCCAGCCTCTAAAAGGGATCTCTTGTCCTTTGCATATCAGTACTCCTTAAAGGAACCACTGTTCCAGCTTCTATTGCTGTAAATTGATCCTGAGCCTTCTTGAAATTCATATTTAACAAATCACATTATATGGAATCTTTTGTATCTGGCTTATGTTGTTTAAGCTCATATCGACAAGTTACAACTATTGTCTTTGTTCTTGCATGTTGCGGCAGTTTATTTTTTCCTTTTTTAACTATTGTGTATTATAAAATTTATATGTACTTCAATTTACTTATCCATTTTATTTGTGAATATTTTTGTTTCAATTTTGGGTTATTTAAGTAAAGATATGGACACTGGTGTGTCTTTTTGTAAGAAAATATGTTCACTTCTCTTGGGTATGTATCTAGCATTGGAATTGCTTTAACAAATACTGCCTGTTTCCCACTGTTTTACCATCTTACATGGCCACCAGTAATGTTGCCAAGTTCTAGAACTTTGACAACACTTGGTGTTATCAGTCTTTTTAATTTTAATCATTCTAGTGTATGGTTTTAATGTGTATTTCCTCATGAGTAATGATGTTGAGCTCCTCGTTCATGATTATTAGCTATTTAGATGTACTCTTTTTAAAGGGGATTTCAAGTTTTCTCTCATTTTTTATTAGATTTTTATACTTATTGATTGCTTAAATTCACAATACTTGTAGATCTTCTGGTTACCTTTTTAAAAATTACTTTCAGTTCAGTTTAAGACCTATTTCAGTCAACAACCATTTATGTTGTAAGTACTTTGATAATATTTGTTGTAAAACCCAGCATATGACCTGTGTTATTAAATGGTTTACACACACTTCAGAAGAAGAATGCATATTCTGTGGTTATTGATTATAGTATTCTGAAAAGCAATTAAATTGGTTTAAGAGCTTTGTTGAAATCTTCTCTGTCTGTAATGATTTGTGTCTGCTTCTATCATTTATTAGGGAGGTTTATTAAAATATCCAACGATGGCTATGGATTTGTCTACTCTTTTTATTTCTGTCAAATTTTGTTTTTTGCACTTTGAAGAATTATTATGAGTACAAATTTATGAAGTTTTAGTCCTATTTAATTTACTGTTTTGCCAAAATTAAACATCTCTCTATATTTTTAATAATACTTCTTCCCTTGGAGTCTTTCGTGTCTGACGTTAATAAAGCTGCAACAGCTGTCTTGATTAGAATGTTTCTCTTGCTTAACTTTCTACTTGTGTCTTTGTGTTTATAATGAATCTGTTATAAAAAGTATAAATGTAGATTTGCATTTTTTCTTGCCAATCTGGCAATATTTTAATACTGTTTATTTATATTTAAATAGAGATACTTGGGTATATGTCTGCCATCATGCCATTTTTTTTTTTTTTTTTTGTCTCATCTATCCTTTCCTGCCTTTTTAAAAAGGTGGGGAGTATGTCCTAAATATATTAGTGCTTTTTCATTCTCAGTGCCATAAAATAATTTCCATTTACTCATCTTCTTCTCTTTGTGTTATTATTACATATTATTCTATACCCACAGCCTAACCCTCACAAGACATAGTTATTGTTTTTGCATTAAATAGTCTATGGCATTTCCTTAGTGCCTCAACTTAGGAAAGCTGAAAATACAATTTCTAAGATTTCATTTTCCTATAGAGTTTGGCCACAACACAATCTTGTGTGGTATTAAAGACAGATGTGAGGCAGCTGCCATTATGCTGAGGGCTGTTTAGGGATTCCAACTCCACTGGAGCGTGCACACCTTGTTGCTGATCTATTAGGTTGTGTTGTTGAAATTGAGAGTTGAAATAGAAAAAATATTTATCTGAGGGGTTTAGAATTAGTAACTACTTAGCAGTAGAAAATTTAAAGAATTAATTTAAGGAACTTAAATTTTTTCACGCACGTTGTAACAATTCCATAGCAAGAAGAAAGGAGTCACCTACAGGTTATATGTAGTCTCAATAGTTTATCCGGGTAAGCTGTAAACATTTCTAAAATATGCATGAGCTTCAGTGTATACAAATGCAGGGTTTTTTTTTTTAAAGATTTTATTTATTTATTTGACAGAGAGATAGAGAGCACAAGTAGGCAGAGCAGCAGGCAGAGGGAGAGGGAGAAGCAGACTCCCCGCTGAGCAGGGAGCCCGATGTAGGGCTTGATCCCAGAACCCTGGGATCATGACCCAAGCTGAAGGCAGCCACTTGACTGACTGAGCCACCCAGGGGCCCCTACAGGTGTGTTTGAGTCCTGACACTATATGGAAACTGGTTTAGAAAAATGAGTAATATTTTCCATTACTGAAAACATCATTTCTATTTGATGTATAGAAAATACAGGTTCTGTATCTAGAAAATCAGATTCTGTTGAATATATTGCATTTTTTGTATTGTGTGCCATTCTAGAGCTGTATTCAAGCTAAAGTTCCTATTTAGAAGTAGAAGGAACATGAAAATCCATTACTGATTTAATATCTCTTTCAGTAGGAATGTATCTCCTCACTGCTGTAATTATCTGACATAGTATATATTTGTTGCCCTTATAGTTTAATTTCCAGTAGAATGTAAGCTTCCTGAGAATTCATTTGTTTACTGCTGGATACCCCAGTGCTTAGAATAATGTCTCCGGCTTAGCAAGTGTTTAATATGTGTTTTTCTCTTTGAATGAGCTAATAAAGCTTTATTAAAGATAACCTCTTAAATTTGAAGGTGCTTAGGAGATTTTACTAATAAAAATTACTCTGAGACCTAAGCTGATTGCACAGCAACCATTTCAAGTTTGACAGTTGCTACACTAAGTGAAAAGGGTTCTATGGGAGTCTCACCTCGCAAAAAGTGTGGGAACGACTTACATGTCTCCACTCAACCATGAGAAAGCCAGAGATACCAATCCTATGGTTTTCCTAGAAAGGTACCTGGCAACTATCACTAATGGTGACCTACTATGTATATTCTTTGAGGGCTTAATATTTAATTTTATCAATTTTTTAATAAACCTTTTCCAATACCATTTTTAAATGGCAGCATAATATCTTACATCTGTCATGGTTTATTGAACCAATTCTTTCGTTAGTTTGTTTCAGAATTTTGGTGTTGTAAATAATGCTGAAACAAATGTCTTTATGCATAAATCTCTGCTCATAGTTTACATTTGTCATCAAGAACAAATTAGGAATTTCCCTGTGAAAGAACTATTAGATCATACTTTCTTGATATTAAGTTCTTTAGTACTGTCTATTTCTACCTTTAATTTGGTTGATTTATTTCTGTCATAGCACAGCTGGGGAAGATGATAGGTTAGTTTTTAATTTATCTGAAACTCTTTGCAAGTGAATTCTATCAATCTGGTATCTAAAAATAGTTGGAGTTTAAAACTCCCAAGTCTCATTTCAGAATAGACAATAATCTTCTAAATAGATAATCATTATTATCTTTCTAAAATGTGTTATTCACATCTTTAAATGGAAAATTTAAAATACTTATATCCCCTTTATGACTCAGGCCATTATTACAAAAATGAATTATTAGTCTTTTTTTTTTCGAAGATTTTATTTATTTATTTGACACAGAGAGAGAGAGAGATCACAAGTAGGCAGAGAGGCAGGCAGATGGAGAGGAGGAAGCAGGCTCCCTGCTGAGCAGAGAGCTTGCTGTGGGGCTCTATCCCAGGACTCTGAAATCATGACTTGAGCTGAAGGCAGAGGCTTTAACCCACTGAGCCACTCAGGTGCCCCTAATTAGTAGTCTTGTATTTGGTATGGTTAAAAGTCTATCTTCTTTGGAAATAACCAGTACTTTGAGAGCATGTTTATTCTACATTAGCAGCTGTGTAATATTGGATAAGGATAACCCTTTTAGAATTTCATGTTTTTGTTTCCTGTAAATGGAATCAATATGTACCACAAGAAGTTGATGTGTTATTTAGAAATAATACATAGAAATGGTCATAGTCATGGCAGACTCATTGCAGAGGATAGTAAATGACAGCTATGAAGGAGATGGTGTTGTCTTTGAACACTACAATGCGTGGGACTGCTTTTCACTGCAATGAGTGTTTCCCTCGTGTGTGTGACTTTAAATGGCATGTGTATATGTGTACAAATGTATATATATGTGCATGTTTATTTTATGTGTTATAATGTCTGTATTTTTCTAAGTGTATGTGAATATGTACATACTTATGTATATATACATGTATTTTTCCCCTCCACATTTGCTGTTGGTGATATTCTGTCCTAGCTGTCAGCATACTGACTAAGCATTCTCTCCTGGTCTAATTTATTACATTCAACTACAAGTTTGGAACCAGAGCCTCCTTAGTAGTACTGTGTTTAGAAAAGGAATAAAAAGACCTTAACTGAAGATGTGAAGGTAAGTCCCCTAAGTAAAGTTATTAAGCTCTAATTCTTTTGTTTTCTTACCCCAGTTATTAATGATTGTTGTTATTCCACTTCTTATACTACTGGCGGAATTGTGAATAAGTGGGGTTTTGAGATATTTAGGTTTCAAATAAGTGACAGTAAGCTATAAATATTACTCATCTAAGAATTTATTCATCTTAATTGGGTATTTATTCTTCAGCTCCTGGAACACCAGTTTCCTACCCCAAGTCCTATGTGTCTAACTTTAGACCAAGATTAAGAAATTAAGTATAAGAATTGATTCAGCAATCTGCTAAAGACTTCAGAACAGTATTTCTTGAATGGTCTAACTCTTCATTTATTGCCCTCTTGTCTCCTTAAAGTTTTATACCAGAGAGTGAACGTTTTTAGTTAATCCATAGATTTATACTCAACTTTCCCCTAATTTTAAATTAAGACCCAACTCATTAGGAAACAATGAAATAAGAACAGCGGAAGGAGACAAAGTGAGTGGCAATTCAAGCTGCTACTCCTCTCCTACTTGTGAAGTCCTTTAAAGTCCTTCTCCAGGGTAGTGTTAAGCTGGGCGTTGCCTGCATGACCAAGACAGGAAGCATGAGACATTTATATCCCAACACCAGGGAAACAAGACTCACTTGATAACTTGGGGGGTCCAGTGAAAGATGCAAGGGAGAGGTCCCTTGTTCAACATGACAATCAGGCATGGTTGTCCATAAAGCTGACCTGTGAGGATGAGCACTTCCCGACCGTGGCCCTGGGGTGACTTCTTATAAGTTAGAATTGTGCAAAGTAGGGGGATGGGGAAGACTCTCCTTTATTGATCTTTGTGTGTCTGCAGCTTCCTTGACTCTTACTTAATTCTCACAGTAACTCTGCTTGTTGTCATCACATTTTTACATATGGGAAATAGAGTCAGGATGTTTGTCAGGGTCCAGGAAGTTTCTTGCTCTTGGGTCCCCAGCTTCTTCCACCATTTCTCCTTTCCCCATGCCCATATCTGCTGAGCTGCTCTTTCATTACAAATGCATGCATCTCTTAGGGAATGTACTAGACTACTGGGATCCAGGCTTAGATAACACTATAAAGGTCTTTCCAACTCTGAGTGTAGGTAATTCTCAAACACAGAATTGAAAACAAGGTATCTCAGGATCTGTGGTATTTGGATACTTTTCTGTGACTAGGCCACATATCTAATTAATTTGCAAAGATCGACTTAGTGATTCACATCTGAAGCCCATTAGCTACCCAGGCTTTGTGTCTGTAAAAATGTTACACCTAATCACTCTTTTCCAAATGGCCCCTGGGATTTTTTATTTATCCCTTGTCACTAAAAGCAAACACTATGAAAACAAAACAAAAATGTCTCAAAGACTCCTAAAGCCCTCCTAATGAGTAAAGAAAAGAATTTACTTTTGAAACTATTTAGAAAGCTAGATGAAGCAAAATCATTATTTTCTCCTCTTTGACTAGATGTAATTGCTTGAGTTTATATAATTATAAAGGACTCCCTTGTGATATCTATTTTTAAGAGGACTAAAAACTTAATCTTATAAAAATTATATTTTAAATGAAAATAATTTAAAATTCTGAATAAAGGAAGAATGACACTATTTGATCCTTTTTCTATTTCTGGCCCATAAATATAGTGGAATCAGTAAGCTGCTCAGATGATATAAAATAAAAAGCTGAAGGGCTTATAGTAAGTTACTTGGTAAGAGAACAAAAAAATCGCAGAACAGCGTAAATGTTTACAAAAGGAAATCATAAGATTCACTTTCATAACATCTGTGTACTCCACTAAGCAACTCTTTTAACTAAGCATTTTAATACTATTTTGAAAGATTGTCTGGTTGAAAAATGAGGTAAAACCCTGACTGGTTATAGTTAAAACTAAACCTAAAGGTTTTCTCACACAGGATACCACTAATAAGATTAACTACAATAAGTTTAGTTGTTGGATATTTATTTGTATTTGACAGAAATCTGATTTATTCAGGTTTGATGAAAATCCTGATGTGCTTTTAAGCTCAGTTTTAGTTTACATATTCTGTATGTTTACATACAATACAATGTTTTTGGACAGCAAATTCTCTTAGAGCTGGTAGAAAAGAGTTAAGTACATGGGATAAACTTTCACAAAGAACATACTTGGAGAAAATCACCCTGAGTTTCACAAAAGATTCTGAATGAGTCAAGCCAGATTGTGGAGAAGAAATACCGTTCTAGGTATTTCTAGAACCTCATCTAGGTATGAGTATGTTGCTTTAGAAATTGGTGGGTTTTTTTGTTTTGTTTTGTTTTTGTTTTTGTTTTTTCAGTTTTCCTTTTCAATTTTTGTCAATGCGATCTTAAGTTCAGTTGTGAGGGAAGTGGAGGTAAAGGTAACAATCTGGTAAACACCAGGATATTAAGAGATTACTTATTGGTATGCCATTCCATTGATTCACTCAATAAATACTTTTTGAGAACCTAATTTTGCCAGACATTTGAGGAGAAGCTGGGCATGTTGGAGTGAATAAGACAGAGAAAGTTACCACTTGCCTGGGTGTTAAGTTTCAGTAGCATGAAACAGAACATGAAGGGTCCAAGGTGATTTTATATGACAATACTTTCCATGAAGATAAACAGGATGACCAGGTTGTGACTCTGTGTGTGTGTGAGTACATTTGAGGAGGTGACAATTGAGCTGAGACTTGAAAGATGAGAATGAGACCTTTTTGCAGAGAATTAAGAAATCATTTAATATCTCCATTTACTTGGCTAATCAGTTGCCTTCTCAAAAACCTTTAGGACGCCCCAGATTGGATGTTTCCTCCATGTTCTCATGAGACTATTTCAGTTTAAAATAAGCACAATAATCTTCAGGGAATCTTTCTTTAAATTATGTGAGGATATGGAGGCACTCTCAAGCCACATTAAAAAAAAAAAAAAGTTAATCATCAGTCATCTATTCCTGTCTCAGTTTGCAGTGGGAGAAATGGGATCTGGGATGAATTGTTTTAGCCCTCTGTGCTGTGGTTGCAAACCCTAACCCTAATTCTCTTTCATCAACCTTTGTCCCACAGACTTTGAGGGGAGGTCAAAAGGAAAAAAGGAGACAAAGAAAATCAATCCTCTATCAATCAGTAAGCACTTGAGTGCAGAGTTCCTTCTCTGTGCTAGGCTCAGTGTCTGGGTTAGAAGTAAAGTCTCATGGGGCTTTCAGAGCAGCAAAATTTATCTCTGGAGGTAGCTAGGAATCTTCATGGACTTATGTCCATTGGAAAGAAGTGAATGTGAGCAGAGGGAAACTATGAAACTAGGGCTTTCAAATGTCTCTCCTCCCACTCTCCTGCCCCTCCTAAGAATCAGAGCTACTTTTCCCTGAATTTCATTTCCTTAGGCATTGATCTTAATCAGTGGTACACTGGGCTCTTACCAGCATTTAATCACAACATTTTCAGGAGTTTTATAGGGAGTTTGACATGCTGATAGCTTGAGATTGGCTATGGTGGGTTTATCTGCACCATGGCAATTCATAGATGGTGCAAATTACGTTTGCTTTGCTGAGAGCCACTTAAGTTTTTACCAGCACATTCCTGGACTCTAAGCATCGGGAAGGATTTCTGCTTTCTCTTCTCTTCAGCACCAGTGATACTTAACCATCATATCAAATGGCACAAACATGCAATAACTAGGGAGCAATTACTTCCTGGTGTCAGAGATCAGTTTGGACAAAGAAATGAGTTTGAGGAAGAGGCAGAAGGATACTTCCTGCTCTGCATTGAGCTTCCAGTTTCTCCAAGACCTCCCAAGAGAAGGTAGGCCCCTGAGAGTTTCAGAGTAATTGGCTCTCCTGGGCCATTGTCTGGCTGATTTCCCAGGCCACGAAGCATGCTGCTTCATGCTCAGAGCCCCTGTTAGCATCTGGGGGAATCCAGTTGGCAGACAGGTGCTGAATGTGGGGTGGAAGCCCATGGGGCATGTCATTGTCCCACTGATGCCATTTTCTCAGCTCAGAACAGTTCTCATGCATTTTCACCTACCAGGTGTACTGCACGATTTGTGCCATGTAGCCCTAGTTTGGTGAGGTTTTTAAAGATTGTATTTGATTGATGACTTCACTACCTTAATTTTATAAGAATTTTTACCTATGGGGTGCCTGGGTGGCTCAGTGAGTTAAAGCCTCTGCCTTTGGCTCAGGTCATGACCCCAGGGTCCTGGGATCGAGCCCCACATTGGGCTCTCTGCTCCGCAGGGAGCCTGCTTTCCCCTCTCTCTCTGCCTGCCTCTCTGTCTACTTGTGATCTCTCTCCTCTGTCAAACAAAGAAATACAATCTTTTTTTAAAAAAGAATTTTTACCTATAGTCACATTTTTTTAAAGATTTATTTATTTTAGAGAGAGGGTGTGTGTGTATGTGCATGTGGAAGAGAGGGGCACAGAGAATTTTTTTTTTTTTTTTTTAAAGATTCTATTCATTTATGTGACAGAGAGAGAAATATCACAAGCAGGCAGAGGCAGGGAAAGAGACAGAGGAGAAGCAGGCTCCCTGCTGAGCAGAGAGCCTGATGTGGGGCTCAATCCCAGGACCCTGAGATCATGACCTGAGCCAAAGGCAGAGGCTTCAACCCACTGAGCCACCCAGGTGCCCCAGGGCAGAGAGAATCTTAAGCAGACTCCATGCTGAGCTATGAGCCCCACGCAGTGGCTCACGCAGATCATGACTCCGAGATCGTGATCTAATCTGAAACCAAGAGACAGAAGCTCAACCAACTGTGCCACCCAGGTGCCCAGGTATAGCCACATTTTAATCCCTCTCTTAGAGTTCTGTCCTGAATGACATTTTGTATCCTTTGGTTCCTCATGCTGTTTGTCATAATAATTCCTACCTTTAACATCAGGTCTGTTGATATATTTCACAATCTGATGACTGACTTGTGCTTCCCTTTACTGTGCCTTTAGAGCTGGATTGCTTTGTAGTTTAGAGGGGGCACAGATTGTGTTTCCATGGTTAGCATTTTTCTAAGATATGACTTTGGGGAAGTAATTGAATCCTGCTGTCTATGGAGTAGGTGTCAACATTTCTTTCCCATAGACTTCTTGAGAAAACTGTAAATAAGGGAGACCACGTGAGATGTTTTATGCTTCCTAAGGAATAGACTGCACATGTGGAAATACAGGAATGCTATTTGAGATTCAGGTAAGGCCCCTTCCTCCCGTGTAGTTCCTTTTTCACTTAGGTCTTCCAGTCCATCTTGCTGCCTTTCTTGACCATTCCTATGTGAGGACATTTTCCGCTCCTGTACTAGGTGAGATTTCTGTTCTGTCACTTATTGTTGCTTTTGATATTGATCTTTTTGTACTCTTGACCTTATTACAGTATTCTATGGAAATTATTATGTAATATTGAAACATAATTCAGCCTTGAAATGTTCTCCTTGGAATGAGACATTATTGGTTTCTAATGTCTCTGTGTGCCTCTCTCGGGCACTCTGCTCTCACCACCCTTCACTCCCAACCCAACATGCTTTCAATAGATCATTTTCAAGGCTCACACCAACTAAATTGTGTGTAGATTTGTGTTTCCCTGCTGCATTAGCTTGTGATACCATCTGCTTTATTGTTTTAGCAAGAGAAACATAGAATGGGCTCTTTTTGATGTGTTGCCAGTTACATTAAAGAGGGAGGAAAAAAATAAAAGAAACCAAAGAACAAAATGGACTTAGAAGAACCTAGGGAAAGTGTTGATGTGCTTGCACAAACTTTCTGGTTTATTGATCAGTTTCAACGGAAATTTCAAGCTACTATCTGAGTGTCTATGTTGTTGTTTTCTAGACTTAACATGACCTATTTTGTTGCTCTTGACTCTTACTACCTTATGGATGATTTCTCTTGCTCTTACTTGCCCAAGTTTTGCTAAGCATGGAAAATGAATGACTTAACAGCCATGGATCAGGGTAGGAGGAGGCAATCCCAGTTCCTTTGGTTTCAAAGGCTCCAATTCCAACAGACTTCTAGCTACGGCTTTCCCATCCTTACTGGTCCATGAGATGCTCAAACCACGAGGTGGAAGCTTTTCTTTGTCCCCCTTCTTTAAGATTTTCATTTTCCTCATTTGAGGAGTTTATCAGGGGGACCCACTATCCTGGTGGGCTGGAGACTTTCTTGGATTTAACACTGAAGTTCCCACATCTTGGCAAACCATTCAGTGATGGGCACACTGAAATAGTTGATCACCCACTTCTGGTTAATCATCCGAGGGGCATGAAATGAATGCTCATATCACATTGTGCTGCCTTCAGTCTTTTATTGAACTCAGACCTGTGTCTCCTACTAGGTGGATGGACCACAGCCCATCAGGCACATTGAGCCTGGGGCCTGTTTTTGTGTAGTCTATGATTTAAGAATGTTTTTTACGTTATCACAGAGTTGTTTTTTTTTTTTTTTTTCTAATTTTGTATTTATTTTTTCCCCAAATATGTTTATTTTATTTTTTCAGTGTTACAAGATTAATTGTTCATGAAAAGAGTTCATGTTCATAACTCATCACAGAGTTATTTTTTTAAAAAGGTGACTATAGGACAGAGACCACATGGCCTGCAGAGTTAAAAACATTCATCCTCTGACCCTTTGTAGAAAACCTTTGCTGACCCATGGATTAAACCCTTCTTCACAACAGCAGAACTTGGGATGCAGGGCCAAAGTCTATTTTGCTAATGAGATGCAGGGAGAAAATAGTGATCTTTAATTATTGAAAGCAAATCTCAGAAATGACTCTATTATCATTTCTTTAATTGTTAATATTTTGTTTATTCTGGAGAAAGCAAGCAGTGTGTATGGACCATAAATGACACAGAGTTGTGTTTAAAAAAAGGTTCTTTAAATTCAAATTAACAATAGTGATTGTAGTCTTTGTGCATGAAGTGGCTAATGGTTGCAGATGATTTCCCTATATCTATCTGCTATAAATGATTCGTTCAAACCAATAAACCTTTCTTGGTCCAGAGATAGCATATGTCCCAAATGGGTCTAGTAAGATTGAAGGAAAGGATTTATATTCCATGGACATTAACAAAAAGTTGTATATGTACTGAGACACTGGGCCTGTGTGCAAGTTAAAAAAAAATTTTTTTTTTAAAGATTTTATTTCTTTATTTGACAGAGAGAGAGATCACAAGCAGGCAGAGAGAGGGGGAAGAATTAGGCTCCCTGATGAGCAGAGAGCCTGATGTGGGGCTCAATCCCAGGACCGTGAGCCAAAGGCAGAGGCTTTAACCCACTGAGGCACCCAAGTACCCTGAGTTAAATTTTTTTTTTTATAATTCCAGGGATAATCTCCACTTTGTGAAATGGCTTTTTTTTTTTTTTTTTTTTTTGTGAAATTGGCTTTTTGTGTGTTGTTTTGGTTTTGGTTTTAGTTCAGACCAAGGAGGAAAATGAAATCTTGGAAGCTGAACCCTCTTAAGTTGACTTTTGTTGCATCTTGTGACAGCCACATGCAGTTTGACTTATATGCTTAAATTCACAATAATTCTTACTTGATCAGATCATCTTTTTATTCTTTACGTTGCATAAAGGTAACTTAAAAGACTGCCTTATCTATCTTAAAAGACTTAACTTATCTAACTTAAAAGACTGCCTTATCTATCTATTTTCTCCTTGCTAACATAATGAGAGTACATATAAACTGTCAGAACAATTAGAAACAAGGTTATTTGGCTGTGATACTTGTACTTTTTATTCTCCCTTATAGAATATTTTAAAAGTCCTGTGTAAATCTCAAATGTTTCCATTTGTTTAATTCTGAACATAATAACATGTGTTCTACTCTAGTAAGAATTCTGTTTTACGTAACAGAATTTCGAAGGTTGATATTATTTATTGCTCTCTGAGATACAGCCTATCTCCTTTTCCTTTCGAATGTCCTTTGCTGCTCAAATGTGGCCTCATTTTTGACAACTGGCCGTCACCAGGCTTTCCCTGGCTGAGCTCTTCTTTTCAACTTGGTTATATTGTCTAGCTAAAACATTTTTTAGAATTGAAAATGTATAGGAAACTGGTTTCATACAGAAGCTGTTGACCAGCAGTCAATTGATTCCTAGTGAATTCATAAATGGGCTTTAAAGATTGTCTTGAAAATGTATGTATTGAATATGTGCATTTTGAGGAAAAAAAGTCCAAGCTTTGATGACATTCTCAAAGAAGCCTTGCTAAATAATGATACAAAAATGATTCTAAGCATTCATTCTACAAATGGATAAAAGGAGGCATCCATTGGTTGTTATAGGACTGAACATGATCACCTAACTAATTAGAAATCCTGGACAATAATGCAAGACATCTGGCTTCCAGTCCAGGGTTCTTGTCACTTAAGGGAAATGTGTTTGTATGTATGTGTGTAGAGGATGGTAAATCAGTTCTTCCTCCAACTTAATGTGGGACTTTGTGTAGGGTAAGCTTTCCAGAAATGATTGATTTTTCACATGTGTCTTGATAAACCTGCCTTATTCTTCCATATGCCCAACTCTAATATGTGATAGAGTTGGGTTCATTACTATAATGAACACATTCACAGATGATGTCATCTGTTTAAATATTTAAATTTAAAACTACAAAATATAAAATTTAGTTTAAAAATTAACTATCATTTAAGTTGCCATCTGTAGATAAGTTGAAACCTGTGCCAGTCTAATTAGCAATCAGGAATATGGTAATTGCTTTTGGCATATGAATGTGGAAAACTTCTGGAGTAAAATAATGCCAAGTTGTGCATTTGAGTATTTTTCTTCCAGCTTGACAGTGTTAATATTCTAATAATATATTACTTGGCATTCTGCTTGAGGCTTTAAAAAAGTTTTTGTTTTTTTTTTTAACAGATGAAAATTATCTATCATTTACCTATCTCCTTAAGTCTAGAGCAGAGTTTCTTAATCTGGGCACTATTAACATTTTGGAACAGATAATTCTTTGTTATGGGGTACCATCCTATACATACAGAATGTTTAGCAGCATTTCTTGCCAATACCCACTAGATGCTAGCATTCTCCCTTCCCATGATCACGACAACCAAAATGGCCTTAGACATTGCTCCAGAATGAGAACCCAGGTATAGTCTGTGAAGTGTTTTAGAACACATTAATTAATAATTAATTATTAAGTTAATAATAATTAATTAATAGAACACATTAATGCTTCTGGGAAAATGACTTTCTGTAGTTAACGGAATAAAAATGTTAGGCCTTATGCTTAGTTCATTTAAAGACCCACTTCAGATATCAAGTTTTTATATTCTTTGAAATATATTTCCTATTTGAAGACCCAATAATTATTTTATTGTTTTACTACCAGGGTTCAACTTTGACATGGTGTGTATTTTTCTTCACTATGCATTTTCACAACTAAAATTCTTTTTTTTTTTTTTAAGATTTTATTTATTTATTTGATAAAGAGATCACAAGTAGGCAGAGAGGCAGGCAGAGAGAGAGGGAAGCAGGCTCCTTGCTGAGCAGAGAGCCTGATGCGGGGCCCGATCCCAGGACCCTGAGACCATGACCTGAACCAAAGGCAGAGGCTTTAACCAACTGAGCCACCCAGGTGCCCCTAAAATTCTTTTCATGCAGGAAAAATGAGGTTGTTTTTTTTTTTTTTAAGATTAGTAGAATAATCGTGATTGTGAACTATTGCACAGTTGCACAGAGCGAGTCTTCACTGACGGAGCAGCTGTTTGTGGTTGGGGTGATGGTTGCTACCCTCAGCTATGAGAAATGGCCACCCCCATGGGAACACATAAGTATTTACCTGGGTAAGGCCCCTGGCCCTTGCAGATTATTTCCTATATGCCAGGTTGCCAGGAAACAAAGAGGTAGGGAGCAGCCCCAGGAGTAAATAAGTATTTTGTCATACTGATAGGCAATCTTGGAAAATAACCTCCACTCTACTACCTATCCTCTTTCAAACATACATTTCTATTTAGCCTTTAGACCCTGGGCTTTCAGGTGTATTTTCAGAAACCTGTTTTATAAGAAAGTAGAGGACTGCTTTTATTTCCTTTATATTCATGATACAAATTACACAACAGATATATGGAGAATTCTTTTTTACTTTTCCCTAAGATCCCCTTTTTTGCTGGCCACGCTGTGGAGACTTCCCAAATTCTCTTCCAGATTTAGCCCTGATATTATGGTCCTTAATCTGATAGTGACTTCTCAAGTAGCAATTCTCAGCTGTTTGCTGTGAAAAAAGAAAAAAAACAACCCTCTTTGAAAAGCAGTTTCATCTTTCTTTGTGTCACCTTGTTTGAGGAGCAATGAAATCCAATTATCCTTTACAATGATTTGTGAAGTAGCAAATGGAGTTGACATCTGTTCAGCAAATTCTGAAGACAGTCCATTTTTATTTTTCCCCCCATGGAACTAAAGTCATCACAGATTTTGTCCTTTGGCCTCCCTTCAGTCCCTTGTTGTAGCCTTGTGATTGTCTAAGCAAGGTTGATTTTAAAAACCAAAAGGAGAGGAACAGGGGAGAAGAACAGAAATAACTTGTCTTTATGCAGCGGGAGGAGCTGTGTTTTGCCCTAAGCATTTCATTGAGAGATCAGGATAATTAACCAACCAGTGGTTTTGTGGCAATTTATTCACTTATTAATTTAACTATGTGTATTTATTGAACCTCTGTAATGTGCCAGGTGTTTTCTGGTAATGGCAGACAGGGATGTGAATAATGCATACACTTTCTCTACTTTCATGGAGCAGCTAGACAATAAAGAACTCAATATATAGGCAAGGTAATTACTGTTAATGAATACTCCACAAAACAAGTGGGAGAGGCTACCATGATCAAGAGAGGATGAAGTGATGTTCCTTCAGGGGCATCAGGGGCCAACACTGAAACTGGTTCTGGATAGAAAGGAGGCAGTCCTGTAGATGCTGGGGAGGGGCAGGGGGTCAGAATATGGAACTCCGAATTTGTCACTTTGGAATAAGGATTCTTTTGAGCTCAAGGTCTGTTTGGGATCCCTGGAGCCTGGTGCCCTTGCACCCCTGCACACCAGCTACATGAATGTATTGGAGTAAAGACGACCCATGTGCACACTAGTAGTAGGTGCTTTGAGGAAGGAGTGGAGGGGAGCACTGAAGAAGACAATTTTACAACAGTAGCTCTGAAAAAAAGCATTTGCCCTCTCTACTACTGGATGAGAGCAAGGGCCTGCCTTAAGAAGGATGAAAAGGCTAGAACATTCTAGCTCCTCTCAGTTAACTTGCTGGGTGACTTTCTAGGGCAGGGTCCTACTCTGAGGAGAAACTTCCCTTGAGTGGAATCAAAATCAAGCCCACCTAGGGACCAAAGAGATGAAAGCGGGAGATGGTTGAGACTAAAATGAGGAGTGAGAGGAACAAAGCCAGGACATCTCCATAAAAATCACTAAATTTTTTAACACTACACACATAAAACAGAAGAGAGAGGTCTGTGAAGTTTGAGAAGCTTTTCTGATTCCTGTCTCTTTCTAACAGTTCTGAAAAATTAATTTCAAATAAAAATATCTGCAGTGATAGAGCCTCATTGTCACTTGAAGGGTAGGGAAATTTGGAGAAAACCCAGGGAGTGGTGAAGCAGCAGATGATATAGGAAGTTTAAAAATATATAGTGGTCAAAGGAGTCTACAGACCAAATGGTTAGATAAATTCTAATACATGAAAAAGAAATAATTTACTGATGGAGTCACCCTGGCTGCTAGTTAAGTGGTGGTTGGGAGAAGCTGCCCTATGTGGTGGCTGGTAACCACTGCTCATCCTTGCATACTGTCCTAGCTAGCTGTAAATGCTGTTTTTAAGGAGAAGGCTGTGAGTGGCTTGTGCAGCATTTGCATTCACATTTCATTGAATTTCAGCAATTTTCTTTTACATTTTAAAAACTTTAATTCCAGTGTAGTTAACATACAGTGTTACATTAGTTTCAGGTGTACAATATAGTGGTCCAACATTTCCATATAGTACTCGGTGCTCATTAAGACAAGTTTATTTTTAATCTCCTTCACCTATTTCACCCGTGCGTACCATCCACCTCCCCTCTGGTAACCATCAGTCTGTTCTTTATAGTCAAGAGTCTTTTTCTTGGTCTGTCTCTTTCCCCCCCGCCTTTGCTCCTTTGTTTCATTTCTTAAATTCCACAAATGATTGAAATCAAATTTCTTTGACTTCCTCTGACTTATTTTGCTTAGCATTGTACTCTCTAGCTCCATCCATGTTGTTGGAAATGGCAAGATGTCATTCTTTTTTCATTGGTGAATATTATTCCTGTGTGTGTGTGTGTGTGTGTGTGTGTGTATGTGTGTGTGTGTATGTATGTGTGTGTATACCACTTCTTCATGTATCCATCTATTAATAGACACTTGGGCTGCTTCCATACTTCGGCTGTTATAAATAATGCTGCAATAAACTTTAGGATGCATATATCACTTCAAATTAATGTTTTTGTATTCTTTGGGTAAATACCCAGTAATGCAATTGATGGATCATAGGTTAGTTCTATTCTTAACTTTTTGAGGAACTTCCATATTGTCTTCTAAGGTGGCTTCTACACCAGTTTGCATTCCCACCAACAGTGCATGAGTGTTCCATTTTCTCCATATTCTTACCAACACTTGTTTCTTATGTTTTGGATTTAAGCCATTCTGACAGATGTGATATCTGATTATGGTTTTGATTTGCATTTCCCTGATGATGAGTGATGTTGAGCGTCTTCTCATGTGTCCATTGACCATCTGTAGGTCTTCGTTGGAGAAATGTCTGTTCATGTCTTCTGCCTATTTTTTAGTTGGGTTATTTGGAAGGTTTTTGGTTTGAGTTATATCAGTTCTTTATATATTTTGGATACTAACCCTTTATTGGATATGTCATTTGCAAATATGTTCTCCCATTCGCTAGGTTGTTTTTTAGTTCTATTGGTTGTTTCCTTTGATGTGCAGTGGCTTCTTATTTTGTTGTAGTCCCAATAATTTATTTTTGCTTTTGTTTTCTTGCCTCAAGAGACCTATCTAGAAAGATGTTGTTATGAACTATGTCAGAAAATTTTGCCTGTGCACCCTTCTAGGATTTTTATAGTTTTAGATCTCACACTTAGGTTTTTAATCTATTTTGAGTTTGTGTATGGTATAAGAAAGCAGTCCAGTTTCATTCTTTTGCATGTAGCTGACCAGTTTTCCCAACACAATTTGTTGAAGAGACTGTCTTTTTCCCATAGGATATTCTTGCATCCTTTGTCAAAGATTAATTGACCATATAATTGTGGGTTTATTTTTGGGCTTTCTTTCTTTCTTTTTTTTTTAAGATTTACTCATTTATTATTTTAGAAGAGGGAAGGGTAGAACTCATGAAATTAGGTCCCTCTTGCTCTCAGTGCCAAATGTTACTGGAATTTGTTTTCCTCATACTGGTTCCTCAGAGTGATAGTCTATTTCTTGCCCTTCTCCATGCCCTCCATCCCTCCTGTGTACACTACAAACCATTTCACTTCCCACCACATCCCTGCCCTCCCTAACCTCTTCAATATGGCCTCTTCTGTACCTTTAGTTATAGAATGTGTTCTGCTGCTGGTCTTTGGGTTGTTTTCTGGGTTTTTACACTAATGCGTTACCTAGTTGTATCTGTGGGATGAGGTGAATTTAAGGTCCTCTTACTCTATCATCTGCCCAGGCTTAAATTTCAGCAGTTTCTTAGCCAATCAAAGTATGCATCACAGGAATCCTTGGCAGCGAAAGCTAGTGAAGGCAGTATCTGACTGTTTTAATGTTCATTGTGTTAGATTTTTAAATTTTTGTCAAAGCTGTAATATTGTTTTGAATATGGACCTCTACACTAAATGATGATCATTTGAATTTCTTTTCAGATTATTTTTGTCTCTTTTCACTGAACATGAACTGAACTGACCAGTTGTTTGCTTTTATATGGAGATTAACTGTTAAACAACTTTTCCGTTAAAAAGTCATAAAACAAGTTTCCCTCCAAAATGTTTTATCACACAGTGAGCTCTTTCTAAGCTACTGGGAAAAAAAAATGGAATGGGCAAATTTAAGAGAGACAATAGTTAGGAAGAAATAAAAAGAAATGCTTGATATTTTCATAGTAATATCTAATTTATTAGCTTTTAATTTATGTAAGCAAACAGTTGTAGCCACCAATACCTGAGAGGTTGCTCCCTCTACTGAGAGCCTCAGCTAGCATTTCCATCCTAGAGATTAACCTTCATCAACCTTTAGTAGTACTTTTTAGAAGTTTCTGACTTGTTAGGAGTTTTTATCTCATGAAAAACAGCTCCTTATGTTCCTCCTCCAACTACTATTATCCTTCTCTATTTCATGCCCTATGCCCTTACCACCTCTGAAGCTCCATTATAAACAGAAACCATTGAATTTCAAATATTGTATCCACTTATTATGTAATGGGAACACCATGTATCATGACTTTGATTCAGAGAACATGGCCCTTCCATCTGTGGAATCCAGTCAGTATGGATGAAGGGGAAGTTTTTTCATATTGTGTTATGAAAAGGTTGAGTCTTTTAATGCAGGAGAGATAAGGGTAGATGAAAATTATTCCTGGCCTCCTCCATTAGAACCTGGGTTGTATTTTCCCCTCAGAAATTATAACAGAGATGTTAAGTCACATAAGGGCATGGGGCTCACTTAACTTGTTTTAGTTAAATAGGGTTCCCTGGGAAACTAATTTCCCCTATGCCTAGGGGTAAATGTGTTCAAATTTCAAGCAGTAACCTAGCAAACACCTCTTGGGAGATAGCCCAGTCATTAGGGCTAGACTTCAACACTTCCTATGCATCTTTCTTGTGTTGATAATATATACACTGATGTCAAGTATATACTCTAAATGTAGATAGGATAGAAAGCCAAACAATATATTCTTTAGTTAAATATTACCAAAGACTAATTTTGTAATCATGCCACATATATATGGGAATAAAGATTTTAGCTCTGTCCTCAGCTCATTTTAAGAAAAAGAAACTAACATTAATAGATGACTATAAAAGGAATGTACCTCATCCAAGTACCATTTGTTATGGGAACATACTGGAAAGGGAGGTTAGTTCTGCATTATGGGGTAGAAGAAAGCTCCATAGAGGAGGAGTCATTTAAGGCAGGTGGCAAAAATGTAAATGTCAGTCTATTGGAGGGAAGAAGGGGACTGGATATCTTGAGCATGAATAAGTTCAACAGATGAGTCTCCATTTTGAAATGCTGAGTGTGATTCAGTTTCTGCTATTCATCTCCCAATAACCCTTTATTGCAGTCCAAAATTGCTGTGCTTTTCTCTTTAATCCTTTAATTCTCCCCACTTCCTTTACATGTTTCACATAGACAAAGAGATTATCACACTGTCATAAATGCTTGATGTCTCTGACTAATTTTCTGGAGATAGCATGAGAATAAAAGGCATTAGGATTGATTCTTTTCTCCTCCTCCCTACCAAAGCCTCCCAGGAATATACTCAGATAGGAGCAGCAAAGGCTATCCTCACTGAGTCTCTTTCAACCCTTTATTCATTCCATCCATTCTGAATAGCAGCATTCTGAGTAGCAGCATGTATGCACCATTTTTTTTCTCCCCCCAAGATTTTGCAGAGCCTGCCTTATGCCTTGGGCATTTTCCGTAATCACTTAGCCTAGCTAATTTCTGCTTATCATTCAGAATGGTTTTGGTGTTCTTTCATTTGGGTAGCCTTCCCTGAATTTCCAACCCTACCAGACCATTGTGCATGAGGTATTTCTGTGCATCCATTAAGCCTCATATTTCTTTTACCAAATAATTCTATATTGTAATTGTTTTTTTAATCATCTCTACTTACCACTAGACTGCAGATTCTGTGAAAATAAAGATGGTTTGTCTTATTTATTAAGTTCCCTATGTCTACTACCTTAATGCCTATATAAAATAGCTGCTTACTGAATATTAGTTGAATAAGTTAATGGCCATTGTGTGAAATACTACTACCAATATCTTTAAATTATTCACGAATTTTTATTTCCAGATACTTTAAATATATTATTTTAATTTTGTTGTCAATATAACCATTTAGGGGAGAAACTACCATCTTTATTTTTAGATAAAGAAACAGACTTGGAGAGAGAACTTGCCAGAGATTTCACTGTTTAAAATGGAGCCACTTTGGAGCTTCTTTAAAGTTTCTTTTCCCCCAATGTGTTTCTCTTTGTACATTTACTTAGCCCATCATTGTATTGCTGTACTCTCCATAAGAGCTCTTTGTAAAATCCATCTTTTTTTTAGAAGTAGGGAAGTACATTTGCCAAGAGCCAATAAACAGACATTTCAAGTGGTTCAAATTTGAAAGGTAGACTTCAGAAGCTTTGAGAAACATTTAACCTTGACATTCTCCCATCCTAATTGACAAGCCTGGTGTTGGTTACTTGCTGAGATAAGAGGGATTTTCAGTGTATAATATGCAGGTCATTGGTTTTAAGTTGGGTCCATTATAATTTATTGGAGTCCTGACAGTTCTAGGTGATATAAAGAAGAAAGATTGGCTTTATTAGGTGATTTCCTCGTCTTCGGTAGTGCTACTTTAATAGATAATAATGGTTAACAACTTGATGACATTTCCCTGATTTTATTTTAGCATTTGTAAGATGATGAATTCTAGGACTTACTAAATGTTGGAATGAGCTCATCACTCAGAATAGTGAGTCTGGGAGTCACAAAAAGTCCATTTTTCCTAAACTTTAGCCCTGTGGCTTTAGCTCCGTGCCTCTCCAAGTGCAACCTGACATTTGTGTCTGATTGGTTGAGAGCTCTTAGAAGCAATTAAGAGTACACGTGGATACCCATCCAAATGTTCCAACTTAATAGATTTCCACAGAAACAGAAAGCCCCAAGTGGTTTGCAAATTTGGAAAGAAGGCTTTTCATACCAGCTCATATTTAGAGTCAGTTTGACATGTAAGCAGCTTAGCGACCCCCTTTTTAGTTAAATTTCAGGGGTACCTACAAGTATGCTGTCCTCTCCTCTAAAGCTTTTTAAAGTTTATTCCCAAATCTCAGAATTGAAACATGAGAAAAACTTTTCCTGTCATGATTAGATATGAGACTGCAAATAGCCATAGGAATAATAATGCTTTGGCTTACATTGTGATTAGACATATATAATTATAGATCTTTCCCTATGGTCTTTGATAGGATAAGAGTGAAAGAACGTTGGAACTCTGGCCAGCTGAAAGCAGTAATATTAAGGATAGAATGGCCCTTGAGTTAATTATTAACTTGGAATAAAATAGATGATACTTAGAGAAATATGCATTAAGATACTAAGGTATGCATAATTATTTTGACACACATACTCATGCATATACACATGACCACGCACACACCTTTAGAGTTATATATTAACCTTTGATCTAGATTTTATGCTTGCTTACATGCTCAGGGACATGGTTCAAAAATCCCTTCAGTCTTTGTTCAATTTTCAATTTTTCTCATTCTATTTGATTACTTCTATCAGCAGATTGTTTCTATATATCTATTTGATTACTTCAAGCTGTTAATTTTCCCATCTGGGAAAAGAAAGCTCTTTTGATCAAATTTTCTTTTCTAGTGACTCTCTCAAGTCTCTTTGCTCTACAGCAACTCCTTAAAACTCTTCTTTTAAACTTTTGGTAAAGATTGAAGGCCACAATCTACCTAAACAGTTTTTAACCAGTCATTAGTGATTTCTATTGTGCTGTATCTCATGGTCAGCTCACAGTCACTAGCATTTGTTACAGTAGATCACTATCTTTTGTGATCTATTCTAACTATAGATCTACCTTGAGATATTTCTTTACTCCATTCCCAGGTCATCATAATCTGATTATAATCTCCTACTTCATTAAATATTTCCTCTAAGTCTCTTTGCTAATTATTCATCTTCTTAACTTTTAAAATGTTAATTATATTGACTTTTTTTGGTACAAAAATAGAAAAAAAATTGTGTACAGCTGAATTAATTTTTACAAGTGTATATACTATATAAACGTTACCTAATAGAGATTTTTTTTCCACATTGAGAATTTCCCATATGCTACTGAAGTAACACTTTACTAATTTCTCTAACTATAGTTTCGCTTATTTTTGACCTTCATATAGATGGAACATAGGGTATGTAATCTTTCGTATCTGACTTCTTTTGCTCAACATGTTTCTGAGATCTCTCCATGTTGATGCATGTAACAATTGATCATTCTTTCTGTTAGAATCCCATTATGTACTATCTTTTCTTTGTACATGGACATTTGAGTTATTTTCTCCAACTGGATCAATTGTTTCCTACATGTGGAGCAACTATGAGCATTCTTAGTTGCTATAGAGCATTCTTGAAATCTTGTATGAACATATATTTTTATTTCTATTGGGTAAATATGTTGGGGTGTGTTTTCTGGATTATTGGATAGCTGTGTGTTTAACTTTATAAGAAGTTGACGGTTTTCCAAAGAGGATGTGCCATTAAACTCCCATGAGCAAATGTGAGAGGTATTGTTTCCTTAAGTCTATTATTAATATAGTTATATCAACTTTCTTTTACCTTCTTTTCTTTTAAACCTTTGTGTTGTTACATTTTATGCTTCTTTCTTGTAGACATTTTATTTTTATCCTTTTATTTTTATCCAGTGTGATAATCTTTTAACTGGAGTACTTAGTCTATATTTAATGTAATGACTAATTTGGTTACCCTTTTAAGTCTACCATCTTGCTCTTTATTTATGTATCCTATCTGTTTGTTCCTTTGTTTCCCCTTTTCTATATATGTTTAAATTATTTCTTAGTATTCCATTTTATTTTCTCCCATGACCTTTAGCTATATGTCTTTGTATTTTTGTTTTTGTGGTTCTTCTAGGGACTATAATATGCATTCTTAACTCATCATGGTGTATTTTGAATTAATACAACAAAACTTTACATTGAAAGAGACTTAGACCAGCATCATTCCATTTTGCCCTAGTTTTGTCTCTTTCTCTACTGTTGTTCTATATTTTACTTTAACCTACGTTACAGTTTCTTTGCTTCTAGGTGTTGGAGGGGCCCATTGTTGGAGGGATAAGTTCTGGGTCTTTTTACTTCTTAATCTGTATTTATTCACGTAGTAGTTTCATGCAGCCTCAGGGCTTTATTCTGATGACTCCCAAATCATAGGGATCTCTGACCTCTCCCGTGAACTCCAAGGTTAAGTATTAGAGAAACTAACTAGTTGACATATTCATTTTGGTTTCTAATAAGAATCCAAAAATTTCCTCCTAAAAGGGCCATTCTCACAGTATTCCTTATTTCATTTCATTGCAGTTTCTTATTTCATTCTTATAGTTTCTCAGAACTAAAACCTGTTTTTTTACTTTTTCTCTCCTATCCAAATCTGCTCTTTCAATAAATATACTCAGTTTAACTATCCATACGTATTCAGAATCTATTTTCCATCACTTCTGCCACTACCCCTCTGACCCAGGTCACTACCACACCCAGTTGCATTGGCCTCCTAAGTGACTTCTTATGACTATCCTAAGTGACTATCTTCTTTATGCCCTTACTCTCCTTCAGTTTAGCAGTCATAGAGTTGTATATGTGTGTGTTTGTGTGTGTGTGTGTTTGTGTGTGTTAATTTAAGTTGGATCAAAGCTTTCTAACAGAGTCCTATCTCAAAGTAAAATCCAGAGTCCTCACTGTGCTCAATAAGGCCTTACATGATCTGACTCTTGTTACCTCTCTCTTCTTATCTCTGATTGCTTTTCTGCTTTATTCAATCTCCTACTGTACTAGTTTTATATCTCAGGGCTTGTACACTTGTTCTTCTCCATGCCTGAAGTGCTTTCCTCAAATATAAGATATATAATTTACATCTTCACCTTCCTCAGCTCTTTCTTTCAGTGTTTGTGAAGACCTTCTCTGAAGCTTCTCCCAGATACTTCCAACCACTTATATTTTACACTATTTTATTTTGAAGTGCTTATTACTATATGACCTATTTTGATGTTTTATTTGTATTGCTATTTGTTTTTATCTTCTACTAAGATGAAAACTCCATGAGGGCAGGAATATTTATCTGTTTCGTTCACTGTAATAGGAGACCAACACATATTTCTTGGATGCATGAGTTAATTAAAAGAATCAGTCCTCAATTTACATATGAGCAAACTCAGACCTTTGGAAGTTATATTGCTTTCCAAAGGTCAGATCTGTAAGTGGTAGAATGGGGTTGAGCAGCATAACTAAACGAAGGTTAGAGGTTAATTAAGGCTATTTGCAATAGTGTGAACTCCAAGAAAATTGGACAATGGGTTGTTCATGAGAGATTATAAACAACTTTGTCTCGTGAAGGATAGAGAAGGACAGAATACCTCCTGGAGGGCTTAGATTAAGACATGACAGAGAATGTTAAGAAGTGGGGCAAAATGGTCTTGGCCTTGCCAAAGAAGGGAAGTTATAAATTATGTTTTGAATATATTAAGATGAATATATTCATCTTAGAATAGTTAAAATAGTTATTCTTACTATTCTTAGTAGTTATTCTTAATAGTTATTCTTACTATGAATATATTCATTTTAGAATAGTTATTCCGAACCTATTTAGTAGTTTCATCTTTTGAGTGAGGGTAGAGAATTATTGAAGGAGGGACATAGAGAGTTTAGCTATATGTTGCATGATTATGCCTTAAATTAAAAATACAGTAGTCCTATGTCCATGTTGTAATCACCTTGATTACAGGGAAACTCAGACTTTTCAAAATGTTCATTTTTGCCTTGTTTGCCAATGTTCTTTTCAAGACATAGCCTTGGACAATGAAACCTATGCTAAAATCATCTTGCTGAACCCCTAGTGCCTCAGGGTGTGGCCTGACTACCAACACCATGAGTCTTCCCAACTTTGGCCACTATCATTACTACTAAGCTTGAATCTCAGGTAGCTGGCTGCTTTTATATAGACAGATGCACAAAGAGGATAGGTGGAAGCAAAGGCCACTTCTTGCCTTTTGTAAAATGGCATCCATGTCCACACTTGAAGTTCTGGAGGACCCTCTTTATAATCCCAGTCTTCAGCTATGGAATACAATTTGTTGACATTGTTGGGAATTGGGGTTTCCATTAGGGCTACTTAGTTCTCCTCTACCATTATCCTGCGTATAATATGTAGAATCCCTGATACTCTCCAACCTTGAGCCAACCACAGAGCTTTTTGTTTCCTCCAATTATTGTCCCAGAGGCAGAAAGAAACTGGGGATACCTCTCCCTTTTTCTCAACTCTCCATCACCTCTTAGCCTATTATTACCCCTTTAACTATACCGAATGTTCCAGAATCTCCATGCTTCCCTGGTCACTTTTGAATTCCTCAACCTCAGTTTTCCATGTAAGTCTGTTCACCCAAAGCTCAGGTATTCAGATATGTAGAAAATATTGAGCTATACCTGAGTATTTTTTGAACCTGGCTTTTTAACATCATCCAGATACTCAGCTATGCCCAGCATCCCCACCCCTTCATGCCTGATTCTGTTCCTTGGGTGTCCTCTAAAAGTTCACTGAGAAAGTATTGACTTGACACTAGCTGGGTATTCTGATAGGCAGTTAAAATAAAAACCAAAAGCCCCTAAAACTTGCCATTCCCCTTTTTAATGAGATTGTCTCCTTTTACCAATTAACCTTTAAATATTGCTTTATAGCTTACAAAGAATTTTCACATACATAATTTTCCTTTTTCCCAAGAAACAACTAGGTGAAGTAGATAAGGCAAAGATTATCCAATTACCACCATTTTAAAGATAAAGAATCTGAATCTCAAGGTGGTAAGGAACTTTGCCAAATGTCACTCAGCTAATAAGCGGAAGAGCTGAGACATGAACCAGATTTTTCAAACCTTTATAGGATATACCTTTCCTTATGTGACTCTGTCTCAGCCTTGGATAGTATGGCAAAGAAATAATTAAAGGTCTCTGTCAAACTGGCACTGCTGTGTAGTAGGGTTAAATATAATTTCTTTTTTTGGAGGAGGAACAACATCCACAGGAGTTGAATTCAGGGTCTTGGATAACAACACAACACAACTCCTTCATTGCGCCCTTCATTATCAGTAGGCTGCCTTGGCTGCCTGTGGTTGTGTTTTGGATACGGTTTTTATAGCAATGTTTACTCCATCCCATATGTGCAATGTTTTGTGCAAGTCATTTACTTGTGCTTTGGAATTCGGCACTGAACATTGTAGGTTATGTACTTTAAACTCCCTACAGCCGTTCCAGAGAGAACTTCAGCATGATGAGAACCCTTCAGTCCCCAGTAGTTTCACCCCTACACATAATATCAGTTGCTGGGATCCTCAATAGGGGCTCTTTTCCATTGCTACTTAACAGGGGAACAATTCATTTTCCAGGCAGGAGACATGAATCCTCTGAATGTATTCTATTATTATGTTATCTTGAATGAGATAATTTGATTTGATAAATGCCAATGCAGAATATTGTCAGTTACTACATTTTCTCTCTTTTAAGAGGATTTGAATTTTTAAAGGGAATTCCGTTTAGGTGAATCGTATCAAATTCCTAATCCCTAGCGTAGGAAGTGAGTTTGTAACTTTATTGTTATCCTGAATCCCAGAAACTTGCCCCTCATTTAAAGGAGTCTCCTGAACCTGATGTGTACCTGTATATCACTCCCCACATATCAAGTCAATGAATAAATAAAATAGAATGAGTTTAAGTAGATATGTGATATTATTTATAGTAATAACTAAAGTAACTGTGCGATCATCTATAGATTTCACTGTAGCTTTGGTAGTGAGTGCTTATGTTAAGAAGAAAGAAATTTTTACTTTATATTCTCACATCTTGAGTTTCATATGCCACACTGAAAAAGTCTTAGCTTGGACACTTGGATAGGGAGTTACTTATGAACTAGAAATACTGTTTTATTTCTCTACTTCTTACTATGTTTGGCTAGAAAATGTGTCCAGTGTATTTGTTGAAACAATATATCCATATTTTCAGTGACTAAAAAGTAAATCTATATTAATAACTGTCAAATGATAACTTCTTATTATTTGAAGGCTAGAAGAGGGATTTAAGTCATTTTATTTTGTCCCCTCATTATGTGGATGAGAGAGCTGAGACTCAGAGATATGATTTGTCCAAAATCAAAGTCATACAGCTTCTTAAAGACTGAGATAGGATTAGAATTCAAGTATGGAGTCTGGTAGTCTGTGTTACCCTAAACTATTGAGGTAGAAACTCTCAACTCTTAATTAAGTAATCAGCAACAAGTTATTAACATGTCATTTCTATAGATTCTTGTGGCAGAACATATTAACTGTGTCTGCTGCCTTCTCCTTAGAATTGAGTCATCTAAGATTATCCTGTTTTATCAACAAGAAACAAAATCTCCATTTCTGAATTAATACCAATCCTAAACTATTATATATCTTTTGTATTTTTAAGGTATTTGATATTTGAGAAGACAAAGTTTGGTCCATCATTCCCGTTTTTCTCTTTCTGTTCAATTCCTAAAATTAAGTTTTATTGTTTTATGTAACTTTTGTCTCTAGAAGAGTTCTGTTTATTTCCCCCCACACATTGGTAATAAATATCAACAGAGTTAAGGGAATGAAATCTTAAAGGAATAAATTCTAATGATAAAGATACTATTTTCTTGATGGAAGTGAGAATATAGTATAGTGAGCTATTCTTTGGAGGGTAACTTGGGAGAGGAAGAAGGATGGGCACTGTGAGTCAGAGTTAAAAGCATTAGTGAAGAAAAATGTCTCTCTTCCCCCTTGTACTAATGGCATAAATGTGTTTGTGATTATAGAGATGGCCATTTTTCAAGAGGATAATAGCTGTGACATGTCTCCAAAATGATTCGCTACCATTCTTATACACCTGCCAAATTATTCCTTCCAAGTGTTTGTTTTAGATACTTCAATTTCTTAAATGTAGAAATGTAGTCAGTTCTGTCTGGCACAATATTAGGGAAAGTCAGTATTACCAGCCGGTAAACTATAGCCTTATAATGTTGCAGAAATAGCAACCTTCTTCTTCATATTTTCTAGTTAAATACCCATCCACCCACTTTCACGACACCCAGAGGAGTTTGAAAATGTGACAAGTCATGGAATCAGCTGTTAAAGGAAGACCAGCTTCTGGCTGATGTATAGAGTCAATTTGTGTTCTCACTCTAGAACAATATGGCCACAACTTCCAGTGCATAAATTAGCCCCGAATGTAGGCGGAAACACTTTCTTGCAAGCTGACAGAGTATCACCCCAAAATATCTCTGATAACTCATGAATAAGCCTGCTTTTCTGATCCTGTACAAGCAATAAAATGCCACAGAAAGAAGGAGCACTTCAGATGCTCACAGTACAAATTGGGGTTAAAACCCAGGTTCACCATTTTCTAGGTGTATGATCTACCACAAGCCATTTAGCTTTTTGAACTTCAGTTTCTTTCTCTCATCTTGAAGAAAATTAGTTACCTTATAGTTAAGTTGTAAAAAAAAATGGAAGGGTTGGGGCGCCTGGGTGGCTCAGTGGGTTAAAGCCTCTGCCTTTGGCTTAGGTCATGATCTCAGGATTCTGGGATCTAGCCCCGCATCGGGTTCTCTGCTCAGCAGGGAGCCTGCTTCCCCTTCTTTCTCTCTGCCTGCCTTTCTGCCTATTTGTGATCTCTCTGTGTCAAATAAATAAATAAATAAATAAAATCTTTAAAAAAAAAATGGAAGGGTTAATGTTTGTAAATGTTGGTTGTCATTCGGTGCAAGTTCTTTCTCCTTTCTGGTCATGTTGAGAATATTTCTTGCAGAAGCCAGATTCTGGATTTTAGGGATTTGTACAAAGGGATTTTTAAAGATTATTTCAAAAATAATACTCATAACTATTTACCAAGTGTTAGTGCTGTGCAATAAGCAAAATTACTAACATGTATTTATTGCTCAAAAAATCCTATCCTATAGAAGCCCATTTTGTAATAAGAATGTGCAAGTCTGAAAGGGTTCGGTCTCTGACTCATTACCAATTAATTAAGAGATGTATTCTACCTGCTTGATTCTGGAATATACTGAGGAAGAAACCAGGAAATGTCAGAGCCATGATACTCCTGTGGAGAAAAGAGACTAAAGTAGTAAGCAAATTGAAATAAAGCTTATGCGTGGGGGAACATTGCGCTGATGGGGGGAGAGTGGCAAAATTGTGACATGGAAGAAAAAAAGTGGTCAAAGCAGGGGTGGAACCCCAGACATTCCAATCAGTGTGCTTATTTCCAAGGGGGAAACAAATGAAGGAAGGAAATAGGTAACAATCCTATGGCCCATTGAGATGACTCTTCAGGGAACACCTGGCACCAGGGAGAGGAGTTTATAGGAGAATATCTAGGCCCCAGGATTTGATGCAAAAATTGAAGGAGAGAGTCAGAGGTAAATAAAAGAAAATAAGGACCTTTGTTAGATCAGGGATCAGAATGGCCCCGGCCTGCCACAAAGGAATCTGAGGTAAGAGGAAAAGTGGGGTGTCTTCCAAACCTGAATGGTTTGGTTTGAGCTCTAACTGGCGGAGATTCATGAGAAATGCTCTAAATATCTGGGTCACCCAGACTTTTAGGTATAGGCGAGATGTCTTTTCTATATTGTATGAAAGATGTGGGCATCATAGTGACAGAGTTGTATAGACCTGATTTATTGCTCCTTTGATGCTACTAAATCTCAAACACTCAACTTGCAATCAGTTGTGCTCATCTTCGAAGAGTGTGGATTACGACTCTTTCCACGCAAAGCACTTTTCACACGGTATATGGAAGTTTGCCCATTGGCTCCACACGTTCTCATCTTGGTACCTGCCCTCTCTTCTTGGGCCTTATCATTTATCTTTTGTCTGGGTCACTGATCTTAAAGTCATTTTCCTCTTTTTTTTTTTGGTCTCTCTCCCTTTCTTTCTCTCTCTGCAGACACTCTGATCAGCCAGCAGATGCTGCCCTCCTGCACAAAACTGAGCAGAGCTGTTGGTCCTGCGGTTCGAGCTATCATCAGTTCCCAGCTAAGCCAGCTGCGCAGGATGGCAAACACACAAACGGGCACTTGAAAGTTTAACGTGCAAAGTGCTACTAAAAGATTTTTCCCATTCTCGGATTTATTTTGACTTAAATGGCCCTCTCTGGGAAGAGAGGGAATGCTGGGAAATGCTGGGAAATATTTACGGTGAATCACCTCAGTTTATTAGAGGGCAGCTGGAGGAACACGGGATCCTCAGGCAGGAAGCTAAGAGATGAAATATAAAATGAAACAATGCATGATCAGTCAGAAGAAAAACTACACATACCCAGAGTGTAAAGTAGTTCCGAACTCAATTTCAGGAGTCAGGAGACTTGGCTCTCCCAGACGTGAGCTGTGTAGGACGTTGGGCAGGTTACTTCATAGTAGGTAACTTCATTCTTCTGAGGATGAAATGAGATAATGCACGTAAAATTGTTATCATAGGGACAGGTCAATAGGTACTACTCAATTGCACTTTGCTCGTGTTGTCCTTACTATTATAATGATTGCTGTCTTTGAAGTAACTGAGTGATAAAAAAACATGATGGCTTGAAATGATATGATCTTTGTATTATTCATATGGAAAATTTTGACTGTGCATTTAATTTTCTAAATCACCAGAAAAGATCTGTAAAAAGGTTTGTTTATTATGCTATCAATTCTCACCCTACCATTTAATCTCCCTTCCATACTTGGTTTGTTTTTGGCACTATTTAGTGATTTTTAGATTTGTAAAGTACAAAGAAATCAAGACCTGCATTCCCACAAGAAACTTCTTTCTAACCTGGATGAAACTGGGAGAATGATCTGGGGTCTTCTCTCACTCTGCCAGGCTCAAGCAGGGTGGGAAAAGGACCTGTTTCAATTTCTAAATATACAATATATTTCAGAAATGCTATTCCCTGCCTACCTCCAGGATTAAAAATGGTAATGAATCTAAGATTTTGCTAGGAAATACAGTGCTATAAATTTAATAACCTAAGGCTAGGGTAAGTTTCCTTATAAAAAAATACAATTAATGATGAAGACAAAAATGACAAAGATGGTGAGCTCATTAGGAAGTAACTGAGATCTAAAAAGCAACGGAAAAATGAGTTTGTAAATAGATGCATTTGTTTGGTGATGAGTTCCCTAAAATTTGGAGTTGTCTGTTTTTCTCTTGATGCTATTCTAGCATTTGTAAATTTTAGTGCTATTGTACAGGCTAAAAACCCTACAGGAGATAGGAGGTGTGGTTCATGTGGCACCCTGAGGAGCCCTGCAAAGTGAAAAACCAAAATGTGTGTGTGTGTGTGTGTGTGTGTGTGTGTGTGTGTGTGTGTGTGATTTTGCCTTAGAAAAAATTAAAGGATGGCTTTGGCAAATAACAATTTTTTTTCTGGAAGTAGCATATTGAGATGATAGGCATTTACATTTGAGTGTGAGTTTAAGATCCTTTTATAACAGTAGGTTTACTTGTGCATTAATTTGAGTACAGGAGCAAAGCAGATCATCCGAAAGACTAAATAAAGACTTTGAAATGATGAGAAAAACCTCTTAACTTTGTCCTGTGACAGAGTCACATGAAGTAATAAATGTAATTTTGAATCAAAGGTAAACACTAGTATCAGGTAGTTAAGGCAAGTCCCATATTCAGAGGTGAAATTACATTGTCTGGGGGCCACATGCCTGTCTATCTAGGTCTCAAAACTAATGTTTGAAAAGGAAGACCATCCTTTAAAATATAGCATCACCCCTACATACAATATTTTTACATATAGTTTTTTAAAAATAAATTTCAACTTTGATTCAACTTAATATGGTTTTAAACTGATTTATATTTTAAATCCAGACGTATAAGTGCCAAACTTATACACATACACATTTATCTAAGACGGAAAAAAAAAATACATGGAGGAAGAAGTCAAAAGAGAGAGAGTACAATAGCATTTTTTCCCCCTGAGTAAAATGAAAATAAATCTCTACTCAGGCACCTTTTTGGCTCCTGAAGCTCCCACCACCAGTATCTGTGGGCAATGATGGGTTGGGTTACTGCACACTTTGAGCATCCCATGAATAATTACGTCTGTCCTGAGTGCTTGCCAGCATGACACATCTTCATTTCATTAAGGAAAAAAAGGACAGGCTGGAATTGGCAGTGGCAGAATTCATTTATCACATTTTAATGGAGAAGCAGCTCGGGAAGGGTGGGCCTAATGAGATATTTCTAAAGAAATTAGCCAGTTTCTATTAAAGGGCCATCTCCTCTCTGTTCATGGTAGTGATGGAGAGCAGGGACACAGCCCAGGGAGATTTCCCACAACACTTCCCTCTGCTTTGCTTTTGTTTGCTGAGGCATATGATCATTTTTGGATGATCCATCTCATAAATGCTTGAACGAATCATTGCAAAGTGATACCAAATATTAATGTGCAGAGAAAGGGACTGGGTTTGATTTTCAGGACTTAATTTATGGAGAGAGACAGACTTGTACCCCCAAGCGTGCCTTAACACTAATACCACTAAAACTGCTCATCTCTCAATCCTACAATAAGACCTAAGTAGAAACTTACCTCTCTTTTGAAGTTGACATAAATCCTTTACTTGAAGTAAATACAAATAAAATCATTCTGACAGAATCGCCTTCCAAAAACTTCCAAAAATTTCTAAGGATGACAAACGTTAATTTGATTTTGATTCAAACTCAATTTATCAAGGCAGAATGCACTTAGCATTTCTATCAGCTTGTGTCCTAATCTAGCTTTCTTTATTTTCCCTGTATTCCTCCAGTGTGATTAGAAATCAGTTGTTCTTTATGTGCTTCGTATAAATAGGAGTAATTGACTATGTACCTGACACATCACTGTTGGTCTTCTATTGCCAAAGGAGCTTTATGCTGGAATCTTTATTCACTAATTTGCATGAAATTAGTGATAAGGAGCAGAAAGTTAATACAAACTCCTTATACAAAGACTTAGAAAATACATCTGATTATGTTCTGTGTTATAAGGCAAGAGGCCAGACCTCTGGTGATTTATTTACCCAACAAATATTTGTTGAGCATTTGTTCTAGGCAGACACTGTGCTACACAATGCTAAGGTATTGGTGGATAGACAGAGATTCTGCACTTAGTAAATGTACAGTCTCACAAAGGATGTACACACATCAATTAAGTAAATAAAAATAGGCTATGTGATGTTGGCTAACTCACCCTACAAACATCACTGGGTTGTTTGCATAATAAATATGGGGATGTTTAAGAATAAAAATTTCTGTTGATGCAAAATATTCTTAGTGTGTTCAATATTGAATCAAATGTATCGACTTGAGTTGATTTTCTAGTATCTGAACTTGAACTTGAGAAGAAAATTTAGGAAGTATATGAATTTAAGTATGTATACCATGGCCAAAAGGGGCCAATACAGTACAGTAATTAGTTTCAAAAGAGGAGGGAAAAAGAAATGTTTAACATTAGGGGGAAAAATGATAAATGAGATCCTGGGGCAAGAAATCAAAGAGACAGACGGATTGGCAAGAAAAAAATCATGATCTTGGCAGAAATA
Organism: Procyon lotor; assembly: GCA_028646535.1. Classification (NCBI taxonomy): domain Eukaryota; kingdom Metazoa; phylum Chordata; class Mammalia; order Carnivora; family Procyonidae; genus Procyon; species Procyon lotor. The sequence continues at coordinate 104,487,215 of CM053609.1, forward strand.
AGTTGGATAGTGTCAAGTAAAAAGTGAATAACATAGCTAGGAAACAGAAGATTACGATAAGCAAAGCTGGGAATGTGTTAGGATGAACTAAATGTTTGGCTTTCTGCCTTATCAGGTTTCCATCAGTTGTCCAAACTTTGCAGATCCTCAGTGACCCTAGGTCTTTTTCCTGGGTCACTATAGAGTCTGCAAGGACTGTCTAAAGTGGTAGTGACCAGCCACATGTGACTTTGAGAAATTTTTATGAACAGAGCTTCTTGGGCGCCCAAATAGCATTTCTAGTGCTCAATAACCACATGCAGTTAGAAGCTGCATGGGGCAGGGCAGAAATTATAGACAGTTTCTACGATCGCAGAAAGTTCTTTTGGATAGCACTGCTCTGGAAGCCCGGGAGAATGGTTCAGCATGCCTTTCACAGACTGGGGGCTTAGTGGATCCATTGAATGGGTGTTAGATAAGTGCAGTGCATGTTGCTCAGATATCACCTTCTCAGAGATCAGACTAGAACATGTCCTATGTAACACTCTTTTTTCCTACTATATTTCTCCGTATCATTTATAAATATAATTAGTGCTTAATATTATTAATATTTAAGATTTGCCTCCCTCATGTTCTTGAATGGATTGTGATGGCAAAAGGCCATCTCTTTCTTCTTCCTACCCTTTCCTACCTCTTAACATTATGACATACAAGGATATGTTGTTTTAATTAAAAAAATGACATAGGAAGAGATGGGACAGTCTCATGAAATCAGGTATCACTGAACACAATTTTGAGTGTAGCTAATTATGTGCCACAGAAATCTCTAAGCCAGAACAGGGACTGGCAGGATAAGCAAGTGGGCAAGCTTTCCTTCTCCTAGGGCTCTAACCCTGTGTGTTAGCAATTGCATGGTCTCACTGATGCACTGAGTGCCTCAGTGAGGGAGGTAGGTCTATGTTGGACTTATTTTGGTGTCTTGAATCATGATGAAGAGCAACTAATCACTGAGTAGAAGCTGAATAACCACTCTATAGATTTTGGTCTATAGACTATAGAGTTTGGAATCTATAATCTATAGATTCCATCACCTCACTGGAGGTGAGGAAACATGCTCCCTGGTCCATGAAGTGACCATTGGTGCCCAGAGATGTGATATCCTGCAAAGTGAGTTATTATTCAGGAACAAATTGTGTCCCAACCTGCTGCTACATGATGTAGGGAGGTTTTCATTTTACCTAGGCTGTTTGAGTTATAACATGTTCCCTTTCCTGTGGTCCTAGGAAGGCAGGAGGTCCCGTAGAGGAGGAAAGGAGTCAGTATAGCTCAGTTCTCAAACACGACTTTCAGGAAGGGGGTAATTGGTCCCATCTGTCAGTTGTGTCTCTCACACACAAAAAAACTACAATAGATGGGAAAGTGTGGTCCCTGTGGGCAACAGGGACAACATCTAAATATTTGTTAGAAATGAAAACTGAGGTGACTCATGACTCATGACTCTGGAGGTGTGTGATCCAAAAATGTGTGTTTGAGTACATCTACCAGGTGATTCTTAGGGATGCTGGTTTGGGGACCAGTGAACTTGAGGACAGTGAAGTGTCACTGTACCCCTGCCTATATGGGGCTTTGGGTCAGATCCCGGTGATGAAGGCTATGTCCCCTGCTCCTGCTCCCACTGCATGCTGAAGGACTCAGTTCTTAGTATATCTCTGAGAAGAGATCGTTCCCTAGTATCATCACAGTCACCAGATCCTCAAACCTTTCTGAGCCTGAGCCTGGGGAGGAATAACCTCAGATGATGAGGTTTTCCCGTAGGGGGGCAGAGAGTTGCTAGGGCTGAAGCTCATGCCAAAGGCATTGGGGCAGAATTTATTCTAGCACCTAATTCATTGAGAATTAAGAAACACTATCTTTCTTGTCACCACAATGATCCTCTCCCTTCAAATAGAACAGCTTCAATTTTAATGCTCATAAACCCATTGTCAATCTCCGTCTGGAAACCTTTTCTTCAGCTACTTTCAGGGATATCAAAGTGGTATTTTTTTTCATCAATCTTATACAGTTAAATGGCTGATCCTTCTATAGTGAAAAAAGACAAAAACCAAAATCAAACAAAATTAAACATTAATTTACTCTCTACTGTGGGATAATTTTCTTACAGAAAAAGAAAGACCTAAAATATTTGAACTCAAAAGAATCCGTCTTTTCCTCCATCTTATTTTGGTGTGTTTGAAGATCTGGCTATTACTTCCTCATGACTATATTCAGAAAATAAAAGTCTAGAACCTATGTTGGTTCTACAACTCTGTCAGGATGTTAATTCAATCTAACCTCAAGTCCCGATCCTAACAAGTCCCTCTATCTTCATAGTGAGTATTTTGTGGAGAAAGGAAACAGCTGGTCAGCATCTTACATGTAATTGCCCTAGGCATTGTGACTGATTTTGGCAATGGCTGTTTCACCATCACCAGTGGGGGCAGTTTCAGGGATGGATACTCTAGAAAATGACAGCAGATCTCAATCAAATAAAATTTCCAGGGAAAATTTGATCAGTTCCCTGCTGGTGAAATGGTTATAATCTTTTGGGAATGAGAATCAAATGGAAAGGCGATCATGACCATGATCATGCAGTGAGCTCCATCTGGACAGAAGCAATTCCTTTGAGATAAACAAGACTGGTAGGCTCTGCCGAGAGAACCTTTTACATCAGGGCAATTTCATTCCAGCCAACATAAAACATGATCTCAAAAGACTTTGACTTTCAAAATGTGATAACCTCTTAATAAAATGTAAAGAACAGAAGATGATAGCTTTTTTTCTCTTTTATTAGGTCTACGATGGCATTACTATTCATGGATCTGGTCCAATAAACTCTTTCTGTGAAATTAATATAAGATATAGGGAAGGCTCATTGTTTCAAAGCTCCTCAAAACAGGATTGTTGTAAAAGGATGGCTTAAACTATCTGAATTCTCTTCTCTGTTACTCTATTAGTGTTCAAAGAAAATTAATGTCCAGAAGATGACACCAGAGCTTAAGAGATCCTTTAGTATCAAAAAAAGATGCAATTATCCTCACTGAACTGTAACTGTAAAGGAGGAAAGAGGTAATTAGCAAAGCTTTAAGAGATTTACAAAACCGATTGGAATAAAACTGCTGTAGGATTATCAGTGGTAATTAAAATTATTAGGTAAAATATTAGGGAATACGATGATCATAGATTTTCAAAATATGAGCCTGTTGACAGCTGCAAAAGGAAAAATATACCAGAGACATCTGGTAGTAGCTACTTAATATCATTAGAGTTAATATCACTGATAACGATAGGACAGTCCATGTCCTTCAGTCGGATGGAACTTAAAGTTTACAACATCTCCCAAGATTATTTTTTCACAAAGTGTCTAGCCTAGATCTCATCAGGCTTTAAGACCTAATCTTCATTGTGTAAGATATAAAGGACATAGGAGAACAAGTTAAATCACACAATAAAGTAATACTTGGGCAAATCTAGAATGTGGGCCCTTCTGAAAGACCACCGTCCTGATCTCTTCAGAGAATCTATTTCCCACCCATTGTGGTAAGCTAAAAAATGGCCTACCAAGATGTCCAGCAGTTAAGAAATCTTAATCCTCAGGACCTGTGAATATACAGGACCTGTATATGGTAAAGTGGAGATGCCATTAAAGATCTCAAGTTGGGGAAATATTCTCTTTTGTCTGAGTAGGCCATGAATGTGTCATGAGTGCCTCAGAAAAGGGATTTTGAGGGAGATTTTACTAAGTAGAGAAAAGTTGATATACTCAGAGGAGCAGAGCTTGGAGGGATGTATCCAGGAGCCAAGGAATGCCAGTAGACTCTAGAAGTGGAAAACGCAATGAATGGATTATCTAATGGGACTCTCTTAGGATCCAGTCCTGGTATCTTGATTTTAGCCCCTTAGGACTCATTTTGAACTTTTGACCTCCAGAATTATAAGAGAATAAGTTTGTGTTGTTTTAAGCCCCTAAATCTTTGGTAATCTGTTATAGTGGCATTAGGAAACAAATATACATAGAAGCAACAAATAATGATAAAGAAGCACAGGGGGATGGTAGTCTATTTGGTTTAAGAAATTAGGAATACAGCAGCTAACTGCATTACCTGAATCCTAGTTGGAATTCTAATTTATCCAAAGTAGCTATAAAATGCAATTTTTGAAATACTTAAGAATTTGAGTATTGGTATTATATGATGATGTAAAAACTATTGATTGCCATTATTTTCCTATTTTAAGAGATACATTCCAAAGTATTAGAGGATAAAGCATCATGATTTTTGTATTTTACATTTAAATATATATAAAGAAGGAGAGAATATTATAAAGCGAATTAGGACATGTTAATAATTGTTGAAACTGGGTGATGTGTGAATTCACTACACCAATCTTTTCTTCTTGGTATTTTTGAAGTTTGTTCTTAATAAGAGGGAAAATTCTATAATAATGTATACAGTAAAGTTATTTTTTTAAGTTAGTTAAAAATGTTCATTCAAATGAATAATTCAAGAATGAATTCATTCAATTCAAGAATGCCATTGTATTTTTTTATAAAGATTTTATTTATTTATTTATTTGACTGAGAGAGAGCTCACAAGTAGGCAGAGAGGCAGGCAGAGAGAGAAGAGGAAGCAGGCTCCCTGCTGAGCAGAGAGCCCAATGTGGGGCTCGATCCCAGGACCCTGAGATCATGACCTGAGCCAAAGGCAGAGGCTTTAACCCACTGAGCCACCCAGGCACCCCAAGAATGCCACTGTATTATTTAGAGTATGTTAACTCAACACTCCTACATCTGAGTAGCTGAACCAAATGAAATTTTATTTTTCAATCATAGAGCAGTCTGAAGTGGGTTTCTAGCCCAAAAGATTTCAGAAACTTACCTGAGAGGCTATAGGGCCCTTGGCACCTTGTACTGTAGCCCACCATTCCCCAGGATCTTTGATATCTTGTAACAGGATCATACAGGAAGTTGTCCGTGGCCATCACTGTAAGAGTGGCCCATCACTTTGTCCAATGTCCTATTAGCTGTAACTTAGTCCAGTGGCCACATCTAATTGCACAGAAGTTCAACATTGTCAACCACTTGAATCTTCAGGAGAAAAGCCCTTTTGATAATATCTAGCAAGCAGTGCCCAAATTCCTTCTTCTGAAAGAATATGTAGTACCATGACTTCCTCCAAGGAAATGTGTTAGGAGAGATCTAAACTGCCCACAGCATTTTATTGATCATAAATCTAAAGTAAAATCATTGAGAGAAGCCATTAAAACAATCCTACTGGAAATTCTCATTAATGTCTTATCTCTTATTTATTTCCTGAGAATGAAAAAGTTATTGAATTAGGTTAATATTATTGCATCATTTTATAGACACGTGTGTACACACACACATATTCAAACATTGCCAACAAAATGGAAATGCATTTTTAGTTGCTACCAAAATTTTTTCCTGTAATCATGTGAGTGTAGCCACATATGATTAATGACCTGTAGAACAATTGATAAAATGGCTCTGTCCTATACTTCCTTCAGTCTCATATTTTCTTTGGCTTCGATTTTGCAGCTTCAACTATAACTTCAGGCGTTAGTTCCATTCCCCATTTGTTCAAGTAGCTAATAACCTGCAGGTGAGCACTGTGGTAGGAGACCTGTAATAATAGGAACATTTCCATATTCGTCTAAAAAGTTGGGGGGAAAATGGGTTGTAAGAATAAAGAGACAAACGTAATATTTTAATGTGCTCTCATAGATACAAATGCAGGAGAGAAATGTGAGTTGTCCATTATATATGGATGTATAGAGGTCAATAGACTTTCTAGAGGCAGTGATGCTGGAGTAGAGTTTTAAAAAATAAATATGGGGTGCCTGGGTGGCTCAGTGGGTTAAGCTTCTGCCTTTGGCTCAGGTCATGATCTCGGGGTTCTGGAACTGAGCGCCACATTGGGTTCTCTGCTTGGCGGGGAGCCTGCTTCCTCCTCTCTCTCTGCCTGCCTCTCTGCTGACTTGTGATCTCTTTCTCTTTGTCAAATAAATAAATAAATAAATAAATAAATAAATAAATCTTTAAAAAAAATTAAAAATTAAAAATAAATATGGTATTTTCTTGGCTGACCAATGAAGTCATTTGGGGTGAAAATTTTACCTGACATGGAGTGTCTTCTGTAGGAGGGTGCTATTAATCTCTTTGTCTAGGAAATTTTTCTACATATCACTTCTTGTGGTAACTTTCTAAGTCCTGTGTCTAATATTCTTGTTTTACAGTGATAAAAACTAAGACACAAGGAGGTTAAGAAAACTGCTAAAAGGCAAATAGGTATTAAGTGTCAGAGACGGATATTGGCCCTAATCTGTATCTTTCCAAAGTTTGTCCTATGCACCATTGATTAAAGAATCTCCAATCATAAAGGTTTATTATGTGGGTAGAAAGAATGAAATATAGGCCCTCATTTGTTTAATAAATGACAAGATGTAAGAAATTGTAATTTTACATGAATTGATTTATATTGTCTTACAATTTACCTTTCAAAATTAATCTGTCATTACAAGCTGCTTCTTTGGTTTAGCATTACTGACATTCCAATTTTGCAAAGCCATGAGAATAGGCTGAAAACCTGAGCAGAAAACTATGAGGGCATGGGGAAGGGAGTCCTATTTGTTGTGTTAAAAAAAAAAATCTTGGTCTTCCCCATATTTCTTGTTTTTAATAAAAATAAAGCATATAGGGTAAATAGCAAAATTCTCCAACTTTTCTGAGCCTCTGAAATATGTCTGCAAATATCATGGACATGAATGTGTGTGCACATATCCCCACATTTCTAGTAATGCTTCTTGTGATCCTGTATTCAGAAATATAGAATAATCCATATAATAGCCATCAAGCTGAGAATCAAAACTCATACCTTTGCCTTTGACATTTATTCTATAAAAACATCTCTTTAATAATGAGGTTTTATTTTAACGAGGTTTATGATAACTTTGTTTCTAACATTTTGGAAATTTCAGCCATGCTGTAGGAATTTGTCCTAAAGGGTGGCATGTCCGGATGAGGGTAATGAACCATATGTAACAAATGTCATGCTTCAGTTGCTCTCACGGACTCTGAAAACCATGAGGGATATTTTGGCTAACATTCGGTTATTTTGCTCCGTGAATCCTCCCTCCTATGGTTTGTCTTTTTCTATATCATTTTAGTCCTCGTAATTTACTCTAAAGATTTACCTAAAAAAATAGATGTGCTAAAAAAGTGAGGTCAACATAAATTATATGCAGAGGACTCCAGACTGCAGAAGAGAATTGGGCAAATGTGATGAGCACTGGTACTTGTTTTTACACAGGTACGCCCAAGCCTGCTGGCTCAGTTTCCAGCCAACAATAGTAAACCAGGGACTCTTCAAAGCCTGTTCAATATATGAACATGATAAAGTCAATCATAATTATTGTGATAAAGGTACCTCTTAAGAGTATTAAAATCAAGGATGGAAATCTTAGGAAACAACTAAAAAATATATAACAAACATAATAACTCAACTCCTTTAAAAAATGCTTTAACTTTTATATGTCAGTGTACTGCAATATATCAAAGTTTTTGAGTTTATTCCATCTGCAGATTTTTTTTTTCATCTAGCCATTATTTAAAAGGCATGGGTACTTCTCCCATAAAAGTCTTAAGGCCAATTCTTTCTTCTTTTTGTTCTTGGCATGTAGTCAGAGAAGGTATCAGTTAGGATGTAATGTAAATAAAAGGACTAACCTTAGATGTAATATAAATGATCACAAGTGCAAAGCTGATAGAACAGAAAAATGAAAGAATTTTCGAAAAGTGAAAGTTATCAACTTTTTGTTTGTATATGTATAAACATATATGTATATGTTTATCACACATTGCATACACCTGAGTAAAACACACCCATATTAAGAAATATATGTGTTTCTGAGTAACACACACCCAGATTAAGAAACATATGTATATTATACATATACAATATGTATAAACAATAAAATGAAAAAGTGCATAACCCAGAAAAACAATTACGGGGTACCAAAACAATAAGTTAAGAGTTGTAATCCATATGTTTCTATAAAATCCATTTAAAGGACGTGTCATACTATTTATAGCAGTTTATTGATAGTTTTTGGTGAAACAAATACTCTTCCCTTGCATAATCTGAATTTTTAAATTTAGAGTAAGTTTGTTTTGTCATATATATATATATTTTTTCTTGTATTATTCCCATTAGTAAGGAAGTGATGCCATTTAAGGCATAGAAAATCCTCTGTCGTTTGATTTCAGGCTACATTGATCTCAGTTTGAAATAAATTGTTGATACTCTGATGAGCAAGTTTATTTTTCTCTATAGCTGATTTGTGTCTCTTTCTTAGATTTATTTTTTTAAGTGTCACACTCTCCCCAAAAATTTGAAGTCATACTTATTAGAATCTGGGCTAGCAATACATTATTCTAGGACTCTTGAAGGGAAAATGTCTTTATTCTACCAATTTAACTGTAGGGAGCTGTGATTTAACAAACAAAAATTCTTATATAATGAAAGACATAGCAATGACTATTACAATAAATTGTTCCTAATCTTGGGCACCCTTCGCCAAAAATCAATGCATAAAAGTCTTTGTTTTCAGCTCTTTACCTGAATAAACATATAGGGCATTTGGTCAGTTAGTAGAAATAGTGAGAGCTCATAGTAACTTTTTCAGGGAAGGAGAATATCTTCCTGATAATCACTTATTTGAGCTGTTGTGGATTTATCTACAATACGTATGTGTTGAAAACACCTAAGTAAAAAATTATGAAAATGCCTTGTTCCCTTTTTTTCCTGTATGATAAAATACTTTTACTGTCCCATTGGAAAAAGCCTACCCTAAAGCCAGAAAAAAAAAAAATCTGCAAATGAAAAGGCTTCTGCAATTTTAAGGAATTCCCAAACTGGGAATTACCCAAATATCTGTCTACCTAATAGCATAATGGAGAAATAAATTTTGCTATATTTTTATAATAGAATATTACACAACAATGATAATAAACACTAAAACTATATCCCATAATATAGGCAGATTCTCACAGACCTAATGTTGAGCAGAAGCAGCTAGATCCAAAAGATAGGTTTGACTCCATTTGTATAAAGCGTAATAAGTACACTATGCTTTTAGAACCTAGTATAGTTGGTTATTCTTGAGCAGTGGCTTATAACTTGAAAGGGGAAGAATACAGTGAAGTCTGTGGTTCTGGTTTTTTGTTTCTTAATCTGGGTGTGTGTTACTCAGGTGTATGCAATGTGTGACTATGTGTCAATCTGTGTCTTCATGTGATCTACCCTTTTAGTCTACAGAGTGTGCTGGATTAAAAAATGGACACAAATTCTTTGTTGCTTTGGCCCAGGGTCAGTGTCTATTTCCACTCTTTTTGAGTGTGGGCTAGTCTTAGTGACTTCTTTAATGACAGAATACAGACTACATGACATTCTAAAATTACAGACTGAGTCCCACAAAGCCTTAACTTTCCCCACATCTATTGGAAAACCATCTGTTGGAATCCTGAACCATTCTAGCCATCTGATGACCCTAATGTAGTCATGCTATGAGGAAACCCAAGCCACTAGAAAAGGCCAGGGGCAGGTAGTTTGGTTGACGGTTTTCCAGTCATCACCAGGAAGATGGAAAACATGTAAGTGAAGCTGTTTTAGATCCTTCTAGAGCAGACCTGTTAGCTGAGTATTACCAAGGGACTGAGTTGATATCACATCAAAAAGGAATCACCTCAGCTTATTCTTATGCAAAATTCTGTCCTTCAAAATCATGATGTATGATAAAAATAGCTGCTGGGTTAGCCAGATTTTGGAGTAGGAGGTAGTTTGATAAACCATGGTAGATAACAAAAATAGATACCTTTAATAAAAAGCTGTTTGATCTCTAAGTAATTTATGCTATTTTAACTTCGTAAGTTGTTCTTTCACAGAAGGCTGCTAGTTTATAGTCTGCTAAAAAGGCTTCCAAGTGGAAGTACATACCATTCATTGAAATGATTTTGGAGCTATGGCTAGGTCTAAAGATTTTTTTTCATAATATCACATTGTTGTTCATTGCAAAAATATGTTATTTGAACAATATTTTTGACAATTTTAACAAAAGCCTAAATTCAATATAAGACCAACCACATATGGCAAATATCACTGATAATTAAGTTACATTTTAACATGGAGTTTTTATAGCCTAATTTCAAGGCCACACACTAGATAATTTAGCAACACTTGATGTGATTTTTCTATTGTTATTTTCAATGATATTTATATTTTTCTATTTTTTTTATATTAACAAAGGTAGCCCTCACCTCCTTTAGTCAAAATGACTCTCTCAATTTGAAAATGTTGATAAAATCAACCCCCTTTGTTTCTTAAACTTTTATTTTAAAAAAATAGCAAATGTTAGAATTACTTATAGTAATAGCTCTTGTATGTTTTTCTATCTGTAAGTCAAACAAATGTCTTTATCTTATCCATTAGGTAAATCGTGACCTCAATATATTTTAAAAGTGACGAGATAAGAATAGAAAACCTCAAATTTAGCACGTTATTGAAAGGAATAAAAAGAGAAGTAGATTTATCATGAACTTTCTATGCAAGCAATAGTACAGTATAAATGACTTCGAAGGGTTATCCTAACTATTTTATGGACTTGGAGGTAGAATGGAAAGTGACCTTAGGGGAAAAAATGAACTGCTGGCTGTTACCCTGCTATCCGGTCTACATGTCCTATCCTTTCGGGTGAGTTGGAATTGGTACACTTGCTTCAACATTGCAGCAGAATGAAACTCCAGATGCTCACAGATGGTAAGCCTACAAACTTAATTAAAACTCATGCTTTATTATCACAAAACAGGAAAATTGAGAAAGCTTTGCCCAAAGAAAATGTTTGTTTTCCTCATCTCATCTCCAACCATCCAGAAAACTTTAGGGGTCACGGAAGTAGGGGAAAAAAATCTTGCTTTTGCCAGGCAAGGGAGAAAATTAGAGTTTTAGGCCATTAACTTAAATACTGCTTCAAATTCAAGGTTAACAAACAGTTATAAATTATGTGCTATGTGTCCAGCACCATATTATTAATCATGGTATAATGAGATATTATAGAAAAGTATAACCGTCCAACAAATATGTATTGAGCACTTACATTCGGAACATGATCTATATTTGATTATAAATTTTTGTTGTAATTGTTGAAAGTACACCCTCTTCAGGTATGAAATGAGATTAATGAACCATCCTATATGTATTTATATACTCTTTTGACTCTCTAAGAGAGTTTTCCCTTCATATTGCAAACCTTTTTTGTGTTTTTAGACCCATATGTAGGTTAATAGTATTGCAATTCAAAGATTATATTCACTAGTAAATGCAGTTACTTGTTTTTCTGGATGCTCAGTGTTTACTTGATAGTATTGTAGCTAGAAGAGTAGAAATATATAAAGAATGATCTCTCATAGGTCTACTCTTTTGATGGGTTTTATAGCCTGCTAGATCTTTATGCAATTGTTAGAAGAGGTGTGTCAATTTAAAATAATATTACTTGTGTTGAAAATAAATCACCACCCTCCTATTAGCTCCTCGAACTTTCCTCATAAAAATGTGAAAATATTTAAATAGTTTTCTTCTTTTTGACAAGTTACGTTTCATGTATTAGCTGTAGAAAAAGTGTTTTTCTAAGAACTAAACTGGAGGGGGAGATGAACCATGAGAGACTGGGGACTCTGAGAAACAAACCGAGGATTTTAGGGGGGGGGGGGGGGGATGGGGGGTGGGTGATCCTGGTGATGGGTATTTAGGAGGGCACGTATTGCATGGAGCATTGAGTATGGTACATAAACAATGAGTCTTGGAACACTGCATCAAAAACTAATGATGTATTTCACCGTGACTAACATAACACAATAAACAAACAAAAAACTAACATCTGTATTTGTATGCATCAAGATAAAGATCAGTTTTCATATTACCTTATGCCAGTTATTCAACACTTTAACAAACAAAATATTTTTATTTATTTGAATATCTAGCTTCTATATTATCTATTAAATTATTTTAATATATTTAAATGTATTGATTTTTTTAAAGATTAATTTTGAAGAAAATCACATATTTGAATCATCTATTTTGATCATTCCTCTTGTTCAGTCTTTGGAAACTTTTTCTGCCTTTTTTAGTCTGTTACATTTTTTCTATTTTGGATTGTTATTATAATTTCTAAACAGAATATTTTGTTTTTTTATTTTTTTAAAGATTTTATTTATTTATGAGAGAGAGAGTATGGACGAGTGAGAGAGCACAAATAGGGGTGGGGGGAACAGCAGAGGGAGAGGGAGAAGCAGATTCCACACTGAGTAAAAAGCCCCATGTGGGATGTGGGGCTCAATCTCAGGACTCTGAAATTGTGACCTGATTTGAAGGCAGCCACTTAACTGATTGAGCCACCAAAGTACCCCACCTAAGCAGAATATTTATATTTCCTTTTGCAGAATCTTATTAGTGATAATGATTATGATTTTTTCTTCAGTTTCCCAATATTTCTATATTTAACTTGTTTTCTTATAATGACTAGCACTTCCAGAAAAACAGTAATAGTGGTACTTCTAAACACATTTTTGTTTTTCTCATGTTACATTGGGAAAGAATATACTTAGACAATTAAAAACGCTCATTTTTAGACATACACTCAACAACACTGCTTGATAATAGACCTGTATGGGATTGTATATGGTAGATTTATTTATAAATTTCAAACTGGAAATAATCAAAATATCCATCAAAGATAGAATGGATTAAAAATTTGTGGAATATTCATATAATAAACTAAACATCAGTAAAAATCATAGCAAACTACTAATACAGGCAATTGCGTGTATAAATCTCGAAAAAGTTCTATCAAGCAAGACCTAAAAGAAAGATACTGTAGGATTCCATTTACATGAAATTCAATGCCAGTAACTTTAATTAATAAAAAATAAAGGTTAGAATAGTGATTTTCTGTTGTAGAGTGGAGGATATTATTAGAAACAAAAAGGCGTCTCTTGAGACCTTCTGTGATGTAAGAAATATTCAGTACTTTGATATTTTGATCTTGGAGTAGTTATACAAGTACATAATTACATAAAATTGTGTTTAGCTGTGTAATGACAATTTATGCATTTTATTGTATCTGTTTTACCTCAAAAAAATGAGTAAAACCAATGACAATAGGAAAAGAATGACGCAGAAGGACTTTTAGCTAAAAGGTAGGGGCTTATGGCAGATAAATGAACCTACTAAAACAAAACAAAACAAAGAACTAGATTGGTCATCAAAAATCAGGGAAAAAATTATTTGACAGCTTCTAAGGCAACTATAACTTGAATTAACACCTGTGCATTCTATAAGCCTCTTTTCTTTTAGTGGAAGTTGCAAATTCATGGAACTTAAAAGGTTAAGAAATCCAGGCAGAGGGCCATGATTAGGAGGTAGAGAAGTCGGCAGAACTTTGAGGGGTGACATAAGTCAGAGGAAATCAAAATTAAAATGCACTGCAGTCAAGGCACCTAGGACTTAAATGGCCAAAATCATGGTGGGTCAGTCTTAAAAACCTGTTTTCTCTTTCTGATATTTGCAAACTAGTTGTTTCAAGGCAGGGAACTAAAGAACCGGGCAGAAAGCCATTGAAAACAGAGCAATATTATTTGCAATCTCACACAACTGAAGAGAGTAAAAAATGGAATACACAGACAACAATTAAGAGAAGGCTTAGCTATCACTAGAGACTTTCAGGTAGAAGCTTTTATTTATTTATTTATTTATTTATTTATTTATTTATTTGACAGAGAGGGACACAGCCAGAGAGGGAATACAACCAGGGGGAGTGAGAGGGAGAACCAGGTTTCCCTTGAGCAGGGAGCCCAACATGGGGTTCAATCGCAGAACCCTGGGATCATGACCTGAGCTGGATGCAGACACTTAATGAGCGAACCACCCAGGCACCCCAATTTAAAACTATTCTAAAATTAAAAGTTTATTTTTAAAGTGGAATAATTGAAATTATGAGCTCAAGAAGTGAGTTAAGAATGAACTTTATAAAGAAAAATGATTTATTAAAGAATGAGAAGTCAGCAGAAAGATAACTGGATTGAAAAAAAGAAGAGCAAATGCACAGAAAAGTCCAGAAAAGAACATAAGGTAAATATAGGAAAATGTGAATGATTCTAAGTTTGTAATTGATGCCCCAAAGATAAAGGAGAAAGATAAAGGGGTATAAGCAATATCTGAAGAGATAATGGACGAGAATTTTTCAAAATTGAAGAAAGACATCAAGCCAAAGATTCAAAAAGCTCTATAAAACAATCAAGATAAATATATAGAAAATCACACCTGGCTACATTGATGTATCACTCTTGAAAATAAAACACAAAGAAAATCTTAAAAGCATTCAGGAAATCAATAAAATTGATAGCAACTTCTCAACACAAATGAAGGATAAGAGACAATAAAATAACACCTTTAAAATGCTTTTAAAAAAACCCCAAATTCTATACTCCATGGAAGTATCCTTCAAAATTGAAGGCAAAAGAAGGATATTTCCAAACAAAAGCTGTGAGATATCTTCACCAAAAAATTTTCCCAACAAGTTTAAATGATGTTCTTTAGGCAGAAGGAAAATTCTACTAGATGGAAAAATGAAAGTAAAGAGCACTGGAAAAAGTTTATAGGTAAATACTGATGATATAAAATATGAGTATGATATAAAATATGGTATAAAAGTATAATGTAGTGTTTAAATACAAACACATGCCACTTATATATGATATATATATATGATATTTATATATATTATAATAGCAATAATATAAAAGCTGATATTTGGATTGAGATTAAATGGAGTTAAAAATATCCTAAAATCCATGCCTTGTGCATGAAATGGGAAAGGAACTAATTTGAAATACAATAAATGAAAGATAAAGGGATAGGTAGGCTGGCCTCCTATCACGCATAGGTGTGGACTTGAGCAGTATGGGGATGAATTAGGACAAATCACTCTCCTCTCCTAAAGGTGTAGAGAAACACTCAAGATACATGGTTAAACAAGCAAGTGTAGAAACACTCAAGGTACATGGTTAAGCAAACACGGTGGTGCTGTGACAATGATGAACAGGTTGCTAATGACAGCAAGTAGGATTGGTACTCTGTTCAAACTTGAAAGATCAAGATAAGCTTCCTGTCAGAGCAAGTCTAAAGAATGGATTTGTTATTTAGAAGAAAATAGGAGGGAATGTAGGGAGAATTCAGGCAAGGAGAACATGTAAAAAGACCTAAGAATCATAGTATATTCAGGGGAGTAAATATTATTCAGGATGGCTAAAACACTATTAGAAAGAGATTTTCACCCATTTTAAATATTTACAGTGCGTGATATGGTGTGATATATGTGTGTGTTTAAGTTCCCATCTTTGAGTTAGTGGCAGGAGGGTAGTTAACATTTGAAGCAGCCTAATCAGGAACACATTTGAAAAATTTTAATCAGAAGCCACACTCCAAAGGCAGTTATTACATGTGTTTCAATTAGCTTTATTTCTGATCAGTACTAAATGGTTTGTTAATTAGCATAACTCATGACAGAAATAATTTTTCTTTGGTGAAGTTAGTGATACTCCTGGTACTCTATATCCACTACTTGCCTTTGCTGGAGTTCAGTGTAAGAATCTTTCAAAAACCACAGCCTATGGGACTTCCAGAAGGACCAAGAACCTCCATTAGGTCTATTGAGGAAGGATTCTCTCTGCTGTTTCTGCCAGAGGGTTATCTTAGCTTTCAGGATGGCCGAATGACTTTTTTTGGTGCCTGTTCATTAACAAATGTTAATATGATGGAATTTGTTCTGAGACTTGCTTTTGTCATACTATAGAGCCTGACTGAGATTACTGGGAAATCGACCTAGATGGACTTTGCTTATCTCTAATTATTGGAACCTCCTAATATCTGCCCCTCTTCCCCCATGGTAACTGTAAATGATCAGGTTAGGTGAGGTGGGCTTCCAACAGAGCAGCATGCTGCATAAAACTTAGAGCACCTTGAAAGCCTTGATGATAGTTTAGACATCATCCAGGGCACAGAGTACAAAGGGAGCCCTGAAGAATTTTATTCGAGATGATAACATGACCAGATTGATGTTTTGGGGAGATTAATGGTTAGAATTGATGCAGTGTCTTTTAAAAGTTTATAGAGAGGAAAGAGGTAGACCAAGTCAAGAGAGACACTGATACCTCAGCTGGCTAAACCCGATTAAACTCTCAGGAGCCTAGGAAAGTTGGAAAAACTTCTACTATCAGAATCACCTGCACATCATGGCTGAAATCATTCCTGAAAGTGTTCAGCTTATGGCCATGGATGGTACTTGTCTTTGGTTTCCATCATTGACCCAACTGTTGAAAATCTGATGGGTTTCTTTTAAACTGGTGAGTTTACTTAAAAGTCCATCAAGGCATCTGAAATATTTCTGTTCACAAAGCCAGCCTGGATATATCTCTTATTCTCAATAATCGGTTCTAGAACATAGACTTACCCATGGGTTGGCACTAAGGATGATAGCCTTGCTGGTTTTATAGAATGACAGGGGACTTTGTCCCCACATGCTTTGCTTAGTGATGTAGATTTACTCATTTATTTAGAAAGTTATCAGGAAAAAGTGATATAAACTTTGTCAACATGAATTGATTGTTCAAAGAAAATTTAGTTCAGGAATAACTTCCTTTATGACTTAAACCTCAAATTCCATTGAAGAAAGATTTATTCCTTTCCTTTGACTGAGAAATTTTGTCAGTACTTTGAGGCCCAACAGAATCACCTCATGGGGAAGGGTGGTGTTAATTGCTGCCAGTTCTTTTTTTTTTTTTTTTTAAAGATTTTATTTATTTGTTTGACACAGAGAGAGATCACAAGGAGGCAGAGAGGCAGGTAGAGAGAGAGGGAGAAGCAGGCTCCCCGCTGAACAGAGAGCCCGATGCGGGGCTCGATCCCAGGACCCTGAGATCATGACCTGAGCTGAAGGCAGAGGCTTTAACCCACTGAGCCACCCAGGTGCCCCTGCTGCCAGTTCTTTTAATGAACATGGAGAACTAGGATTTCTTTTGATATATACAGTTCTGAGACATTACTGTATTTACTATGATGTAAGATATATGATCTTTCTCCCTTTCTTTTCTTACTCTCATTGATCTTTTCTCTTTAAGATTTATCTTATTCATGGATCTGCTACTTGGTTTCAAATGGACTATAGATATAACAATTGGGACATTTGTGAGAGATTCTGCTCTGTTTATAGTAGGGACCCTTAGTCAATAAATCTTCAGATGATCTGATCTGATATACTTTCCTGTTGTTACTGATGCTGTATCTATTGTATGACCTAACTAAAGAATTTAAGTCTGTGTTGATAATTTGGCATCTTTCAAATGCACCACATTCACTTTAAAGGACAAAAATAGACCAATAAAAAGAAAGCTATATAGAAAAAAGTGATAACTTCAGCAACGAAATAACGTGTCAAACAGGTTTCTTGTCCCCCACCTTAATTTATGACATGGATTTCCACTCATATTTAGATATATTTGTTAATTGGCATATTTGAAGGTGGCAGTAGGATCTTAGTCATGTGAAATCTGTAAGGACATATAAACTAAAAGTTACAAGGCGACAGTGAGAGCAAAGAGATATCACAATTCTGAGAGAGCAGGATGATAAATTATCTGAGGGGATTATCTGGGTGGCCCAATTCTTAGAGTTGCCGGTTTCACCTCTAGCACAGAGCTCTCATTGCCTTACAGTGGATCTCTGATCTTGAAGAGAACATTGTAGTCAGGAGAATTGAGTCCATTCTTATATCCCGTCTTTGCAATAATTTTAAAGGACATATGTCCTTCAAATAATACTAGTAGGTTTGATGGTGGCAACAAGAGGTCAGTAAATATATTTATGATAGAAGGAAAAGATAGAACTATATTAAGGGGAAAATCCCAAATCACAGCAATAAATTCCTCTCACAGAGCTGAACATAAAAAGGAGTACCTTCAGAGGAACTTACATCAGCAACCCTTGGAAATGTGTAAAGTTTCAGTTTGCATAGTTTTTGGTTTTTTTTTTTTTTTTTTTTTATCTAACAGAAGAATCTTTGAAAACTTGTCAGAAAATATTTATCAGTTTGCAAGTTTCCACTTACAGCCTGGTCCAATAGAGGTTTGGAGAAGAATGTGTATCTGGTGCTTTCGGCATCCCTTATGCTAGAGTCACCCATGACCCAAGGGAGTGAGTGTGTATTATTGAGTGTGTATACCCCTTGCCACCTTGCAACCTCCCGTGACTTTTCTAGTGCCTGATGCATACTTGGACCACAGAACTGACAATGCTTGCTTCTACTTCATTGTGAGCTCATAAAAAGCAGAGACTATTTCTTTATTCAGCTCTGCACCTTCAGCATCTAGCAGAGTTCGCTCCAAGAGGAACTTACTAAAGGTTCTCTAAAGAAATGATTAAGGAACACTGAAATTTTAAGTCGAGGGTGGAATGTGGTATGTTGTCTCATCTCTTCTAATTAGTCAAGAGTACCTGATTTTCAATGTTGATTTCAGAAACTCATTTGATTGGTGGATAAGGTCAAAAAAAGTGAGGAAATGAGGTTGGGGATGAGACACAGAGGCAGTGTTAGGAGATAAAGAATCATTTGGAGGTTAGGCATTTATTCCTGATTAATATAGACCACCAAATATCCTGGCTTTGGAAGTTAGGATAGTAAAGGATGTTGACACGGTGGGGTTAGGGTATTGAAGGCAACCAGTAAGGAAGATACTTTCTAGAGGAGGAAGATAAACCATGAACCTTTTGTCAATACATAAGAAAGGAAATTAGATGCTGCTAAATGCTATGAAGAGGCCAAAAGAGGGTAAGGTGGCAAAGATGCATCACAGCTAGTGTGGTCTGAGAAGTACTCTCTCTGAGGAGGTAACATTTGATGGAAGCCTGAATGATGAGAAGGATGCACCCATATGAAGATATGGAGAAAGATACTTTAAAATGGGGAACAGCAAATGAGAAGGTCTGATATTGGAAGATTTCATATGTTCCAGAGAGAGGAAAAATGTACGTTGGATGAATTTGTTGCACAAGAGTGGGTAGAAATCAAGTTGATGAGGGACATAATAGATGGGTCTTCAGAGATGTCACATGTGGTGCTGCTATTTATTGGTGTGTACTGGGGGGTACCAGTTGTCAAAACACTGAGGTATTTCTATACTGCTTTGTAAGTAGTTGCTGATCCAAATGCTCCAAATGCCTACTTTGGTGACCTCAGCCAATGCCAGGGAGCCCATGGTCTCCCTCATGATCCAACAGCTGAAGGGTAAATGAGATCTACAACAGCAGCCCCCGGGGCCTTGCTCCAGATCTTCTACCTGTGCATAGCTTCTGTTGGTTAGCATTCATGCTGTGCCCATGATAAATATCTTGAATATCACTTCTGATTTTCGACAATAGAGATGTAGATTTTATTCAAAGAGCAATGGGAAACTGTTGGAGGTTTTCAAATAAAAGAGAACAATGATCCAACTTTAACTTTAAAAAGATTACTCTGGCTGCTCTATGGAGGATATACTGATAGGAAGAACTAGAAATGGGAGCCCCAGCAAGAATAGATTATTTATAGGTGAGAAGTGATGGCATCTTAGATTGGAGTTCAAGCACTAGAGATAATAAGCAGACTCAGGATAGAATTTAGAGATAGAGCTATTTATTTTTTAAATTAATATTTTAGATATGAGATTAGAAAGATGGAAATCGAGAATGAGAGCAAGGGCATAGTGTAGTGATGCATTTTACTAAGGTTGGAGCGTTAGGAGCAGGTTTTTAGAAGGATGGGAATCCATAGTTAAATTTGCACCAAGTTAGTTTTGAAATCTCAATTAGACATTCAATTGGAGATGTTGAGTTGCTATTTGGTCACTTAGGAATAGGTGTGAGCAGTACAGAAACAGCATAAGACCTATGTATAGAGAATACATACATGGAAATTATGCATCAGAGACTAATAAGTAAGATGGTATTTGAAGCTGTGGGAATTCTCTTTTTTATTATAGAGTTCATGTTGATATAAAGAAAAGAGGGCCAAAGATCTATTCTTGAGACACTGTGTCATTTGAATGTAGAGGAAAATGCAGTAAAGGTGATTAAGAAAGACATACTGATGAGGTAAGTGCAAAACCAGGTGCAGTGAAGTCTTGGAATAAAAAGTAAATATCTAACATATGAGAATCCTGGGGTGCCTGGGTGGCTCAGTCCGTCGAGTGGCCAACTCCTGGTTTTGGCTCAGATCTTGACTTCAGGGTCCTGGGATTGAGCCCAGTAGGGCTCCCACTCTGTGGGGGAGTCTGCTTGAAGATTTTCTCCCTCTGCCCTTCCCTCACCCCACTTGCGCTGGTGGATATGCACTTTCTCTCTAAAATAAATCTTTTTTAAAAAACTTTCTTAAAATATGAGAATACCTTGACCTTCAGAGTGTGCTATTTTGCCTAGTGTTCATCCTTCTCAATTTTAGCAGTAGTCTCATCTCCATGTAGCATTGGCTGGGAGTATGACACCTAGCTAGAAACCACATTATCCAGTCTCCTTTCTGTGTAAGTGAAGCCATGGAACCAAGGCCTGGCCCATCACATGTGACCAGAGTGAGGTTGTGATGTGTGCAGCAATCTGGCTCCATACGTGAGGAAGGAAGTGCTTGTCCTGTGCACTCTCTCCCTCCCAGGAGGTGGAGAGAATTGGTATATTGGACTCAGAGATGGAGTCTCCATGTTGAAGAGGGTTGCACCACACCACTGGCTTGGGATGGCCAACTTAGGGACTATTCTATAGAAGAAAAAAAATTCTGCTTTATTTGAGCCTCTGTGGCTTTAGCTCTCTTTGAAACAGCAGTTAACCTATGCATTTATTCAGTAGGTAAGGTCCTTTTTAGCAGTATCTTGCGGGGCTACTGCTAGGTAAGCCCTTATCTGGAAGGAGCTCTTTGATATACAAATACTTACTGACCTACACATGAACTTCCAACAATTGTTTTAATTGCTTGGGATACAACAGTGAACAAAGTAGCCAAAAACTTTAGCCCTTGTTGCTCTCACATTGTAAGCAGGGTTTTATTCCTGAGAGCCTGGTCTTCTTCATCATTTCCATCCTCCATTTGTGTTGGCTACTGCAGTTTGCTGACAGTAGAAGTCCAAGCTACTTTTTTTTTTATTATTCCTTATGGATACTAATTAAATCTTTGTGAAGCAAACCTCTCTTGCATTCCATTAAGTTGGTTAAGTCCTCCAACCTTTGAGAATTAATAAATACTTTCCACTTATAGCACATCTTTTCCATTCATTTCCACACTATAATTTTGTTTTGTCTTCCTGCACTTGTGTAAACTACTAGATGGTGTGTATAACTAGGGTAGGGACTTGTCATTACGTTTTTTATTCTATGTGCATGTGTAACAAGCTCAGTAAACAACAGTTGACTATATGATCCAAATTCTATTCACCATCTTTTATCATTTATCATTAATCTATTCATCAAACAATTATTGTGACTGCTATGAATATGTACTAGGTCTGGTATATCAGATTCACTCATCCAGATGTCATACAAAGAAGTAAAAACAAGAAAAAGTTGAGTTCAAACCCTCATTAACTATTAAGTCTTTTATTGTTTTTAGTAATTTGAAAGACAGAGAGGGAGAGTACTGCCACTGGTGTATGTTTAACGTGCCAGCAACAGGGACCAATGCTGAGTTCCCAGTATGACATCATTGCTTGAGAAGAACTGGTCATTGAATGGCAAGTTGATTGCATCTGCAAATTCTGGAAATGAAGATCTCAGCCAGCACCATAGCCAAGGGGTTATGATATATCTGATCTGCTGGTATGGGATACTACATAACATCACACCACACCAAAGAACTGAGTGAGTTCACAGCAAAAATGGTACACAGAAGGTCTCATATTGATGGCATCAACAGGGCACATCACATACTGCACTCCCAAGGAGATGCCTATCAACTCATGTGTGGAAACAGCCTGCAGGGGCCAGAGCCATAGCCCCAGACTGGAGGAAATACTTCTCAGGAAAAGGATGCCTTCCACCAGGATGCAATGTGCACCTTGAATCAAAGAGGTTTATATGCCGCTTTTATCCCCAGTAGGAAAAATAAATGGATTCAAGGAGCTCAAGTGTTTCTACTTACCATCACTTCCATTGGCCACTTGGGAATATGTGCTTCCTATCCCCACAACTCTGGATTGAGCAAAGTTAGAGGTCCTGTCCCCAGTGAGGAAACACATGCAGGAGTGTCACTGAAATGTAATCTTGACCTCTAGCAGAGCATTTTGGGCTCCTTATGTTTAAGGCCTGCCAGGCAAGAAGAGACATCACCATCATGGAAGGATTACCAGATATTGATCATAAAAAATAAAAAGTAGGACATTACACAATGAGGAGAAGGAGAAGTATGTTTGGTGTTAGTTTTCTAAGAAGAGAGAAATTTCTTTCTTTTTTTTTTAATATTTTATTTATTTGACAGAAAGGAGAGAGATCAGGCAGAGAGGAAGGGGGAAGCAGGCTCCCTGCAGAGCAGAGAGCCCGAGGTGGGGCTCGATCCCAGGACCCTGATATCATGACCTGAGCTGAATGCATAGGCTTAACCACTGAGCCACCCAGGTGCCCGAGAGAAATTTCTTAATTACTGTGGTTACTCCTATTTACTGCTTTAGAAACTTCCTTCTCTATTCAAACCTAGTGAGATATAGTTTTTTCATAAAAGGCAACAACTCTAAATTTCTACGCATATTTGTATATATAAAGGGGAGCTCATGTTTATAGGTAATACTTTTATAGTTAACTTAGTATTCTCTTGCAAATCCAATCATAAAGCAAGTTTTCATGTGCATTTATGGAAATTACAGGTACTTGGTAAGAGTCTTTTTCTTCAAAATATCTGTAAAGATTTATAAGATCCTTAGCAAATGTTACTATACAGAATTGAGTCCACACAGAATATGCATATTCTGTGGCATATGTGGCGTATGCCACAGCTTCATTATGCTTCCATGTGTAAATAGAATAGTCCCTCTTGAGATTTGACATGTATTTTTTTTTTTAACTAGGATATAAATTCCCAGTGAGTTTGAACTTGCTCGAATGGATCATGTAGACCCAGTATGTTCTAGACTCAATTCTCTGGTTTCATATTTAGAAAGGAAAAAGAAATATGAATACAGATAGAAGTATTAGCTAGGGGATATTTGAGCCCTAAGGGCACAAGAGCTCATCTAGTCTAGGTCTCTACAAGCTATATGAGTCCAAATTCCAGGTAGATGACAGTATCCAGGTGTTGGAAAATAAGATGTGATGGCCATTGTAGCAAATTGGAGAAAGTCTGTTTCTTCTAAAGGCAATCCAAACAATGAAAACAATAAAAGATCTATTACTCCTGCAAGTTTTAGCCAGTGGGCCACCATTAATAACCCCTGCTAATCTATCCAAACATTTATGTATTTATTTGTTTATTTACTTACTGATAAGATTCCTGAATATAGTGATTGCAGAAGCTGTAATATTAAAAATGAATATTTTCACAGGTAATCTCTAGAAGGGAATGTTCTAGAGATGGAATTCAAGTCTTCTGACTCCCACTAGAAAGCTGTTTCTCTCAGAGGTTTATGTCTTTGAGATTGAATAAAGTTTGCTCTATTCAACCAGACATTCCCAAATTCCATTCAAGATTTAACAATTATTTTCAAATACAACTATAATGTATTAGATTCACTATGAGCTAAGCCCTTAGAACTACAAGAAGCTAGATATTCTTTTCTGGGGTATTTGGATTGTGAGGCAAACATGATACATGATGTCAAAAAATTCTGTTTATGTATTTCATCAGTGAAAAATAATTTCGGTTTGAGCAATACCGTTAATTTTCCCACGTGGTGGTATTTTTAGTTTCTAAGTCAGGCATGTCGATGCACAAGGAAAAAAAAAAGCAATTTACAACTCTGCAAAGAAATACAGCCTCTTCCACTTCATTTGTGTTTCATCTTGATTATCAACACATTTGTCATCCCCCTATAATTTATTCATTATTTTTACCAGAGGAATATGAAGAGAAAAAAGAAGATAAGTGCACTTGTCAAAATGTGAAACAGATGCTCTAACAATGATTGGAGACAATTAATGTTCTCAGGACGAAGCAACAGGCTGGATTTGTGTTTAGCTTCAGATTTTTACAGCAAACAGACTAGGGGAAAATGCAAATGTGATATAAAGGCTTTATTTTCCAACCAAAGAAAAATAGTATTCTCTGACCACATTGTTGTGCATTTCTGTTATGATCTGACAGTTTAGATCTTTTCAGCGAAATCATTAAGAACAATGAGACCAAAATGCAAATTAAGCATCTTTGAAGAGTGTGATTCAGTGACTCTTTCCTCTGAATTACCAATTTGAAAGTGTACTGCCATGGAAATGGCTATGGTTTGGTGAACTGACAAGCAGAATGAAGATAAATGTTTGTGTCTGATCACACTTTAATTCCAATTGAACACAAAGAAGTAAGTGCCTCCATTTACCTTTGCAATATATCCTTTGCAGTGTATTCTTTTATTGAAGTGAGAGCTTTCAGTTCCATCACCTTCTTTTTTTTTTTTTTTTTTCAGTTCCATCACCTTCTGAACTCCAACAGTATTTTCTTCTACTCCCATCTAGCTGCCTGCTCCTGTGATTCTCCAATAGACCTTGTAACCAATTTAATCCCATTCCTTGATCATCATGTCTATCCTGATAGCCCCAGTTACTTACTCCATCCACTCACTCCAGTATTCCCCACCACACACTTTTCCAACCCTATGAAATTCATTACCGCTGTAGCTAGTGTCCAGTTACCCTCTGCTTTAGGATTTGTGGGAATATCATAGTAGTCCACACAGGTCTGGACTCACTTCAAAGTTATGACCTCTCAAATACCAAATGTGTCTTCAACACTGACAACCAATCTGATGTGTTAAGGTAGAGTAGGCTGTGGGGAAAATAGACCCCAAACACACAATGGCTCAGCAGAAGTTGACCTCTCATTGACGTAACAGTCCAAGGTAACTCTTCAGGTCAGGTCAGGAGAGGATTCTCCTCTACTAGAGATCTAGGGGCAGAGACTTCCTCTAGCTTCTGGCTTTGTCATCTCCAAAGACCTAGTCTTTTACTGCATCCAGCTGGCAGAGAAGAAAAGAGGGCTGCGTAAAGAGGACTCTTCTGTGTCTTGTTTGAAAATAACACATGTCCCTTCTCACATGCCATTAGAGCACAATTGGAGCCATCATCTTTTTTTTTTAATTAATATGTAACTTATTTGTTTCAAGGGTACAGGTCTATGATTCATCAGTTTTACGTAATTCACAGCGCTCACCATAGCATATACCCTCCCCAGTGTCCATCACCCAGCCCCCCATCCCTCCCACCCCGCTCCACTCTAGTAACACTCAGTTTGTTTCCTGAGGTTAAGAGTCTCTTATGGTTTGTCTCCTCTCTGGTTTCATCTTGTTTCATTTTTCCCTCTCTTACCCTATGATCTTTCGTCTTGTTTCTCAAATTCCTCATATCAATAAAATCATATGATAATGGTTTTTCTCTGACTGACTTATTTCGCTTAACATAATATCCTCTAGTTTCATCCATGTTGTTGCAAATGGCAAGATTTCGGGGTTTTTGATGGATTCATAATATTCCATTGTGTGTGTTATGTGTATGTATACATACACATACACCACATCTTCTTTATCCATTCATCTCTTGATGGACAACTAGGCTCTTTCCATAGTTTGGCTATTGTGGATATTGCTGCTATAAACATTGGGGTGCATGTGCCCCTTCAGATCACTACATTTGTATCTTTGTGGTAAATACCCAGTAGTGCAATTGCTAGGTCTTAAGGAAGCTCTGTTTTCAACTTTTTGAGAAACCTCCATACTGTTTTCCAAAGTGGCAGCCACCATCTTTTTAAAGACCATCTGAAAACTGTAGTCTAGTTCTGTGACCAGGAAGAAGTAAAAAACAGCATCTTTCCAAGTGAACGGAATGAAACCTCAAGAGAGAAATGCATAGATGAACCAAATCAACCCACAGGATCATGAGAGAAAATAGTTTAGCCATTAGGCTTTTGGATGGTTTGTTATGATGCAATAGATAACTAGAAGGTTAGGCCTAAACACTAAGCATTGCATATTTTCTACATCTGAGAAGCCACAGTCCGGTGAAGAATTTAAAGAATGAAGTAAAATGTGAATGTTAGGAAATTATGGTGAGTGACATGAGAGGTATGAGTACATGCAGGAAGAGAAGAGGAAAATCTTGCTGAGGAAAGTATCATTTGAGGTGGGTTTTGAATTGGCTGTAGAAATTCTCTCTTTTCTGTTTGATAAAAGTGGATATAGTTAGGGAGTTCTATAAAGAGAAAATAGCTTAAGAAAAATCTATGGTGGCCAAAAGTTAATTGCTGCTAAGGTTTGGGAACTTCATATTATATATGTATATATATGTATATATATGTGTATTTGTGTGTGTGTGTATATATATAAATCATACTTATGATTTTTATATATATTTATATATAAAATATTTTAAAATATAAATATATGTACATATATTTATACATATATTATAAATCATATATAACTTATTTATAAATTTTATATATAAATATAAAAATACATGTATTGATATATATATAAATTTTGTCAGATCTAGCAAAGAAGGAATTAATTAAATCAGATTTAAATGTAATACTGAAAACCTAGACTCGTTTTAGCACGGCACTGTGCCTCAAGGAAACGATAGAAAAAAGTGGGAAGCATCCTTTAAATAGCAGGTTGGGACACTTCAATAGAAAAAGATGAAAGCTCTGCAAGAGGTTGTCTTTAATCAGAGTAGCAGAATGGACCCAATAAATAGTTCTCTGCAGGGAAACCCATGTTCTTACTGCTAATTAAAATATTCACAAGATTTCCTTTTTTAAACCGTTTTCTGAATTGACCATGTAAGTTTGTAATGTGGAATCTTTTCTAATATTCATTTTATTGATGTAAATTACTGGAGAATAGGTAATTCAATCAGTTTTCTGGGTAGCTGGTTTAAATCTTTATATATCATCTTGATTTTAGAGCACTAAATTCTGAGATCTTCTATCCTTTCTCAATTATTATTTTTTAATTTTTTTTCCTTTCTCAATTTTTAGATAGGAATATTTAAGCTCAAAATTATTAGAGTTCACAGAAATTAGCAACAATAGTAAGGGCAGGAGGGGGAATGGTAACTAGCCAGGAAACCAAAATATGATCCACGTATTGACTTCCAAGTAAGTGCCTTGCTATGTTAAGTTCACTTCTTTTTAAAGACTTCTTTTGAAGAAGTCATCTGTTTGTCTTTCTCTCAATAAATATAATATCAGAAACATAAGCATAGTCTTTATTTGATTTTCAGAGTAAATTTCTAGAGTACTGACAAAATGCTCTGTTATGATTGTTTAAGATTGCAGATATGTAAAAAGCCTTTTATAAATCTATATTGGCTTGAGGCCACATCTTGAAAGTAATTTTAGGTGTTTATTTAAAAGATTCCCTCATATAATCTTTTTTTTCTCTCTCCTGTTCTTTAGTGCAGTAGTTTAATTTTATGGAACCCTATTTGCATTTTTTGTAAGAAAAAACATTTGCTATATTACTGACTATAAAAGTAAGGCATGACTATAATAGAAAACATGGAAAATATAAAGGAGTATAAAAAAACACATATAACCTCTCCACCTGGGCATAACAGTTTTAGTTTTCTTTATTCACTACTATTATCAATGGAAATACCATATTCCTTGTGGATCCAGAATTTTATTGTCTCCAAACACTACCTACAGCTTTACATATGTAGTAAGAGCTAAAAAAAATATATTTTGAATAGAAAATAATGTATTTCATTCCCTTGTTTCTTTCCGTATCTTTTACATAGATGGGATTTTTCTGTATTAATGAACTTGTGCCTGCCCAACATCTTGTGCTCAACATATTGATATTAGGTCATAACATACTCATAAATAGTATGCTTAATGTCTGCATATGATTCCCTTAGATGGATACCTCAAATACTATCTATGCCCCTAGTTTTAATCATTTGGACAGGTACTAAGTTTGCTAGTATAATTTGGTTTTCGAATACCTTAGATTGAGACTGTTTTTTATCTGCCTAAACCCATTACCTATCCCCCACCACTCTCTATTTCCTTTATAATGGAGTTGTAATAGTTGGTTGATGACTCAGGGACTGTGATTCCCAGATCCTGCTAGCAGCTATGTGCCCCTGTGAACAAGTCCTGGCCAACAAAATAGAAGGAAAGGTATACTGTGCTTCTTTTAGGACAAATCCTTATCTATAAGCTGTAAGTAACTTAGGTATTTAAATTTCTATGATAAAGAACACTTACTTCTGATGAATACAAAAAAACAATTTTTGTTCTTGAACCAACATTGCTGGGTCTCTTGTAAGAGCTGCTGCGACATTTGTAGTAATTAATGCAGCCACACACTCCTTCACTCAATATGGTTCGGCTTGTACTCGGGGCTAGCTCATTTGTTGTGCTCTTGGCTCACAAGGGTTCCTGTCTAAAGTAGGAAACAAGGTTTTCAAGAGTCACTTTCCCCATGATTAAGTTAAGTTCCAAGTTAGAGTTTACCAATACATGGATAATAGATTGAAGGTTGATTTCCACCCGGAAATCTGTAGTTTGGAGAAAGGATAGTAGAACTATATACCTGCTTTGGTAGATCAGGTGTACTCTTTAACAATGGTTCTTAAGTTTTAATGTGTTCTAGAATTACCTGAAGGGAGGTCTAAGTACAGATTTCTCAGTCTACCCCCGAGTCTCAGTTCCCGCAGATGTGGGGTGGGTTCTGAAAACATGCATCTCTAACATGTTCCCAGGTAGTGCTAATGTTGCTTGCTGGTCCAGAGATTCCAAGAACCATTGTTCTTGAAGAACAAGAGCTCAATGATTCCAGAATGACAAAGAAGTGGGGGAGTAAAGAAAACAATACCTTCCTAAGTTCATTTCTCATTTTAAAGGAACTTTATAAAAGTCAGCGTTTTCTCCATGTGACAATAATTATCAAGCTATTCCACTTGTCTTTATATCTCTAAAGAGGTGGCAAATACTTTGAACCCACAGTCTTATTGCCACTTTTGTTTTCTTCTTCCCTGGGGCAGCTCTAGTCAGCATGTGGAAGGACAAACACTGCTGAAACCAAATAATCTACTGGATCACTGGTTTGTGGCAGAGAACACATTTTCCCCCCTACTAGCTTGTTCCAGTCATCAGATGGTTAGCTTATCACTGATGCTTAGCACTGTAAGTGATCTACTTGTCATGTAGGGCTATTAATCTTCATAATTTAACAGAAGATTCTAGATGTCAAAAAAATAATAATAAAGGAGAGACACCTGATTACTGAAACTCACCATACCACACCTGTCCTTCCTGCCTTCTGGCTACTTCATTGGCTTATAAAACAGCACTGATTTAGAATGTGGGGTAAACATTTAAAGAGACCTATCTCCAGTCTGCATGATAGTCATTTGCAAGAGCAGGTGTCTTTCAGGGAAGATGCTTCATAGACCCTTTGATATTTTTCTTGCAAGACTACTTAAAAACCCTTTTGAATCCTGTCACTTTCTTCTTAAGGACCCTACAATGTCACCCCTACTGTCCTCTGGATCAAAGTGAAATTTTTCTGTCATTGTTCTGCCAAATCACGATGTGGTGACTGAGGGGGATATCTCAGTCATCATCAGTACCGGCTACCTCTACAATGATTCATAATACTTTTTAAGGACATAAAATAGATACTAGCATGTATTTGTCACCAGTCTTTATTTTTTATAGGAGATAGGCCATAAATAAGACAAATGATCATTGTTACATAAGACCACATGCTCCAGAAGATAGTTACTTGCAAAAATGAAATGACAGTCTTCACACTTTCTGATTAAACCCCACCTGTTTTAAGTTGTGACACCACCAAGGAAATTCCATGCCCTTTACAATATTATTTATAATTAGGTCCTCCATGCTGGAGGAAAGCCAGTGTATGAAAACAAAAACAGTATTAGCAACTGTGAAACTTTGGTTGACAAATATCCTCAGAGAAGGGAACCGTGGGTTTCTAATTCAGGATTTTTAATTGTATAAATTTTACTTTCTGAATCTTCATGCTCTTTATTTTTAATTTAGTGCCACATCATGTATCTGTCCTGAAAATAAGACAAATTTACATCCATCTTGTATTTCCAGGTCTTAAGAGAATTACCACAGGTTACCCTTATGACTAAGATTGAAAATCTTCACAGCTTTGCTTTTAAAAAATTTAAACAGGTCACCTTAGCAGTGACAGTTACTGGCATTTGGCATCTTCCCTGGAGGCACCAAAAGACTGTAAATGGCCTGAGGCACAGCCTTTGAATCAGGAATCTAGAAGACCAACCTCAATGATCCAGTAATCCCATGTTTAGCTTGTGGTGTAATGACAAGTCCCTGAGGGAGAGGGCACCACACCTTTTATCATGCTATTGTTAAATACACATACCAACCATCACTAAAATATTTACTTCAAGGGGAAGGAATTCTACTTGCACCATACATTTGGTGCCAATTATTTGAGCATATTGACGGCTTAGGTCTGCTGACATGTAGATCATAACCTCCGTCAAGCTGGGGATGATTCATTCTTAGAATGTTCAAGACACCGTCTGACGATTAAGAATGACTTCTCTCATCTCTTTCATCAAGCTAGCTTCCATGTGTAGTCACAAGCCAGCCACAGATCTAGAGCCAGATTTCTGGGTGTTGAGATCTCTGCATTGCCACTTACCAGCTCTCTCACCTTGGACAAAAGACTTGGAATCCTGTGATTCCAAGTGATTATGATGTAATTATGTGATGTAATTATGTAATTATGTCTTAAGTATACAATTTTCAGTGGACAAGATGAGAAAATGAAGAGACCATACATAGCATAGTACTTAATGCAAATTAAGTGCTGCATTAAATTTAGCCATTATTATAGAACACGCCTAGTCTTTTTACTTTCTGAATGTGTGTATGGCTGTCTGAAGGAGAGTGGGGAAAAAGCCAGGGATGAATAGCTTTCTCTTTGAGTATTTGTTTATGCAACAAGTCTTTGGGTAGAGGGAATACCTCTGACTAATTCGTAGATGCAACTGGGGTTAGGAAACTAGTTGATATCAGTTATGTATCTTTGAGATAAATTCTTTTATCATATAATTTCTGTAGAAGAGTGAGCTAAGAACAAGTGCTGTTAAAAGGAGAGAAGGATTTTGAAACTCTTTGCAGGATCCTTTGGCACATAGTTAAATAAGTTCTTGTTTAGTCCTTTATCCGACATAACTTGAGAGACTCTTCTGTGCTAGCCAAACAGGCAGCACAGCTAGGATAAAACAATGCATATTACACTGTAATGCTTGTCCTCCTGGAGCTTACATTCTATTTCAAGGCTTTTCCAAAGTACTATCTCCAGTTGAACATGATACACTAATTTCCACTAAAACTATAACATTATACATTTTTGTTGTAATTGTCAGTCTTTACAAGGGGCTTTTTTTTTTT
>CM053609.1:104519475-104543974 GCA_028646535.1 Procyon lotor
TAGCCAAACAGGCAGCACAGCTAGGATAAAACAATGCATATTACACTGTAATGCTTGTCCTCCTGGAGCTTACATTCTATTTCAAGGCTTTTCCAAAGTACTATCTCCAGTTGAACATGATACACTAATTTCCACTAAAACTATAACATTATACATTTTTGTTGTAATTGTCAGTCTTTACAAGGGGCTTTTTTTTTTTAAGATTTATTTATTTTTATGCTTCTCTCTGTGTCTGCTGCTCTACCTGCCTGTGCCTGCTCTCTCTCTCTTTCTCCAACAAGTAAATTAAAAAAAAAAAAGGAATGCGTGGGTGGGTCGTTCAGTTGAGTATCTTCCTTCCCCTCAGGTCATGATCCCAGGGTTCTGGGATCAGCCCTGCATCCTTCTTGCTCAGCAGAAGTCTGCTTCTCCCTTTGCCTGCAGCTCCCCCTGCTTGCGCTCACTCCCTCTCTCTCTGACAAATAAATAAATCTTTAAAAAATTATTTTTAGGGAGTTGGGGAAGGGGCATAGGGAGAGGGAGAAATCCTCAAGGAGATTCCTCAAGCAGATTCTCTGATGAATGTTGAGCCCAATATGGGGCTCCATTCCAGGACCCTGAGATCATGATCTGAACCAAAATCAAGAGTTGGCTGCTTAACCAACTGAGCCACCCAGGTGCCCCATAAAGGAAATTGAATTAAAACTCTTATTATTTGATAAATGTTCATTATTACTTTCTCTCTGCTACTTAGTGGTAGCAGTTTCCTGTTTTAGAAATGTACTATATCCTCATAGCAAACATATTGTTATTATTTTCCCCATTGTATATACAGGGATTAAGTACCTTGCCCAAAGTGGCACAGTTAGTTAAGTGGGAGGACAAAATTCAAAACCAGACAATCTGTTTCCTGAGTCTAGGATCTGAACCAGTAAACATTTTCAGGCAATGTTATTCCTGACTCCAGTGTGAACTAAAAAATGTTCATCTGAGACAGGTGAAAATTTGTTCAATGTCATTAAGAATCCCACTTTCTTTTCTCGTTTCTCTCTCTTGTGTTTATTGAAATATATTCTTTATTCTGTAATAGCACAGAGTGCCACCGACTAGTACCATTCTAAAATCTGTTTTTCCTTTTATTCATTCCAAAAACAATTTCTCTAGGAAAAGATGAGATTTGCTCATGTGTTAATATGCATTGTTAATGTTATTTTTTGGCCTCTGCTTCTTTATAATGTGTTCCAAACTTTTCATGGCTTGTTTTCTTTCCTGCAGCCAAAAATACAGTTTATTTTTCACTTGTATTATATAAAGAGATAGCCTAATATGTGTAGCAAATACACATGAGCATTTTGTTTGTTTTAGCTTGTACTGGCACTAGAATAAGTGCTTAAAATGTATTATTTCATTGAATTTTCACAACAATGCATGAAGTCGGGTACTGCTTTCATCTCCCTTTAGTGGTCATAAAACAGACTTTTGAAATCACATAAGTGGGTCAAAGCAGTCTATGAAGTCATTGGCATATGGGATGGGAAATGGACATGTCAGGATTTGAGTAAAGGTTCACGAGGATGCCTAAGCCCAAACTCTTGACTGCTGGTGGTCCTCAAAAAATAATGACCTGATTTTATGTCTGGGTCCTAGTCAGGCAATACATTCTTGTGTGAGTTACTCAGAGTCTCTCTTTCCCAGTTTAGCTATTTTTAGTTTAAAATATGGGCATTCTATCATTGATTGTACATTTATGATTTATGTGCCACTATCTGTTAAAACCCTGTGCTATGAATTGAATAAAATATCATTCATTCACGACCTTAGAAGGTAATGATAATATTATATTTATATCACAGTTATGTGAATATTGAATCAACAGACAGCCTCTACAGAATACAATATATATTATAGTGATATTATAGTGAAACACACACACATTATTAACATACTGGTAAAGATGAAGGGTGATAAAACATGTTTGTGGGAGGGAGGGTCTCATGTAGACAAGAGCCTTTCTGTATCTGCCGTCCAGGTACGTGGCAGAGATCCATGCCAAAAAGAATATTTTGAATGATATAAAAGGCCAGTTTTGAAAATTATTTTCTTCATGGATTCTGCCACAAGATCACATCTCCATAAAGAAATGATACCTGGCATTTCTCAACTGAATTTCAGGAAAGGAGGGGCACCTGGGTGGCTCAGTCAGTTAAGCCTCTGCTTTTGGCTCAGGTCATTACCCAGTGGTCCTGGGATGGAGCCCCACGTCAGGCTCTGTGCTCAGAGGGGAGTATGCTTCTCCCTCTCCTTTTGCCCCTCTGCACCACCCCCACCCTTGCTCATGCTCTCTCTCATGCTCTCTCTCTCACGCTTTCTCTCTCTCTCAAATAAATAAAATCTTAAAAACAAATAAAAATAAATAAATTGCAGGGAGGATATAGTAAGATAGTTAGAGATGCATGCCAGACCTCATGGGTCTTAGCATTAGTGTGCTAGTCACATATTATAGCTTACACAGGTAACTAGGATTCTTAATTAAGAGACTTTTAAATATTCTTATAATTTCTACAGTATTAAGTATTGATGAATGACTAACCATGCATTAGGTAGCTGTGATGTGTTTGGAGATGTTAGCAGCTGAGGACCACTTACTAGATATTATAGCATCGTTAGCAAAGAATACAAAACATTTGACAAAGATATCTGTATTATGTCTTTAGAGGCTAGAAATGATTATCTTAAGTCTGGTACAGAAATCTAAGTAATTTTCATGAATGACTAATGAAATTAAAATCATTCTATATAGACAGATATGAATATAGGTATCATTTTCCTGTAGAAACACTTCACGTAATTACATCACTGATAATGTTAAATTTAGATAATTTTCAACCTGTACTTACTAGTTCTAAATTGGCATTTCAAGACTGTTCTTAAAACTAATCTTTCCCTATATTACAATGAGGAAGTGTCATGTGTGAATTGCAAAAAAAAATTGTAGGATACTCAAAAATTGCCATTATTTTGATTTTAAGAAAAAGCGAAAATAGAGTGACATTTTCCTCTGTGGTGTGGCTTATTTTATTTTGTTTGATAGCGGATTCCGCTTCCTATCATGTACTTGGTTTTAACCTTTGGACTTCATTCCCTTTGAGTTCATTCTTTAATTACAGGGCATGGAATCCTCTGGGCCTCATCCCCAACCTCTGTAGTTCCTTCTCACTTGACCTCACTAGCAGACTGGGAGCTCCACTCTCTTATCTTAACCTTAAATTGGAGGGATTAAGGACAGAAACCCAACCCCCTTGGGCTCAGCATTTCTTTAATTATTCTATCAGTCCCATCCTGCCTGCTGTCACCTCCTTTCTGATCTTTATGATTCTGGTCCTGTCCAGTTGAGTGACCCTCTTCATTATTTTCTCTGCACCTGGGTCCCTTTTTTTAAGTGATCTTAAGTAAGGCTCTCAAACTTCAATTATTTCGATGCCGGTCTAATAATTTTTGCCCTTTGAGTTCTACTTACATTGTTATTTACATAGCACATTATTTTTTAATTAAATAGACACATGATTTATGCTTTTAAACTCACACTGGCTTGAAAAGTGAAGCTAGTGGTTCTCTGCTGTACGGAAAAGGAATATCATTTACCTTAAAGTAACTACAGAATGAAATTTAGTATGAAAAATGTATGTGAGCAAAGTCTCTCTGGTTGTTGTGGGTCTGAGGACTGTTCTGTGCATGGAGGTTGGTGATGTTACTGAACATAGTTACAGTAGGCTGAGTTTCTCAACTTTCCACAATCAGAATGACTAAAAAATAATCAAGATCTTAGTGAGGTGGCAAATGGGAGCAGCAGTACAGAATTTCTCTACTTTCAAATTCCTAACACAATTTTAAAAATCAGCAACAAAGAGTAAATATAAAACCCACTAGCAACTAATTAAGGAAAGGAGAATGACAACGAGATCAAGTTGCCAAACCAGTAATGGAGGCAGGGAGGCACAGAAGATTCTGGAACAGAGTGGAAGTGGGCAGAAGCTCTTTACCCTAACCCTGTTTCCCAGGATACTACTGCTTCCTAGTATGAGTAGAAATGAAGAAATAGATATTAAAATAATTGTTCCATTTTAAGAGAGAAAAGATTCCTAGTTTGATTATGTATAATTTTATATAGGGTCTTCCGATTAGCTTTCAGTATTTTTTTTTTTTTTTGCAATGATACTTCATAAAACACAAAATAGAAAAATTATTAAGGCAAGTTCTGGCCATAAGGTTATATACCGATCATTTCTATGATTAATTGAAAAGTCTTTATAGTACAAAATGCTTTCCTCTGAAGTTCATTTTAATTTATATACCCTAAACTATGCTCAGTTTCAGTTACAAAATCTTTTAATAAAAAGAGTTGCCAAAACTTTACACGATTTAAAAGGAAGTCCTTCCAAGCTGAAACTTTACAAAGCACATCTTATAGGTGATGATATATTAAATAAAAGGTTACTTTAATAATTTTTTTTTGCCAGCACAGCTTCAATGCCATATAAATGTTTCCTATTCAATTACCTGCTCACATTTTTCATCTTCACTGATTTCACAATGATCAGAATATTTCTCTTAAACCTCACTACATTAATCCATCAAAGTGCTTTTTTCATTAGGTGATGAAGTTTCCCACCCAGAATATTGCCAGGGAGGATGATGACATTTCCTATTGTTCCGCCTCTAGACTGCTACTACTTGAGGATATTTTTATTCCTTTAACCTCCTATTATTCAAAAAACATAAGGGGTTCACTGTGCAGGAGGAAAATTGGAAACTGACCAGAATCAGATTCCTCAAATCCTTCAAAGTATCTCTTTGTGCCTGTCCTCAGCCCTTTGCAGATTTTCTTAATTAATCACTTTTCCATTGATTAATTACTCAGTGCATTTTGTCCCTGGAACGCTCATTTAATAGAGTTAATCTCAAACACACACAGTCCACACTGTAGCAGGCATCAGAACATCAAGCAAGGAAGATATCAAAAACTCCTCTTGGAAGGCTGATAGCTAAAAAGTATAAGCAAAATCCCTTGGAAAACTAAACTGAACAAGACTCCACCTTAGAGCAGAATGCTGGCAGAGAACACTCATTCCTCTGATTCAACTTCTATGTTGTTGGAATGTATTCTTTTGTGTATCAGGTTACCTTCATGTTTTTTGTGTTTTTTTTTAATGTTTTGATGACATAGGGTTAACTAATTTTCCAGGAGCATTCTACAAAGTTCCATCAAAGAAAAAGAAGAAGAAGAAATAAAACAAATGCAGCAAATGTTACTCCGGATTGGTATTGAGAGCTGTAACCTCTGTGTTGAAGCAAAGGATATAAAAAATATCTGTTTTTAAAAATCTTTCTTTTTGCCTCTTAAAACTCCTATATTGCATCATTGAAATATCTTTAATACCTCACTGAAGGTTTACACACCTTGACAAAGTGTGAAAATACCTGATGTGGGGACTAAGTGAGCTTTGTCCGATCTATTATCTGGAGACAGCAAGTGGGGGTGGGAAGAGTAGAATCATACGACCTGAAGTATTGTACCCTCTATTACACAATGTGGCTTAGACTTGTCCTCCTGATCAAACAATTGCTCAAGTACCAGGTGTTTACTGACCCCTGCACTGGAAGTAGATCGCTATAGGAAGGAACTTTGTTTTTCAACAGAGATACCTGTTAACTAAGGAAACGCATAAATCAACTGGGATGTGCCACCCAGTGAGTGGGGGGGGGACTCTGGTGCAGAAGAAGCTTTGAAAAGGGCGAGTTCAACATGAGCTCAAACAGGGAGAGACATTCCCTTGGGAAATTAAACAATTACCCAGATTGTGAAATTGAGTTTTTTAGGCATGGATGGTGTTTTGGATGTTTTGGGGTCAGGGAAGAGAACAGAATAACAAAGTGAAAAGGTCAGGGCATCCATTGCTTACAACTGGCCAGAGCAATTCTGGCTTTCTCAAGTCTGGTTTTAACTCCTGAAGCCCTTCCTGCAGTATGGAAGGAAAGAAACAAAATTTGGGCTTTAGACAGTTACTAAAAATGGCTATAGATATTGCCCAATTTTACTTATTGATGTGCATTTGTTTAGTTAATCGAATAGAGGTAGGTATTCATGACTTGATGCGTGAAAGGGAATCAGGAATGTCCTACAACTTTATTCTTGAGACCTAGTGGATGGTTCTTGGCTATGGTACATTTGTTGCTCTGACCCTCAAACTCTCCTAAGACCTGGTAGGTCTTCTGACAAATTCTACAGATCCTTTATTTCTTTCTTCTGGGATTCATTTTTTCCTTCTGGGGCTGCTTTCAATATCAGAAGTTGTCATTTTGAGTGCTGCTCAAGAAATTGAAAAGGAACTGGAATAAAATGCAGGTATCTGATACAGGAGATTAAACAAATCCAAATCAAACATAAGACTAGCTATATGTGCACCAAGAGGAGAACAACTAAGTCTCATAAGACTTATGAAAAATGCTGAGTTTGTTATAAAATATACATAAATGTGAGTGCACTTGTGTTTAACTAATACAGCATAAAGTTAGGGAATAGTTACTCCTTTCCATATTTCACTTGGTTTAGGGATTTTAAAAGCTTTTTCTGATCCCCAGTACGAAGTGTTAACCCCTGACCACTCCTCCTGACCCCTTCCATTTAAACCCATACCCCTCCATAGTGCATCTCCCTGAGACAGTTTTACATGGCAATATCACTATAAAATAATTTTATTATTTTTCTTTCACAGTAGAATAAAACACCAAGAAGGTAGAAACTTCAGTTGCCTTGATTATTGTGTCTAGAATAGTGTCTGACACATAGTAGGTATTCAGTAAATATTCATTGAGTTAATGATTATATGTATTTTCTAGGTCCCCTCTTTTAGAAATAATTGGCAGAAAAATTGATGTAATGGAAGCATCTTCTTGATAGTTCTTTGCCATACA
Organism: Procyon lotor; assembly: GCA_028646535.1. Taxonomy (NCBI): domain Eukaryota; kingdom Metazoa; phylum Chordata; class Mammalia; order Carnivora; family Procyonidae; genus Procyon; species Procyon lotor. The sequence goes on from CM053609.1 coordinate 104,526,427, forward strand.
AACAATATAGAAAAATAAACATAGGGAATAAAGACAACCTCTGTTTATAAAAAAAAAAAAAAAGGAAGCTGAATGTCGATAGGCATGAAGAGATTGGGCAGTTTTATAAAAGGGAAGCTGAAAGAAAACTCGACCTGACCTATAGTAATAACTCATCAAATGCCTAAGGGACTTTACCATCTCGAATTTTAAGACCTGCAAAGTACCTTACAATTACCAATTGGTGATACAACTTATTCAACTGTTCTGACCTTAAGATAAAAGAAAAAAATGCCCTTAAAATGTTAGAATACAGTCCCTCAAGATTTATTACAATGCTTCCCCTAATCCAGAGAATGTACACTATCTTATCTGGACCTCAATTTTTTTTTTTTTAAAGATTTTATTTATTTGACAGAGAGAAACACAGCAAGAGAGGGAACATAAGCAGAGGGAATGGTATCGGGAGAAACAGGCTTCCAGCTGAGCAGGGAGCCCGGTGTGGGGCTCGATCCCAGGACCCTGGGATCATGACCTACGCTGAAGGCAGACGCTTAACGACTGAGCCACCCAGGTGCCCTGGACCCCAATTTTTATATGAGGGAACTTGACCAGTCTCTTTCAACGACTTAGCCACCCAGGCGCCCTGGACCCCAATTTTTATATGAGGGAACTTGACCAGTCTCTTTCACGACTGTTTTGCAAGTGCTTAGAAGATTATCTGACAACTTGAATGGCTCTGTAGTGGTCAAATTAATAAAAAACTTCAGTTTGTACACTTTGATAAATTTGGTCTTGGGAACAAGCCTCCTAGTAGTTTAAGAGGAAGAGGCCACTGGATGAATTATAGAATATTCTCTACATTGAAAAGCTAGGAATGTTTGCTTTTAAACTGCATTATTATCATGATAAAGATAGATCTTGAGAGCATGGTGGAATTAAGGAGGAGGTAAGTTTAATTAGGTCTGACCAGATTTTAAGTCATCAACCTTGAGACAAATTACTTCCCGATAAAAATCTATTTCCTTAAACAACTTTTGGGTGACTAAATACCTTTTACTATTGTTGTTTTCCTCATATTTAATGGCCAGTTTTAGGCTCTGGACAAAAATCTCAAAATTTACAACTGTAATTTTAGAGGAAGACCTAATATTACAAGGTTTATCGTTCAGTTTGCGAGATTTAAGAGTCGTGGACAGTTTGAATTAGGTTTTGCTAGGAAAGCATCAGTGAAAAAAATAAAATAAAATGATTTTTTTAAAGAAAAAGTGACTTTCCTTCTTCCAATAAAACTTATAAAAGTCAATACACATGACTTTGTTTTCAAAAACACACATTAAAGATGGCAGATATAGGGCCATTCCGACAAAGACTAAAAACAGAAGATAAAGGAAATTGGCTGAAATAGGAACATTTACCCAGTAGAACTGGCAATGAAAGTGTTGTAGGTCAGGTTCAGGGAAAAGTCTGTGCAAAAGATTTTTACTGGAGAGGGGTGGGCGGGAAATTATTGGAGAATTATTGTTTCTCAGGAAAACAAGGGCTGAGGAAAGTAGAGTTAGGCAGAGGGAGTTGAGATGCAAAGCTGTTGAAAGGCCTTGGAAAATCCCATTGGGAGTTTGGGATCTGATACGACCCTTCAAAAGTTACCCCAGTTTGAGGCCGGAGGGCCGGGCCCTTCTGCTGTTGCTTTCAGGAGTCATGAGGTCAGGACTGCCCCATGGCAGGGTTTGGCTGGAGAAGACCGGAAGGGTTCAGGCCTCAACCCACAGGGCCACAAGCTAGGGGAATAAACAACTCAGTTTGGGCAAATAATCTGGGCTGCACATCACGGCATCCACAACGGAGAATTTTATGTTGCTGGAAAATGATAATATTTACAAAGTCCTTTCGATTCTATTCAGGAAGCTCTAGTACACAAAAAGCATGTGATAAGAAAGGGGCATGTTGCCTCCTTTAAAAAATAGATAAGGAAAGAGAAGAAAAAGCATAGCATAGTGGAAAGGGATCGCCACGAGGTCAGCTCCGTGAGATAAAGCACTCTGCTTGTCCAGCCTGATACGAGTGTTCAAAACTTACTGGTTGACGTAATAAATGCATTAGTTATTCCTCAACTCTTTTAAAATCAACATAAACAAATTTCTATTAAACAACAGGCCCATATTCTCCTTCAGTTGCGTAGTTGAAACTTTTCTAGTTGAAACTTTTCTCCTTTTTTTGACGAACTCCTTTTCTTCCCCAATAAAAGCAGCCCCGTGCCAGTGATGGACTTCAGCAGGCTTCTCAGAAAGGAAAGGAAAAAAAAATCACATAAAGGGATAATTGTGGGTTTTCTTTAGGTTCCTGATAAAACTTCCCCACTGCTCTGAGTCAGAGCTTGCTTTCAAACTGGGACTCAGCACCTTAGTAGCACTGTGACCAAAAAAGCAAGTTTCCCAGCCTTTCTCTGTATCTTGACTACAAAAGTAGAATGTTAACCACAAACCTTATAGGTTTCTTGTGAGTCTTTAAACTCTTCTGCAGAACTAAAAAACGAAAAACGAAAAACAAAAAAACAACTTCGACATTTCACTCATTATTATATTGAAGTGGAAAATTCTGTTTTACACAAAGCTTTGAAACCTAGAAATCGTGAAGGACAGCTTGTGCTGTTTTTTTTTTGAACTTTGTAGAGAGCTTTAATTTATAAAACAAGTAAACATTTGCAACATTTAAAACAAGGTGAACTTTAAATATACCAAAGCATTTTGTAAAATACTGAGGATAAGGCCAAGATCCCAATTTTAAAAAAATGGGGAAAAAACATACAAATGTAGTTCCAACCAAAAAACAAAGTGTAAGTGATATATAACCACATGGGAACAATGTTCAATAAAATGTATAATTAGAAATTAAAAATGGAAATAGCACTTTCTACTTTTCAAAAAGCAAAACCTAAGAAAAGGAAAAAAGTTACAGAATACTGTCAGTGAAAGTCCAAAGGTTCTGATTCATGGTTGGCATAAGTGTGAATTGGTGTGTGCTCCTTGGAGAATAATTTCGAAATAGGTATTAAATAAAAAATAAACATACCTTTTGACCCAACAATTTAATCTCTAGGAATATGTATTGCTGATTAATTTATGCCTGCATAAATATTTGTTGAGCATTATTTGTAGTAGGAAATGACCAAAACAACCCATCTTTACCTTAGTAATGGATTAGTTCAATAATAAGTTAATATTCATTGAATAGATTAATTTATGTTCTGAGAGCAATAAGAAATATAATGCATTTGCTGCTGCAGAGAGTCCAAGATAAATTGTTACATGAAAAATAAAAGCAAGTTATGAAAGGCTGTAAATAGGCTCCCAGTTCTATAAACAATTCTATAAGATTGCATGACTATATTTGTATATAAACTATAGAGAAGAAAAAGAATGTAGTTTTATCCACAAATGTTTGTCTCTGAAAGTGGAGACGGGGGATTTGGAATGAGAAAGAGCCATACTTTTTCATTGTGTACCGTTTATATGGCTTGATTTGTAAACTATGTGGATTTTTTAAAATTAAAATACAATTAAAATGAAAATTTTTACAGGAGGCACTTAGTCTACCTCATTTAATGTTATATCAGTAGTACATGGAGCTCTAATTGGCACATAGAAAACATTAGATATTGTTGAATGAATCTATGTATAAATATCACATGGGGAATTTAGGATTCTCACTGTATATCTCCAGCCCACGTTCTTGTCTTGAGTTCTAGAAAAGCATTTGTTTCTGGAACCTCTACCCAAGTGTAAAATAGATACTTCAAACTCAGCACATTCAAAACTTGGGTCCCTAGTCGCCACATTCTAATATCTCCTTCTGAACTCTATCTTAATGTTATTACTGTCCATTGAAAACACAATTGAAGGGGTACCTGGAGGGCTCAGTCGGTGAAGCCTCTGCCTTTGGTTCAGGTCATGATCCCAGGGTCTTGGGATCAAGCCCCTCATCAGGCTCCCTGCTCAGCAGGGAGTCTGCTTTTCCCTTCCCGCTGTGCATGCGCGTGCTGTCTTTCTCTCTTAAATAAATAAATAAGTAAATCTTTAAAAAATAAAATTAAAATAAAATAAAATAAAACACAACCAGTCCCTTTCTTTTTACCACTGACATTATTGACATTAATCTAGTTCACTTGACCTACTACAACAAAATCTTGCCTCTCTGCTTTGTAATATTGATTTATATAGCTAGAGGGAGATTTCTGAAATACAATTATCAATATCTACCTCCTGAGTTTAACACTCTTTACCGATCTCCCTTTATCTGGAGGGTAAAGTGTTAGCTGTTGTATGTGGCCCTGTTATGGCTCTCCATGTTTGATGTTCTTCCAGACTGTGCAGCCTTTTCTGAAGGTAATCCTGCAACCGAACTACTTTTATTCCACTTGTGACATGTTATTTCATGACTCCATGCTTTCAGAAACTCTTCCCTCTGGATAAATTGTCCTTTTCCCCCTTTTTCCCCAGAAAATACCCTTTTGTCTCTTCATATGCAGCATAGGAGTCATGTCCTTTGAGAAACCATTAGACCAGATAGTATCATATTCCCAAATGGGCTTCTATTCCTACACATACAAAACAAACGAGGTAACTCTCCTGCGTGAGACTCTCTGCACTAGATTACCATTCAGGAGTTTGACTAACAAAATAGTACTAAGCTGAAAGAAAATAGGGACATTGCTCTAGGTGATCATCAGGTGGGCAAAATTAGAATTGATAGCATAAGAAACATGATTTCATTTAAGGAAAAGAACCAAAATTTATTACCTGTTATGTGTAAGTCATGATTTTCCTAAACCTTTCCCAAATTTTTAATATTAAACTCTCCCAAAGTTACCCATTTTGAGAGAGCTATCTATTTTCTTGCAGGACCCTGACTGATGTTCATTCTTATTCCAAATTACTAATTGAGTTCATATTCATAGAAATTGCTAAGTTGTATTAAATTACTAGTTCATCTTTCCCAACAGTTCTTTGTTCAGAGACTTTGAACAAGAATAAGATGATCCATAATTTTGTGAAATGTTGTTGCTCTTATATTCTGGCATACAGGGTAAATCTTATGGAGGAAACACCACATTTCCCCTCATGTTTTGTGGTCCTTGTCCTTTTTTTTTTTTTTAAAGGTTTTATTTATTTATTTGACAGAGAGAGATCACAAGTAGGCAGAGAGGCAGGTAGAGAGAGAGGAAGAAACAGGCTCCCTGCTGAGCAGGGAGCCCAATGCGGGGCTCGATCCCAGGACCCTGAGATCATGACCTGAGCTAAAGGCAGAGGCTTTAACCCACTGAGCCACCCAGGGGCCCTGTGGTCCCTGTCTTTTGTTTGTTTTTATCCTTTCTCTACCCCCTCAAGAAATTCTCATCTTTCTGTATCTATAAGCGTACAATTTGTCATCCATCAATTTATTCATTTAAAAGCTATTTCTCCTAACTTACATTATTTGCTATACAAACTGAGATCCCCTCTTTATCAGAATTCTGAATTTCCTTTGTTTAAGTCCAATATCAGGAAAATTCTGAAGAGAATTCATTCAAATGTAACAGTTCTGTTAATGATTGAAAACTGCTAAAAATTATGAGATTATTGATGTAGAAGTGGAGAAGGAAGATTTTCACTCACACTGATTAATAGTCAAACTATAATTACACATCCAACTTTTACCAATGAGCTTTCATTGTTTCTAGAAGTTGTAGGTAAGAATAACTGATTTTGTGATTTATTTGGTTGGTAAAGTGGAAATGTGCAAAAATAATGCAAAATAACATTTTAAGTTAGCAAAGATAGTATTAAGAAAGAGGAAGAATTCTATGCAATGAAAAAAGTAATTAGATTGTTTCTTTTTTGTTTTAAAAGATTTTTATTTATTTATTTGACAGAGAGGAGAGAGATCACAAGTAGGCAGAGAGGCAGAAGAAAGAGAGAGGGGAAAGCAGGCTCCCCGTTGAGCAGAGAGCCCGATGAGGGCTCGATACCAGGACCCTGAGACGGTGACCTGGGCCGAAGGCAAAGACTTTAACCCACTAAGCCACCCTGGCACCATTAGATTGTTTCTTTAATGAAAAGAACTATCACTTGAGCACTTTATACCAGATATTGTTCAATATTTTTATGTAGTATTTCATTTAATCTCTACAACCGTTTTCTTTAAAAGTATTACCATTTTTCTTGTTGAAAAAATTATGACTCTGAGAAATTTTCAATTTTGTTAAAAAAGCATGGCTGTCCAGAGGACATCATTACTCGAATTTCAAACTCTAAGTGTATTCATTATAACCACATTATCAGCTGCTCTACAACTCTCAAATCCTAATGGTTTTGTTTCTTTTTTAAAGAATGGGATATATCTTTTCATCTTTCTGTCTAGTTTTTAAACTAGCTAGCTATCCTTATAGATATATTTAGGAAAGTGTCTGAAGTGTTGTTTATCTCTTTATTAATCATGGATAGTTCAGATAGTGGGATTCCAGTGACTTTTAAAATACTGCTTTTTAGTCAGTATTCATTCTTAAAGAAATGAGCATGTGTTATTTTGGCAATGCTATTCCAAAATAATTAAAGGACAAACGGCCTCCATAAGTGTTTAGAAGACCCCATGCCTCATTTAATGTCAGACCATGTATTTATCTGTTCTTTTGTCCTGTTTCATTGAGATCTAATTGACATGCAATATTGTATTGTCTAAGGTGTACAATGTAGTGATTTATTATATGTATATATTACAAAATAATTAGCACAATAAGTTTAGTTAATACCCAAACCTCACATAGTGATGAGAACTTTTAAGATTTACTTTCCTAGCAACTTACAAATATGCAATACAATATTGTTAAATCACCATGCTGTACGTTGCATCCCCAGGGCATATTTATCTTATGGCTTTAAGTTCTTACCCTTTGATCCTCTTTACCCATTTTCCTGGCTCCACCTGCTACCTCTGGCAACCATCGGTCTGTTCTCTGTTACCTGTGAATTTGTTTTTTTGTTTTGTTTTGTTTAGATTTTACACTTAAGGGAGATTATACATATGGGTCTCCATGTCCTGGCTACTGTAAATAATGTTGCAGCAAACAGGGAGATCCCAAAACTTTATGAGATAGTGATTTTTTTCCTTTGGTTATATACTCAGACATGGATCATATGGTATTTCTCTTTTTGAGGAAACTCTGTACTGTTTTCTATAGTGGCTGTACCAGTTTGCATCTTCACCAGTTGTGTACAAGGGTTCGCTTTTCATCATATTTTGCCAACAATTGTTATATCTTGAATGATTTTTTTTTTAAAGATGTATTTATTTATTTGGCAGAGAGAGAACAAGCAGAGGGAGCAGCAAAGGGAGAAGAAGAAGCAGACTCTCCATTGCAGAGGAAGCCCGATGCAGGGCTCAATCCTAGGACTCTGGGATCATGACTTGAGCTGAAGGTAGGTGCTTAACAGTCTGAGCCAGCCAGGCGTGCTTATCTTGTATGTTGGATAATAGTCATTCTAATAGATGTAAGATGTTATCTTATCATGGTTTTGATTTGCACTTCCCTGATTAATGATGTTGAGTACCTTTCATAGACCTTTTGACCATTTATATGTCTTCTTTGGAAAAATACATATTCAGTTCCTCTACCCATTTTGTAATCAGGTTTCTTGTTCTCATTGTTTTTATTGAGTTGTATGAGTTATTTATATAATTGGGGTATTAACTCCTTATCAGATATATGATTTGCAAATAGTTTCTCCTATTCAGTAGCTTTTCATTTGTTGATGGTTTCTTTTGCAGCTATTTAGTTTGATGTAGTCCTATTTGTTTATTTTTTCTTTTGTTGCCTTTGCTTTTGATGTCAAATCCAAAAAAATGACCAATAAGACTGATTCCAAGGAGTTTTTTTTTTCCCCTTTGTTTTCTCCCACTAGTTTTATTGTTAGGCCTTACATTCAAGTATTTAATCCATCTTGAGTTGATCTTTGTGTTGGTGTATAAGATAGTAATTCAGTTATATTCTTTTACATGTTGCTGTCAAATCCTGATAGTTTGACACTAATTTTTTTATCTTGCTCATACTCTAAGTGCAGTTGAGAGTTGAGATGGGGTTGAGAAAAGAGCGCCCCATCCCATTTCATGCAGTCATGCAAGATTCCAAAATGGGGGTTCTGCCGTATTAAACACATGGGGACAAGGTCACCCAGGACATTAGCATCAACTGCTAAAAGGAGGCAAGAGATAAAAGATCACCTGAGAAATTTTATGGGCCAGCCCTGGCAGTGTTGCATGTCAAACCCACACACATTACCATGGCTTGAATTCAATCATATTTCATATGCAAATAAAAGAAGGCCTCATAAATGAGTCTAAGTGTGTGCCCAATAGAAAAAGGAAATGAACAACTAACTAGTCATAGCCATAAAAAGTTGGGAACCCTTTACTAAAATTAAATCATAGTAGCCTCTCATCAATCACTAACTTACCCAGTAAACCATCAATTACATTAATCTGTAATCCCAATATTTCACAGCACTGGGCTAGATCTTTAGGACTATACCTAAATTTAGGTCTTTGAGATTCTCCATGGCTGCTTTGTTTTTTAGGGGACAGCCTGACTTATGAGTCTGCTGCTTATCATGTTAACTTCCTCTAAAGATGCAGTGATGACTAGCATCATTGCCAAGTTCATCCATTACTTTTCAATTAAGTTTATGATAAAGCTATTTAGGAAAAATTGACCTATTTCTATCCCTTGAACCTAAGCTTAAGAATATAATTCTACTTAAGTATTAAAAAGTTAATCATTCTCCTCACCTAATTCAGCAACTTACTAGAATGTATATATTTATTTGACAAAGAGAGAAATCACAAGTAGGCAGAGAGGCAGGCAGAGACAGAGGAGGAAGCAGGCTCCCCACTGAGCAGAGAGCCCAAAGGGGGCTCGATCCCAGGACCCTGAGATTGTGACCTGAGCTGAAGGCAGAAGCTTTAACCCACTGAGCCACCCAGGTGCCCCCTGTGTTTTTTCTATAGATCAATGTCCATCATGAAAATAGGATCACTGCTTAAAAAACAAAAAACCACACACTTGGAAAATATCTCTTTCAATGAAAACACCAATAACCCAGCTTTATTAAATATACTTTCCATCTCATTTATAACACATACTTTTTTATTACATGGGGAAAATATGACATACAAAAATAAGTGATTTGCTACAATTCTTGATCCTAATAGGTTCAATAATTTTTAAGAGATTCTGTATATTTTCCATGTAAAATTGCATAATTATGACTTAATTTTTTTGACAAATTAAATTTTCAAATATGCCCAGAAAAAGAAAATGATGAATTAACAAATGTTCTAGCATTCAGATTCATGATTTGGGCTTAGGATCTGAAAATGGATCAAGAATTAAAGAGGATTTAAGGAATTTGATTCAAAATTCCTGAACTAAGCTTCTATAGCATCCAGGATTCTGATTTTTTTCCAGTATGTAATAACTGACCAGGGTAGATATGGTGTGACCAAACATCTTCTTGGTTAACCCCAGAATTAAATGAGTTTCCTCTTACAGTCATAATTTTCTAGTAGAAGATAATAATGAATCAACAATAAGAAAACAAGCTAAACATTGTATTTAGTTCCCTAATCATCAGAAAGCAAATTTGTGATTATTTTCATACTTTTCTTCTCTTAAATGAGTTTATGGTAAGAGTTATTTTACTTTAGCTTGCTGTGATCTATGTAGGTAGAAATATTTATTCCAAAGTACATTTCAATGAAAGTAAAAATATAAAAAAGACAATGTTCAGATCTTTAACCTCTGAAAATCTGCTTTGAAGAATAAAAAATACAATAGGCAAGTTACAACAGCTGCAGGAATATCAGTTATCACACATCAAATATATGTGCAAATTTTACATGGTTTATTTCATCCTAGAGGAGCAGAAAATGCTTCATTATGGACAGAAATTATTTCATAATAGAACATTCATCCCTTATATAATAAAAGCCCTTTCAGGCAGACCAGGCACACTGTTACTGACAACTCAAAGGCAACTTTTGAAAGGACTAAAACTGAGGTTATTTTTGCCTTTCTCATTTTCTAAGACTTTGCAAAAGCGCAGAAAACTTCTAGCCATTATTTTTCCCTATTATGTATGTGGAAATTGAGTCAGAAAGCTAATCATTTCATCTGTCATATGAATTTCACAGTCTTTAAATAATATTAATAAAATGATGGCATCTTCAGATGGTGCTTTTTGCAGTGACCAGGAAGTAGTAGAGGGTGTGGCTCATTTTGAATGGACCTAAGAGATAATTGAACAGCTTTTATAACTATCGGGAAATACAGGTCAACAAACTGTGGTCCGTGGGTGAAATCGAACCACTTACCTATTTTTATATGTACCACAAATTAACAATGATTTTTTTTTACATTTTTATTGTTAAAAAAAAACAGAGTATTTCATGATATGTAAGAAGTGTTTGAAGTTCAGGCCACCTGGGTGGCTCAGTCCATTAAGTGTCTGCTTCGGCTCAGGTCATGATCCCAGGGTCCCAGATTGAGCCCTGGCTCTGGCTCCCTGCTGAGGAGGGAGTCTGCTTCTCCCTCTGTACCTTCTCACCCCAGCTCGTGTTCTTTCTCTCTCTGCCTCTCTAAGATAAATAAATAAAATCTTAAAAAAAAAAGAAGTATATGAAATTCCAATTCCAGTGGCCATAAATAAAACTTTATCAAAATATAACTACACTCATTCATTTACATATTTTCTGTGACTGCTTTTACACAAGAATGACAGAGTTGAATAGTTGTGTCAGACACTGTTTTGCCCACAAAGTCTAAAATATTTAGTATTTGATGCTTTCTAAAAGAAGTTCGCTGATTTCTTATCTAAAGCAAAATGGAAGTTAGAGCATTTCCACTCAGAAAAATAGGGTTCAGTAGGGTAATGGAATATGTGCTGTAGGATCAGTGTAATGTGCGTGGCACTATATCCCCTAGGTAAGATGATTAAGAATGAATTTGCATTTTACATCAACCTTCCTGACTGGGTCACAACATTAACCTGGTAATTAATTCCTCATATCTTTCACTTTGGAATGCCCAAGGAAAGATAAGGTGGGGAGAGAACATGAAGGAAATAAAATCATGTAGATTCAATCTGAAATGGTTCATAGAAAAAATACAAACATCATATTATATAATAATATAAAAAAGTCAACACATTTCAAGGAGCTATCTTTTGCTTCAGTTTACTAAAAAAAAATGCTTATTTGACACAAAGGTATTTGTCTTCTGACAGCAACCATTTGAGGAGAATGTGTGGCATATTGCATATGAGAAATGTGTATAGATTTTATGACTTAGTGTCTATGATTAAGCAAATCAAATGAGATAACACAAATATATATTCATCTGAACAAACTACAAAGAACATTATTTCTGTGGTTCTATGACATGGCTTAAATATCTTCATCCATCACTGAAACCTATAGACTTCCAGTATTAATTTAGACTTGCTGACAGTTTTGTAGGAGGAATGGTGTCAGAAATACAGCCATATACTTTGCACCCCTTAGTTAAATGTCACTCACAGTTTCCAACACGAGCCTTTTATTGACTGAGATTTCACCTCAGAGGTGAAGATTGGCAGCCCAGAATGCCTGGTTGTTTTCGATTGGTTATTTGTTTGATGCAAAGTCAAATAAATGCTTAAGTCAGTCAAGAGATTTCCAATTGCTTTTGAATTTGCAGGGTGCAAATAAAGCTTTGCCTTTGAAAGGACAGCAGATTTAACTTCATATTACAAGACATGCATCTATGTCATTAGAAGTACTATTTTTCAAATCGTTCCTATGTAGAAAATAAAGTAAAAAAAAAAAAAAAGAAAGAAAAGAAAAGTGAATCCTGGCCAGTATTCTAACATTTTTCTCCCCCACTCAGGGATTTTAGAACAGAATTGTTGCCATTAGTTCATAATGGCAACAAATTCATAATAGACATATTAGACAACAATTCCTAATAATAAATTGATGTCTCAGGATGTTTTTAGGTAAGAAAACTTTTAAACAAGTAAGATATTATATCTATCTAAAAATAGCTACAGACCAATCGTTTTAAGTTTTGTGACAAACTGGGATGTGGCTTTTAAATAAGTGATTCCTATTTAACAAGTGACTTTTAAATAAGTGACTCCTATTTTAAAGAAGTGACTCCTAGAAGTTGTAACATTTCTCACTTTCTGTTGTATATTCTGGAAATTACAGGTAAATTGTCTCTAAAGAACATTGTTTATCATATGAGTACCCATGGTGACTGTAAACAAATGACCCAAACTTACATTTTATTTATTTTTTATTTTTATTTTCTTCCATACTTACATTTTAAACATAAACTATCTAAAAAATGTACATGTTGAAGTCTAAAAATAAAGTTCTGAAAAAGTTGGCTTATATTTTTTAGTTTGTCACCATCAAACAGTGGTATGGAAACAGTGAGAACCTATAGTAAAATATCTTTTGAATAATGCATTCAGAACTGATAAAGTTCAGAAATATAACATTATTCAATAACAGCTTATTATTTTGTTGAGTTATGAACCACACTCACAGGCTTTAAAAAAAAAAAAAACCAAACAACTTGGTAAATGATCCCAGCTGAAGTATGAAAGCCCAGATTCAACTTCTTTCTCTGCTACTTAACCAGGCAGGCAGAGGGATGTTGATATGGTTGATGGTAACTATAAGAAGGAAACTACTAGGAATAATAAAAGCATCCACTAACCCATTATTAAGAGCTTACTTCATGCTTGATCCTGTTCTACATAAATGCTATTAACATCCCTAACATAAGTACTATGAGTAACCTCATTTTATAGAGGAGGATGTAGATATTTAGAAAAGCTAAGGAGTGTTATCAAGATTACACACTTGTAAATGGCGTGGAAGTGAAGAATGATGTGATCTGGCTACTCCAACATCTGACATAAAACAGTTATTAATACACACTCTTCATAGATTTTAATACTCAAATATTTTGGATTTATAGTAAAAGCACTCAACACACTAAACTTTGATTTATAGTAATACATTTATTGATAGAAGATCTATCGGAAAAAAACAAGTTTCTGATTTATTGGTGCATCTTTGCCATTAACATTTTGAATTTCCACAATATGACTGGATTAGGATGCTGGAACCAGAGGAAATAAGAGTCCCAACTCCACCTCTTACCAGCTTTGGGATGTTAATCTCTCTGAATTGGTTTCTTCTCTATCAATTAAGTCTAATGAAAACATGCACATCAAATTCTTATAAGAATTAAAGAAGAAATGTAATTAAAATGATCTTTACAAAATGTAAAGTCCATATAGTTGCAAGTTACAGATACAAAAATATCACACATATAATGCTATAAAACAGGAAATATTATACTATCAACAAAGGCATAGTTTTATTCATGTAAATATCAGTTTTTAATTTATTTTGCTATCCCTTAATATTTCTTATTATAGAATCAGGTCCTAGGAACAGAAAAGAAAAAAAAAAAGTGTTTTAGTTTCACTAGATATTGAAGACCAGTTAATTAGCATTACTTGGCTGCATTCTGTGTTTGTTCAAGTTTTATTACAAACTTTTTCCATTGTTGTTGGGCATTCCAGAGGCCATTTCTGTGGGTGATAGTTTCAACTGGAGTTGTAAATACACAAGATGATTCATTTAAATGCATATTCTGTGAACAACTGGAACATTTGGAGTATCAGTTATTTACCCAGTGAGGAAGGAAAATATTATTTAGTCCATAAATGGAAACTGGCTGTTTATTAGCCAGATGCTGTAACTGATAGAAGATTTGGGTGGGATATTTGCTAGTAGCTAGTGCTACTCCTTGCAAATAATTTCCAGTTTTGCCTTTCTCTACAATTGTGAAGACTTTGTTATAAGCTACAGGTTGGCAATCCATGACATGTTTACATTCAGGCAAAATAAATTTCAGTGGCTCTTCTTCACTGCTAGTTCAGTTAAGGCATAAACATATATAGAAACAATAATTAGCACCATCTATCCACAGCTAAAATATCTGCTTTTGCACAAAAGTTCTAAATCACTTAGGAAATAGATTAAAGAAGATAAATAGTAAGAGGAGGATAAAAGAATGATTCATTTTCCCATACACTTGGTCGTCTGGGTGCATCTGCTTTCTTAATATCTCCATTTAGTCCTCTAAATGTGGACCTGTGTGTTTTCTTATAAACAATATATCTTACTGGTAAGTTTTTAAAATCAACCTTGACAAAACAGAAGTGAGAGAGGGTACAAATTTACAAAGATTATATTTTTTTCAAGTAATCTCTATACCCAATGTGGAGCTTGAATTTATAACCCAGAGATCAAGAGTTGCATGCTCTACCAACTGAACCAATCAGGTACCCCAAGAGAGGATACAAATTTAAAGAAATTTTTTAAAATGTGTCCTTGGGGGGCACCTGGGTGGCTCAGTCGTTAAGCGTCTGCCTTCGGCCCAGGTCATGATTCCAGGGTCCTGGGATCAAGCCCCGCATCGGGCTCTCTGCGCGGCAGGGAGCCTGCTTCTCCCGCTACCATTCCCTCTGCTTGTGTTCCCTCTCTCGCTGTGTTTCGCTCTGTCAAATAAATAAAATCTTTAAAATGTGTCCTTGGAAAGAGTAAAAGGTGCTGGACACTGGCCTATGCAGAAGGGAACTGATGGTAGCTGCTGCTTGGGGTGGGAAGTGAAAGTATAGTTTGGGGAAGAACTGTTAAATCCTACTCTCACGTGTCTTTCATATTGCCTTGGATGATCATTTCTTGGCTCAAGAACTCTATATGCCTTTTATCTGCATTTACAGTTGTAAATGCAAGAAGATAAGCATCTAATCTACCTAATTTTGTTTATTGGATAAGAACTAAAGATAAACATAAAACATTACAGCCAAATGTCATTTAAATATGGGGGCATGAACTCTTAGAAATAGTAGTATGATGGTTTCCAAAGGCTAGGAGTAGGGGAAATGGGTAGTGGTTAGTCAAATTGTAAAAACTCCCAACTATGGGTGCCTGGGTGGCTCAGTGGGTTAAAGCCTCTGCCTTTGGCTCAGGTCATGATCTTAGGGTCCTGGGATCGAGCCTTGAGCCTCGCATTGGGCTCTCTGCTCAATAGGGAGCCTGCTTCCCTCTCTCTCTGCCTGCCTTTTTGCCTACTTGTGATCTCTGTCAAATAAATAAAATCTTAAAAAATAACAACTTCTCAGCTATAAAATAAGTTCTGGACATCTAGTGTACAGCTTGGTTACTATAATTAATGACACTGTATTCTTAAAAATTATTAAGAGAGTAAATCTTAAATGTTATCTCACATACACACACACACGCATAATTATGTGAGAGGAATGAGGTGTTAATTAACCTTATTGTGCTAATCATTTTGCAATATGTATATGTATCAAATCATCACACTGTATACCTTAAGCTTACATATTTTATATGTCAACAATATCAATAAAGCTACCAAAAAAAGGATGAATAAACATGAGAGAAATAACCTGACTGGTACATCTTGGGTCACATGCCCACTCATGAGAGGCAAGGATGGCAGTCTACTGCAACATGAAAATGATAGCAAGAGTATATAATCTTTCAGAGCATGTATAAACTCCAAATATAGCATTACATGGATAGCAGCCAGAATTCAAGACAAAAACTCAGTAATTGGGTCCAGAAATTTTAGATTCTTCCCCTCTAAGGAAGTAATTTTAAGCAGAAAAATAGAATTAAACAAAATCTGAATAATATAAAGTATTAACCTGATAAAAATTGTACATCTGTGAAGATACTTTATAGCAATGCAAATAAAATATATTCTGAATGAATGGAAATGTATTCCATGCTTTGGGTGAAACAACACATTATAAATTTTCATTTCCTCCCAGATCAACCTATACATTTAATAAAATTGTAGAAATAAACAAACCTACCAGATGAGAGCAGACAAAGACTATTTTTTCAGAGCTTGGTCTATCAGGGGAGTCAGCCACCATCACTGACTATTTTGTCAGAAACTCAAAGCAGGCAGAAGAGTGGGAAAGCTTTAGTGTGGAAAAAAAAAGGAAGATTTTTTTAGGTTAGAAGCTGGTGATATGGGAAAACTGTAGACAGGCTAAGTGAAGTATGGTATCCTTTGTGATTGGTTAAGGGTGCAAATTTGGCTTTCTCTGGTTGCTCCTAAGGTAGAAGTGGGGATAAAAATTAGGACCGTTATCTGCTATTAATCAAGTCCAGGCTGTCTGGGGCCCGTTGTTACAGGTGTTATTGTTTGATTTCTTCAGTTCTTTCCTAGTGAAAGCAGTCTAACTGCCCCCAAATCTAACCTGTACTTAACAGGCTGGCTTCTTGGGCTAATTGCTATTAATAATGGGTTAGTTTCCTAGGCTGTATACTACAGATTGCAGGACAGAATACTATTTTCATGTATGATTTTGATATTATATATATTCAATCTTTTACAGTCAAAATCAATGACTTATGAGTTTTAGGAGAGATCTTAACAAATTTATTTAAAATTTTGTATTGAAGGAAAGAAATTTATATTGAAGAAAAAAATTTGTGTTGAAGAACTGACGACCATGGAGAGATAATTTAACTTTAAAAATGAATAAAGAGGAATGATTTATGTTAAAGTACAAACTCAAATTCATATTAATAAAAATAATATGTGCAACTAATGAATCATTGCACACTACATCAAAAACTAATGATGTTGGCTAATTGAACTTAATAAAAAATTAAACCTTTTGCTATAAAAATAACATTTTGATGACACAGTATGATTTAAAATTACATATGGATAGAATAGTTATTTCAAGAAGATTCACATATATGTTTGGGAACTACTCCATGATTAAAATGACATCATAAAAAATTGGTAAAAGACAAACTATTTAACAGATGGCATCAGGAAAATACCTTCACTAAAGGAGTAGATAAAACTGTACCCTTACCACAAGCATAGAAATGTCAAAGATAAATCTACAAATAATAGAGAACCACAAAAGAAAATAACCTTTTAAGTAAAACTATGAGTAGAAATTATAAAGATAACACTAAAAATTAAATTTTCTTAAGCAAAAAAGAACAACTTAAGTATAAGTTTATGAGAAGATACTTACACTTCTAATTTAAAAAATAGTAATGGATAAAAATCCAAAATTTGCCAGGTTATCAAAAAAGGAAATGACAACACTCTAATTAGAAAAATGAGCAAAGGGGCGCCTGGGTGGCTCAGTGGCTTAAAGCCTCTGCCTTCGGCTCAGGTCATGATCTCAGGGTCCTGGGATCGAGCCCCGCATCAGGCTCTCTGCTCAGCGGGAAGCCTGCTTCCCCCTCTCCCTCTGCCTGCCTCTCTGCCTGCTTGTGTTCTCTCTCTATCAAATAAATAAAATCTTTAAAAAAAAAAAAAAGAAAAATGAGCAAGGAATTTGCAGAGGCAATTTATAGATAAGAAAAGCCCAAAGACGAGGAAGCTACAATACTTCGTTTCATC
>CM053609.1:104544074-104569767 GCA_028646535.1 Procyon lotor
ATGAGTTAAAAATAAATGAGCAAATTAATAGAGAGGGACCTAATGCAAGCCAATGATGAGAGTGTTTTATTAACAGAATCTGTAGTAACTCAGATTTATACACTTGAGGACCATAAGTAAGTGCATATAAACTAAAAGGATTTATTCTGCCTTATCCTAGCAAGTACAAATTACCCATTGACTCCAAGCAGAGAGGGGTGTGGTCAGAGTATGGGTGATAGCAATGTCATCATCAGGAGCTCTGAAGACTACATAAGAAGCACAATACCAGAGCCTATACAAGAGAAAGGTAGAGAGGTGCCTGGGTAGCTTAGTCAGTTAAGCATCTCTCTTCATCTCAGGTCATAATTTTAGGGTCCTGGGATCGAGCCCCATGTCAGGGGCCTTGCTCACTGGGTAGTCTGCTTCTCCCTCTCCCTCTGCCCCTCCCCACTGCTCATGCTTTCTCTCTCTCTCCCTTTCTCTCAAATAAATCTTTTGAAAAAGACACAGAAAGAGAGAGAGAGACATAGATAGAGAGACAGAGAGAGAGAAGTAGGGACTTATTAACATATACAGTGCTGTAGGAATGTGATGTAAAGGCACATCTTTTTCTGAAAGCAAAGATAAAGACAAACCAGTAAAAAGGAGGCTGAGGCACAACCTCAGCCATCATCCAAACTGATAACCTATGGCTGAATGGGGGGGGAGGGAGTGGGGTGGGTGTCCCAGGCTATTGAAATGTTCTCTCTGATATCCTTTCAGCTTGTAAATCATCTTGGTTAATCTGGTGACACTCAGCAGTATTATCAATCAGATAATATCAATTAGATTTAGATCTTTGCAGAAAGTGATAGATTTTATAAAGAATATTTTTTAAATTTTTCTAGAAGTTTAGGAGAAATAAGATTCACTTCTAAGCATTTTAGAAATGCAATGTACATTTTGCACATTTGCACCTGCTTCATTTCAGTATTGTCTGTCAACAAATGCATGCATCACTTAATCTTTAATTCCACCATCATCTATTAATTGTTTGGACCTGACACTCTACTGGGTGCTAAGAATAAGACTTTGAAAAATGTGTGGCTGCTTTTCTTGAGGAACTCATAGATATAAATATTTTATGCACAAAAATTAGAGCCAAAATTGTAAATGGAAAAAGAAAAAAAAACAGGGAAATCTCAGTAGCAGGTGAGGTGAAGGGACTAGGTAGATAGAATGGCATATGCAGAAACAGAAGTTTGAAAGGGTTTGGTTTGTTTATGGAATGTTGAGAATATTTTCCAGCAAGAAGTACCTGTACTTAAGAGGGAATCTGAAAAAGGGTATGGTTAGTGCAGTTAAGATGGTTATAAATGGTTTTTGTGGATGCCATCATCATGGATCTAAACCTCACTAGAAGAAACTGGAAGAAATGCCTTAGGTTTCAAGCAGAAAACGACATAATCTGCTTTACATTTTGAACAGTAACTCTGGCAAGGAACCCTTGGTAGGCTGAGAATTAGGGTATAGTATAAATATGGGCAGAGGGCCAAATAATAAGTGCATTTCATCTCTAGAGAACAAGAATATGCTCTTATTATTCTCCTGCTGACCTGTAGGACTCACTAACACATTATTTAAAAGTGTGTATTTTGAAATCAACTCGTATCTCATAGACATATCCCAAATCCTAAATATTTACTAAACCACTCTACCTCCATAAAAGGTTTTTTTTCTGTGCTCATCTATTATATCTATTACAGGACTTGTTTCTGCTACTACTTATTTATTTGACATTTTTGTATTGGTTTTAAAAAAGTTTACTCAATAATTAGGCTCCTGTGTTTGTTGTACAAAACCATTTTACTCTGAATAGGGCAAGGAAAAATTCAGAGGCCTGTGGCTACCTGGCAAATAGTTTTATTCTTTTTCTTAATTTTTGCACTTTTGCATAAAAAATAAACAACCACAGAAAAAGGTAGAGAGTCCTCAAAAAGAAGGATGGCTCGTCTTGGACCTGCTAAATCTGACAAAGTATATTGACGTAGAAAAATGGAGATGTGTTAGTTGCTATGCAGATTAACATTGTAGTATGCTTAAACTCCTGGAGAGTTTCTTTGCTATATAGAAGTTCAGCAAGACTTTGTTATTTTTTTTTTTCTTTTTAAGAAGAATGAATATTTTTACTTCTGTGTCTGCAAACTCACCTGCTATAGCTAGCTTATTATTTAGATGTAGACTTTGATTTTTTTTGCCACCCGTCTGCTCATTTTTTTTTCCTTTAGAATAGTTTGGGATGAGAAAAAAATGTCACCAATAAGAACAAATAAATATATGTATTATAGACCCTGTTCTAGGAACCTCTGGTGCTGTTTCCTTGTCTCTTTAATATGTCAGTATTATTAGATGATAATAATAAAATAGGATAGGTTATGTTACAAAATACTAATCACTTATGCCACTTTTTTAAAATGGAGTAAATTTATTTTAGAAATGGTGGAAAATTAGGGTTCCTGGGAGCTCAGTTGGTTAAGTATCTGATTCTTGATTTCAGTTCAGGTCATGATTTCAGCTCAGGTTCTGAGCTAGAGCGTGGTGTTGGGCTCTGTGCTCAGTGGGGAACCTGTTTTTTTCTCTCCCTCTGCCACCCTCCCCCTTTCCTCTCTCTCAAATAAATCAATGTTAAAAAAAGAAATATTGAGATTCATAATATAAAAACATTATCAATCTATTCTTTCCTCTTTGGCAACATGTTCTGTATAAATCATGCCTGTCTTGGTTTTATGTATTCATGTATCTTGCAAAGTAGAATTTTCTTTCACTTACCAATATCATCATTTTCTCACATTGCAAAAAAAATCTTAAAAGCATATTTTTAGGGATGCATATTATTCTATAACAATGGATGCTCTCATTTGAAAAACTTTATACCATAGAGGTTATGAACCTGAGCTCCAAAGCCAGATACCTGAGCTTTCATCACCACTATTGACATGTGAACTTGAAAAAATTCCTTAACCTCTCTCACTGTCTCAGTTTCTACATATGAAAACTAGGGATACAAACAATACCTACTCTGTAGGGTTGTTCTTATAATTATATGTACAGCAATTTAAACAATGCCTGGATATGATACATACTATATTAATACTACATATCATTATTATTTTTTAAATCCCATATTAATAGCTATTTGGATCTTTTCCAACTTTATGGACTTTTGAATATCAATATGCTTAACAAATTTGAATATAAATCTCTCGAAGAATATCACAGTCAAATGATATGTCATTCTGATACATACTGCAAAATCTTCTTGCAGAAAAGTTACAAAATTTACACTGCCATCTGTCAGCTTGGAAGAGACAGCTTGCTAAGCATTAAGATGCCTCTTAATTATGTACAATACATTTTATTGGTAGAAAAATTAGATATTTGTTTTACTCACAATCAATATTTTCCTTTTAAAAATGGCCCAATTATATCTTTCCTTTTTGAATTTTTCCTTTAGATATTTTTTAATGGTTTTAATAATCTATAGATGGTATTTAATTTATTTATTACAAAAATCATCCAGGTTTTTTTGTTTATATTTGAATGTCATGAGTAGAAATTATCTGCCTCATTTATACTTTTAGCTTGTGCACACTTCTTAATATTGTTTTCCTGATTTTATATGCATACCTGACACCTGTAATCATCATATTATTTTAGTTTCTTCATGTATTTTGTTTTAGACCATGTCTTGAAAGTACCATACATTTGCTTTGTTTCATGTTTGATCTGTCTTCTAATAGTGAAATTTAACTCACTCACGTTTATTGCTTTAGTTAACATATTCTTGAGTCTGTCATCTTTTTTCTCTTGATGTTATGTACTTTATTGTTCATTCCTGATCTCTTAATTTTGCAACATATAACTAATGACTATTTTTCCTCACCCCTACCTTCTTCTCTCTGTAAGAAATTATACCCATTAGTATAATGGTTATTATTAGTTATATCTACTTTTATCTAATTTCAAAGTCCATACTAAAACCCTATCAGGTCTTCTGGTTCAAAATAGTTTTGGCTAAAGCCTTTAGTGGAATTTCTTTAGTTTCCCACTAAAGTATTTATAAAAACTGGAAACAATCCTTGTCAGACAAAAGGATTCTAGAATATTTGAGGAATGTCCACTGCCTGTAGGAATTATATTCCTGCCACAGGTGTAACTCATGAACCAGATTGCTAGAGGAGGGGAGCTGGAAAGTTTTGCATCTCCTTCCATGTCTGACTGCATGAAAGCTCAGACCCTGAGCCACTGGGAAACTTAGATACAGCTGCTCATTGGAAATGGAGGAAAACATGAAAGACAAAAGCAGAGAGAGTGTTGCTCCTGTAGAAGAGAAAGAGCAGATGGTAAAGAAATTATCATTTACAATAAAGAAACAAATCTAGCCAACAGAACAGAGATGCTGCAGGGATTCAGACTGTCAGGAGTAGGGCTGTCCCAATTCCAGGCCCAAACAGTTTGATTCCCAGAAATTGAAGGAGGGAATGTTGGAGAGACCATAGGCATGTACAACTTTATGATGTTCCTGACAAATTTTTGCTATAGGAGTATAATAGTAGTCAATACTGACAATTACTGGACTTGAGGCTATTCATTCTCAAGTACAAAAATGCCTTGAAAAAAACACATCCCAATTTATCAAGAAGGAAACAAGATATGTTTTGATTATAATACATGTTAAGCAAATTGGCCTCTCAGAAATGTGTTCACTTGAAAAAATATGTTTTCTTGCTTCAGAGAGATGGAGTCCTAAAATTATTTAAAAGGTAAGTTAGGGGCGCCTGCTTCCCCCTCTCTCTCTGCCTGCCTCTCTGCCTACTCGTGATCTCTCTCTCTCTGTCAAATAAATAAATAAAAATCTTTAAAAGTAAGTAAATTAGCAAGGACTAGAGCTCTGAATATGAGGCTGTACATAAATTGTCATGGGTGCAAAAAATCTATTTGGAATGCTTTATTAACTTGGCATTGCAATTGATATAACACACACAATATCAGTGTATACCACTAAAACCAATAAGAGTTGCATAAGATATCAAATGTTGTGCAGATCTTTTTTGGGAAAAACTGGAAGAGGCAACTGCCTTTCCTTAAACCTGTGAATTCTCATGACTTCATGGAGCAAGTACATATCTCATGTGGTTAACCTCCAGGGTTTTTCATTAATGAAAGTCATCTTCAAATTTTCCATATTGGTTTGCTAAATATGAATCTTGTAGGGAAAAAAATGGATGATAGTGAGTGTGATGAAGATGGTAATAAGGTCTGCCATTTAATAAGACATATATGTACTGAGTTTTGTGATCAGTTATATATACTGCAAATTAAACCTCACAACAATGCTATTAATATCTCTATTTCATGGAAGGTGAAGAAAATGCTTGTGAGAGAATGTAAGTAATTCTCAGTGACACAGTTATAAAGAAATATAATTGGGAGTAAACACAACTACTTGACTCCCAACACCAGGATCTCTACCTCTTAGCTATAATGACACTTGGTACTATGCATATCATGTAGTTAGTTGGTCCCACCTGTTTGCTCTTTGTAAGGTTTGGTTATATTCCCAGAGAGGAGAGAATGCGTGTTGGCAGAAGTGGGCCACCTCCAGTTCTACAGGAAGGCATTTTAACTAAGTTACATCTCCAGTGTATTACTATTATGAGGTAGGTTTTTTTTACAAAAAACAAATGTACAGTTCCTTCCATTGTGTTTTCCTACACAAAGTATAATTATATTTCACTTTTGTTTCACTGAATCATAGCCAATTTTTTTAATCCCTTAAGGAAGACTGGAATGTTTCTAATGATAAGCTGTTAGGAAAAATTAGTTTTCTATCAACAATATCTTATTTGTATATAAGTGCTATGAATCAGCTCATTTACTGGAGTGTGAACCTGATTTGGAATGTTTCCTACCCCTCTGTCTTCTTTCTGGTCTTCACACGAATATTAGTGGCACTGCCTTGTATATTTTTCTTCTTAATGAAACATGATGATTGGAATACGTGAGTTAAAAATAAAACTATATAGGGGCACCTGGGTGTCTCAGTGAGACTCTTGGTTTTGGCTCAGGCCATGGTCTCATGGGGTGTGAGATTGAGCCCCAAGTCAGGCTCCATGCTCAGCAAAGAGTCTTCTTGAGATTCTCTCCCTCTGTACCTCCCCTCACTTGCGTGCATTCATACTCTCTCTCTCTCTCTCAAATAAATCTTTCAAAAAATTAGGAAAGTAAAACCAGAATGAATTATTTGTATTTTAATAGGAAAACCTGAAAAATTGTTCTGTAAATCAAGAAAATATACCTACAAGTGAGTATTTGGGGCCCCAAAGAGGGCTGGCAAAAGGGACAATTTGAAGCACGAGAATAATCTCCTTTATATATTTGTCTTAAATTCTACCTCCTTCTACGATTTATAACTCCATATGCTTTCTACCTATTTAAAGATTAGTAGAGAGAGAAAAGCCAAGAATAAATCTGTGTGCAAACTTCCTTATATCCAATTTTAGCCATTAGAGACAATATTATGGTCCCTTCTAGTTTTTCTGAACACATCTCTGGCAAAGACTGACAGGATATTTCTTCTCTTAAGGTAATCATAC
This sequence comes from Procyon lotor, assembly GCA_028646535.1. NCBI lineage: Eukaryota > Metazoa > Chordata > Mammalia > Carnivora > Procyonidae > Procyon > Procyon lotor. The sequence continues at coordinate 104,550,692 of CM053609.1, forward strand.
TAAGGTCCTGGATTTAAATTGTGTTGTGATATCTTAAATTGATTAGTATCTTTGAGTTGAGCAAGGCTAACCAAACTCATAAGAGATTACGAAGTAAACTAGAATTCCATTATATTAATAGATCTGTCAAAAACACTGTAATACTTTACTGGCTGACCCATATGTTTTCTTTCCTCTGAGAAAACTACTTAATTAACTAGTACATGATAAAATGATTGTTTATTGAGCATCATTTTAGATAAGAGAGAGTTGGTTAAATAATCTTAATGACTAAAATCCTGAAAAGCTGATGTATCTGTCTCTACCATTAAGTACTCTTATTCTTTTCCTAGGACTATTGTAAAAATATTACCACAGCCTGGGTAGCTTAAAATAATAGGAATGCATTCTCTAACAGCTCTGGAGGACAGAAGTCTGAAATCAAGGTGTTGACAGGGCCACGCCCCCTCTGGAGGCTCCCTTCCCCATCTCTTCCAGCTTCTGAAGGGCATGGGCATTGAGTGGCTTCCTTGGGTTGTGGCCACATCGCTCCCATCTCTGCTTCTATATTCACATCACTTCCTCTAGTGTTTCTGACTTCTTCTTTTCAATGTCTTATAAGGACACTTATTATTGGATTTAGATCCTATCTGAGTAATTCAGGGTAACCTCATGTCAAGATTCTTAATTACATTTCAAAGACCTTTCATTCCAAAGTCAGATTCACGGTTTTCAGGGGCAAACACTTTTTTTTTTTAATACAAAATATTTCATGAATTTGTGTGTCATCCTTGCCACAGGGGCATGCAAATCTTCTCTGTATCATTCCAGTTTTAATATATGTGCTGCCAAAATGAATACCGTAAACATTATTCTTTGAGGTCACCATTCAACCCACTACAGGCATCATCTACTTGAGAACTAGAATATCGAATGGCCATTCATCAAGGGGCTCTCTGCCTTTGCAGTCAACAGTATCAAGGATACATAGACCACGAACACCTTATTTTTCTTTGACTTCTTCCTTTTATCATTTTAAGTAGAACCTCTTATTAACTCACACGATATATTTTAGAAATTGACAGAGACATAGTATAAAAGAAAGTAAGTGGTATGAGATAAGTTTTCAGGGATAGAGACTAGGCAGTATGGTATCTTGGAAGCCATAGGAAAAATGTGAACTTTACTAAAAGTGTAGTGGAGGACTTCTAATTAATGAAAGCTATGTACATTTTTATCCACACTGATTTACGGGTGTCTTCATATGTATCTCCATATATGTAAATGTCCACACCCAAGAACACTATTTCTTGTCTAGAAGTAACACTGGAACTTTTAATACTGGACAAGTTGAGAATACCTCTCATGGGAGCTGATGCAAATAAGAAGATACATTTAGGGACTGGGTGGCTCAGTCCTTAAGTGTCTGCCTTTGGCTCCTGGGATCAAGGCCCACATCGGGCTCCCTGCTCATTGGAAAGCCTGCTTCTCTCTCTCCCACTCCCTCTGCTTGTGCTCCCACTCTCTCTGTGTTTCTCTCTGTCAAATAAATATGATCTTTAAAAAAAGGAAGTACATTTATATTGCTATTCCTACGTCTTAGAATTCTGTTTTTCCATTCCTCTTGCTAAGGTGCTAACTGAGGTTAAAGGATGAATAAGTCATCCCTGTTGCAGAGACAGAGTGAGGAAACCATATTAACATTTCCAGTTTTTCTACTGTTCTTTTTATTTCTGAACCTCATGTATTCTTCATTCTGCATTGCAGACCCCAGAAGGTACCAAAGCATCTTTACTCTTCCTCCTCCTAATTTCTTCTCATTTATACACATTTTTGTTCTTTTTGTTAGACCATCATTCTTTCCTCCTCTGTTAGTCTAATCCCAAACCATACTGTGACCGGTACAATCCACTCTCCTTTACTTAAGCAGCTTCTAGAATCCTATTATATCCCCCTACTAGTCAATGATAAATTAAAACAGAACAGTGTCTAACATCTATACCAGCCCTTTATTTCTCTGCCTAAATACCTAAATATTCATGTTCTTGAACTTCTCTTTCACTCACCACTTCACAAAATATACTGATTTCAGTGTTCATATATAATGTTAAGAGTTTATTTTATGTTACTGTTAAATGTTTGCACAGTTGTCTGAATTGAGCCTTCCATCTGGCTGCACAAATGAACAGACATTCCACATTATGTCAATGGGTTGTTTCTAATGACATATGCACTCAGATGGAATGTGAAAATGAGGCTGCAGAAAGTTTGACCCATATGTGCGAAGAGGAAGAACATTTATGTTACTATCATGATCGGACTATTAGGAGCATATAGTAGTTTTATAGGAAGTAGAAGATGCAAGCTCTGGCATTTGGGAATTTACAGAATAAATAAATGCACAGCACCAGAAATAAGAAATCATACAGAAGAAATTGGAGATATCTGAACATTTGTTGAGGTCAAGATGCTTGAATTATCTACTGCAAGAGGGATCTGAAGAGTTTTGAGAAATCACTATGTGTGTGTGAGATGATGGTTGGGGGAGGAGTTGTAGAAACTTGGCTCCAACACTAAAAACTGTATATCCCTGAGTTTCCTATTTTTTCAGCTGTAAAATATGGGTGCTGATATCTTCTCTTTCAGGACTACTATTAATATTAAATGAATTTGTGTATAGAAAATATCAGGCATATGGTTGCTTATATGTTAATTCTCTGCCATCTGCCCACCCTCAAATAGGGAAGTGGACTTAGTATCAATACTACAAATTCAGCATCACAAGGTGTCTGTCTTGAAGATGATTATATCAAGGTACCTATAGAAGCCATAGTTAAAATAATGACAAGCATCTAACAATTTAAAAGAGATGTCCATGCCTATAGAAATTCTAGTTTATTTTTTAATAAAAATTGTATTGATATCAGTAGAACAACGTACCCAAGTAAATATATTCAAATTTAACTTTGCAATGTCTTAATAAGGAAACTTTTGGGAAATATTTCAGTTTTTATTGTTTTTAGGGGATGGTGTCATTTAAGTGGTTCTTTCTTTTGTTAATGTTTCCTTAAAAAATTTAAACTGGTGATATTTTTATATATAATATTTATTAAGTTAAACACAGATATCAGGAAAACATATGGCATGCTGGTGACTAGACACTGTGTGATGTAATTTATATCCTTTATGGATATATGATCATATAAAATGGGATTTTGTGGGGGCACTTGGGTGGCTCAGTCAGTTGAGCACGTGCCTTCCGCTCAGGTCATGATCCCGGGGGACCTGGGATTGAGCCCCTCATTGGGCTCTCTGCTCAGCGGGGAGCCTGCTTTTCCCTTTCCCTCTGCTGTGTACTCTCTCTCTCTTCAATAAATACATAAGATTTTATGCATTTATTTTAAATTAATTAAGCTTACTAATCACATAAGAATACTGAAATTATAAGGTCATGATATCTGAGATGCATTATATCTTTTCTTAAGTTAAAGAATACAGTATCCTGGGGAATAAGTATATGAGATTGTATGGAGGGAATGAGAGGTATAAAAGAGCATTATGTAAGTACAGACAAAAAAACAAATTGGAGATTCCCTGTATGACCTAACTAAAAGAAATTGAAATACATTTATATGACATTAAGATGAAGATGAAGGCATACTTGCACTTTTATAGTGTTTCTCCTACTTACCAACACATCTGTGGCCTTAACCGAGACTTCAGAAAATTTTGTTGTTCCAAAAATGAAACCCTATTCTATCATCTGTAAAGTATTCTCGGTTATTGTTACAAGTCTCTAAACCAAATGATTGCTTGCTGTCTCAAGCAATCATTTGCCTATTTTAAGCCTCAGATTCTTCAGCTTTAAAATTGGGATGATCTATTAAAATTGTATCTCAAAGCATGAGGGTCAAATAATTTCATAGTTTGGTATTAAACCTAGTTATTCATTTATTCAAAATAAATATCTTTTCTCCTCCCTATATCAAATCTAATCTAAACTCCACAGAAATGAGCTGAGGCTCAAACATGTGTCATATAGTCATTGATCCATTTTTATGAAGTGGTCTGTATGGCATCTTCAGTGTGAAATCAGCCATGGGAATAACCCAATATATCATATTGGAACTTCACCAACATCACAGTGCATGGTTGGAGTGATATTTACCTTGATCACTGCCTACTTGTATTGTGCTAAACTGTGCATAGATCTCATAATTTTGAATTTCTACAATAGAGAAATATTATTTCATGTGCTTTAGATTAACATAAAGGAATTTATTATAACAAAAGCAGGGGCTAATAATGTTTATCTGGAGGTGGTTCAGAGGAACCACTGATGGGGAGAATACTTTCCAAGTTCAGAATGTCTTGCATGTGTTTCACAGTTATAAAAGTAACTTTCCAAGGAGTCATGACCCCAAATGCATCCATTCCTGAGAATCAGTACTCAGTGATGGTATGTTATACCATTTAGTTGTGATGGGACAGAAAATAGTTAAACAACCATTAATGTAAAAAGCATCTTTTTTTCATAAAAAATTACTTTATCATTTTTTATGTAGCTTCATATAGCATGGTTTCACCATTTCTTGATTTTTGTTTTGTATAAGTGATATTTTTTACACCCTACTACAATCACCCACTCACAGGGATTCTATTCTAAGTTGCATCAGACCTGCAACACCTACAGAAATCTGTTTCAAACACTCTTTTGGTATTTTCTCTTACTGCTCCAGCTCCCTTACTGCCCACTCGGACCCTAACCTCATCAAGACTACCATCCATGAACTCTAAGATTTCTCTCTCTCCTGTCTTTTCTCTCCAGGTTTCCATATCCTTACTCAGGCTAGAGCCCATATTTTAATATTAGAGAAACTGGAATGTACCTACTTTGAATAAAATAAATAAATTGAAAACTTAACTTTTTCTTTTCTCTCTCCTCCTCCAAGAAGTTCTTGCTTGACAAACTTATGTTATGATCACATAAAGCATCAGAACATTGATGGAAAGTTGTTTTCTACCCCTTAGGAATCCTATTTCACATCTCTACTGCCTGGTGCCAGCATCCTGTGTCATGACTCCTTTGTGGCTTCATTTGAGTTTCCCTGTGAGGTAAATAACTCTAGTTTTTTTGTTTGTTTTTTCATGATTAAATATAGCTTGTTGTTGCTTGTTTTTAAAATTCTTTTCACAGAATGTATCTTCTTTTTTCTATTCTTTTGGGTAGGATGCATAAATATCTTTTTGTTGTTAAAGCTCAGTAGCTTAAGTAGTATAGACTTGGTATTAATGTTGAAGACTTTTACATCAACTTTTTTTTCTTTTTTCAATTTAATTTTATTTTTTCAGTGTTCCAAAATTCATTGTTCATGTACCACACCCAGTGCTCCATGCAATACGTGACCTCCTCAATACCCACCACTAGGCTTGCCCAACCCCCCCCACTTCTCCTCCCCTCCAAAACCCTCAGTTTGTTTCTCAGAGTCCACAGTCTCTCATGGTTCATCTCCCTCTCCGATTTCCCCTTTTTAAACACATTTGATACTTTGATATGATGATTGAAACCTTCCTTCATTTCAAAAAATTCCATAACTGATGTATTCCAGTTTTGTTTGATTTTCTGTTTTATGACACCAATTATTCTTATATTGGATCATTTTGGAAATTTTTCTATTTCTAATAGGCTGCATTCACATACTTTAATCTATTCATAACTTTAATCTGCTTTCACTACTTTTAAGAGTTAATAATATATAAATTGATTTTTAGGCCCATGTATTCTCTTTCTTATTATTTCTAACTTATATGTTAGTATTATAATGATGATATTTGCCTTTAAAAATGTTCTTTGTTTTCAAATCTCCCTTTTGTCTCATTTTATTTTCTTAACTATAGTTTAAGCTCTTGTTCTATGAATGTATATTCTTATTAACTAGTTATAAAGCATGAAATGATCAAGAGGATTTACCTCCTGTTGCTTGTGTTTTATTTTTTCTAGAACAAGTATTTTTTTTCTTCCTTCTTTCCAATTTATCAGGATCTGATACTATAGTTCACAGAGAAGAGAAGTGACCTTTGACCCGGGGGAATACGGTCATAATTAGTCAATCAATGAAAATATGTCAGAAAAGGGAGATTTGAACAAAGATACAAAATGAGAGTCTGCTATTTTTTGTGTCATGGCCACTCTTGTGTGAGGAAAATGGAGGATTCGACAGGAAAATCCAGTTGAAATAATAACTCTTTCCTGTGAAAGATTTTTTTTAAATTTCTCTCTACCTGGAAGGTGATATAGATATATATCATTTTTCTGGGAGGATTGGTGAGGCTATGGATCATTTCTCCAACTCTGTGTTTAACTGTTTGGCTTTCATTTAGTCTTGTTAGCAAGGGGCATTATGAGAATTGTCAGAATTTTGTCAACCTTTTAGTATGGTTCTGTGAAATTGCTCTTTGCTATATTTGTATGTATTGTAATTTATTCATTTATTTATTTATTTTTTGGTCATCATCTTTAGGTATGGTGTAGGAGATTGTGCCCCTTTTCTCAGTTGGTTGCTGATGTTACTTTTTCTGTCCCTATTCTTATATACATCAGGGTAGGACGTGATCCATGGAATTTCTATCTTCCAATTCATGGTGAAATCTGCCTGAATAATGTTATTTATTTCCCCAATATAAATAAGTGTCCATTTTCTCTGCCACTTTGTAGGTTGACTGTCTCCATATGTTAAGAAGGATTGCTTATTTATCTATTTCTTCAGCCCTGACCCCTTACCTCATTAAATCAGTCCCAGCAATTTTTGAGCACAAAGTGCTGAAAGAAAGAACGTGCTTTGAAACTTTCTTTCCTGACTTCATAGTTTAATACTATTTCCAGCATAGGCCCAGGGGCATTGCAAGAATGTGAAAGCCAGAAACCATTTAATTAAAAAATTTCCTTGAATAAAAGCCTCCAACCACTGCTTGACATTGTTAAATGCTTTTTCCTAGATCTGTATTGAGGTGTCATGGACAGAAATGAAACATGATAGCATAATTTAAGGTTTTCTATTTTCCATAATTTGGTTTGCACAGCAGATTTTATAGACAGAGGTTAGTTATCATAAGACACCTTTACTTACCTTGGCTTGATGAACAAATTCTATTTTTCTCTAAAAGAAAAACCTGGGCATGGTGGACAACATGCATCTATGGTTTGCATGATAAATGGAAAGTCAAATATAGAAATATCAACAGCATCAGATACTATACACACTTATACTCTTCCTTAATAAGCATATTATGTGTGTATAATGGTCTATGAATTGATAAATACTGAATCATATTCAAGCCATTGAACATAATGAACAAATTCTTCTGAAAGGACCATTTTATGACCTACTGTGGAAAATTCCTTAAAATGTGGATACTTCAGGAAACAGTTCTTAACTAGTTTATGGAGTTTTAGAGTAAAAACATCACAATAATTACTATTAATACCTACAGCTTCTAACTAAATTATTGAGCACCTAGTATACAAAGACAATAGAGGTATGTTTGATGAGATATTAATGAAACCTTGTTCTGCTCGTAATTGCAAACACTATTATGAAAATATTGCACCAATCATGACCTTCAAAAATATAAAAGAACCTCATAAGAAGTACCATATAAAAATGTTATTCCTTTTGAAGTAATTATGCCATTTTTTTTCTGAGGTCTTTGAAAATCTTTGACTCTTGTCTCTACCTCCATCTCCCCCCAAGTTCTGGAAATTATCTTTTATCATATCCTTTTTATTTCTAAAAAAAACTACATAAGTGTTTGACTTTTAATATTAAGATAACATAAATTCAAGGTATAGTTTTAGTTAAACTCTCTTCTCACTCCATTTAGGCTCTCTCCTTCTCTCTCTTTCCTTTCCTCTCTTTTTATTAAGATTTAAGACCAGTTGACAGAAAAAATTAACAAAAACTCCTTTTGTATCAATCAACACTGTTTAATTTTAGTAAATTTTAAATCATTTTAGTAGCAAAGTTATTATTGAGTAAGGAATAAAGACTATAAATGATTCAAGCTTTATACCTGCTCCAGGTATAACATTGATTATTCCTTGCTGAAAAATATTTACAAGATTAAAATGGTCTGAAAGGCTAAAAAATCCATCTAGCTTTTCTTATTACCTACTCTTACAAGACACCAACACAAGTGAATTAATGTTGGTTACAAGACAATAATTACATTTTTATAATTTTTTGTAAGAAGTCATTACATTTGTAGGTTTTGAAAACCCATGGAGTAATTTAATTACAGGGAGCTTTTTTGGATTAGGTTTCTAGAATGAACTTTGGTAAAAGAATAGGACAAGGTTTCCTAAATTGATGGGGTGTTACATCTAAATTCAGATATTGCGATTGTAATTTAATGGAAATAAATTTTTTAAAGTGAGATTTCAGAACATATATTTAGGACTGTCACCACTTAGTAAAATCTACTTTGGCTATTCAATGAACAAACCTCCTTCAAATGGACTTACAGAACTTCCTGATGTTATATTTTATCCTCAGGGAAAACTAGTTCAGAGAGACTCCATTTAATTATTTGGTCTGTAGTATTCTGGACCTACTCATCCCTTCTTTCTCTTTTTGGAGAGGCAGTGCATGCATTTCAGCTCTACCTCCAACCACATGGACAGCAACTAAAATAAGCTCCATGTATTTGTTTTGTTTTTGCTTTTCATATTCATAGTTTTTGATAATATGTTCATGGTTTTTTAATAACAAGAAAGGCACTTTCCATCATAGTTTATCAAAGGTCTTTATTGTACCTCGTCTCTTTGTCCTAATTTCCTCGTGTCATAAAAATTAATATTCACACAAACCCTTCATATATCACTCATTTTCTGTGTATTTTGGAAAGTTCTTTTGGAGACTCAGTCACAATAAATAAATCACAAAATTTCCAGACCCTGAAAGGTGTTCTGATTTAATTTAATTAGATGAATTATTTAAGAAGAACATCCTTTGATGTACTAATGCTGCTTCTGGAAATTCCTGTGCTAAATCTGGTAGCAGAAACATCTTTGTAACTTCTAAATTAAAATAAAAAAGCGAGAAAGAAAAACCTACACAAAATCAAACATCACAACACTCCTTAAATCTAACATTAAATCAATGCATTTCCCTAATGAGATTGACTAAAACAAGACAAAATGTACAGCTGTTTTGGCTTCAACAAGAAATAATTATAATAACAATGACTCACATTTATTTTATTCTTTATGTTTTACAAAAACCTTTAAAGAAAATCTTGTGTTTGATGTTGGGAAAACTCTGTGAGATCGGCATTATTAAATCCCAAATTGACAAATGAGGGCATCGAGCCTAAGGAAGAGCAAGCAATCTAAGCTCATAGAGAGAAGCCTGTGAGGCTGATCTAAATAGCAATAGTTAGTGTTTCCAGAAACTCAAAGTTGCTGCTTAATTTATTGATGTCTTCCATAAATGCGAGGTATTAGTCCTAGCAATTGATGCAACTTCTGAAAATATTATTGTATCTTCTTTTAATGCTCCCTTAAGTTATCACTGTGAAGGAAGCATGCTTAGATGTTTTTCATGATTTCTGCTCCCTGGTTTGTACAGCCTGGGTAACCTTCTTCATTGAGGGCAGAACCTGTGCACATGATACAGTATTTTCACGTGATGTTATATGGCAGAGGGCAGATCATCCTGGTGCAGCCTGGCCTAATCACATGAACCTTGTATGTAGAGAGCTTTCTCTGACAAGTTGCAGAGGAAGGAGTCAGAAATACATTCCTGCTTGCCTGATGGAAAGTAAACTTCCATGCTGTGAATGAACTGTCTAGGGGACCCATTTGGTAAGGAATTGGGGGCAGCCTGTAGGAAATGACAATGGTCTCTGACTATAGCTAGCAAGGAAACAGTGACCTCAGTCATAAGAGGCAAGGAGAAGAATTCTACCAATGAGGGAGCTTGGAAAAGGACTCCAAGCTTCCCATGTTTGCTGATTTGTGTCTTCATTTCATTTTTTTTCCCCAAATATATCTTCATTTCAGCCTAGTGAGACCCTGAGCGGGTGATTCAGCTAACTCATACCCAGACTCCTGATGCAGAAACGTTGAGATAATTAATTTGTGTTGCTTTAAGTTGCTGAGTTGTGGCAATTTATTAAAAGGCAGCCATAGAACACTAATACAGTCATCTTTCCTGATGACATTGGTATGCACATCAAGAGCGGTCTGATTTCCAAGTGACTACAGGGTTCAGTAGAGATCTAAAAAGTCAAAATTAAGAAAATATTAAACTAGATGGAGATTACATTTATTCTCTTTTTTCCAGTTTTACTGTCATAGGGCACTTTTTTATGGACAAATTTCCTAAAATTGTACAAATAATTCTAAGTATCTTCATCTAACAATTACTTCAACATTGATAGAAAGCATCCCCTACTCTTTCTGTTACAAATTCCCTAAAGAATTTCCTTTCTCTTATTGTTTTTTTTTTCTCTAGGTATTCCTGTTATGTTTCTCTCTTCAGTAAAGATTGATAATTGGACAGTTTTACCTTCCATATTAGGTTGAATGATATTCTCCTGTTTCCAGCACACACATTACTTTGGTTCATTCTTGTTATGTGTAATAACCATTCAGCATTTCCATAATGTGCAAACAAATGGGAGCATAAATGGTATCAGCCTGTAGTAGCTCTGAGAACAGGAGTCACAGAATCAACACTTTCTCAAACTCCTGCTGTGAATTTGAATACTGAGGTTATGCAGGATGCTAAACTGATGGGAAACTTCTTGCACCTTAGAGAACTGGAACTCAGGAGCACTGCAAGGCTTTTGTAGAGATTTTGTCCATGTAAAAGAATGCTAGCTTCTTCTATCATTATCATAACTTGATAAATTATAGAATGGATTGGTAGCTTGGTTTCACATATGGAACCAACTCTGCTTAAGAGGTAATGGTAGCCAGTTACTCTCTGATGAGAAGGATTCTGAGGCTAAAACCTGCTTCTGTGTGAATGAATGTGGTGATTGACCAATAATGTCTGCAATGGTTATGACATAGAATGCTGTTCCCACCCACATGAATTACATGCATAATAACCCTGAAATAAATATTCATCCATAAAATTAATTGAAAATATGAAGCATATTAAAGATTTTGAGAAGCAAAATCATGTAATTGAGGGAAAAATTCTCATGTTTTAGCTTTATGTTCTTTATTATCTATATGTATCTGAGTCATTGGATATTTGGTCTTCCTTAGGCAAGTGTAAACAGCCACACAGTTTCCTCATTATATGTCATCCTAAGATTTACTCAGATGTTGGAGAAAAATTTAAATTCCAAAATAGCTCCCCACCTTAAAATTGATATTTTATTTTTCCCAACTTGGTAACCTTTTGTATCTTGTAATGTCTTAGATACTGCATAAAGTGTTCTCTTTATCTTTAAATAGTTTATTTATATGACAATGTCTGGGAGCCTACATTTGAAGATTGGTGCCTGGGGAATCAAAATGTAATTATCATCCATCATCATGTGCAACTAACTCTCCACTCCACTTCTACTCTATGTGCTTAGGAACTGTATAGAAACATCTAAATGACAGCATTTACTTTACTTTTCTACATTGTGGAATAGGACTAATTTCAAAGCTATTTACTTTTCTTCTATTCATAGAAAGGGAGTGGGAGTTTGGTGCTAATTTAATGGTATCTGGGTTGTGAAATTCTTCTAACATCCTCATGTTTCCTGGAGAAAATAAAAAATGGAAGTTAATTATGCTACTTTCTCAAAAAGCAATTGATGAAACCTGTAGGTGGTTGGTAGTCTCTGGGGCTGGGAGGCAACTACCTCTTAGCCAGAGCTGCCCAGCATCATTAACATCAGAATAGCATTGGGAAGGCACAGTCTGGGATTTTAGTGAGGGATTTTACTCTTATCCAAGATAACTTTGACCAAGGACAACCAATTTAACTGGGAGCCTAGGTAGCAGGAAATACTTTATCCTATACCTACACTTCGGGACCTCATGTCCTCTTCTTCTGGTCTCAACGACATGTTATGAAACTAAAAAGAAATAAAGTAGCCATAGTTCTGATGTACAATGTGAGATTCTACTATTAGTCTTCAGCCTAAATACATCTGTGTTTCTCATAGGCAGAGATAAGATCATTATATCACACAGACAGATACAAAGAGCCTGAGGTATTGACAGAGAGAAATAGCTACTTATATTCTATGATTTGACAGAGCACAGGAAGACCCTCTTCTAGAAGAGTTAGCATTTACTCAGTATTTATTATTTGCCAGCCTCCATGCTAAGTCATTTGCATGCATTATACCATTTAATTCTGAGAGCAACCCCATGAGGTAAGTAACATTTTTACCCCCATCTTTAAAAGGGAAAAATGAAGGTCTCATGGCCAGTCAAGCAGAGAAACTGAGATATATATACCAATCTCAATCCACTCTAGTTCACTTTCAGTGAGTCACAACTCAGAAGTCGGGAGGGGCCAGCAGGAAACAGAGGTGCCTGATAAAAGCAGCCCAAAGATGTTTGTGTTGTATTGCAGTATAATTTACTGCCTAGGTATATTATCTTTTAAAATATAGCACTGACCAAACAATTCCCTAAGGGATAATGACCACTACTTACCAATTTCTGGCATTTTCTCTAGGTAATAATCAGTGTAATACTACTAAAACAAATTTAACCCTGTATTTCTTCTGAAACCCTCACTGGGCTTAGCACCCTGTTTGAGATTAAATATGTAGGCAGTTGCCTTTCACAGAAGTCCCTCCCAGTGTGGTCCTGAATTATCTCAAATCTCCTACCCACTTGGCAAGACAGCCTATCCTCCAACCATGATAAGCATCTGATAAGCATCTTGACTCTCTCTGATTAACTCTTTCCTTTAATATTCTTGTGTCTCTCCAATTTCTGTTCCCTCTACCTAAAATATCCTTCCTTTATTGCCACCTGCATGATGCCTATTCATCCTTTAAGATGCAAATAACATATCACCTGAACTTTTTAACTGTTTCCAACTCATTAAAAACACTGTGTGCAGTTATTGCTTAACCCAGTATGGTGAGTGTCATTCTAGAGTACAGACAATATTGGTAGGCAAGTACAGACCCTCTCTGTCTGCCCTGAGAGCAAGCATTGTTTGAAACAGTTTTATCTAAGGAATTTTATCTGAAGAAGTATTTGAAGAATAAATAATTGTGATTCGCAATCAACTTGTCTTAGTTTATCTATTCGAGAAAAAGAGCCTTTGTTTCCCTAGAAATTCAGTAGATTAATTTATCTTTTTTTTTTTTAAGATTTTATTTATTTGACAGACAGAGAGAGATCATAAGTAGGCAGAGAGGCAGACAGAGAGAGAGGGGGAAGCAGACTCCCTGCTGAGCAAAGAGCCCACAGGGCTCCATCCCAGGACCCTGAGATCATGACCTGAGCCAAAGGCAGAGACTTTAACCCACTGAGCCACCCAGGCGCCCCTAATTTATTTTTAGTACAGTGAGCATCTTCATTTATGCATCTCTACAGTATAGCTTTGTGGCTTTGAGGACTACCATGTATATTTTTTCTTATCTTCTATATATAAGTTGAGATGAAAATGAAACTTTATCTAAAGACGTGAAAAACAGTATGATCTCTGTTTTGTGCTCTATTTTCTCATCAGTTTGTTGAACAAAATGACATTTTACATTTTTCCTTTATAGTTAGAATAAAGTGCTGACCTTTTGTATATGGCTTAGAGAGTCTTGTGTAAATATAGTCATTGCTCTACTGTAAATCACAGTATATGGCATACATTAGAAAATTAATTATTTCTGGAAAAACTCAAAACCTTTATTATATAAAGACACACCTACCAACTTAGAGAAAAATCATCTACTAGCCACGCATACACATTGAAATGGATTTTGCACAAAGCTAAACTTGTACATCAGCCAATATTTGCTCAGATGTTTTGTTTTACTTTTGTGTGCGGTTCTGCCCTCCCACCCAGCCCTGCCCCACTGGGAGAATGAGGAGGCGTAGGCATGAGGGGATAAAACAGAGAGAGGAAGAAGATAAGGTGATAGATATTAGTATATTGTCTGTCATCTATTTATATGAGCTATCTTGTTGAACAAACCTATTTCAAGAGATTTAATCATAGAGCTGCCATATTTTTTCCTTTCATAGTTCTTAAATCTACCTGGAGTGAAGTATTTTTTCCTCTGCCCCATGGATAAAAATACAGATGGTCATCCAACTTTCCTTCGTGCTTCCTTATTTATTATTTTCTAATTTTCTGTTTTGAAGTAATTTCAGTTTATAAAATCGCAAGCAATACTTTACAAAACATAAATATTTCTCAGGTCGCTTTAGAGGAGTTTGGGTTTAATAACATTTTAAAATGACCAATTTTGTATTATGGAAACATGGACTTTGACTTAAGTTAAAATGAGCCTGATAAGCTCAGACCTGGTATAAGTTGGAAGTCTGTAGACTCAAAGATGAAGAAAACTGGACTCTTCTTCCTCCATTAAGCACCTCTACTCCTCTAGTCCTATCTTGTTAACTGTGGTTTCTGACATTTCAGGCTTGGATTATAGGAGAGGAAAGCCCTTATTTTTCTGACCGACACATGAAGGTTCAATTTTGGTGCTCTGATAATGGCAGGTGTCTCAGATATATAAAGTTTACTTTGCCTTAAGCTTCTTCATGGATTTTCTAGAGAGCCAGTCATTTCTCTCCATGTTATTGTATGTCCTTGCCTTACAGAGGTTTGGTTACTAAGGAAGAGAGGTCAGTTCCCATGAGTTCTTACTCTTGGGTCAGTCAGTCCCTAGACATCCAGCAGTGTTTTCAGTATCATTCTATTGACTCTGTTCAGCCCTCCCAGAGCCCTTTAGGACAGGCTCCACGACCACCTCTCTGTGGGTCTGTCTCTCACAGATGGCTCTCCTCTTGTCCAAGTAGGACTGACATATACAGGATAATCTGTTAAACTAGAATTTCAGAAAAGCAAGAAATATGTTTATAAGTGTGTCCCAAATGTCATATGTGACATATAAAACACATATTCTTTATCTGAAAAGCAAATTTTACTGGCCCCTATAAATTTATTTGCCAAGTACGACAATCCTCAGTCTAAAATATATATTCACACAATCTTTGTCCTAACTTGCAGCATAGGCCTGAGACAAATATCTTTCCATCTGTTTCACCATCAGCATATAACCCACCCATCTTTCTACATTAGATTTCCTAGACAGAAGTCAAACACCAGAAAAAAGTAAAAGACACAAGGGTCTCCAAAGGGAACTTTTAAAGGACTTCTCTTTTTTGAGTTGCAGTCAAAAGAGAAGGAAAGGAAAGAAAAACATCTGTCTTAGCACTGAGAGCATATCAGCAGCTTTCTCTAATGATCTGTAATACAGAGCACAAATTGGTGGTTGCCAGAGGGGATGGGTGTAGTGGATAAAGGGGATTAAGAGGTACAAACTTCCAGTTATAAAATAAGTAAGTCAGGGAGATGAAAAGTACAGCACAAGGAATACAGTCAATAATATTGTAATAACATTGTTTGGTGACAGATGGTGACCACATTTATCATGGTGAGCGTTGAGTAATGTATGTAATGTTGAATCAATATGTTGTACACCTGAAACTAATATAATGTTGTATGTTAATTATAGATCTAATACTCCTAATAATTTAAAAATCGAATCTCAGCAATCTAATAACGCTAATCTTCAGCCTCTGTGCTTTATTTACTTTTGATGTGAGTGAGAATTAAGAGACACATGACTGGACTTTGAACATATCCTTTGTAAATCCAGCATTACAATCGTTTACCTCACTTAGGAATGTTGACTCCTGTCTTGGCTCCTCAGATAAAACCTGCATTTTAGTATCCCATCTCACACACACACACACACACACACACACACAGACACACACACACACACAGACACACACACACATTGTTAACAGTTCTACTTACTGGTTTAAAAATAAATATGTGTTATTTTCTGCTATATTTGAATGATTTTCACAGTGATTGCATACTACTTTATTATTTTAAAATAGTATAAGTTAAAAATAAATTCTAAAATAAATGTTAATATATGTTAATATATAACTATTTGAAACATTTAGGAATTATATATATCTGTAGATTAATGTTTCAAATAGTTATATATTAACAGTGGGATAGTGAATTCATTTTATTTTTCTTATATTTTAATTTGTATTCTTAAAAATAAGTACACATTGTTTTTATAATTAGAAAAAAGTCAAAATTATTACTGGCATGACATAGAATGAATTAAATCTCAAAATAACCAAGAATCTACTATAAATTGTAACACCGTATGACTGACAATGGTAATTTACTTTACTGAACTTAACGTTCAACACACATTTCTCTTCTGAAGGGATGGATCTTGCAGTTCCTTCTTTACAAAGTTTCTGTGGAAAAAGATTATGGAAAAGTCTCAGTCTTAGAACAAATTTATGTATTGGACTTCTTCTTTCTTAGTTTCTTTTTCCTTTCCCAGAGTCGCTGAAATTGTTCTTCTATTTAATACAAAAGTTAATCTTTTTTCATTTCAATCTGTAATACCTTTGCTTTTTCACAAATCAAACCTACACAGTCTGCTATTGAACTGGAGAAAACATTACCATGAGCAGTGCAGTTAGCTGCCTTTAATGACTCTCCAGTCATGGGAGTGATTAAAATGAGTTAAAATGGGTAGAGAAAGAAGCCATTGGCCTTTAATAGCTCCATATGCACAAAATAGCCTCATTATAACTTGTAAAACAAGTGGTTCCATTCTAGCCATTCAAATAAGAAATGAAGATATGTAGATCTATCAGTCATACTGTCTAAAAATGAAGCATATTATTGTTGATAATAAAAGATTGACCCAAGTTCTGGGCACAGAAAGTAAGATTTTAAAAATATTCTAAATCCCACATCATGAATTATTATTGATCCTATTAGCAAAAATGGCAAAATGACCCTGGAAAGTTATTTACTTTGTATACAACCCTAATATGAAACCTGGAAAAGATATTAGTTTTGTTTAAAATTTAACTCTTGAATCTCCCAAGATTTTTATTCTGGAATTTTACATGTACACCAACCTCAATTATTTAACTTTGACTCAATCCTCTGGTCATTGGTCATTCAATACAAATCAGAGACAACAATGGCTGTTCTCCAAAACCTAAATGTAATCATCTTGAATGCTTTTTACAATGATCTCTTTGCCATCTTAGGTAGGGATTAAACCAGAACGATTTCTTATAACCATGAAAAAGCATGAATGTATAATGGTTCCAGAGGCAAAAGCAAGAGAAACAAGGGCAATATTTTTCTGCCTTTTTAATTTCAGTTGTAGGGAAAAGACAGGTAGCATTAAGAAGTGTCCTCGACAGAAAGAACCAGAAATGGAATAATAAGGTCTGTCTGTATTGCTCACCACCTGCACGCCTGGGCCAGTTCATTCATTGTCTGAACTTTGGTTGATTGTTTTCTTAAAAATGGGGAAAAAAAATAAGAACACCTACCTTACTCTCTTGAGTTACAACTCTTACAATGTCTTGAAAAAACAGAGTAAATGATAAAACACTACATAAAACATCACTACATAAAACATCATATTATTATTATTAATTATTATTAGTAATAATAATTATTAATATTATCATGTTTTCCAAAAAGAGCCTCCTTCCAGTTTTATGGTCACAGATAGTAGGCAAAATAACACTGAGTCTCAATAATTGAAACTACTTATTCAATACAATGTGAGGAGTCATCAGCAATACCTTTTCACAAATTGGTATGACATCTTTGAAGTCATATTATCAATGTCTCAAGTTCTACCAGAAGACATTTATTTCTCTAGTACCTATTTATTTCCTTGGGCCAACTATTTAAACCTCCCTTTTCCTGTAAGGGCACATATGATTGGGAGTTGGCAGCTGTTTACTACTTACTGAAATAAGGCCTAGCAGAACTTTAAACCAGATAAGTTTTAAAAATGGAGATCATGAGAATAGCCTAAGGATCCTGGGTGTCTGGTGAGAGGAGGACAAAGGAGGACTATAAAATGAGGACAAGAAAGCAACATGATGTCCAAAAAGAACATTGATTTGGCATCACCAATTGGATATATGTACTTGAGTAAGTCATTGAATCTCTTGGAATTTTAAATTTCCCACCTGTGCAATACGGATATGAATGTATGGTTTTTTGTTTTTGTTTTTGTTTTTTTTTCAAAAAAAGGGGGGAGGGCTTTAATATAATTCTTAAAGTGCTTATAAAAACTGTTTTCTGTAACATGGAACAAGGTACTTAATAAATTCTGATTCTCCTTCCCCCAATAAAAAGTATAGTTATGTTTACTTAAGATTAACTTCCTTTTTATGATTTTACTTGGAACCCAGCCAAAAATTTCAATTATTTGAAAGCAACTTTTTTTGCATGCTATGGGTTTTCATAGCTAAAGTTTCCTATAACTAAGTTTCATCTACTTTTATCTTTCATAAATGTATGTATAATAAATTATATTAATATCACATGGATATTATTTGGAAGATGTAATTAGCATTTACAACATGGTTGAAGATTAGGGTTGATGTCTTACAGACTCTGAAAGGTATTGTATCATGTAAGCCCCAAATAGATCATCTATGCAATGTGAAGTGATATCTTCATAGGGAAAAAAAAATTGTAGAGTAAGAAAAGCATAGACTCATTGTGTCTTATGGAAGACAGCTTTCCCTTATGTTACTAGACATTGTTATTATGGGTCATATATACTTGCCAAGTGTTGAAAAGTTCAGATAATTATCAGTGGCTCTTAACAGGTACCATTTATTTTTCTTCATTATGTTCTTAGTGGAGGTCATTTCATTAATTTTTCAGCGAGTCTGCTAACTCTGTTGGCAGCTTTTTCATTTGTGTATATATATATTAAAGATTTTACTTTTATTTATTTGTCAGAGAAAGAGAAAGAGAGAGAGAGAGCACAAGCAGGCAGAGAGGCAGGCAGAGGCAGAGGGAGAACCA
>CM053609.1:104570267-104613911 GCA_028646535.1 Procyon lotor
AAGTAAAGTGCTTTCAAACCAATAACACATTATATAGCTTATGAGTTATTATTATTATTATTTATTGCCCATTTTTTTACAATCTAGGTCAAGTCTGATTTCTTCCACAAAGCCTTTTCTCACTAGCTGAGGTCACTGCAATCAATCCGTTTCCTAATATCCCATAGGAGATATGGTACTTCTTTTTTGCATCTTAGTATGACTCGTGACCCAAAGCAGAGTGCAGCTTCAGCCGGACGGAAGGCCAAATGTCATTTATCTCTGAATCTCTCAGCAAGTCTGGCATAAGGGCTCACACAGAGAGAGATGAATGTATACTTGTTGATAACCGTGTGCAATACCCAGATGCAAATTAAGATCTTTCAATAAACAAGTTACTCATTTACACAGTTTATTTGTTCCACTTCTATACGGTCTCTCTCTCTCTTTCAAATTTCAGGAAGTTTTTCATGGAAAACCAGTACCCAAATACCAAGAATAAAATGCACCTGCTCTCTGTGTGATGTGCCAGACACGAATGCAATTTTAAAGTTCTCTTGTACCATTGCTTCAACATCTGTTCTTGTTCTAGTTACAGATTCTACCTAATATCACACAGTTTGTGACCTCATGTTTTTCTCCTCAACCCGTGCTTTCCAATGCCAGTGTGTGGAATGAACTGATCAGGTAGCAAATGAGCTCAAATGGAAAGAGTTTCTTAATAGCATTTTATTTCAAAAAACTTTCTTTTATGAGTGAGCACTATTTAAAAAAAAAAATCAATCCAGGCTATTTCATTCTTGCTGTTATGTTTTTCTTTCAATGAGGAACTTAAGAAACCAGAAATTGTATATCATGTTCAAGCATCCCAGAAGGCTTCTATTCTCTATTATACTCCCTCTCCTGTAGGCTTTCTAGTCCATTTCATGCTGTCACCCCCTCCCATGGCCAAACTAAAAAATACTCCTTTTAAAAATGCAAAAATTGATATTTAAAATAATGGAATATCTTTTGTAAATAGAACTGTGAGATTTATAGGCAAGTGAAAGTCTAGTCTTTGGAAACTGCTGCAACAACCGATTTTTTGGGGAAGCAGGGTCACAGGAGTAGGAGGAGATAGGGAGATAGTCCTAGCCTTACATGAACACAGTAGGTGGATTTTTCACCTCTCTGGATAATATTCAGTCTTAGTGTGAACAAGTACAAGGTATACTTTTCTAAGAATAATAGATTCAGAAATATCACCTAATTAAAAACAAGGCCTTCAAACAGTTTACACATTTGCTAAATAATTTGAGATCTTCTGTTATGAATAATTTAAAAATTAATACCATAAGTTTATCATAAGTTTTTAAATAAAAAATGCCAATATTTAATTCAAATTGCCCTTAAATCTTGTTATATTAAATCAGCTAAATATAACTATCATTCATGTTCTTCATCTATTCTTTAAGACAAACAAACCTATTGGAAAAAAAGAGATCAAATAGTCACCGTTCTGATATTTGAATAGCTTTAAGACAAATTTCTATGACATCAATGCAAAAAAAGATTTCAGCACAATTAAATTTTGTCAGACTAGTTTCTGAACAGAAAAAAATCTTACCTGCTTTGCCAACAATGGATTTCTTGAGGTTAATCTTGTTTTCATGACGTTGTCATCAGAAGTAGCACCATGACTGTAAATTTACTTCATATTATTATGATGGATGGATTACTAAGACACTGAGAAGGATGTAAACATCTCAGTAGCATTAAGAAGTCAAACACAAATGTTTATTGCAGAAGATGTGTGGTATGTCTAGACGTAATAAAGCAATAAAAAGCTGCAGGGAATAAAAATTAACCCTACTCAAATTCTAATTGCGAAAATTATACTTTAAATTGGAACAAATAACTATACTTAAAACTGAATTAAAGTGGCAGTTGCTAAATCTTGAAACTATTTGCTTATCATACATTTGAAATTGTTAAAGTAGATGTAAGGATTAAGTCAGAGGGTAATAAAATTAGCCATTTAATTAGCTAATTAATTATTTAATTCGGTATATATATATTTTAAAGATTTTATTTATTTATTTGACAAAGAGAGAGAAAAAGAGAGATCACAATAGGCAGAGAGGCAGGCAGGCTCCCCACTGAGCAGAGAGCCCGATGCGGGGCTCAATCCCAGGACCCTGAGATCATGACCCAAGCCGAAGAGAGAGGCTTTAACCCACTGAGCCACCCAGGCGCCCCTTAATTCACTATTTAAATAACTCCCAGTGCATTATAATATTATTCATACTACCAAAAATTTATCTGGTTTGTGGTTTGTTCTAGAATTTCCTTTGGATGAGAAGAGTAATTTTACTTTTTTTTCTGATTTTAGTGAGGCAGCGTTGTTCCAAATCAATCTCCGTGGGGTTTATTTTTAATTCTTAGAAAATGATCCTTTTACTTTAAACATTAGATTCCTTTGTACAAATATATTTAATGGTTTGTTCCTATCCAAGCCATAGGAGTTAGCCATGCCATCATACCAACCTCAGTATACAGTAGTATCACTCATCAGTTACACCATCTAAAGCAAAAATTAGATTTCCTGTTATTTAAACTCAACTGAAATGTAAAATAAATATAACAATAAACTACCATTACAGTAAAATCCCTTTCCCATATACTGACACTGGGAAGGTAAAATCTTTGTGAAAGAAAAAAGTAATTCAAGACTCCATCCAAATGTTAGCTTACTTTAAGTCATATTTAATAAAGTATGAGTCCAATCAACTAACAGGCGGCTTCTTGGAAAATACTGCAATGGTACTGTGTTCTCAGGATACCCCAGAAGAGATTGCAGCCTTATCTTGTTTTGCAAATGTATCAACACCGAACTTAGCTTAAAGTTAAACAGGAATTCCTTGGGAAATACAGTCTTGATCAAATGCAGCCTCAGATAATTACACAAGGCAAATCAATCTCTGGCGATTTTAGGTGTGTGCAGGTATGGATAGTATAGTGGTTGAAAGTCAGACTTCCAGGGTTTAAATACAGGCTCACCAATTTACTAGTTCTGTTTCCTTCAATAAGTAGTATTGCCTGTTTGTACTTCAGTTTCCTTATGCACCTTCACACTTAGAAGTATGACTCTTGCCACCTGTAGCACTTTTCCTTTATGCATCCAAGTCTTGGGCTCAAACTGCTATTGCTATGCAAACCACAAAACACAGAAAACGATTTTTTTTTTGTTTCTTTCACACCAGATAGTTACAATTTCTTTTTCTTATAATAAGAACTTTTAAGAGCTACTCTCAGCAACTTTTACATGTATAATACAATATTAACTATTGTTACCGCACTGTACATTACATCCCTAGGACTTACTTATTTTATAATTAGAAGTTTGTACCTTTTTTTTTTTTTTTAAGAGAGAGAGTGCACAGAAACTGGGGTGGGGGAGAGAGACAGAGGGAAAGGGAAAGAGAGAATCTCTCAAGAAGGTTCCATGCCCAGAGTGGAGCCCATCTCCAGGCTCCATCTCATGATCCTGAGATCATGACCTGAGCCGAAATCCAGAGTCTGATGCTTGACTGACTGAGACCTCCATGCTCCCCAGAAGTTTGTACCTTTTGACCACATTTAGCCATGATTCTCCCAAAGAAGGCACAAAACTAGTGCCATTCTAGAATCAGAGGAGTGTGGTTAATTTGTTACATACAATGGATATTGGGGTAGGCTAAAAAGTTCTCCACCCCCAAAAAGATACCTATATTTTTATTATGGGCTATGTTGTACCCCCAACCCTCATTCATATCTTGAATATTTCAGAGTGTGATTTATTTGGAGATAAGATCTTTAAAAAGATAATTAATGTAAAATCAGGTCATTAAAGTAAATCCTAATCCAATGTGCCTTGTACCTTTTTAAGAGATTAGGACATAGACATGCACACAGGAAAGACTATGCAAAGTCACAGGGAGAAGACAGCATGACAGGCCAAGGAGAGAGACCTCAGAAGAAATCATCCCTGATGACATCTCAATCTTGAACTTCTGTCTTCCATAATGTGAGGAAATTAATTTATGATGTCTAAGCCATCTGGTCTATGATACTTGGTTTTGGCCACCCTAGAAAACTACTGTGTAGATTTGATTTAATGAATACATTACAATTTATTATTCACTCTATTCTTAGATATTGCTGCTTTTAGCCTTATAAATGACCTTATATGAACATACATAGATGTTTTTGTTGAGTATCTATGTAGAAATAGAGGTATGGGGATATGGGGTATGTGTATGTTTAGGGTGAGCAAATACTATGACATATTTCCCAACTATCAGTTTATATCCCTGCTAGCATTTTAACAGTGGTATTTTTTTTTTTTTTTATAAATCTAGCCTTTCTGCTTGGTAATAATAACCTAATTTGAATTAATTTAAAGTATTATGACAGAAAATAAATTATACTCATTTTAAGTACAGGGCTTGATAGATAAATACATGCACCTATGGAACTACAACCATAATCAAGAAAAAGAACATCTCCATAATCCTTCAGGTTCCCCTATGGCCTTTGTAGTCATGTCTTCCTTAGCGCAGGTCACTACACCATTTTCTATGACTATAGATGAGCTTTATCTTTACTAAAGTTTTATATAAAATAAAATTATGAAGTATATAATTTTGTCCTCCTTTTCTTCACCAAATTTTTGATATCTATCTCTTGTGTGTGTATGAATAGTTCATTAATTCGTATTCCTGAGTAGTATTCCATTATAAGGGTATGCTACATATTGTGCTTATTTCTTCAATTGTCAATGAATATTTGGGTTGTATGGTAAAAATTTATGCAGCCTGGTAACACAATGCCAAAAATGCTAAACTCTTTTCCAAAGTTAGTTGTATTATTTTACATTACCAACCACAATGTATCAGAGTTATAGTTGGTGAACATACCTGCCAGCACTTAGTGTGGTATTTGAAACTTAACAATCCGATACATTTGATATGATTTTTTAAATATTTTTAAAAGATTTTATTTATTTATTTGACAGAGAGAGAGAGATCACAAGCAGGCAGAGAGGCAGGCAGAGAG
This sequence comes from Procyon lotor, assembly GCA_028646535.1. Classification (NCBI taxonomy): domain Eukaryota; kingdom Metazoa; phylum Chordata; class Mammalia; order Carnivora; family Procyonidae; genus Procyon; species Procyon lotor. The sequence continues at coordinate 104,575,323 of CM053609.1, forward strand.
AGAGGTGGAAGCAGGCTCCCTGCTGAGCAGAGAGCCCAATGAGGGGCTCGATCCCAGGACCCTGAGATCATGACTTGAGCCAAAGGCAGAAGCTTTAACCCATTGAACCACCCAGGCACCTCCATTTGATATGATTTTATTTAATCAGTTTAATATTTAAATATTCTTATCACAGTCCCTCATGATGAAAACAATTGGACATCTTATCATGTACTTACTGACATTTGTATATTTTCTTTTATGAAGTGACTTTTCAAATGTTTGTCTATTTTCTCTTGGACTGTTTGCTAAATATTGAGTTATAAGAAAAACTTCTTTGTATCAGGACACATCCTTGGTCACATAAATGAACTGAAAATATTTTCCTTAGGTCTGTGCCTTTGCTTTTGATTGCCTTAGTAGTATTTTTCAAAGAGAACTTAATTTTGATGAATTTTAATTTATTTTTTCTCTAATGAAATATGTATTTTGTGTCTGTTTAAGAAATCTTCATCTACCTCCAAGCAGTGAGGATGATTCTTCTATATTTTCTACCAGAAGTTTTATAGTTTTAGTTCTTTTAAATCTGTGATGCATTTCAATTTGGTTTTTTGGGTTTTGTTTTGCTCTTTAATATCGAATGGTTTTAGTACCATTTGTGTGGAACTGTTGTTCTTTTCCCTAATCAATTGCTTGGGCACCTTGATCAAAAATTAAATGCACATAATTAAAGTAATAATTAAAGTTTAAAATCAGAAAAATACCCAGACAATGAAATCTAACATTTCCAAAATAAAACACATTTCTAGTTTTAAAAAAATAAATGAATGTGTAGATTGTATAAATCTATTTCTGGACTCCCTTTCCTTTACTGATATATATCTTTACACTCATACCGTACTGCATTGGTTACTACATTAGTCAGATATTGTAAGTCCTTTAATTTTCTTTTAAAGTTTGTCCAATATAAATGCTTTGCAATTCCATATAAAATTAAGATTCACCTTACAACTAAAAACAAAACAAAACAAAACAAAACTTGTTTTTTGAATTGGAATTATGTAGACTAAATTAAATTATTTGGGGAAAATGACATCTTAAAAAGATCGAATTTTTCAGATTGTAAATAAATATTTTTTATTTATAATTTTTAAAATTTATATTTATATATTTATATAAAATATATTTATATATGTTTATATTTAAAAATTAAAAAAATTATTTATAAATTTATATAAAATATATTTATAAATATAAATATCTATTTATAAATAGATATAAATAAAATATTATTCTATTTGTTTAGTTCTTTTAAAATTTATTTTTAAATTTGTGCTTTTGAAAAAAAATAAATTTGTGCTTTTGTGGTACGGGTCTTGTAGAAATGTTATTAAGTTTTGCCCTAATTCATAGTTTTGATGCTGTTGGAAATGGAATTTTTATACACTTTTGTTTCAGTATACTTTGTTGATAGTATAAAGACATATAATTCATTTTGGATATTGACCTTATATTCCAAGACCATGCTATATTAAATAATTCTAGTAGATTTTATCTAAATAAGAGGTCTACCTACTTGACAAATAAACCTTTTTTCTCTTCTGTTTTAAGATTTTATTTATTAGAGAGAGTGTGCATGAGCGAGCATGAGTGGGGGGTGGGAGGGTAGAAGAAGAAGTAGACTCCATGTTGAACAGGGAGCCCTAGGTGGGACTAGATCCCGTGATTCTGGGATCATGACCTGAGCTGAAGGCAGACTCTTAACCAGCTGAGCCACCTAGGTACCCCTCCAGTCCATTTTTTGTTTATTAATTTTCCTTACTTTACTGCACTACCTAAGACTTCCAGAATAATATTAGATAGACATAGTGAGAGTGAACAATCTCACCATGTTTCTTACCCTATGGGATAAACACTCATTTTATTTTTAACTGTTAAGTTAGCTACAGGATTTAGTAGATTTCTTTTAATCCATTGATATTCTTTATCATAAATGGTTATTGAATTTTGTAAAATGCTTTCTCTGTAGTTATTAGTATACTCATATGATTTTTTTCTCCCTTGTTTATATGGTGAATTACATTGATTGCCTTACTATGATAAATTCTACTGGGCTGTATATATATTAATTTTTTACAGATTAAATTATTTGCTTTGTTAATTTTTTTAAGGGCTGTTTATTTGTACATGAGGAAAATTAGTCAGGAGAGTCTTCTTTTTTTTTTTTTTTCTGATAATGTCCTTATCCAATTTACTATCACATGTTCTCTCCCTTCTATTGTTTGAAAGTACCTATGGGGGTTAAATTTTTTTTTCCCTTAAATGTTCAATGGAATGCTCTAAAAATAGATATTCTGGGCCTGGTACTTTCTTTGTAAGAGGTTTTATTTTATAGATAGAGGCTATTAAGTTTTTCCATTTCTTCTTGATTCAGTTTTGGTATTTTGTTCCTGTCAAGGATTTTTCCGTTTGTCTTAGTTGTCAAAATTTTTAGAAAAAGTCATTCATGTTATTTTTCATCTATCCTTTTCATGTCCATTGGAGGGTGTAATGATATCTCCTCTTTTATTCCTGATATTGTTAAATAATAAATCTCTCTCTTTTTTCCCTTTCTTTCTTTCTTGGTCTAGATAGAGCATTATCAACTTCATCCACCTTTTTCTAAAAAGTCTTCTTTGGTTTCATTGATTTATTCCATTTTTGTCCATTTTCTATTTCACGTGTTTCAAGTTTACCTTTCCTAAATATTTTAGATGGAAAAATTAGATTTGGTGTGAGTTTTTTTTCTCTTTTTTAATATTTATAAGTTTCTCTCTAAGCACTGCCCAGCTGAGCCCCATAAATAATGATATTGTGGTTTAATTTTAATTGTGTCAAAATATAAACTCATATACTTTATAATGTAATATGTAGAAATAAATTGTTTAACTTCCATATATTTGCAAATATATTTATGTTACTGATTTAATATAATTCTGTTGTAATTCAGAATAACTAAAGGACAGAATGTATACCTTGTGTACTCTGTATTGAGAAGTATTTTCTTTGGAATAGCATATGGACTTTATTGATGAATGTCCATATATTTTCAAAAAACAAAGTGTTGAAAAATAATTTCTACAGAATTTGAAATTAAGTTTGTTTTTTTTTTAATGTCAGTTAAGATCTTGGATACCAGCCCTTTATCTGTAGTGTCATTTGCAAATATCTTCTCCCATTCCATGGGTTGCCTCTTTGTTTTGTTGACTGTTTCCTTTATTGTGCAGAAGCTTTTTATCTTGATGAAGTCCCAAAAGTTCATTTACGCTTTTGTTTCCCTTGCCTTTGGAGACTGTCTTGAAGAGTTGCTGCAGCTGATGTCAGAGATTACTGCCTATGTTCTCCTCTAGGATTCTGATGAATTCCTGTCTCACATTGAAGTCTTTCATCCATTTAAAGTTTATTTTTATGTATGGTGTAAGAGAATGGTCAAGTTTCATTCTTCTGTAAATACCTGTTTAATTTTCCCAGCATCATTTATTGAAAAGACTGTCTTTTTTTTCCATTGGTTCTATTTTCTTGCTTTGTTGAAGAGTAGTTAACCATAAAGTTGAGAGTCCATATCTGGGCTCTCTATTCTGTTCCACTGGTCTGTGTGTCTATTTTTGTGCCAGTATCATGCTGTCTAGGTGATCACAACTTTGAAATATAGCTTGAAATCAGACAATGTGATGCGTCCAGCTTTGTTTTTTTTTCCAGCATTTCCTTGGCAATTCAGGGTCTTTTCTGGTTCCATACAAATTTTAGGATTGTTTGTTTTGGCATTTTGATTGAGATGGCATTGAAAGTATAGATTGCTCTGGGCAACATAGACATTTTAACAATGTTTAGTCTTTTGATCCTTGAGCATAGAATGTTTTTCCATCTTTTTCTGTCTTCAATTTCTTTCATAAGTTTTCTGTAGTTTCTAGAGTACAGATCCTTTACCTCTTTTGTTAGGTTTATTCCAAGGTATCTTATAGTTTTTGGTGCTATTGTAAATGGAATTGCCTCCCTAATTTCTCTTTCTATAGTTATATTCCATAAATTTCTCTTTCTATAGTTATATTCAGTAATATATAATAATCTATAGTAAAAAAATCTATAGTAATATTCAGTAATATATATTAGTGTATAAGAAAGTAATTGATTTCTGTGCATTGATTTTATATCCTGCCACATTACTGAATTGCTGAATGAGTTCTAGTAATTTGGGGGTGGTGTGAAATAAGTCAAGCAGAGAAAGACAATTATCATATAGTTTCACTTATATGTGGAACATAAGGAATAGCATGGGGGACATTAGGAGAAGGAAGGGGAAAAATGAAAGGGGGGAAATCAGAGGGGAAGATGAACCATGAGAGATTCTGGACTACAGGAAACAAACTGGGGGATTTCAGAGGGTAGGAGGGTAGGGCGATGGGTTAGTCTGATGAGAGGTATTAAAGAGGGTACATATTGCATGGAGCACTGGGTGTTATACTCAAACAGTGAATCATGGAACACTACATTAAAAACTAATGATTTACTGTGTGATGACTAGCATACCATAATAAATTTTTAAAATAAAAGTAAATAAATAAATAAATAAATATTAGTTAGGTTTTTGACAGTTTTGTGCAGGTTTTGTATATCCTAGTGATTTTTTTTTTTTACTTCTGCTCTGTCCATTACTGAGATAATAGTTCAGAATTTCCGCCTATAACTACATTTGTCCATTTCCCCTTTTAGTTCTGTCAGTTTTTGATTTATGTAATTAGAAGCTTTTTTAATAAGCCAGACACAAAATTACAAATATCATGGATTTCACTTGTGTAAAGTACCTAGAGCATTTGGAAATGTTCAGACTTTGCTGGTTGTCAAAACTGAGGAATGTTACTACTGTCTAGTGGTAGAGGACAGTGGTGATACTAAGCATCATTTAATGCACTTCACGCCCCAATACCAAAGGAATTATCTGGGTCAATATGTTACTAGTGACAAGGTTGAGGAACTGCTCCAAGTCTAGGTTTGCCCTGTTACTAAACTATGACATTACTATGACCTGCACTGAAAGCTCCAGGTGTTCAATGAAGTCTCTCCAATTTGGCTAGTTAATATCTTTCTGAGCTTGGAATAGTTTCAGCTTTCTGCTCAGCCTCCTTCAGTTCTACTCTGAACATGCAAAATTTAGTATTCAGCTACAGAGACAAGGGAAGCTGATGGAGATTTCTGGAGCTCTTTCTCTGTGGTGTTTTTCTTTCTGGTATTCTGCCCACAAATTCCAGATATTTCACCTTCTCTCAGGTGTCTTTTTTTTCTTTTTTAAAGATTTTATTTATTTATTTGACAGAGAGAGAGAGATCACAAGCCGGCAGAGAGGGGGAAGCAGGCTCCCCACTGAGCAGAGAGCCCTATGCAGGGCTCAATCCCAGGACCCTGAGATCAGGACCTGAGCCAAAGGCAGAGGCTTTAACCCACTGAGCCACCCAGGCGCCCCTCTCAGGTGTCTTTATGTCAGATCTTGTTTGGGCATCTCCTGCCTTGTGCTGTGGACTGGAAATGGCCTTCCAACAGAAAGCAGAGAAGATCTTAGTGATCTCTTTCAATGTTCTCCACCTTTTAGGAATCATATCCTTGTGCTATGTGTTGTCCAATAGTTCAAAATAGTCACTACATATATATTTTTTTCAGATTTCTAATAATTTCTAATGGAAGGCAAACCTATCTCAATTATTTCATCCTAGCTGGAATTTAAAGTACCTTATTTTGGTTTAAATTTCCTTTTGATGATTATTTTGAGAACCTCTTTTTTTTTTTTTTGAGAACCTCTTTTTAACCTGCCTATTGGCTATGTATATATCCTATCTTATGAATTACTGATTAACTTGGTCCCATTTTATCCATTAGTTAGTCTGCCTTTTAAATATTGATGCTCAGGATTTCTTTTCATATTCTAAATGCAAGTTCTCTGTGAACTGTGTGACGTACTACTATATTCCCCCAATCTGTGACTTACTTTCCAATTTTTTTTTTAAATGTTGTCATTTGTTCTTAGGTTTAATAAGTTTCCATTGATCTTTTACTTTTTTTCTCTGTTAGCATTTCATGTTCTTTGCAGTCTTTGATAACCTTAGGTCATAAAAATATTTTCTTATGTTTTAGCCTAAAAGCTTTATTGTTTTATCTTGCACATTTATGTTTATAATCCACCTGAAATAGACTTTTATGTAAGATGTGCAGTTGAGGTAGAAATTCAATTTTCCCAGCATCATTTTATAAAAAGGCCACTCATTCTTTCCTGCACCTCAGTTTATTATATATATGTGGAACAACATCTATAGAACTTATTCTATTAAATTGTTCACTTTTCTATGTTTCTGCTGCTTTAATTGACATCATTAAAAATAAAGATTATATCTTATATGTAGTTCTTTGAGGTTTATTGTGCTTCAACAATTCTTGGCTATCTGGTTCTTGCAGATTTCCATACAAGTTTTACAATTGGCTAATTTTCACATGCAAAAAAGAGAAAAATAAAAGTTGTGACTTTTTTTAACGGGAGTACATTGGCTCTGTCAACAAAGAGTGGAGGTTTGACTTCTTAGCAAAACTGAGTGTTCCATTACCTGAACATGCTATATTTCTCTACTTATTTAGATATTTGAAATCTTTGATAGCGATTTGGATTGTTTAGTATAGAGGTTTTGTAGTCTTTTATTAGATCCATTGGCAAATATTTGACATTCTTTGATGGTGTTATAAATTGTATATATTCCTTAAAATGTTAAAATTCCATTTGTGGGTAATAAATAAAAATAAAATTGAATTCTCCATATTTACACTATAACTTGAAACATTTGTAAATTACTGATTAAATGTCATAGTTTCTTTAAATTTGTCTTTGGGCACATCATATTAAGTGCAAATTATGACAGATCTTTTTTCTCCTTTTGTGGTAATTGAACTTTATATTTCTTCCTCATTGATTACAATAGTTGATCATTAAGTCAGATGTTTGTTAATAGTCAATGTAGATGTTCTTTATAGATTAAGGAAGTGCATTTCTAATTAGAGTATGTTAAGCTGTCTGTTAATTTTTATTCTTTCATAGATGTTGAACTTTTTCAAATGCTCTTATTGCATTTGTCATTTTTTTCTACAAAAATGGTAAAATACAGTGGTTTTTCAGTGGTCTATTTTATTTTATAAATTAAGATATAATATATATACAATAGATTCCATCCTTTTTCATGCATACTTCAATGCACACTCATTACCCATGTCCCCTAATAATGAATAAAATCTCCATAACTATCCATATACTTGTTTTTGATCAAGCATACATCTTCAGTTCCCTTAAGTAAATACCTAGTAGTGGGATTGCTAATCATATGATAAGAGTAAGTTTAACTTTACTTTTTTATGATTTATTTATTTATTCGAGAGAGAGAGGTGTGAGCACATGTGTGAGCAGGTGGAAGGGCAGAGAAGAGGGAGAGGAAATAATCTTAAGCAGACTCCCTGCTGAACTTGGAGCCCTACATGGGCTGGATCTCAGGACCCTGAGATCATGATCTGAGTAGAAATTAAGAGTCAGATGCTTAACCAAATGTGCTACTCAGGCACCCCTAGGTTTTGCTTTATTAAGATATTACCAAATGTTTACCCAAAATACTTGCACTCATTTTGCATTCATTCCAGAAATATAGAAGAGTTCCGTTTGTTTTGCAAATTTGTTAGCAATTGGTATGGTCAGCATGTGTTACTTTTTTTTTTTAAGATTTTATTTATTTATTTGACAGAGAGAAAGAGAGATCACAAGTAGGCAGAGAGGCAGGCAGAGAGAGGGGGGAAGCAGGCTCCCTGCTGAGCAGAAAGCCCGATGTGAGGTTGGATCCCAGGACCCTGAGATCATGACCTGAGTCAAAGGCAGAGGCTTTAACCAACTGAGCCACCCAGGAGCCCCAGCATGTGTTACTTCTGTTGTTGGTTTCAGTCATTCTAATAGGAATGTATTGGTATCACTTGGATTTAATTTCCATTTCCCTAAATGCTAATGATATTGAGAAAAATTTTTTGTACTTGTACTTGTTTGTACTTGTATATAAGATATATCTATATACATAGATATATATATATATATATATATATCTTGGGTGTGATTCATCTTATATTGTAAGTCAATTATTTTAGTTATTTATTTTATTATTGAGTTTTAGGGTTTCTTTATATATTGTAGATTCCATCATTTATCATCATTTACCATCATTTATCATCAGTCACAGATGTGTGATTTGCAAATATTTTCTCAGTCTTTGGATTGTTTTAATTTTCTTAATAGTGTCTTTCAAGCAACAGAAGTTCTTATTTTTGATGAATTTTAATTTAGCATTTTTTATAAGGCATATACCAAGATTTTGGTATTCTAAGAAATATAAGTACACCTGCTCTAATACTGTTTCTAGTGATTAAACTTTTTATATCTTTCTTTTACTAATTAAAATAGCTTACCCTTCTCTTAAGTTATGTATACAGAGTTTTATAAATTTTTGGTCTTATATGTTAATTAGTCTTATATATTAATATAGTGCAATACAATATTCTGTCTTAGTCATGGTCACTTTATACTAAGTCTTAAAATTAGGTATAGTGAATCCTTCAAATTTCAACATCTTTTTCAGACTGTTCTTGCTATTTCAGAATTAATAATTAAGAATTATTGCCTTCCTATATAAATCTCAGGACTAAATATTTTTAATATAAAATCTTTGGATGGGGTTTGATTGGGATTTCATTAAATCTATATGTTAAGTTGGAAAGAATTAACATCCTAATAATCTTGAGCCTCTCAATTGAGAAACAAGGTATTTCTCTCTTTTACATAGATCTTTTATTTTATCAAGGGTGTTTATCGCAAAGTGTTTAGTAGTTATAGCGTAGAAATCCTGCTTGCATTTTGTTAGTCTCATGTATGTACTTCATGGTCTTTTTGGAGCTATTGTAAATGCTACTTTTATAATTCAGTTACCATTTGTTAATTACTAATGCATAGATATATTTATATAGATATATATAACTATATATATAGATATATAATATCATTGATTTTTGAATAATTAATTTGTAGCCTGTGACATGCAAAGTCATTTATTAGTTCTAGTACCCTTTTGTGTAGATTCTTTTTTTTTTTTTTTTAACATTTTATTTATTTATTTGACAGAGAGAGAAATCACAAGTAGGCAGAGAGGCAGGTGAAGAGAGAGGCGGAAGCAGGCTCCCTGCTGAGCAGAGAGCCTGATGCGGGGCTTGATCCCAGGACCCCGAGATCATGACCTGAGCCACCCAGGCGCCCCTCCTTTCGTGTAGATTCTTTTGAATTTTTTTATATAGGCATAGAATGGAGAATGGAGAAACCTTTGTTGTTTTCCTGATCTGTCTGTATGTTATTAATTTTTCATGGCTTATTGCATTACATAAGACTTCCATTTAATATTTTATAGAAGTGTTGAGAGGAGCCATCATTATTTTATTACATTCGTATATGATGTTAGCTGTAAGATTTGTAGATTCCTTTGATCATGTCTATTCTTAGTTTGATGACAATTTTTATCATTAGATACTAAATAATGCCAAGTGATTTTCTGCATCTATTTTTTTCCCCTAAGGAGACAGAAAGAAAGAACACAGGAGCAGGGGGAGAGGCAAAGAGAGAGGGAGAGAGGGAATCTTAAGCAGACTCCATGCTGAGTGTAGAGCCCAATGTAGGGCTCAATCCCAAGACCCTGAGATTATGACCTGAGTTGAAATCAAGAGTCGGACGCTTAACCAACTGAGCCACCTTGGCACCCTTTTCTCTGCATCTTTTGAAATACTCTTTATTATTTTTAGTCTGTCAGTATGCTGAATTATATTAATTTTAAAATATTAGAACATATTTCCATTCTAGAATTCCCATTGACTATCTTGAAAATTGCAATTATCAAGTTAAATTCTCTACATTTCATCTTTGTCTTCATGCCTTTTTTTCATATTCTTTTAAACATCTTAGTCATAATTATACTATCCTTTATGAATAAGTGTAATATATGGAACATTTGTGAATCTGCTTCTATTGTCTGATATTTATTTTAGAGTTTAGACATGTTGCCTGCATTATGACAAGGTAATTTCTGATTAATTCTGAAATAATTTATTTAAAAAAATGTATGGCATGGTGATCTTCTAGAGAGGAGCTAGCCTTCCATTTGCTATACATATATACTGGCGACTGCTTACATTAATCCAGTCAGCCTGTGTGGCATAGTGGCTAGCTTGTTCTATTGGTAAATCTTAGTACCCTTCTCATTACCACCTGACCCTCCAGGTTTTCAACAGTCTGTTTTCTTTAGGGCCTTTAATGTTCAATAAGTATGAAACTCTAAACTTTATCTCAGGAAACCTTTGAAATCTCCATTCATCTTTTTAGAGTCTTTCTCTTAAGGATTTTAGCCTTCCAACCTATATATCCAGTGGATCACAAGGGCAACTCACTATGTTCTTGAGCTCACCCTTCCAAATCTCCATCCAAAGTTGTGCTATTTTATTCTAAATAACAGCAGCAACTCTCAACGAATAAATTTTCAACTTTCTGTCTAGACCCACAATCAGAAAATGTCTGAAGATCACCACTTTTGAAGATCTTTCCTTCCTGGAATCTTAGCTCATCCTGTTCCCAGGACTGGTTGTATCTGTAGACTTCTGCTGTCCTCAAACAGATATTTTTGTATTCCATGTAGTATTTTGTTTTATTTTATGTGGGTTTTTTGTTGTGGTTGCTCTCAACAGAAACATTGGTCTGTCACTAGGTAATACATATCATCCACAAGAAGCTTTTCCTAAATATATTTTTTTCATGTGAGATCAAGGAATTTATTTGTTGTCTTAACACTTTCTCTGATTCTTAGCTCTTAATAGTGGTTCACACATAGTGGACCCTCACTGAAAATCTGCTAAGTGAATGAATAGCCAATATATTTCCAGGAAAATAGACAGGTCCATCAAAATATGTCAGCTTTATTTTGAATGTGTCAACTAAACTCTAAATAATTATATGTTATATCACTAGTATGTACTAACGTTTGTTGGTAATTATGGGTTTAGTTTCTTTATAATGTTGACCTTTTTGTTATGGTAATAAGGAGATATTCTGTCACTATCCTATATCACCTTATTATTGATATGAAAAAAGAAGACAAAAGCTGCCATAAACTTAGATATACTTACCAGAGATTTTCTGAAATTATAGATTTGTGTGTGTGTGTGTGTGTGTGTATCCAGAATGACTGGTGATATTCCTAACACATCTGAATTTGAGTAAATAATAGATGAGAAAATAAAATTAGAATACCAGTAAATACATTCTGTCAGATAACATATTATAATACAGGAGTAGTGTAGTTGTTTCTGATTTCTATTAAAATATCTTGATAGCCTTTTCCTTGCATAAACTACTGCAGCAGAAAACAGAAGAGAATATTACCTCCTGAAATGCTTTTATTTGAAAAGTATCAGTTAAATTGATTCCCCTGGAAGTGACTGAAATCAAGGGTAGAGATTGACTAGAAACATTCAGTAAAAGAATAAAGAAATCTTATGCAATGTTATGCAAATCCAAAGAACTTAAACTTCATTTTGAGTCTCTGGGGTAAGCGCTTGCTTTAATATTGCTTATGTTATCTTTTATTTAGAATATAGGTAAAGAATAATTATCAGAATGCAGGGAATTCCACTATCAGACAGAGAATACCTTAGTGGGCACTAGAGTCATATTACAATGAGCCCTAAACTTTTACTAGTGTTAGGATTTGATAATTTCACATATTCTGAGTTCCTGGGAAGCATATGCTCACATGTGAGTAAGTGATGTCTATTTTTTTAAAATAAATCTTTATATAACACCTGGCAGAGATTCCTAGTCATTGCTTATATTTTCTTTCTTTTTTCTTTTCTTTTTTTTTTTTTTTTGCTTATATTTTCTAGTGTATTTATTCTCAGCTTATTCTCACCATTGACATCATTAGCTTATTACTAAATCTAAGAAAAAAAAAATAAGGGACCTTTCCCTCAGCTTAGCAAATCATAAAAATTCATCTGAAATGAGCTCTTAAAAAGTAGACTGCAAGTTTTGCATTACATTTCACAGCATGAGATAAGAGATTTAATCTCTCCATCTGAAATATCCAAATGGCCCTGGTTCATTCCGTTTAGATGAAAACACTAATGGTACCATTGCCTCTTGCAGCAGAGCTCTGTTCTTCATTCTGGGGCAGCACCAGCCTTAAAGGGACCGGGGTTCTTTTTTAAGGGCATTTCAAAAAGAAAGCTGACACTATCAAATAAACACATTTAATGAAGTGACATTACCAGTCACTAAGGCGCTAATGAACGATAAGATAGCTGCAGCAAACAAACTTTCTCTTGCGTCCCCTCCTGCCAATATCCAGGACTCCAGCTGGAGAGATAAGATGTAGAATTCATCCAGTGTTCAATACTCAGACAGAGGAGACAGAATTCTTTCTCTACAGTCCTCTGCTGTCAAAATGGCAGCTGAATCCTGGATCAAAATGAATATGAAGTAAGAGATACACAGATTTGACTTTTTTTTTTGTTCCACTTTTACAAAGGAGAGGTCTTCCTTACAGTCTTTGAAATATATAATTTGTGGTCCTATGTTACTAAAACATTTATTTTGCCAAACGTCTTCGCTTCTGTTTAAAGATGTAATATTATTAATCTACATAGAAGAAATACTGAAAAATTGTCTAGGCTTACATCGGGCACGATAGCATGATGGAATTAAAAAAGCCCGAATAATCTAGCGGTGACTTAGAAATTGCCAAAGAAAACTCACAGGCTACATCTTCCTTTAACAGTATCCCCACAACTAGTTCTTGAAGCAAATAATTTTTACTTGAGTACAATGTACTTGAAGCAAATAATTTGTCTTGATGCATTGTTTGCCGGCTGCCTGTCTCACAGCATGGTATTAAAGCAGCAAATGTAACACTTAGATGTGTGGAGTGTGTGCACACATACATGCCCAGGGGAGTGTAAGGAATGGGAACAGAAGGACAAACGAAGAAACTGAGCAAGTGGGGAGAGGCAAAGAGACGGAAGGAGGAAGGAAAACACACACAGGATTTTAAGCGGTTTACTAATCCAAGATACAGGCGTGGTCTGTTGATTAGTTTGGTACGTTAAGTGGCAGTTTTGCTTATATTTGAAAAAATACACCTTGTGTTCTGTTAAGTTTGGTTGTCTAAAGAACTGTGCCATCAATTTGGCTGCAGCAAACAATGTTAATCAGAAAACAGATGGTCTGTAACGGGACCCAGTTCATTTGCTCACATACTATGTATAAGCAACACCTGTTTAAAACTGAAACAAGGACCAGTTTAAAACTAGAAGTGTTTAGTCCATTAAAACAAAAACAGAAACAACAGGGCTCGGTCGGTTAAGCGTCTGGCTTGGGTTCAGGTCATGGTCCTGGGTCCTGGGATCAAGCTCCTGATTGGGCTCCCTGCTCACCAGGGAGTCTGCTTCTCTCTCTCCCTCAGTACCCCCTGATCATGCTCGCTTTTGTTCTCAAATAAATAAAATATAAAAAAATTAACAAAAAGTTGCTAATGCAGCTGTATGATCTAGTCTGTACCAAATTGATATTATCCTGATGTTCCAATGGTAAACATACTGTTGATGATTCAAGGTAGGCACCCATGTTATGAAGGCGATGTATGTCCTCTACTTCCTTCTTCTTCACCTCACCATCCATGCCTGTTCCGCTGGAGCTCCGCAAGGGGAGCATCACTATGCAACTGCTTAAAATCATGACATCAGTACATTCTGGTTAAGCAGGTTACAGGGAGAACAAGCTCAACTTACCCTCCCTGTGGGATCAGACAAGCTTTGCAACATTTTAACGGTTGTTATTTTCCACCTCCTGAAGGGAATTGGAAGTCAAAAAGCACTTTTTTTTTTTTTTGTATAGCTTGCTTTCTTCTCATCCTTTGTGCTGCAAGCCTCCTGTCTTCATACTTTCTGCATCTGCTTTTATTTCATCTCTAGCTCATCATGAATTCTACCTTCTTGTCCAAAAGAAAATGCTTCCCTCTGCATCATTCCTAGATCACATTCAGAAGGGAATACCAAGTAAAGCACTACAGGAGAGTTACAATTTGTATTGGTATCAAAGAAGGCTTGTGTTTTTTTCTTAAGGCATAAGCAATGATAGCAAGTGTTTGTCTTTTTTCACTTACCTTTTTTCTTGTACTATATATATTTTATAAACAATCTCCTACCACGAAGCCTTTCTAGGAAAAGGCAGAGTGTAAATACATAATGAAAGCTTTGATAGTTTGTAATTTCACAAAGACCTTTAGGTTTAATCCTGCCAACTGCCTCCATTTAGAAACAGAGTCAGTGACGTCAGAGACTACACAACTTGCCCAATATCCTATTTGGCAGTTTAGAAACTCAAACTCTTCTTGAAATTAAAGTCCTTTGGATGAACTTTCATAATTTCAATAGTTCAGCTATTTTCAGACTTTGTGGAAAAGCCCAACGGTTTTGGAATGATGGGAAAGACTTCTCTGTCATCAGAATACATCTCTTCTGATTTCCCATCAGCCCTCACCCTTCTGCCATGTTCTCCAGGCACAACAAATTAGCATTTGATTCTTAAAGATGCCCAATCTCTGACAGGCCAATACTTTTTCTTTCTGTCCCTTCCCTGATCGAATAGGACTCCCCTCAGCCTAGACAACTATTTTTCTTTAAGTAATTATGAACGCAAGACCTGGGATGGCTGGTCTAGGTAAAAATCTCCTCTGCTTCTTTCTTCTATGTAATTTTGTTAAGTTTTTTAAACTTTCTGTACTTCAGTGCCCTCATTCATAGCATAAGGCTGGTAATAGCATTTTCCTCATAGAGTTCCTTCTGGTAAAAAGATTTAAGTCACTGAAAACACTAAGACTATTGCTAGTTATTTAGAACCCAAAGTAACCATGTTTTGTACTCCATGTATCTTGTACCATATACAACTGGGTTGGGGAGGGTAGGATCCTGTTACCTTTTCTCTACTCTGTGGACTCCATAACTATTGTTTTTCTCCTAAATTTCCTCTGCCGAAACTATATTCCAGGCCCCGACCACTTATTGGGTTTTCTCTTACGTGATCTTCCTAACCCATGGTTTCTCCCCATCAAAGGTATTCCCCACAATTTTGCCAGTGTCATCTTTCTAAACTATAAATCTGATCAATTCCCTCAGTTGCTTAGAACTCTTCAATAGCATCCTATACCTTTTAGCTTACACAAAGTCCTCCATGCTTAAATCTCTGCTTTATCCTCTAATGCTATCTGACCAAGTGTACCTGTATCTCCTGTCTTGCAGAAAGTGCTAAACAGTGATGAATGAATGAACAAATATTTAGCTGCACGAGTCATGCTATAAGGATAAGCATATCCACTGGACACTGTATAGTGATGTCCTTTTGCGCTCTGGTGTCTGGGACAAAGCCGAAACTATGTCCTATCGGGATTAAAGGGAGAAGCTCTATCACTGAAATGTACTGACTGTAGAATAACCAAATGCTTTTATCATCTTTGAAGGACCAGTGATCCTAAGGACCATTGAAAGGGAACTCTAAAGGAACGGAAGGCCGTGATCTTCCTCACTGTTTCATTTGCTTATAGACCTGCTACCTTGAGGAGGTATAGACCTCTATGTCATTCCTTCTTTATGTAAGCATTCTGATAGTTCTCCTACTTGTAAAAATTGTATAAATACATGCAAAAAATGCAAAAAAAAAAAAAAACAAACTCAAATATACACTCAGCGGGGTTTTTTTTTTTTTAATACTTGTCTACACCCATATATAATCACCATCAAGATTAAGGTAAACATTTCAAGCACTCGCAAATATCCGCTGAGGCTCCTAACCTCCAAGTCAATATCCAGCCACATTCCAGAGGTAACCTGGTTACTCCCACTTCTAACGTTAGTCAATTTTGACTCCTTCCAATATGTATTCTTTGTGTCTGGCTTCTTTTATGCCACTAAGTACCTATGAGATGTATCCAAGATGTTTTGTGTGTCAGTAGTTCGTTCCTTTTTATTCCTGCAACCTATCCCATTATAAAAATATACCACAATTTGTTTTCTCCTGTCTCCTATTGATGACATTTGGGGTGTTTCTAGTCTGAGGCTACAATATATAAACATTCTTGTAGGTATTTTTTGGTGGACATATTGATTCATTTTTCCTGCATATGTATATACCTAGGAGTGGTATTATCGGGTCATGGGATCCTATAGTTTTTGATTATTTTGATTTTTGCATATTTTCTATTTACTCTCTTACTGCTTTGGTTAGCCCTTAACAGCCCTTGTTGACTCTTATGGCCATATTACCACATTATGTTATTTTTCACGATTCTTCTTTTACACAGTCTCCATTTTCTTTAACTAGACACCTATCTTGAACAATTTGAAATCTAATAATACAGAAAGAGATAGACTTTTCCTTGGTTCAGCCGTTGGATTTTTCTCTTTCTACTTTATGAGAATGTTTTGAAGTATTATAATATCACTGATATGCCACCAAGAAATTCAGTACTTGTTTGGAAATTTCTTATTTTGAAATTTTACCTGTGTAACCTTTTGCCATTTATTTTTGACCTCATTACCAAAGTACTTATGAGTGTAACTTATCTGAGTTATTTAGGATTATTAGCATGAATCTTTTTTTTTTTTTTAATTTTTATTAACATATAATGTATTATTTGCCCCAGGGTACATGTCTGTGAATCTTAGGCTTACACATTTCACAGCACTTAATAGCACATACCCTCCCCATTGTCCACAACCCAGCCACCCTATCCCTACCCCACCCCCCCCCCCGGCCACCCTTAGTTCATTTCTTGAGTCTAGGAGTCTCTTATGGTTTGTCTCCCTCCCCATCCCTTCGTGTTTCATTTCTCTCCCCCACCCCCCCCAAACTCCTGCCTTGCCTATCAAGTTCTTCATGATAATTAAATGCTCCTTCTATATATTGTATGCACGACTGTTTTGTCAAGCATTCATTTTATTTTCTGTGTTTATTCCTGGGGAGGTTGAGGAGGTATCAAAAATAACACTTGCAGTTGTATCCTAAAGCATATCTCTCAGATTTTAGCTTCACTCCTTTGAGTCTAATTCCAAGAGGCTAGGCAAAATATTCAGACTTTTCAATGACCTTCGCTTCCTTCATGGTTTCAAAATAATAGGATTTATGTCTGAGATGCTCTGATTTGCTGTAGAAACTGCTTTAATGACTTCTGCAATGAAATCTCCTGTTTCATTTTAGCTGTAACACTTTTGGAAAGAAAATACGAGAAACGAAGAATGTTTCAGCAGGATTTGAAAGGAAAAAAACAGGACTTTTAGTACTAAGATATCAGATAATGGTGTTTCTTTGTTCTTTCTGGGAAAGGCAAGTGATAAATATCAGAGACAGAATGAAGCATATGATAAACAAGAACAAAATCTGAAGCAGGGAAGTAATTTTTGATGCTGCTGATAGTGGCAATAAAATCCCACCCACACTTACATGTAAAATGAGAACTCCTTACTAAAATATATGGAATATTAGAAATCACTCAGGATTTAAACTTTATTTGGATATAACGAAATTTTTCACACAGAACCAGAGATTATCTCATAAAAATAATTTGTTCCTTCTGATTTTCCCAGGACAAGATAAGATCATTCTTTCCTAGTTATCAATCCAATAAGAGCTTTGGCCAATCTCTGATTTCCATAAGGGCCAAACCAGTACTTCATGCAAATATTTATGATGCTAAGAGCTTCTAAATGTCCTTTCTTTTCTCCTTGTCTGTCTCCAGCCCATAACTTCAGTGCCCTTTGGGGGAATCCTGAACAGACCCAGAGAGCACAGAATGCTTTTCACTTCAAAGAAGCTTAAGATTTAACACAGATCTGACAACTTCCTGCGTTAGCAAGGTACTTAGGTTTTCTCTGCTGCCGCAATTTGCTTCAGACAGTGCAAATACTATTAGAAGTGTACCTAATAGGCAGAATGTCATCATTCCTGTATGTTTCATAGATTCCCCACTCCTTACAAAGACAGCATTAGCCTGGAAGTCAAGCAGGTCAGCAATCTTATTCTGAGTTCACTCTGCTGGGTATGTGACCTTGGTTAGATTATATACAGTGTATGATCTTTGGTTTCCCCTACCTATGATACAGAAAAGATTATGCCCTCATCTTACAGAATTCTACTGAGAAATAAATTAATAATGAATACAGGAACCTTGGCATCATAATATAGCTCCCTTACAGAAGTACTTTTCCATTTTAACTTGACTTCATATGTTTAAAAATTCTTCTAGTAGATGCAGAGAACATACCGTATCTTTGGAGGGCAGTGTGCAATAGCTAAATGAAAAAAAAGCATTTTGGAGTCACACAAAATTCAGTTTATGACAGAAGCTCCACACTGACTTTTGAAAGGTGACTAACCTCTTTGAATGTTAGTTTCTTCAACTATAACATAGAGATAATAATTACTTGGTAGGGTGGATCAAAGGATCAAAGACGATCAAGTACAAGAATGTTTCTGGTTGAGGCATATTGTAATGGCTTAAAAGTAATATAAATCTCAGGGCACGTGGGTGGCTCAGTTGGTTAAGCATCTGACTTTGACTCAGGTCATGAGGCTCAAGGGATGGAGTCTGGCAGCAGGCTCACCACTCAGTGGGGAGTCTGCTTGTCCCTCTCTCTCTCCTTCCCCTCCCCCACACATACTCGCTCTCTTTCTCTCTCAAATAAATATATTAAATCTTTTCAAAAATGACATAAAAATGACATAAATCTCTTCTATAATAGGATTTTTTTAAAAAAACTTTGGATATATACACAAATACTCAAGATATGTCATAAGGTTTTTCCATCGCAGTTAGAATGACATTAAACCCCTCTCCCTGGACTGGCTCACCTCTGAGTCATCCTCTTCCATTGTTTTCCAAGTTTACTCGGTTTCAACCATCATAGCCGTCCTGTTAGTCTTCAGATAAGCCAAACTCATTTCCAACAGAGGAATTCTGCGGCTCCCCCTTCTTTGTTGGACTATTATCTCCTTAGCAATTTCAAGCAAGTTCATTCTCCATGAATGCCTCTCCCAAATACGTACTCCAGCTTATTTAGAATAGCACCGCACTTCCCAAACACTCTCTAGTACTTTACCCTGTCTTGTATGTTTTGATACACATATTGAAATTTAAAATTATAGCATGTATCCATTTGTTTACTTACTGTCTTTCTTAGACAAAAGCAAGGTCCTTACTATTATATGCCTTCAAATCCAGTAAAACTGTTTGATATAATAATATCTATATACATGTGAAAAATGAAGAAATCCATCCATTGATCAAACTATACTTCATACTTAAGTATATGTAACGTTCTTTTCTGCCCGTTGTGTCTCTGAACACATGTACAAAGAAACACTACTTTCAACAAATACCACTTAGTAGAGTCACTTATTTTACAAGGCAAATGTCTATAATGTCCACGTCAGAGTTATAGAGAGTCCTGGTTATGTTTCTTTTGTATTTACACTAGTGTGAATGATGAACTAGAAAGAAATAATTGTCCTGGTAAATAAATTTTGACAACATAAACATATTTTAGTTAAATACCACCATGTTTTCCTAATATGAGTGATGATGTTGATCACACCCTTGCCTCCTGATGGTTCCTATGAATTTCCATAGTTTTTTTTTGCCTATTTTCAACAAGGTGGGAAAACAATTCCTTTTTTTTAATATAGTTTAAAAAAAACTATAGGTTTTTTTTCTTTTCTCTTTAGTTTCTTCTACTACAATCAGAGAAATATTTGTATCATCGGAATTTATTCAGTGTAAATGACTCCTGTCCTAATCAAATGTCTCAGCTTCTAAACTTTCACCATTTAGTCATACACAAAAGAAGTTGATTGCCTTCTCTGCTCCTCTGTCATAAATGCTAAACTTTAATTAGTTTGGCAATTCCTTACATCTGAAGCCAGGATTTCTGCACAAATATTCTGTTATGTATATTCCAGTGGGTGAGTGAACACTATCCCAA
Source organism: Procyon lotor (assembly GCA_028646535.1). Lineage (NCBI taxonomy): Eukaryota > Metazoa > Chordata > Mammalia > Carnivora > Procyonidae > Procyon > Procyon lotor. The sequence goes on from CM053609.1 coordinate 104,595,465, forward strand.
TTAATTTGGGAAATTGGCAGGGGAAAAAAAAAATCCTGTGTTGAACAAGGATAGCAAAAATGCAGTCAAGTATGAATTGAAGGCTTATAAAAAAACCCAGCATTTTGGCAGATTATAATGTATGTATTAAAGAGTAGTAGACATGTGGCTACTTTCAGGGAAAACTGCAGAAGTATATCATATTCATGTAACACTGATGAATGGCCATGTGAAGGCTTATTTGTGCGAATTACTGTTTGTGCAATTACACATTGACTGCACAAGTGTCATGTGTGCTGTTCTAGGTACTTTGCCTATGTTTGTGTTCAGTACCTCCTGACGCCTGAAATTTGACACTCTATTATCTATATTTTATGCAAAAAGGAAATCGAGACTCAAATAAGAGTAGAGGTATTAGATTGTAGATCCTAGATCTGAACCCACTACTTTCCAAAATATAAGATGTAAACCTGCTCTAGAGGAACTTAAAATCTAGACAGGGTAACATAATAAAAAAACAACCATATTCATCTAAGAAGATAATGTGGGATGATTTCATTAAGAAAAGGTGACCCATGCCAGGCCTTGAAGGATGCGGTAAATTTGTTCAATAATACCAGGTAATACCTAGTAAATGCTTACTCTGTACAAGGCACTTTGCATTCATCTTTATCTACTTATAACTTAATCCTTATAACAACAACCCCATAAAATGGATACTATTATGTTCCCCATTTTGCATTTGAGGAAGTCAGGCACATTCAGTTGATTCAACTCCTGACAAATTATCTAATAACAATAAACATAGAGTTTAAGATTAATCTTCAGTCTATATATTACTTATTTCTAATTGGCCATCACTGCCTTAACGTTGCATTTCAGAATGTTTTAAATTCTAAGTAAATCAGCTAGAAATGTCTATTACATTCAGTCTGTAGGACTGAGAAGGTCCAAGACATTATCAGAAAAATTTCCGTTTCAAATATTTGACTAAGACATTAATTCAGTTCACAGATAGGCAGCAAGTGAATTGTATATGCCAGGTTCTTTGCTTAGGAGAAACTTTGTTGTGCATGAATCTGTTTATCTGAGGAATTTGCCTTAAAAAGTATTATTTTTGCTTTGTGCTTACTGATAGATTTCAGGCTTTTTCTTTCCTTTGCAAAATTTTTTTCCTCTCTTCTTTTTCTTTGATACTATATAGAAAAAGAATTACCTTACAGCTGAAATGCATTAACCTTGGGAAAAGCTGTGATAGCTCTTTTATATGATTATTTTAATGGTGTGACTTCCATTAGCAAGAAGGAAATTCTATTGCCCTTAACATTTTTAGAAAAGCATTGACAGAGTAAAATGGAATCTTGTTCTACTTTCCACTTGTGGAATAACTCTTATTTACAAGATTCTGAGGGGGATGAAGGATGGGGTAAATTTGTTTGTTCTGTAGAACATAGGGATTAGACAAAATGTGAATCAGCTCTTTGTCTGAGCACAGGGTAGGCAAAATGTTTGCATAATTTAGCTGATGATGGTAGAATCCTACAACTAGGACCAAAAGTTCTTAGAGAAAATATTTCAACAAATTCACTACTTGGTAACTCTTAATTGAACTTGATGTTACATTAATGCTATGCAAATAGTAAGTGCATTTTGGATTTTCCAGAAACTTTCCACTTATCAGGAAAGCAGGAAAACAAACTATATTGACTTCACAACAATTTCTGAACAGACAAAAAAAAAAATCAACTCCCAGAACAGTGCTGTCCAATAGAAACATAGCAAAAGCTCTACATGTAATATAAAATTTTCTAATAGGCCACATTAAAAAGTAGGACAAAAGAGCAAATTCAATATTAATAATTTATTTAGCATAAAGTATTGGACATACTGTTTTAACTTGTAGTAAATATAAAGTTACAGATAGTTCACATTTTTTTCATACTGTTGCAAATTTGATGTACATTTTATAATTATAGCACATGTCAATTCAGATGCTAAGTTTTTATTGGAAATACTTTATCTGTATTTAGATTTCTTAAAATTATGATTGGAAAATTAAATTCACCTATTCAGGCTGTTCTAAACACTTCTGCAAGTATTCCAGGAACGGCAATTTGCTCAAAAAATAGTTTTACTTTCTTGCTTGTATCCACATTGACAAAACTGGTTCATCTTTTTTAGAAGAATCGATTTAGTTTTGAATCAACAGCCTATTCTTTTCAAACTTTCATCTGTCTAAAATAAGTAAATGTGCTAACTCTTGAGTCAGTTCAATAACACTCATAATGAATAATAAACTAACACTGCACAAATTAGAAAATAAGTCTAAAATTATTAATCTCAATGAAATTTTTATAGTTCTTAAATTTACATAACAATGTTAATTAGAATTAAAATCTGCATATTGATTCTTATTACAAGAATATGTAAATTAATTCATTTACCTGTTCGGCTGGCTCATAAAGAAGATTTTCCTTTTCTTGGAGCTTCAAACTTAGCTCATTTACATGTCACTTGAAATCAGTGAAAAAATATAACTCGCATTGCCATTTTGTGCAATATTACTGAATATTGGGGAATGATTTCTTTTGTCTCAAGAATGATTTGAATTTTAGTTAGCAAATCTTGTAAAACTCTTCCATGATTCACTGAACAAGCATTCTTTCAGAAAACCATATCCTTAATTCATTTTATTTCTTTTAATAATTCTGCAGCATTCATAGCATCTTCACCTATATATGTAAAAGTTTAACAATTATCTCCATGACAGTTTTCTTAGAATTTGTTGCAGAAAACTGAGAAGAAAAATATTTTCAGTATGTGTGAATTATGTTGTGAAATAAAGCAGCAAGTTATATTTCAGTCCATTGTGATAAAAACTTTTTATGGGGACCTGAAATTCTTTTTGAAAGATATAAAAGATTCAAAAATATCTAGAGATGCTGAGGACTTTGGTTTTGACAATTTTTATGAAATTAAGGTTCTGTACATGTAATCTGTCAACAGCAATAACTTTACTTCTTCACTTCCAATTTGGATGCATTTTATTTCTTTTTTTTTTGTCTAATTGTTCTGGCTAGAACTTCCATATCGAATAGAAATGACACAAGTGGTCATCCTGTTCCTGGTCTCAGAGGAGACCAGTCTTGCACCACTGAGTATGATTTTTGCTGTGTGTTTTCCATATGGCTTTTATTATATCAAAATAATTTTCTGTTATTTCTAATTTGTTGAGTTTTTCTCATGCAAGGATGTTGAATTTTTGAAAATGCTTTTTCTGTGTCAATTGAGGTGATCATGTAGGTTTTTTTTACTTCATTTTGCTAATGTAGTATACTGATTGATTGATTTCTTATATGTTGAACTATTCTTATATTCTAGGATTAAATTCTACTTGGTCATGGTGTATAATTCTTTTTAATATGTTATTGAATTTGGTTTGCTAGTAATTTGTTTAGGTTTTTGCATCAATCTTGGCAGGGATATTGGTCTGTAATTTTCTTGGTCTGGCTTTGGTATTAGGGTAATGTTGGCCTCAAAGAATGAGTTGGGAAGTGTTCCCTCCACTTTAATATTTTGAAAAAGTTTAAGAAGTCTGGATGTTAGTTCTCTTTTTAAAATGGTAGAATTCATGAGTGAAGCATCAGGTCCAAAGCTTTTCCCTGTTGGGGTATTTTTTAATTACTGATTCGATCTCCTTATTAATTGTAGGTGTATTCACATTTTCTATTTCTTTTTGCTTAAGTTATCCAGTTTGTTGGCAAACAATTATTCTTAATATTCTCTTATAATACTTCTTATTCTGTACAATTGGTAATGTCTCCACTTCAATTCCTGATTTTAGCAATTGGAGTCTTTTCTTTTTCTTAGCCCATCAAGCTAGAGTGGTCAATTTTGCTGATCTTTTCAAAGAGTCAGCTTTCAATTTCATTGACCTTTTCTATTATTTTTCTATTCTCTATTTCACTTATATCCATTCTGATATTTATTATTCCCTCTCTTCTAGCTTTGGGTTTAGTTTTCCTTTCTTTAGTGCCTTAAGTTATAAAGTTAGGTTTTTTTCTTGTTTTTTAATGTAAGCACTTATAGATACAAATTTCCCTGTTAGCACTGCATTTGCTGTGTCTATACGTTTTGGTATGTTTTGTTTTTGTTTTCATTCCTCTCTAAGTATTTTCTAATTTCCCTTGTTATTTCTTCTTGTATCCATTGGTTGTTTAGGAGTGTGTTGTTTAATTTCCACAATTCTGTGATTTATTCCAGTTTTCCTCTGTTATCAATTTCTAACTTCATCTCAACATGGTCAGAGAAGATACTTTTTATAATATCTATATTTTTAAAATATATTGAGACTTAATTTGAAGCCTAATATATGGTTTTTCCTGGAAAATGGACCATGTACACTGGAGAAGAATGTGTATTCTGTTGTTAGAGTGTTCTGTATGTGTCTATTGATTGGCATACGGTATTGTTAGAGTCCTGTATTTATTTTTTTTATCTTCTGTCTGGTTCTTTTAACCATTAAGAGTGGAGTATTAATGTTTCCAACTATTGTTGTAGAACTCTCTATTTCTCCCTTCAGTGCTGCCAATTTTACTTCATATTTTGATGGTCTATTATTAAATGATGGTCTATTATTAAATGCATCCTATAATTGTTTTTTAAATTAGAAAAGTAATTATAATTAAAAACTAGTATTTTAATTTAAATGTGAATTAAAATTTACATAAATACAATTGTAACTCAGGCTCTCCATACAAATTACACAAATAGTTTACAGTGCTACATCAGCATGTAGGAAATTTTATTTGATGAAATCAATCCATTAACACTGACTAGATCAATGATGTAATCTGCAAACTATATATGACATAAGTGTCTAACTAACCCAGCAGTACCACATGATATCCTTTGTGATATAGTAAAGTGAAATGTAAGACCTACCAAAACAATAAAATTGTATTTAACATAAAATGCATTCTCCAATGTTTTATTTATTTTTTTAATTTATTTTTTTTTAAAGATTTTATTTATTTGACAGAGAGAAACACAGCGAGAGAGGGAACACAAGCAGAGGGAATGGTAGTGGGAGAAGCAGGCTTCCTGCCGAGCAAGGAGCCGGATGCGGAGCCTCAATCCCAGGACTCCGGGATCATGACCTGAGCCGAAGAAGGCAGACGCTTAACGACTGAGCCACCCAGGTGCCTCTCCAATGTTTTTTTTTTTTTTTTTTTTTAAAGTAATATTTAGGAACTGAAATAAAGTGAATTAAAATTAGTTACTTGATTACACAAGCTTATTTATGAGTTCAACAGACATGCTTCTAGTGGCTACCATACTGGGTCATGTAGTTTTAGAACATTTAAAGTTAAAGGGCACTTAAATTTATACACAATGGAGTTGAGGTGGAGAAAACTTCTCATTTGAAAAATTTTTTAAATTTAATTTTATTTTTTCAGTGTTCCAAGTTTCATTGTTTATGCACCACACCCAGTGCTCCATGTACTACATGCCCTCCTTAATACCCACCACCAGGCTCACCCATGCCCTACCCCTTCCCCTCCAAAACCCTCAGTTTGTTTCTCATAGTCCACAGTCTCTCATGCTTTGTCTCTCCCACCGCTTTACCTCACTTCACTTTTCCTTTCCTTCTCCTAATGTCCTCCATGTTATTCCTTATGCTCCACAAGTAAGTGAAACCATATGATAATTGACTTTCTCTGCTTGACTTATTTCACTCAGTATTAATAATCTCCTCCAATCTCATCCATATTGATACAAAAGTTGGGTATTCATCCTTTCTGATGGAGGTGTAATATTCCATTGTATATATGGACCATTTTAGTCACTAGATCATAAAGAGGTTCATGGAAAAAGGACATAATTACATCCATGATGGTCCTTGATGGCCATTCTAGAAATCTTCATGATTGCATTTGTATAGGAGGTTAAGATTAAAGGTTTCGAAGGCTCTTAATGTGGCTCTGAATCATGGGTGTTATAGTATCTCAGGGCAAGAATTAAATATATCTATCCATTGGTAAGAACTCAGTGAAGGATAAACATTGTCACAAATATTATTGTCAATACTACTTAAGAGACATCTTGATGAAGGGTGCCTGGCTGGCTTATTTGGTAGAGCATATTACTCTTGTTCTTGGGACATGAGTTAAACCCCATGTTGGGGGTAGGGTTTACTTAAGAGAGGGAAATCTTGACGAGAAACTTATAAGAATCACTTTAATGCAAATTTTAATGTCTTGGATCAAAGGCAAAGCATCATATAGGTGCATTAATTTTATCTCTGTTTCACCACCAATCTGTATTTCTAGCTTCTCTCATTTTTGTTAATTTTATATTTTTATGATTTTTGTTAAAAACCTTTTAATGTGCCATAAATAAATAAATACAAGTGTATTAATTCATATTCCTTCAAGAATAATTGTTTTTGAAATGTTTAACGTGGGAAAACTAGACGAATCAAACTTTGGATTGATAAACATTAAAAGGGTTTTTAAAAAATAGTCTGTGTTGCTCTTTGGGAACGTTTTTACTAGAAGAGACAAATTCTGAAATTTGCATGATTAATAGATATAATTAGTTTACAAAGCCTGCAAATCAAGGTTATCTACTGGCCAATTCACTCTATAGTACAGTCCTGGCCAGAATCAATACAATGATCATGCTTTCCTCAATTGAGAGGGATGTGAAGTGTAGTATATGGGTGTGTGTGTGTGTGTGTGTGTGTGTGTGTGTGTATGGTGGTGAGAGCAGTGGTGAGCTGGGATGGGTCCCCAGTAGAACAAAGGCAAGCATCACTTCTGGGCTGCCATCTGTTACATTTCCAAGGCCTTCCATTACTGGATAGAAAATAATGGGTTTATCTACATTGAGTCTAAACTGTGGCAAAGCATAGTAAAAGATTAACAAACAGTACTGTTGTGCCTGGGTGGTTCAGTCAGCTAAGTGTCAGACTCTTGGTTTCAGCTCAGGTCATGATCTCAGGGTGATGAGATGAACCCCATGCTGGGCTCCATGCTAGGTGTGGATCCTGTTTAAGATTCTCTCCCTCCCCCGTCAAAAAAAAAAAAAAAAAAAAAAGTAATGAAAGCATGTGTCCTTTGGGAAACAGTACAAGCACAATCCTTTGGGAAACAGGAGAGAAAATGAACATTGACTTTTTCACTGTTGATAGGCAGACAGATACAACCTCTGTAAATTTAAGAAGAGAGATCTGTTAAGTAAAATAATTCATCATTACCATCTCTAGCAAAACCTTAAATCAAAATGAAACAGTATAATTGCTACAAAAAAGATAGAAATTATATAAATATGCTTTCAAGAAATGTTAAGTGGTTTTAGAACTAAGAAATAAATATGTTACATCCTTTTTTTCTCTCCTGGTGACCTTAAGCAAATGACTTAACCTCTCTGTTCTTTAGTATCCTATGTGTTTAATAGTACTTCATGGGATTTATTAGACATGCTGTCAGTCATATAGCAAAGAAACTGGCAGGTAATAAAGAACTAAAGTATATATATCAATAGTTTATATTATTATTTTTAAGATATTATTCTAGTTAACTCGGGGGCACCCAGGTGGCTCAGTTGGTTGAGCAACCAGCTCTTGATTTCAGCTGAGGTCATGATCTCAGCTCATGATCCCAGTGTTGGGCTCCATGCTCAATAAGGAGTCTGCTTGAGGTTCTCTCTCTCCCTCTGCCCCTCTCCCTCTCAAATAAATAGTTAAAACTTTAAAAAGAATAAAAGGGGCTCCTAGGTGGCTCAGTCGGTTAAGCATCTGCCTTTGACTCAGGTCATGATCCCAGGGTTCTGGGATCGAGCTCCACATCGGACTCCTTGCTGAGCAGGGAGTCAGCTTCTCCCTCTTCCTCTGCCCCTGCTCCCGTGCTCATGCACTCTCTCTCTCTCTCAAATAAATAAATAAATCTTTGAAAAAAAAAAAAAGAAAAAAATATATTCTAGTTAACTCAAATATAGAATGACATATTTGATACAGTGTAGAGACTGTATGTAAATATGTAGGTAGATAAATATATAGTGTATGGTATACTCTAGTTTATTTATTAGAGAGATCTCTCATACTATTAAAGTAGAGTTAAGGAAAAAGATGATACCTCTAAAAAGTAGAATATGGTGGCAGGATCATCACCCATTCATCTGAAGTCTTGATTTCCACTTTAGCTCTGTTATTTGTTGATTTTTTATATGTAGGTAAGTGAATTACCTCTGGTAAACCTGACTTTCTTCTTTAGAAAACAAAAACAAAAACAAAAACAACATTCTTTCTGATCTTCCAAAAGGGATAGTTTAAATATTCAAATAAAAACATAGGTGAGGGTGGGAGTGGGATGTCTTGGTGGCTCAGTCAGTTCGGTTGAGCGTCAGACTTTTGGTTTCTGCTCAGGTCATGATCTCAAGGCCATGAGATCCAGCCCCACATGGAGCTCTACACTCAATGTGAAAGGTGCTTGCCATTTTTTCCCTCTTCCTCTCCCTCCCTTTAGCCCCTCTGTTTGCTAGCACAAATTCTCTCTCTCTCTCTCTCTCTCTCAAATAAATAAATAAATAAAATCTTAAAAATATATATATAGGAAAGTATTTTATATTTATGTAAAACGTCCCAATTTTCAAATATTCTTAATAGAATATCCTATTAGTTGTGAGAGAAGAGGCAAAGTAGGCCACTAAGACAAAAGATTTAATACAGACATTAAAGAAGTTTAAAAGAAAGTGTCTAGCTTGCAAGTATGAAGGCATTACCACTTGGGTAGTTTTAAGAGTTAAAAAAATGTGTTTTTAAGGCAGTTAATATAGTCGCTGGCACGTGGCTCTCAATAATTGTAACAAGTAAAAATTAATTATGGAGTAATACCCCATACACATTAAAAAAATAAATCTAGGAATTTACCATGCTTTGGTCAATAAAAAGGCAGAGTTTCAGAGTTATGTGGATCATATGGCAATATCTGTCCCAATGATTCAGTATGGCAATACAGTCAATGTTACTATAATAAATTAAAACCAGATTCATCGTACCTATAAAAGCAAATACAACAACCAGCAATAATGACAAATATGAATCACACTTTTAGAGTCTGCCTCTGAGTCGAAATTGCTTGGCCAGGTATCACCTCATTAATTCTCTTACCCTCAAGATAAATGAACCAATTTTATAATCTTAAGAACACTGAATTATATCTCAGAGAATAATCAGAATTACTGATAGAAAAGAACATACTTGAAATATCCCTGATTCCATAAGGCTTTACATTTCAAGGCAAAGCCAAGGCTTTTTAGGGGTTGAATTTTATTTATGGCTGGATTTTTTAAATTTCTTGATTAAAAGGGAAGGATTGAAATGTTTCATAAAAGGGCACTTGGACATCAAATAGCTCTCACTTGACTGTATTTTGATGATTTTAGTATGAATTAATTACAGACATAGAAGTAAAATTTCCCTTGAAATACCTATTCGGTTTTTAAATTAATAAGATAATATTCCTGGGACAGATTGCTTTTGGAGAAGGCAACTATAAAATTCAGAGTATTTTCAAATAGTTTTTTTCACCAAATATAACCAAAAAAACAGGACACATTCTCTAGCTGTAAACCCCAATACTATTGAGATTTGTCCCTTACTAATGTTCTTTTGGCCTGGTTCCTGGAACTTAATGATGAAAACTGGCCTGCGGAAGAAGAGATAGCAGGGTTATAGGAAACCTGGATTAAATGTGAAGATGCACAAATTTTAGAGAGTTCCAGGAAGACTCTGGTTTTCTGGGGTTGCAGCTGAGAAAAACTAAGGAAAGAGCCCTACATCTGTGCAACATTGTAGCATCTCACATCCCCCTGATAAGTATGGGCTGTTGTTCATGGGAGATTTCATGTATGTAATCCATGCTTATGGTAAAACAAAAATAAAAACAAAAACAAATGATTTTTCCCTTGAGTTTCCTGGCAGTAATCATGAGTAAAAGGAAAAGGAGGAGGTTGCAGAAGGAGGGGAAGGGGGAGAAAGACCCCAGTGGTGGTGGCCATGGTGGTGGCAGTGGCCATGGCCGTGGCCGTGGCCGTGGCAATAGCAGCTGTAGCAAGGATGATGATGACCATAAAAAGAGTCCTGCTCTTATGTGGATAGCCCATAGTAACCCTTATCACCTCAACACTTTAACAGATATTCACAGCTTTCCTTCCACAGGGAAATTGTCTTTGTTGCCTAATTATATATTATGTGTTTTGAGAATGGTCCAGCTGCAGACTGATTATTGAAAGCTCTCCCTGGGTCTTACCTCAAATATATTTTTACTTAGGTTCAGCCACTGTTTAATATCTCATTCACTGGGAAGAATGTGTCAACCCTTTCCCCACCCAAATTATAATTTCATTTCCAGAACAGCAACCGACTTGTATTTGTTGGTCAACATTATGTTCAGTGCAACAGTTATCTCTGCATTTTGAGAAACAATTACCAGTTAGTCACACCAAGAATTTGGGTGACATGGAACATGGAACACATGGTGAATGAGGCATTAAGAAGATTCAGGACACATTGTGTTTCTCTGTCTGTGAGACTCTTACTCAGCTGAGAGCAGAGCGTGGGATTTTCCCAGACTTATTACCACTGCATACTCTTTTCCCATACCCTCCTATCAAAATCTTTGTTTACTCCTTCCTCTCCTTTCCCCTCCTCCTTAGGAAAGAATAGCTAATAGTTTAAAAGATCATCGTTTCCAATGATAGCTCTATTTCAGCGTTCCACCAGGGGATGAAACCTATATTAAAATGATCCAAGGACGGGCACCTGGGTGGCTCAGTGGGTTAAAGCCTTTGCCTTCGGCTCAGGTCCGGATCTCAGGGTCCTGGGATTGAGCCCCACAGCAGGCTCTCCGCTCATCAGGGAGCCTGCTTCCCCCCTCACTCTGCCTGCCTCTCTGCCTACTTGTGATCCCTCTCCTCTCTGTCAAATAAATAAATAAAATCTTTAAAAAAATAATAATACATAAATAACTAAATAAAATGATCCAAGGCAAGATCAGCAGTGGGGTATGGCATTTGCTGGGGAAGGGGAAGAGCTGAAATGTCCTCAGGGTCAGAATTTACACAGATCTGAATTGGATCCCTGCCTCGTAACTTGATATTTATGTAAATTTAAGAAGTTATTTAACTCGATGCCTCAGTAGGCCTTGCGGTAATGAATATGCAATGCATGTGAAAATGACTACCCAAGTCCTGGAAGATGGTAGGTGCTCAGTAAACAAGAATGCTCACTTCTTCCTAAGGCATTGTATCTGAGGGGCAGTTACAAGCACCTGACTGTTGTTCAGTTGAATAGGCAGAATGACCTCAAACATTTTGTTTTGCCCTGACAGATAATATATGGATTGGAAAGAGCTTAGAGATAGGTTATATAAATTATGTCCTCTTATTTTCAATATTATAATCTAATCCATTTATCCATCAAAGGCAAATTGCTCTTTCTGTTTGAAACTGTTTCTCTTTCGCCTTAGAGTTAAAAAAATTGCCAGAGCTCTGGAACTTCCTATATCTTTTTAATGCCTATCAGAGATACTAGGTATATCATATCTTACTTTCTTCATGATTTTTATCTCCTTGTGTTAGGTTGACCATATTCTCTTTCTACCCATCCAATGAATTGCTCTAATGGCGAATCAGGTTTTAAACTCTAGAAAGAGGTATTTTTGCAGGGGACAAGAGAGAGCTATATTTATGATATATTAATATAAATGTAATATAAATATTACATATTTATAATATAAAATCGATAATCATCTGATCAGTGTTTCTTCTTACCTTACCAATGGAGTATAGCACATACAAAGCACATAATGTTAAATGAACAACTAAATTAATTTTTACATATATCTAAACTGTAATTAATATATAGATTAATATATAGACTCATCATCCCAGAAGCCTCCATTATACTGTCACATAGTCAACACTCTCCCTCCAAAGCTACTGTTCTGACTTCAACCATCACTAAATAACTTTACCTGATTTTTTAATTTCCTATAAAGGGAATAGTATAGTACATACTTTTTGTGTTGGGTTTTCAGTATTATGTTTGCACTATTTGTCCATGTTCTGAATAGTAGTAATTTATCACTGCTGTATATAATTCCATTGTATTAATGAGAGATTAATTATTAACAATACATTAACAAAACATCTACTTATTCTAAGTAGGCATGGGAATCCACGTCAAATCAAGTTTTGGGCTATTATGAGTAAAGCTGCCATGAAAATTTTGTACATATTTTGTGGAACACACATGTACTATTGGAATTCTGGAGTGAAATTGCTAGACAATTGAGGATGGACACTTTCACCTTCAAAAGATATCACCAAACAGTTTTCTACCGTGGTTTACTGATTTTCATTCTTACCAGTAGTGTATAAAATGAGATTGCTAAATATTCTTATTAGTTTTAATTCAATTTTCATTTCTGTTCCTTCTTAAAGTTCTTGTTCATCCAATGTATTTTTTTGCAATTTCCGACTCATTTTTTTTTGTCTTGCTGGTGAGCCTCTTTAATTGGTTATCTTTTTTTTTGTCTACATAGTAGGACTCAGGCTTTTAATTTGGAGTTTTCTGATGGCCATGATCCCTTATGAAGTAGAAAGGAAGTGTTCTTTTGAATAGGTCACCTGAGTCAGCTAAGGTATCTGGAAGATTCCACCTTAACTCCGATGTCTACTTGTTCACCTAAGTCTTAGGGACACAGAAAACAATGTATAGTAAGTTCATCTTTGACTCAGGCTGACCAAGCACACTCATAAAGATGATGTCAACCTGCCCAGTGGGTGAACAGTTAGCAGTCGGCTGAAGTCTTCCCATCATGAGGCTGTAATTCTATAATCCAAAAACCATCCAATTCCACAAGTGACAGAGTCACACACTGCTCATCCTACTTAGCTCTTGTAAAACATTTATTTCTCTTAGGGTAATAAATAATTCTGTTTTTCAGGAAGCCGGTTACTTTGGCAAACCTATCCCCTCTCTGTAACACATTTTTTTGTTCTGTATTTCAAATGGCCTGAAAATTTCCTTGTTCTTTTTCCATTTGATGCTAAGGGGAAAAACAACATTTCTCATATTATTGATTCATTCCAGGTCCCATTCAAATGAGTTGCTCTTTTCAGAGACAAATAATGAATTGGTATGTTATTGAAAAAAGAGATATTCTATGCTGTGCCTTGCACCTGTTTAACTTCCCATACAATGGCAAGAAGAAGTATTTATAAGATCAAGTATATTTGAACAGCCAGAGAAAGATGTCTGTTAAGTACAAATGGTAATATTTGCTTCATATCAGCCTAGGCTGTCTTACAAGTGGCTGACTTTTTTACTACCATATTGGAAACAAAATAGAGTCAAATGTTGATCTCTGGAGCCACTTGAGATTTTTATAGCTTTCTGAAATGTATCATAAAATGTAGACTTGCATATTTCCCTTGATATATTTTTTGTAACTCAGTTTATGGATGGTTTACAAATCATCATATATATGAGTAGAAATATGGATGAATTATAAGCACATATATTCCTTTTTCCACTATATAATTCTAAAAATAATTTAACCTAAACTCTTTACATGAGTTTGAGATTATTTTTACTTGCAATCATCTTTGGTCTGGAATATTAATTCAAGGTGTTCTCTATTCTAGCCTCTTGCCAAGAGGAAGAAGTTCTAAATCATAAGGACATAAACATGAGGCTATCCCAAACAATAATTTATTGAGCCATGCTTGAAAAAACCTCTCTATTTCAGAGCTTTGGAAGTAGGAAATAAATAGGTAGAACAATAGATTCTCAAGATAGACTAAAACTCTGGAGGTCGCCTAAAATAAAACCACCATTTCATTGCTTAAGTGTCCTGTATAGTTTTGGTTGGGGATTAAGCACTTCCAGAATGCTCAGCAAAAGTATAACTACGTAGAAGTAAAACCCTTCACTAAATGGTTGTCCTGAGGCAGGTTGTGCCTTTAGGACCAAACAGTAAAGTTTTAAACTTTCTTTCAGTGACAACTCCACAAGCGTTTAAGGGGCACCCTCTAGTTTCCCTGTAACTTGCCTGTCTGGTTTAAACCTCTGGTTTTGTCACCTGTTCCTCATACACTGGATTTTGATTCCTTTCTCAATGGCTATCGCTCTCTTCTGTGTGCAGTCTAGTTTGTGGCAAAAAGAAATATCTGCCAGTGTAGTTTCAAACTGTTCGTGAGAACAGAATGCCTTCATTCTTGACAAACATTCTTTGAAGCAAACTGTTTGCATTCACAGTTTTAGCATATAAATGTAAACACATATAAATGTAAACATATATAAATGCACCCTGATTATAAATATAAGTTACATATTTATAAATATATTTATATATGTTTAAGTAAATATATATAATATAATATATATTAAATAAATATATTATAATGTTTATGTAAATATGAATTATAATTATATATCTATATATAAATATATAAAATATTTAGAATATATAAAAAGGGCGCCTGGGTGGTTCAGTGGGTTAAAGCCTCTGCCTTCAGCTCAGGTCATGATCTCAGGGTCCTGGGATCAAGCCTCACATTGGGCTCTCTGTGTAGCAGGGAGCCTGCTTCCCCCTTTTTGCCTGCCTTTCTGCCTTCTTGTGCTCTCTCGCTTTCTCTGTCAAATAAATAAATAAAATCTTAAAAAAATAAAATATATAAAAAATATGTAACTTTCAGTCATGTGAAGCTTATTACAACTTCAAAGTCTATTTCACATAGTGTTAAGCCATATTTCTACCATATTGAATTGGAAGTTTGTGGACTATCAAAGGCAATAAATGGTAGATTAGGGATGGGCTAAACATAAATATTCTATTTAATGCTATTTATTTTTAAAGCTTAACCCATAATTTTACTTTTATCAGGTCTTGTTGGATTCTTATAAGTCCTTCCAGGTTTATATGAATTCAAAAATCTGGTCAATATTTTAGCAGTTCTTACTAAATCTATAATTAAAAATTTTTTCAAGAGAGCATAGTTTTAGATTAAATCACATACAATTTGATCCATAATTCATATTATTTGGATAACACCCTTTAGTCAATTATAAATCTAGCCAGATAGCAATAGTTCTTCATCTTACCAACATTGAGAACAGAATTTCTTAAAATGGTACACAGCTCAACAGAACTCATGGCAATATGACATGTCACTGTTCATGGGGATACATTTGATGGAACTGGCTACTTACGCGGAAGCTTCTTCTCTTAGAACTTTCCATCTGTTCCTTCTAGCGCTTTGTATTTTGCTGAATAAAACTTCTCATGTAAAAGTACACCACCAATGCCAAGTTTTCCCTAGAGAACATCCAAATAATTACAAAATCTAGCTCACTAACATGTATATTTTATATCAGTTAGTAGAAAAAGTAAGTGATCTTAATTTGATATAACCTAATATTATTTCCAAGTGTTCCCAGTTCCTGGGATGTAAGTCCCATGCCAATCAAAAATTTAGATTATCATTGATTTCATAGATACATTTTTATTACCTAATCTATGAAATAATTAGAAATTTGTGACTTTAAACACAGGATACTATCCCTATCCTCAAGAAATTTACCTTCTTGAGTAAGAAATTAGAACTCAGAAGTGACTAAACACACGTTTTTGAGGGTAAAAACTATGAAAGTTAATGGCTCTAATCAAGGAATTTGGGGAAGTGAGTTGATTTTTTAAAAACATGAGTATCATAGAGGTCAGTTTCCTTGAGATGCAGAATTTGGGAAAGAGAAAAATATATATCCAACGAGGAATCTAAAAGTCTTCCTTTTAAAAAAAAATGATTTACTCTAACTGCTGTAACTTGTTTAGGTATTCACTAAAGAATTGTATTACCTTTCAGTAAATTTTTGGTGTTTAGTATGGATTTTTTGGATGTCTCAGTGTGCAGAAACTACTATCAAAATGAATAGCTTGGCCTACTTAAATGGAAATCTTACCTTGACCATATTCAGAATAAATTATCTTTTATTTTGAGCTATCTGTGCATCCCTATATCTATATTGCTTCCCACATACCAATAATCTGATAAAGGAAGTACTTCACTTCTGGTTCCCAGTTTAGACTTTGTAGTTTAGAAGCACAACTTCTGGGCTCTGGTAAGTGTCAACAAGAAGCTTAATAGTGGTGCATTTGGTAATAAAGTTGATAAGTTTAGATACGGTTTTCGTGACATTCTGAGTATGGCATCTAAAAAAGCACTGTCTTTTTTTTAAGTTTGTTTATTTTATTTATTTATTTATTTATTTATTTATTTATTTATTTATTTATTTGCATACTTGCTTACTTATTTATTTATTTATAATCTCTACACCCAGCATGGAGCTCACACTCTTGACCCTGAGATTAAGAGTCACATGATCTCCCAACTGAGCCAGTCAGGTGCCCAAGGCATTCTCTTTTGAGTTAGCCATGTCAAGTCTAGTTTCATAAATCTATGCAGTAGGCTAACCACATAGAGTTGTTTGTTGGTTTTCATGTTGGTGTCTTATGATAATTAGACACTTTTAGTTACTCCACTGAACACAGAGAAGACTGCAAAGGAGAAAGGAGGTCACCAGTATTTCACAGCTTCATGCTTCTATAAAATGATATGCACAACATAGTTTGAACTAAAATATGTCAGCACTTACAATGTCCTAGGCATTGTTTTAGATGTCTTAAAACATTAAGGATTATTCACTTTAATCCTCAAAATAACCCTCTAACACAGCTATTATTTACCCTATTTTGTAGAAACATTGAGGATCATGGAGTTTATTAAATGAGATACCTTGATTCAAGTGTTACAGTTATTGACAATTACAGCCAGGCTTTCTGAGATCGCTTTTCTTAATTTCTAAGTCTCTGCTCTTTATGGGAGCTAAATGGACTTTTCTATGAAAGGTCTTCATTGTCCATGAATAAATCTTCTTATATATTTCATGACCTTATTGCTTCAGCCTCTGTTGCTGTTACACTTTGGGTCATTTTACAAAAAATGCCTACCAGCCCCTTAACATCAGTTTTGATTTTTTGGGTTGGATATGAAATGTTTACAAAACAAATAAAGTAGCTGAGACTATCAAAAGATATAAACTACTTGCTTTTCTTCATTGATTCTTTTATTCTTCCACTGTTAAGTATTGCAAAAACACAGATGCTGTGAGAGATGATTTATGATTCAGTTCAGGGTCAGAAGTTTTTGTAAACCCAAACCTCTTTAAACAATTCTTGAAGTAGGTGAGTTTTACCTGGTCTCATCAGAGCCTTGGAAAAACCTGTGCTCTAATGATATATAATATTAGAATGAAGAAAATATAACCTAAGCTGGAACAACAGACACATTTTAAGTCTTGGCAATGTTTCCAATGCAAGAGTAAAGATTGGTCATAAGGACGCAGTTCAAAAGTTCTACCAATCCTATACATATTAAGAAAAATAGTGATATACTTCAATACTTCCCCCATTATTTCATCTTTAGTGTCAAATATCTAAATAAACTGCTTATAGTGATGCCTCTTAAATTTTTTTTCACTTTAGAAACTACCAATTAATTACTATGTTAGGTGAAGATATAGCTTTTATTTTACAATTCCAACATAATATTTGTATTCCTGTCTCCGATATTCATGTACCTGATATTTCATGTGTGTTTGTCTGTGTGTGTGTGTGTGTGTGTGTGTGTGTGAATATATAGTTTTGGTTTGTATTAATATTCAGGGCTTATATTATGATGGCTGAATAAATATCATGCATAACTAAGCCATATGTAACACTTTAAGTACTTGTGTTTCAAATTTTTATATTGCTTAGTTTTTTTACCACTGTTATTTTTTATTTCTTTAATTTTTTTAATTTTTAAAAATTTTTTGCTCTTTCATTCATTGTGGGTATTTTAAACATTTTTTAAAACATTGCATTCAAATATTTATCTTGATTACTGAGTATTTGGTGTTCCTTTCCTTTTTCTTTCAAACTTTTATTTATTTTTTTTTTAATTTTTTAAAATTTTATTTATTTATTTTTTTTCAGTGTTACAAGATTTATTGTTTTGCACTACGCCCAGTGCTCCATGCAGTACGTGCCCTTCTCAATACCCACCACCAGGCTCACCCAACCCCCACCCCCCTTCCCCTCCGAAACCCTCAGTTTGTTGCTCATAGTCCACAGTCTCTCATGGTTCATCTCCCCGTCTGGTTTCCCCCCATTCACCCCTCCCTTCCTACTCATAATGCCCTCCATGTTTTTCTTTACGCTCAGAACGTAAGTGGGACCATAAGGTAATTGGTTCTCTCTGCTTGACTTATTTCACTCCCCATAATCTCTTCCAGTCCCATCCATGTTGATACAAAAGTTGGATATTCGTCCTTTCTAATGGAGGCATGATATTCCATTG
>CM053609.1:104614411-104672669 GCA_028646535.1 Procyon lotor
GTTAAGAGTCTCTTATGGTTTGCCTCCCTCTTTCTCTTTTTCCCTTCCCATATGTTCATCTGTTTTGTTTCTTAAATTCCACATATGTTTACCACTAAGTTATTACCTATTTCCCAATTTTTTTGGAATCCTATCAGTAGAGCCAGACACCTCAAATAATCTATGAACTTTATCATTTTATAGACCTCTTTTTGATATCTTTCTAATCTGCTGTGGGATAGACTAGTTGTTATGCCTGACCAACTCGTATCTTGGACTATACCTATAACATCAGCTCAAGTATCTCCTTCTCCATTCTTGATTTGGGTTGGTCCTCTATTGCTTGGTCCTCATGCCTATCACCCTGTAATTTGTTTTCCTCTTTTGGCGGAGCACTTTATCAAGCAGATTCCTGGGAAAGAGTGCTCTTACAAGTGTGAATATGTCTTTTGGCCACTCTCACAATTACTTGATAGTTAAAAATGCTACACTGTAGCCTGAGAAAGCCCCACAGTCTATATGTTCCTTCTGCCTTACTTTTCTGTTTGCTTGCCTTTGTCTTTGCTCTTCATATAACAGCAATTTTATGAATCCTTGGATGTCTGCTCACATGTAATTGTGGGGCACTAAATTCTAACTAGAAAGTTCATATAGATGGGGCTTATCCATGTGAGAAACCACAAGATAGTCTGGACCAAGCAATTTTACTGGGAAAATCGGGGGGAGGGTGTGGAAAATACACACCTATATATTTATATATTATTATATAATATATTATGTATTATATAAAAGTCTTTTTGGTCAAGGAAATTTCTTATCTTTTCTGTACTACTCACAGTACATTTTAATGAGTCACTGCCTATAGAAACGAGAAAAAGAGACATGTCTCAGTGGTTGAATATCTACTATTTGTAAATGCTCACAGCCTTCTCTTTTTCTATTCTTCTCCTGGCCTTTGGTTAATGCTGTTCTCAGGGACTGATAAATTGGCATAATCTCTCCCTCCCAGAGGAAAACAGAAATCTTCTTCCCCTCCAAATTGCTCAACTACAGGATTGAAGTGGGTTGGAACTGAAAAATCAAAGGTTGGGAGTGAAACCTAAGGATCTAATAGGAAAGCTGTGGTGTATTCATTTTTCTCCATGCTATTCTCAGACAAGAAGTAGATAGCAAGAAAATGGGGGAAGCTGATACATTACTCTGAGATTGTTTTTCTTTGTAAAGGGTTGATGTTACCTATGCTGTTTGTTTTACATAGTACTGTTATCATTTTTTAAATGTCATTAGTTAGACTAGTTCTAAAGTAAGTTATCACACTTTAGTTAGATGCTAACATAAAGCAAAAATCTTCCTAGGTTTTCTTTTTTCTCTCTCTCCTTACCAGAATTGGGAACCATATGTAAGAAGATATAGCAAATATACAGATTGCTCATCTCTGCTACTTCTATTCACTTTCCCTATTTTAAATATTAGTATAGAGAAATTATTTGCATATGTATAATATTTTATCAACATTGTCATTATTCTCTAGTGATATACATGTACAAATATTGGTTTTTGACAAGAGATTTCTCTTTTGCCCTTAGATACTATAACACAGATTTATTTTACTTTTACCAGTCATCTTAATCTAGTTTCCTTTGAATTACTGTTCTTGTATTTTTTGGGTAAATACCCAGTAGTGTGATTTCTGGAATAAGGTAGTTCTATTTTTAACTTTTTGAGGAAGTTCCATACTGTTTTCCACAGTGGCTGCACCAGTTTCCATTCTCACCCAACAGTACGTGATAGTTCTTTTTTCTCTACATCCTCTCCAACACCTGTTATTTCTTGTGTTGATTTTAGGCATTGTGACAGGTCTAAGTTGATATCTCACTGAAGTTTTGATTTGCATTTCCCTGATAGTAAGCGGTGATAAGAATCTTTTCATGTGTCTGTTGGTCATCTGTTATGTCTTCTTTGAAGAAATGTCTGTTCATGTCTTCTGCCCATTTTTGAATTGGATTATTTTGGAAGTACTGAGATGTATCAGTTCTTTATATATTTTGGATACGAACCTTTTATCAGATATGTTATTTGCAAATATATTCCCCCATCCTGTAGGTTATCTTTTGGTTTTTTTGATTGTCTCATTAGTTATGCAGTTAGGGAGAAATTATTTTAAAACACATTTTGTTTGGAGAGAAAATTCACCAATATGGTGGCATCTTTTAAGACTGATTATCAGATGATGTCTACTTAGGCTAAACCAAAATAGGCAAGTCAAATACCAAGTGTTCAAGTTTCTTGCAAAGCATAAGATATCATTAATATTTAATAAGCACCCTGACTTCCAAGCATTTTTGAGTGTGATTATTAATACCATGGTGATATTTACATGTTATTCAAGGTCTACCTTAAAGGAATATAGGAAACTAGACGGATATGTTTTTATTGAGTCCCAGATATGGGTAAATGTTGTATGTTCTTATGTAAAAAGAAAGAGCCTACTATCCTATATAGTATTGTTACTTACTAAGAAGAGATTGTTTTTAATACATCCAGTTGACTACTAACCAGCTTTTATCTTCTGAAGACTGTTTAAAGAATATTTATAAAATAACTCATTGAAAACGTTGGACATAATCTCTGAGCTATTTACTTGATGGATGCAGAGACAGCTATTAAAAATAGCAGTTAAGGGGCGCCTGGGTGGCTCAGTGGGTTAGAGCCTCTGCCTTCGGCTCAGGTCACGATCTCAGGGTCTTGGGATCGAGCCCCGCATCGGGCTCTCTGCTCAGCAGGGAGCCTGCTTCCCCCCACCCGCCTGCCTCTCTGCCTACTTGTGATCTCTCTCTCTCTCTCTCTCTGTTAAATAAATAAATAAATAAATAAGAAATAAATAGCAGTTAAAAAAACACAGGTATACAAAATAGTATTAAGTGAAGATAAAAAGATGGAAAAAAAAGTACCTGGTGATAAAGGAAAGAAATGGATACTCTTGTACATTTAGGAAGAGAGGGAGCATAGATGAAAAACAATGCTTCGTAAATTCAAAAAGACAAAGTTTTCCAAGATTCTAAAGAATCTTTCATTAGAAATTTAGACTCTTAAATGTGAAATTTAGATTCTTTTCATTAGAAATTTAGATTCTTAAAATGTGGAATCTGGAGATAACTAGCTTCTTGAAATTACAAAAGAAGAAAGTAGAGGCATTTTTCATAAACTTTAAAATAAGACTAGTTGTTTTCAAGGAATTTTCATTAGGGAAGAGAAAATCATGGCAATTATTTAGAGTGGGTGTTTTCTTTAAAAGACTTGGTTGTCACAACACTGCTTCTAGCGATGAACACTGTGGAAAGACTTTAAAAAATCTTTTATTACATGTCCATCATTTTTCATGGAAGATGCTCAGACATTTTGATTAGGAACATCTATTAAAAACTGGACATCTAAAAAACAATTTCCAGTGTACCTGGATGGCTTGGTCGGTTAAGTCTCCAATTTTTTATTTCAGTTCAGATCATGACCTCAGGGTTATAGGATTGAGCCCCAGCAGGACTCTGTACTCAGTGGGGAGTCTGCTTGAGATTCTCTCTCTCTCCCTCCCCTGATTCATGCTTTCTTTCTCTCTTTTGGTCTCTCTTTCTAAGATAATTAAAAAATAAAATGTAAATTCAATTTCCATTTCCTTTCATTTAATTTTACCCCTTCACTTTTTTTTTAACCATATATGCCATTAGATTATTCTACCTCCATTAGTAAAGTTAGATTTTTGTTGGTATAGGTACACTTTAAATTTCCCCAACCTATCCCTTGAAATTTGACTATATTTACAATTTTATTCTCTTTTATGCCTTTTTATGTAACACAGATAAATGAATTGATGAATATATTTCTATATATATTCTATATACTATAAAGTATAGCCCCACTTCTATGGCCATCCTTAAAGCCCAAATTTCTAAAACCACCTTACTGATGATTCTTGGCAGAATAAACTTAGCTTAGATGTGTGTGGTCATTAATTTCTCTAGAGAGAGATTCAAATTGATTATTGACTTAATTATACTCAGTTGTATTATTATATGCAACCAGAATACATGCGATTAATATTTTATCATTCTTCCTGAAATAAACTCTCCTTTATATCATTGCACAATATTTTAAATATTTCCTTATTTTTTGAAAACTTCATTCTTTTCTAATCATCTGAAATTATGCAAAATAGTAAAGAAGACAACATTCATTGCATATTATATTTGGAAGCTTTATGTTTATTATCTAATTTTATTCTCACTTAATAGCTGTTAACAGCCCCATTTTACAGATGCAGAAATCAGGCGAAGTAGCTTGCTAGTATGCCTTACAATATATTATGTTGAAAAAGGTAATCCTTATCCATGTTCAATTGTTTCTCTGTTTTATTTCTCCTACCATCTGAAGTGTACTTACCAATAGATATTTGGTGTTAATCTGGCTTCAAACAAGTAGGATGTCTGTCCCTAAACCTACCTCAAGAAATTTATTGCAGGGGCACCGGTGGCTCAGTGGGTTAAAGCCTCTGCCTTCAGCTCAGATCATGATCTTAGGGTCCTGAGATCAAGCCCCGCATCAGGCTCTCTGCTTAGCAGGGAGCCTGCTTCCTTCTCTCTTTCTGCCTGCCTCTCTGCCTACCTGTGATCTCCCTCTCTCTCTCAAATAAATAAATAAAATCTTTAAAAAAAATTTATTGCAAAAACTGTCCAATATCAGTTGTCCCAAAGCCTAGCACTAAATGTAGAATTTCAAGGTGCCGCATTAGTCAAAACAATGTTCTTCCTTTAATTACTTATATTTCTTAGATTTCTGTATTTACATCTAATTTAAAGAATTAACCCCAAGAGATTTAAAAAAATGACCAAAGAGAATGAATAAGTTTTAAGGATTGTGCTCTGCACCCAGCAATAAACAACAAAAGCAAACATTTACAATCTCATGAGAAAAATAAATGGCTTTTCTTTTTTCCCTAAAATGGTTATTGGTAATTGGCACAATAGACTCCCACCAGGACTCTTCATCAGGAGATGTATGAATATAAAATCAGCAGGGTGAAGTTGAGAAATAAAAGAGACATAATTTGAGATAAAAATACATTTTCTTCAAAGCACCTTATAGATCTTTGAGCATTCCTTGAGTGTCTATTTATTAATCCCACTTGGCCAGATAATTTGGAATTTCTTAATTGTTCTCCATAGAAAACTTCAGATCAAAATCAAGTGTTTCCCAAATTCGAGAATTCAGCTTCATCCTTCCACTGTACATGGTTTTGGGTAACTGGATAAATTCAGATAATGAAATTAGGTTTTAACTTGCATTATGAACTATTTGCAATAGAGTGGAAGGAAAAGAAAGGAAAGGAGTGAATGATTTTATCATTAAATATAAAGAAATGAAGTCATAGTGTCCAGAATTTGAAATCAAATACTGTAGAAGTTCAAAGGTGGGGATTTATTAAATTTTACAAGTTTTTGGATCACAAAGAGTGGAGATTGGATTTCTCTTAAGTAGAGTTAACACCTTGAGGTACCTGGTGACTCAGTTGGTTAAGTGTCTGCCTTCAGCTCAGGTCATGATCCCAGGGTCCTAGGATTAAGCTCTGTGTCTGATTCCCTGCTCAGCAGGGAATCTGATTCTCTTTCTGCCCCTCCCCTTGCTCGAGTTCTTTCTCTCTCTCTCTCTCAAATAAATAAATAAAATCTTTAAAAAAAAATAGAATAAACACCCCTATCCATTACACATTCTCTTCATTAAGACTTCTTTTTTTATTTTTATTTTTTATTATGTTATGTTAATCACCATACAGTACATCATAATTTTTTGATAAGCCTTCTTGAGTGTCTGTCTGATTGTATCATCACAATGGCTATAAAAACTTGAGAACAACTCAAGATGTATTTCTCATTCCAGAATCCTTCATCCAACTGTTAGATTTTCAAAGGCAAAGATTGCACTTCATTTATTTCAGAACTACTGTATCTTTAGTGGATGGTAACTTTTATAAAGCAAAACCACAGCAAATGCTGATTTAAGTTCAGGATGTCATAGAGTTGGAAGCACACAATATGATGCCCTTTTCAAATTGGCTTCTTTCCCTTAGTTAAATGCATACATTTAAGTTTTCTCCAGGTCTTTTCATGTCTTGAGAGCTCATTTCTTTTTGTGCTGAATAAAATTTCATCATCTGGGTATACCACAGTTATTGATCCATTGACCTACCAAAGGACATCTTGGTTCCTTCCAAGTTTTGGCAATTATGAAAAAAGCTGTTATGAATATCATGTGCACGTTTTTGTGTGGACATGTTTCCCCCCTGCCCTTTAGGTAAATACCAAAGAGTGTGGTTGTTGGAGCATATGGAAAGAGCATATTTGGTTTTGTAAAAAACATCAAACTGTCTTCCAAAGTGGTTGTACCATGTTGCATTCCCACTAGCAGTGAATGGGAGTTCCTGTTGCTCCACATCCGTGTCAGCATTAGGTGTTGTTAGTGTTCTGGATTTTAGGCATTCTAACTGGGTGTGTAGTAGTATCTCATTGTCTTTTCAATTTGCATTTTCTTGATGGCATAGGATGTGGAGCACCTTTCCATATACTTCTTTGTCACCTGCATACTTTTTTAATGAGGTATCTGTTAAAGTCGCTGGTCCATGCTTTAATCAGGTTGTTAAAGGATATAGTTTTTACAACAACTCTGATAAGCAGGTATTATCATCATTTGAGATATAAACACAAACGCTTAGGAAGGTTAAATATCTTGCTTGAGATGACATATCACCAACTTCATGGAAGTAACACAAATTCCATTCTGTCTGATTCCAAAGCCCATGCTACAATTTCTATGCTTAAATGACTTTTATTCATAAGCCAGAAATGACACAGATGTCTAAGTCTGACTAAACCTAACATGTATAGGCATATTTTCTAAAATTAAAATATAAACATTCCTCTGATTTAAGAAACAT
This sequence comes from Procyon lotor, assembly GCA_028646535.1. Classification (NCBI taxonomy): domain Eukaryota; kingdom Metazoa; phylum Chordata; class Mammalia; order Carnivora; family Procyonidae; genus Procyon; species Procyon lotor. Next base: position 104,621,373 of record CM053609.1, read on the forward strand.
TAAGTTCAGAGCTGATTACTAGTACAAAACTGTCCTATACCTTGATTTTATGGTGAATGCTATAGGATGTAACTCTTAGTACTGTATCCTAAAAAGAATAATTGTTAACTGTATATAAATTATACCTCAACAAAACATACAGGTATTCTTTAAAAATTTAAGATATAAGGCTAATGGGAGAGCAGGCCAAGCATATTTATCTCCTTGTGTTTGTTTATTGGGGCTTCCATAACAAATTACCACAAATTCTGTGATTTAAAACAACAAGAATTTATTCTCTTGTAGCTCTGGAGGCTAGAAGTCTGAAGTAGAGTTCAGTATCAGCTGGGTCATGCTCTCTCTGAATGCTCTAGGACACTAGTTTGAGAATTTAGGGCCCACTCTTAATTCAGTATAACCTCATCTTAACCAATCACATCTATAAGGACCCTATTCCATATATGGTCACATTCTGTCATTTCAAATTCAGGTAGATATGCATTTGGGGGGGGAGACATTATTCAATCTACTACACCCCTCTTGGAAATGATATAGTTTTAATTATATTTTGGCATGGCAATTTTATGTAGATATTTCCAAGTATTTTTCTATACAATTATCTTGAGAAAAATTTGGATAGCTGAGATTCTTGTATCCTAATTGTGTATAACAAATTTTAAAATGATCAGGGATGTGAACAAGAAAGCTAGGCTCAGCATCCAAATGAAGCAGCTGGGGCACATTTGGCAAAAGAAAAAAATCTTCTATGCAGAAATTGCAAGAATATTTCAAATAATGCTAGTCCTCTTTATGAAAATGTCAGAGGACCATTTTATATTTGGTCAGAATTTCTGCGTAGCTTTTGTCTAGAAGCAATAATTCCAGCAGTGTTGGTTCAAATGGTTTCATCTGCCAATTTCCCAAAATCCCATCTGGTTCTAGTACTCTGGCCAAATCCGTGCAGGAAAAATAATTATTGTTACATAACCCATCCCTGAGTAAGACAGATAAGCTTACTTTTTGATAAGAATATCAACATTTCCTTATATTCATCAAATAGTCACAAATTCATTTTGCCTAAAAATTCTGCCCTAATTCTTCACCTTTGGCCAATAGCATGAAGCAGAAGTGATACTCTGTTAATTCCAAGCTTGGGTTTCAAATGTTTACATGCTTTCCTTGTCTCCTGGAACCAAGCCTAAACAAATTGGGGCAAGCCTGCTGTACAATGAGAAACATACTGCTTATTCACCTCATCATATTCATTGACAATCACTTCCCAGATATGTTAGTAAGTCCATCCTTGTCCAGCAGGCTCCTGCCAAGCTGACCCTGAGAATACGAGTAAGTCCAACCAAGAACACCCAAGCCTAGCCCAGGTCAGCTGAACTGCCCTACTTACCCAAATACATATATAAGCAAAAACAAGTATGTTAAGGCATAATTTTTATAGTGATTCCTTGGTAGTGATACATATTGATATAATTGGGTTAAGAAATATCTATAAGAATATAAAAGAATATTTGACGAGTCCCTGCTAGGTCAATGAAAATATGTATCCGTATTTTAGTTTAGTAGATTTTATTTTAGTAGAAGAGATATACTGGGGGTCATTAACAATTAATCAAATCAAACTTTTCATAATTAATTCTTTCCTAAGCCAGTATACCTAATGGTCAGGCATTTGCTTTTCATTGTATATTTGTCATTTGATTTTTATTTGAGATTCTGGAAAGTATGGAAGTTAAAAACATAGTATCAGTTTGTTTTCTAATTTATTGTGCATTTTCTTTTACTGTTCAAAATATGACCACACAGGACTAAGTGTTCACTCTGACAATATCCACCTGAAACATGCTTTGAAGGCCATCAAAATATCTCATTCAGTTTAGGGAATGAAAAGGTTGTCATGAGTGATAGAGTCTGCTATCTTTCATTAAATCAGTTTTGACTCTTTGATTTTCTTTCCTCTCTAATCATCTAAAGAGTTTGACTAATTCTCTTTGCCTTTCACTCTCCACCTGTAATCTCTCCAGTCAAAGAATTTTATTGTGGTTGTGTTTATTTTTCAGGCAATTTATTTGCACTTTTCAGTTCATGTCAAAATTGTAACATCTAAATTGTTTTCTGTTTTCTACCTTAATTCTAAAGGATTTTTTTTGGCACAAATTATGTCTTCCACCTACTTTCCTGAACAAAACAGAACACAAAATTCACCAGCATTTTGAAGAAAAATCATTCATTTCATTGCAATTATTAAGTCATTTCATGATAATGATTCTGAGAATAAAGTATAACAACCTCTAGGTCTGCATGTGTAAGAATTTACCCTGAGGAGCTGACCTTCTTTGCAGAATGGCATTTCATGATTATTATTTATTAACAAGGGCTTTTGAGATAGAAAACAAAGATGCACAACAATGGCAGATTGCTGATAGAGATACTACAAAGTCATACTGGGTTTCTTTTTTTTTAATGCAGGAAATATGGAGGTTTCTGAGAAAATAAGATAGACATTGATATTCAAAGTCTTCACCTTGTGTTAGTAGTTCAAATCAAAGCCACACAATGCTTAAAGGTCAATTGCTGTTTGGCAATTATGGCTTGACAAATAGACTGACCTGTTCTGATTCCAGAAGTCCATGTATTTCTCTTATATTTGACATTAATTGGCCTTTCAGTGACTTCACAGAGGCCAGTAGTTGAATAAAATTTGGAGAATGAGCTTCTTCTCTACCACACATATTGCTCTTTGCTTTATTAGTAGACACAACTCGAACATGTTCTGCCTTATTACTATCAGCAAAGCACAAAAAGAATGAAACTTTCTGAGGTAAAGTACTGAAAATGAAGGACAAAAACAATAAGAATATCCCATTTTCAATCATGATCCTTCTAAAGTTATATCTATCACCTGCCTCAAGTCTCAAATACTTTCAAACTCTGTTCATTCTTCCCAGGATTAAGATCTTCTATTATAGGTCCTATGTAAATTTCAACACCTTTTATCCAATCTTATTTTTACCAAAATGGTAATCATCATCATCATCATCATCATCATCATCCAAGTATATCCTCAAGTCATTTTATTCTTTTTTGTCTTTCTGTGACATCTTTGATCTCTAGCAATTTTAATTCTGCCATTGTAGTCCAGAATATGGCCCCAGAAATACATATTGATTTGAGAGACTAGAAATGGAAATGTGGGGCAAAATCCATCCTTTATTGATAGTAGTTCTATGAAGGGAACTTGAAAGATCCCCAAAGGTTGGTCTTGGTCCAGTTTTCCTGCCCACAAGGCTGTGTCACCTTCACTTGAGCTAAGATGCTTTGTGTCAGAGTGTAACAGGTTGTGCTAAGGCTCACTTCTGAAGCTACATTACCCTAATTACATGTCTCAGGCTACTGCTTTTAGAAAAAAAAATGGTACCTGTAACTTGGGATATCTTTATTATTTCTTTTCCTTTCTCTAAAAGCTACCTGGTTATTTCTTGCCATGCACTTATTATTTTTTCCCCTTCTGGCTACTGTTTTTTTTTCTAATTATATTCAACATCATGATCTTATTTAAAAAGTGTTTTTCAAAGTTTTGTATCTTAAATGACTTTTCTTTAAAGTATTATCTTTTAATTTTGAGTGTTTATCTTATTTAGCATTCTGTGAACATTCAAGAAACAGAAAACAAATAAAATGATAACTTAGGATGTTACTCTGAGATAGAGCAGTTATATTATATGAATAAGAAAGTGAAATTTAGGTTGTTTGAGAAAGTAGCAGGACAAATGTAATCATTAACCATCAAAGGCTATGATCTGGTGAAGATTTAGTAATAAAAAGTCCAGATGAAACAGAGTATGCGTAGAGTAACATAGGATATATGAAGTTCGGAATATAGTTTCTGAGAGTTACTCAGCAAGTGAGAAGGCAAATGGGGAATTCAGAAGCTGAGATATAGAGGCATATAAAAGCTAATGCTTTCATTATATTTGATACATGTCAGTCTTCATTGAGAAGAAGAAGGGTAGAATTGACTAATACTCAGTAGAAAAGTAGTAGTAAAAGAGAAGTAAGGGCACCTGGGTGGCTCAGTGGGTTAAAGCCTCTGTCTTCAGCTCAGGTCATGATCTCAGGGTCCTGGAATCGAGCCCCACATTGGTCTCTCTGCTCAGTGGGGAGCCTGCTTCCCTATCTCTCTGCCTGCCTTTCTGCCTACTTGTGATCTCTCTCTCTCTGTCAAATAAATAAATAAAATCTTTTAAAAAGAGAGAGAGAGAGAGAGAAGTAAACTAGGAGTAAAGATATGGTTGTTAAAATTCCAGATCAATCACTTGTTCTTTGTCCTGAAAAACTTTCATGTTAAAAAAATGCTAAAAAGATGGTGGCTCTGGGCCTCTGTTGAATATCATTGTAACATATGAATGAAAGTCTTATAGAACATGAAAATATCAATCAAAGGAGGTCAGAGACATATAAATTCACACACATATATTTATGTGTATATATATATGATATTTAAAGGTATTTCATATATATATTTAGGGGGGGAGAGGAGGAGAGGGAAAAGGGATAATAAATTCCTGTTGTCTTTTTTCAGTAAATATGTGCAATGTTGTACACAGTTGTGAAATGTCTTCTACCCATTAGAGATTTGCCACCTGAGGGAGGATAAATTACTTAATGTGCTTTGGCCTGTATTTTGGGAATATTTATATGAAATATTTTATCTAAATTGCACATTTGTTACAAAAAATAGTAATTCATTTAAAAGTAGTATCTTGGCCTTCTTGATCCTACCTAAGGCACACCTAAAAGTGGAGTTTCTATGTCTTAGCCGAAAGGTGGTGTTCCTCTTTGTATAACTCAATTAACAATTTAGAGCCAAATCTATGAAACCTTATAGCAAAACCATACAAATTCACTTTAGGGACCTGGGTCAGAATTCCCAAATTTAATATGGTTCCTGTTTGCAATGCAGTTTGTGGTAAGGTGTATCATAAATGAGATCAGTCTTTAGATCCAGTGAACTCTTAATTCTGCATCTTTCGCCTATGATCTGTAAGCACTTTGCAGAAAGGCCATTTATAGGCCACTCAATACAATCAAAGGAAATCATAATTTGATACACAAATTAACATACATCTAACTCCATATAAACCAATGATATTCAGCTTTTGAAATTCTCTCAAATGTAATGTATCAGGTAATTTATTTTTATTTTTGATTATTTTAGTGCAGAAAATTTTTCAAAAAGAAGGTGTTCTTCCAAGTTACTGTTGCGGCTGGGATAGGAACTTACCCAAAGAATAATGCTAGCTCTATACTCAAGAATTCACAATGTTTTTCATATATTTACATTAGTAGACGTGAAAAATACTCATACTTAGTTGCTACTTTGAACATGTTCACAGATAAACAGGATTTTTTCCATACACTGATAGAATACAGAGTCTTACTTAACCTAATTAGCCTGTCATTCAGATTTAGTAAGTGTTTAAATACTACATCTACTGTATCAAAAACACAGAATTAGATTCTGAGGGCATTAAGAGAGGATGAAGACACCATTTTTCTTTTATCCTTACTTACATAGAATAACACAATATATAAAAAAACAACTTCACAATATCTATTTGTGATAGAAAAAAAATCACACCTCCGCCAATATCAATACAGCTGCTAGTTAGGTTGAACAAGAAGCTTACCTTCTTTGTTTCCTCAATTACAGTTCATATGTTTTATAAATATTTCTTTAATATATAAAGATTATAGCATAATCAGAAAGTTTATAAATTCTTTTAAAATGAAACACTTTAAGAGATTTTATGGACCTTAGCAAAAAATAAGATATGTATATTTACATCAGCTCCAGGAGGGATGTAATTAGTCTGAGTCCAATGGTATCATCCTTAGGTGAACACTTTTCTCTTGCCTGAGATTCCTTCCTGTCTGAACCTGCCCATACGTAACTTTAGAGTATGTCTACTTTGCTCTGAAAGCACTATGCTCATTTTTCGTGAAAACTTCAACAAAACAGAGGCTATATTTCTTGAATGTGGAAATGCTAGCTATGCACTATAGTGATAGCAATAATGAATATAAAATTTATTATTGAGTTAATTATGTTTTTCTCTCCAAATAAAACTAACTTTTCATTGTCCAACTTACAAACCATGAGATGAATTCAATCATAATTAAAATATTAGAGAAATTAGAATTACGAAAAATGAATAAATTCTAGTAGACTATTGGAAATCAAATACCAATTACGAGTATCAAGAAGCAACAAGTCTACCATCAAAAATCATGGCAAACACCCTCAGTCAACCAGGGACAAATTAATATCTCTTCTCAGAGAATAGCACGAATGGCTTATGTCATTAAACTGTCTGGATATAACCCCAAACATAACTTAATAAAATATATTGCAAGAGAATTAAGCTATTCAGGTTACTTTTTCAAGTACAACTGAACCTCACAGGACAATCAATCACATCCAGTTGTGGGACTCCTCATTCCAACAAAGTCTGTGACCGAAAGTGGGATGGACAAATTAGTCTCTCGTTTTATGGACATACATAATGGACATGGAGTAGTTGACAAGCGCACGGGCTGTGTGTGTTTGTGTGTGTGTGTGCACATATGTGTGTACATGGCTGCGTGTCCGTCTGTGCATGTGACATGTTTGCATTTTCTTTAATATTAACAAGTTAGTCTTCGGCAGGTATCTTTAATGTATCTGTTTCTTCTTAGTCATCAAAAACTTAGCTATATCATAAATTCATTGAGCTTTAAGTCCAACTTCAACAGAATGCAAACCTTAAAAAAGACAGCATTAACATCATGTATTTTAAAGTCAAAACTTTTCAGGAGGTGAGAGGTGAGGAGACAGAATAAGCCTGGTAATTCTCACCCAGAGATAGAAGTGCTCAGTGACCTTAATACTAAAAAGAGGTCTCTGGGTGGAAGAAAGAATTAGAACTCATCTTTGCAATTTCACTTGACTGACACATCTGTCAGTGTCTTTTACGATCCAGCTGACCCACCTTGACAGAAAGCCCAACTGTATTTCCAGGATCTAATGAACGGCTGTTATGTTGTACTTCTAAAGTTAGCAGCACTCTTACCTTTAATATTGTGGGTTAAACAGGACAGAAGCAAGCCTTGGATGAGGCTGTGGTTTTTGTTTTGTCACCAAGGGTGATCTTATTACTTGCCTTTCAGCTGTTGGAAGAAAAACTTAAAAATGATTTTAAACTTTTCATAGTTTGCCTGTAACTTTGACCCTACAGGATGAGAAACGGCTTCAATATTGTCCAAGATTATTGTCATTTGACAATTTCTGCCAAAATAGCAAAGATTCCAAATGTCCCTCTCTGCCCTTGATGTGGATAAATCTGCAGGCTTTTATTCCCACAGGAAACAATTCCAAAGAAATTTGACTATATTTAATATTTTAAGACTAATTAATTACAGTAGGATTTAGGCTACATCTGGTAGTTAGAGTGATTGATACTGAAGTTCATTTTCTACCAAGGGCTGGGTATGTTTTTTGCTGTACAAATTGAAGATAGAGCAAAATAATTCTACTGCATGTACATTTTTATTTCTCTTGAGGTGGTTATTGTAACAAATGAAGCTCACATCATGACCAAGCCTTCAGCTAAAGATAAAACTCTTTTTAGTAGACATGCTACATGGGTATTATTTAGCTTTTTTTTTTTTTCTCTTCTATCATTTTCCATTTCAAAGATTGTCCTTAACTCCCAGAAAACTATATCACTATCTTCTCTACTACAGTGGTTCTCCAACTGAACTGTGGGGAAGTCATTTGATTCTTTTCTCTTTAAATGAATTTGAAAAATCAGCTCAAATGGACTGAGATAAACTAGTCACTTGCCTTTGGAGAGGAAGTAGAAGGTGTTGAGATTTTTACCCTAGGGTCAACACAGTAGGAAAATTTAGAAAAAGACAATTACATTGAGCTTTTCTAAGTTTCCCCTGCAGAATCTCTATCCAATACTTGTTCTCCATAAGCTATTGGCTATAAATTGGTTACTGCACTCCCAGGTTATTTTTGAAGGGTATTTACCCTATTTAAGGCCTTTGGAGGCTCCAGTATACTTGAATAAAGTTCTCTGATGACAGAGGCCAGTTAACTGGATGTCTTAGTACTTAGGATTTGATTTTCCCTGTGGGTAGTGGATCATGTGGAAAAAAGTACTCCTTTTAAAGAATATACTACTCTAAGACACACACCTTTACTCAGTTACTGATGTATGGAAAACAAATTGTGCTTAAAATTCTAGATTTATTTTAAAACCATTTCTTCTCAGAATGAATGTAGGACCAATTTCACATCCTTCTGGAAGTCATGGAAGTCACATCCTCTGGAAGAGGGTAAAGGGGGTTAGTTTATATTTCATATTTTATTTATAATTATGTTATTTAAAAATCACAAGTTTCATGTCTTTGAAAAATAAATATCATAGGTAACTTAAAAAATGTAACTACTATCTCAAATGAATGGAAATTATAGCAAAATAATTTGTTGCATTCATGCTATTTTGAGAGTGGCTTACTTTTCAGATAATCATGAAATTAACACATTCTTCTTATATTTGCAATTATTTAGAAAGCACCATTGTCATGATACTAATAATACCAAACATTTACTAAGCATTTCTTAATTGTCAGGCATTATATTAAGAATTTTCTAAGCTTTGACTTGTGGTATCTGGCAATTTCATTATGAAGTAAATATTTCTTATATTAAAGATGATAATATTGAGGCTTAGACATATTAAGCAGTATATGCCACATTCATAGAGCAAGAACACAGCAGAGCTAAATTTTAACCTTAGTGGTTGGGACTTCAGGTGTTATAATGTCTCTCTGTGTGCCATGTGTGGATATTCAAAACTTAACAGTGTGGGAAGATAGTTACTTTTGTGAAGCTAACTGTTCTTGGAAAGAAGAAAAAATTAATAGGAAATAATAGAAAATGATAAGTGATATGTCAGAGAAAAGAACATAATATTATGTGTGAAAACAGAGGAATACCTAACCAAGGCTTAGAGTTAAGAAGAATGCTCAAGGAAAGAGATATTTACACCAAGAACAAAAAGATGAGCAGGATCCACCAATAGTCTAGTGGTAGTGGTGGGGAGAGGGCAGGTGGTTAGATTAGTCAGAATGCAAAAAAAAAATTTAAAGAAAGTTTAGTAGAGGGATATATACAAAATGTGACGCAGGCTCCCTGCCAAGCAGAAAGCCCGATGTGGGGCTCGATCCCAGGACCCTGAGATCATGACCTGAGCCAAAGGCAGAGACTTTAACCTACTGAGCCACCCAGGCATCCCAAGTCTTAACTGTTCTTAAGAGGTAGAATCAACAACAGGTCTTCGTGAGTGGTCCTGAAGGATGAGGAAGAAGGAGGGCCAAAGGCTGTGACTTCTGGCTTGGACTTTGAGGTGAACAATTGTTCTGTTGCTTTAAAGAGAAGACACAAGAGAATCTATTTAGATTCAAATCTAGACACAACGAATGAAGGTAACTCTGATATGCCCATACAGAATATCTATTCACAGTGGGCTAGATTAAGTAAATTAGTAAGAGTGTTTCAAACTGATGTAAAACAAACTGTTCATGTTGTACATCATGTTAATGTATCCCGTGAGTATACTCTTATGGCAAAGACCCATGTATTTAAATTTAAAGCATTATAAAACCATTTTTAAGCCAATATGCAGAACTTGTAATATTAAGAAAACAGACTTGTTTCCAAAGAAACTTGAGAAGAAAGGGGCTTTAGGCAACCCCCAGTGTGTGTGTGTGTATTTTTTTAGGGGAACAGGGGCAGAGGGGGAGAGAGAGAGAATCTTAAGCAGGCTCCAAGCAGGGTTCCACCTCACAAACCCGAGATCATGACCTAGGCCAAAATCAAAGAGTCAGACACAACTAACTGAGCCACCCCAGTACCCTGAGATCCCTGATATTTAGATGGGCTATGTTGAAAAATCTGCAAATTCATAAAGATTCATAAAGATGGGTGTGTTTTGCTAGCCCTTCATTCTACTCAATGCTATTTCCATTGACAGTCATCGGTTTAGTAATAAGGCTCCCAAGCATATCCTAGAACCACAAATTAACTACACAGTGTTCAGTTGGGAGGCAAGACAGAATATTTATTTAGTATTGAGAGACCCTGGTTCAAATCCCAGCTTTATCTATTACTACCTGGGAAGGTTCCTTAAATTCTCCAAGCATGGCTCAGTTACCTAATTTATAAAGAACAATGAGTTAACAAGAGTTCCTGGTTCTTAGATTTGTGGTAACAGGGTAATCCCTTGTTAATCTCAAACAGAATAAGGTGACACATGCAAAAAACATTTGCTCTCACCAAAAGTAATTATAGAATGAGTCTCTTTGTGTTCATATGTCTTGAGAGTAATTGGTGTGTCCCTAGAATCACGGTGTCTGTGGAACAGCACATGTATCCTGAACAACATTTAGAGATGTTCCCAGTTTTCAAGAGCCTTGGCTGCTGAGAGGCTCCCAGAGTTTATTTCTGCACGTAGTCATAAAAAGCCCTGCTCATCTAGATACCCTGAAAGTATCTGTTGCTTGAACCTGGAGAAGAGTTTTAAAGAGAACATCACCTCTTGAAGTTTCCTCAGCTCTGACAGGGAATAACATGGGGGAAAGTTGGGGGAGGGTCATCTAGAGATATGACCACCCAGCTCCTTGACATGAGCAGTTACCATTAGCCAATAACAGATCAGTCCTGGAATATCAGCAAAAGTACATGCCACCCAACCACATGTCTATTTACATGCGTGCCCACATACTTGAAATCTTGTGTAAAAATCACAAATTCTAAGACTGTAGAGATTTGAAGCCACCATGTGCTACATTGTGAAATAAATCCATTATGGTGTTTACGCAAGTACTAAATGCTCAGCATTGTACATAGCCTTGAGAAATGTACAAAATGGAGTATATCTCATGGGTATCACTATCAGATAGTATGCAGTTAACTTACAACTTGGTTAATATCCATTGTGCTCCTCTGAGAGGACTTCAAGTCATATGGATGTTTGACAAACATTAAATCTAAATTTGTATTTTGTTGTGGAATTTGGCTACATTGAACATGTTCTTTCAAATAATAAAACCATTTGCTGAGGTTTCAGAAATGTATTATGCAAACTTTTTTGTTGTCATTCTAACTGTCTAGCATTGTAATGGGATGTGATTTGTAAAAATTAAGAATAGAGGTTCTTTTAAATTTTGTACTGGATTTTGAATTTTAAAATATAAACATATGGAAAAGAGAAAACAGGGTTTCTGTTTTCAATTAAAGATAGCTCTGCTCTCCCCATCGCTAAATAAGAATGAAGACATACTGAGTTAGCATTAGAGAAGCAAAGAGAGAAAGGGGGAAAAAAGAACTAAACCCATCTAAATAAATAGATTAAAAATATGCAGAAGGAAAGCAAAGCTTGTCCAATGTGTGTTGCTAACAGAATTGTACATTATAAGGCACCTCTGAAATCCTTTTGAGTTCAATTTGATATCAGTTGTTTGTATGAAATTATGCTTGATTGCTTGCTTGATTGATTGTTAGTCCCAAGGAAGATATTCTTGCTTTGATCTATTTGACTATTTTGGAGGGTGGGAATCAGAGAGGGTAAAAGCCTTTTTTTTTTTTTTTTAATTTTTATTTTTTGTGTGTGTTTTTCTTTTGTTCTGAGTTTTCCTTTCTTTGTACCAGGATTTATTTTTAGTTGTTTTATTTTTCCTATTAAAATGACTGTTTTAATCAGCAATGCATGAGACAGTTTATAAAACTAAATACCTTTAGATCTAAGTCAGATTGTATTTGACTTGAACTTTCAGGTAAGATCTTTAGGTTATTTGGAGAAAGAATTTCTTCCTGCTTTTTATGAAATATTCTTTTCTCACACTGTTAAGTTCCCAGCAGGGATGAGTATTCGTGACTGAACTACAGTTTCAGAAAAGACTATTTCCATAATAATTTTAGACCAAATTTGTTATATATCTGAATCTATCGATCAGTAGCTAGTGTTTGAACTTTTTAAATACAGACTGACAAGTGTTTGCCTCTGTCCGTCTACCCACCTGTGCCTCATTTTTCTTTGAATCACCATTTCTTAGAACAAAATTTCCCAGGATTTTGTATGAAACAGATTTGACAATGAGCAAAATTTATCAAATAGAGCTAATCTCATAATGGATTTTGCATGTTATTTTTCTCAAATATATTCTAAACAGTAAGGTATTGGAAAAAATGGACATCTGTCAGTCTTCAAAATATTATGAGACAACCAGTTTCTTTAACTAGTGTTCTTTCTCTTTGTCATACATAAAAAATACAACAAAGTATAAAATGTTACCAACAATCCTTCTCCCCTGACATAAACATAGTAACCCTTCTATCTGGATTCACCTTTAAAATCCTGTCTTAAAATTATACCACATTAATTGTAATATCTTATATCACAAAAATTATATCACAAAATTAATGTTGGCTACTGGATGCTAATATTTAGGTCAAATTAAATATCTAGTTTACATTGCTTAAAGCCACATACATCTTAATTAGAGCCTACTCTGTAAGGTGCTATGAGATGTGTATTACACATGCGTTTGGTTTTTATATATTGATCGTGTATCTTATGTCCTTGTTAAATACACTTATATGATGTTCTAAAATAGTTTTTGTACATTTCTTGAGGTTTTTTCAACAACATTGTCATTCTTCCTGAATGGTATTAGTTTGTGCTTTCTCTATGTCATTATATCCTTGTTTAGTTTTGATACCAGGGTAATACCAGCCTCATAAAATGAGTTGGGAAGAGTCCTACATTCTTCTACTTAAAAAAAATGATTTATTTTTTAAATAATTCATAGAATTGATCAATGAAATTATATGGAATTCAGGTTTCCTTTGAACTATGAAGTCATTTACTTAATAAATAAAGGATTATTCAGGGGCACCTGGGTGGCTCAGTCAGTTAAGTGTCAGCCTTTGGCTCAGGTCGTGATTCCAGGGTCTTGGAATGGAGCTCTGCATTGGGCTCCCTGCTCAGTGGGGAGCCTGCTTCTCCCTCTCCCTCTACTCTTCTCTCTTGCTCAGGCTCTTTCTTGCTCACTCTCCCTCTCAAATAAATAAATAGAATCTTTTTAAAAAAGTGTTATTCAACTTATCTTTCTTCTGGAGTTATTTTAACAGTGTGTTTCTTTCAATGACTTGATCCATTTCATCTTTGTTGTGTAACTTAGGAGCACAGAGTTGCTCTTAGTATTTTTATTATCTTTTTAATAGTTGCAGATTCTAGGGATTTCCCACTTTCAATCCTGATCATGGTGAGGTGTATCTGGCTAAAGGTTAATCAACTTATTGATCTAAAAGAAAAATCTAGCTGTTGGTTTCAGAGAATTTCTTTAGACCTCTTCAGTTTTCCTTTTATTTGTTTCTGTTTTTTATCATTATTCATTTTTGGTTGACTTGGACTTAATTTGTTCTTGTTTTTTAAGTTTCTTACAGTGGAAACAGAGTACTGATTTGAGACCTTTATTCTTTTCTAATGTAAACTTTTAATGCTATGAATTTCATTTAAGCATTGTTTTAACCCCATTGCACAAATTCAGGTGTTATTTTATTTTTTTTTCAGTTCAAAATATTTCCTAATTTTCCCAAAAGTTTCTCTTTGTATTGATGTGTTATTTAGAAGTGTTTTATTTAATTTACTATTCAGGTGGTTGGAGGTTTCTCTGTTTTCTTTCTGACAATTTCTTCTTTAATCATCATTAAATGATATGGTTAAAGCACATACTTTGCATGATTTATATTCTGTCAAATTTGTCAGGGCTTATTTTATAGACCAGATTTATGGTTCTGCTGTGGTGATCACCCATGCACAATTGAAAAGCATCTGTATCTAAAGTTGTTGGTTGGAGTGTCCAATAAATATGTTAGGTTGAGTTGGTAGATGGCATTGCTTCAATCTTCTATATTCTTGTTAATTTTATGTTTTCCTGTTCTATCAGTTATTGAGAAAAGAATATTCAAGGATCTATAAATGTGGGTTTTTCTTTTTTCTTTTTCAAATTCTACAGATTTTTGCCTTGATTATTTTGCAACTCTACGGTATACATTTCATATTGTTATGTTTTCTTGGTGAATTGGTCTTTTTATTATTATGTAACACCTTTTATACTGGGTAATGTTTTTTTCTTCTGCAGTCTATTTCATCTGATGTAAACAGACATATCAGCTTTTTAAGAGTGTGTTTATGTGATTTAGTTCTCATTATTTTTCTTGAAATTATGTAATAAGCTATATAATTATTTTAGACAGCACGTGGTTGTCTCTTTTATTTATCTAATCTGACAATTTGTATATTTATCACATTTACATTTCATGTAATTTTGATATTTTTGGATATATGTCTGCCATATAATTTTGGTCTTTGTTGTTTTCTTTTCTGTCCTCTACTCGTTTCTCCTCTTTTCATTTTTTCTTTATTTTTTATTTTTATTTATTTGACACAGATAGAGAAATTACAAGTATGCAGAGAAGCAGAAAGAGAGAGAAGGGTAAGCAGGCTCCCACTGAACAGAGAGAGTGCAGGGCTTGATTCCAGGATTCTGAGATCACGACCCTAGAGGAAAATAGAGGCTTAATCCACTGAGCCACCCAGGCACCCCACCCCTCTTTTCCTTTTATTCTCATTCTTTTAGGTTATCTAAATATATTTTCAGTAATAGATTTAATCTCTCTGTTAACTTTTTGGGTTGATCTATTTGCATTATTTTTAAGAAGTTGCTCCAGAGTTTGCTATTGGCATATTTGAACTTTCACATTGTATTTAGAGTTAAGATTTGACTACTTCAAGTGAAATGTTTATGGTATAGTTGCATATCACATCTACAAACATTGAAAAGCTGTCTAAAATGCATTGTATTTTTTCAACAGTTACACATATTTTAATGATCTTAAGAGGAGAAAAATAATCTTTCATATTTACCTACATATTTACCATTGTGTTACTATTCCTTTATCCTTGAAGTTCCACATTTTCCTCTAATATAATTTCAGCCAAAGAACCACCCTTAGCATTTCCTTTAAAATATGTTTGCTGCTGCTGATTTCTTTTAGTTTTCCTTCACTTGAGAATGTCTTTATTTTGTTGTCACCCCTGACAAGTATTTTCACTGGATATACAATTTTGAGTTGACTGTTTTGTTTTACTTTTTAAAGCACTTTACATGGGTCCACTGTCTTCTAGTCTTTTCCATTTTTGCTAAGAGATCTCAGTCACTAAAATTTTTGTTCCTCTGTACATAGAATACTAGCTTTCTCTAGCTGTACAAGGATTTTTCTTTTATCTTTGATTTTGAGCATATTGAGTATGGTATAATGGATGAGGGTTTGGGGAGGCTCTTTTACCATGTTCATTTATGTTTTCCCCATGTTTGCAAGGTCATTATTTCCTTCTATTTTTTTCTGTAGCAGTTTTTCTTCTATTTCAGAGACTCCGATGACATGACTAGTACACGATTTGATGTTGTTTCACAAGCCTCTAAGGCTCTGTTCTTTTTATTTTAAATCATATTTTTTTTCTCTTTCCTCTATCTTCTCTATTCTGCTATTGACACCATTCTTTTTTTTTTTGTTTGTTTTTTTAGATTTTATGTATTTATTTGACAGAGAGAGAAAGTACAAACAGAGGGAATGGCAGGGAGAGGGAGAGGGAGAAACAGACTCCCCACTGAGCAGGAAGCCTGATGTGGGACTCAGCTCCATCCTGAGAAGATAACCTGAGCTGGATGCAGACACTTAATCCACTGAGCCACCCCCAGTGCCTTATTGGGACCCTTCCTGTGGGGTTTTGTTGTCATCGTTGTTTTGCCTCAAATATTGTAATTCTTCTAATATTTCCAATGGTTCTTTTTTTTTTTTTTTGAAGATTTATTTATTTATTTGATACAGAGAGAGAGAGAGATCACAAGTAGGCAGAGAGGCAGGCAGAGAGAGAGGGGAAGTAGGATCCCTGCTGAGTAGCAAGCCTGATGCAGGGCTAGATCCCAGGAGACTGAGATCATGACCTGAGCCGAAGGCAGAGGCTTTAACCCACTGAGCCACCCAGTAGCCCCTCCAATGGTTATTTTTTAATAGCTTTTATTTCTCCGCCAAGAAATTCTCTCTTTTCATTTGTTTTAAGAACATAACTTTACACGTATAGCATGGTTATCTTGACTATGAGAGAGTCTTTGACTAATAATTTCAATATCTGCATCATCTCAAGATTGGCTTAGCATCTGCTAATCATCGTTTTCCTTGAGAGTTTGTCATAGTTTTCTTTTTCTCTGTATATTTAACCATTTTGGATCGTGTCCTAGATATGTTTAATTCTTTATTGGAATCTCTAGGTCTTTTCATGATCCTTTCAGAGTGTTGATTTTATCCTTACTTTACAAACCTATCCCGCCAGTTGGGTTTAAACAGTTTGGGCCTTTTGTGGGTGGTCATTTCCAGGTCAGTTCAATTTTCAAAGCCTTTGTTCTTTGCATTAGGCCTTTCCCCCATATCTGCAACTCTGGCAAAAGCCTGGGGGCTTAGGTTGCTTTGTACACAATATCAGAGAATGCCTTTTCCAAGTCTCTTTGTCTCCAGTATTCTTCTCACAATCTCTGGCTCCAAGGTTCACTTTTCCCAATCCTCTGCCTCTAATTGCAGGGGTGAGGGTTGTTTGTTTTTTTTTGTTTCTTGTTCATTTTTTTCCCTCAGAGTTTTAACCCTGAACACTGTCTCACAGTTTTTGTGATTGTCATTTGGACAATGCAGTGTAACAAGACAAGGAACAAAATAATAGACATCCTCTACACTCTTTGGGTCACATCTTTGTTGGTGTTTTTGCTTGTTTGTCTTAGTTCTCTGTACAGAAAGATGTTTGTTTTACTTTGTCTTCTGGGTTTACCACAGCTTGCTGCAAAAGCAGTTCTGCAATTAAGGACTCCAGGGTAGGCCTGAAAGAAAAAACAGAAATAATAAAATGAATTAAATTAAAAATAAAAATAAAATAAAATGGAATGGAATTGAAAGGAAACAAAAAAGGAAAGGGAAAGTTCCCCAATCCTCCTTGCTTACAGATTCCTTTTCCTGGTTCTTTAGCCAGAATGGATGGATACTGCAGAGTACTACAGAAGAGCGGCTTTTAGGTAAAAATCTGGGCAGGAAAAGATAGTAATTTCACCTGTGAAGGACCATCAAGTCTGGCATCTATCTCCATTCTGACTACTACTATTCACTCTTCAGAATCTAAGATGGTTGCTTTTTATATTTTGTCCAGAGATTTTAGATCAGTGAGAGAGAGAACCCGTAGTGGGTCTGCGTCAGCTTGGCTGGCACCAAAAGTCTTATCTAGAAAATGTGATATAAATACATGTTTATTGATGTGTGGCATCAGTAATCACATTGATCTTTGTACAATTTATATCTTTCCTATTGTTGGACATTCAGATGGTATAATTTTCTTCATTATAAAAATGCTGTTGTGAATATTTTACGTACATACATGTGATAGGCCATCTCTATATTTGTTCACCTTCCTGATTACCACCCTAAGAGAAATTTTGAAAGTGAAGCTACTAAGGCAAGGTTACAATCAGTTTTGTTTTCTTTTTCCCAATTTTGATGCTTGCTGCTGTAGTTCCCTCTAAAATAACATTTCTAGCACCAATGTGGAGAGTTCCTCCCTTACCTCCTCCCCAAAACACCAGACATGATCACTTTTAAAAATGATTTCTTGCCTGATAAGTGGAAAAAGAATATCATTTTAAATTTGTGGTTCTCGGTACAAATAGGCTATATTTTAAAACTACAGCTTTTGACCTTTTTTTGTGATTTTCCCACTGATATCATTCTATTTGATTTATAAAAATTCTTTATGTTGTCTTAGCTTAACATTTTATCATTTTTCATTTACCTACGATCGTTTACCTTTTAATTTTATTCATAGACTTTTCTTGTCAAATAACTCTTTTGTAAAATATAGCCAATCTATTAATGATTTTTTACTATTTCTATCTTTGATGTCCCCTTTAAAAAAATTCTTTGCATCCTCAGGCTTATATAAGATCCACATATAGATTCTTCTAGCATTTATGGTACCTAAATTGATTTTGGTGTCGTGTGTGAAGTAAAGATGTAATTTTTATTTGTTTTACTTAAATTTTTGGAAAACTTTCTTTCCTTATAAGCAATAGCCATTTTTTAGGATAGCCACTTATTAGTCAAAGCATGTATATAGTTTTTAGGTAGCAGTTGTTTTGACTTGACAATATATTAACTTTAATTAAGCTAAGAATTTGTTATAGGCAGTCTTATGCTGGGTTCTATACTTAATGGTTTATAACACTTTTTGGAATATTGAAAATGCCACTCAAGCTCTTAATACCTGTAGAGTTCTTAAGAGTACTATTTTGTTATTTCTTTGGCTATAGGAATTTGGGAAACACTGAACAAAAATAGTATCCCTTATTTGTGGAAATAATAATTGACTTTCTAAGAAAAGAAATTTAAAGGCAGAGAATATTCTGTTTTAGAAGAGAAAGAGACATAAATGACTAATGACCAGGGTATCATAATATTTGAAGACCACATTCATTTGAGAACATTTTTTTCAAGGCTCATTTTTTTATAATTACAAACCACAAATGAAAGAGGCCAGAAACAATTTTATGAGCATTTAATGGAAGACAAGATTCAAACAATTGAATCATGATCGCCGTTTTCTAAGTTAGAAAACTATGAAAAATACTGAATTTATTTTCTCCTTAAATATTAACCAATTATGCCAAAGCATTCTTTCACCTGCTTCCTGACTTGTCTGAGCAAGAGACACATGGCACAGCATAGTCAAACTTTACTTGGAGACGGTGTCAGACAATAACCAAGGGATCTGTTCTGAACAGCAACAGGATGAGCTCCAGTATTAACTTTTGTTTTCTAGTGCCATCTAGGTTTCCAATTCTTGCCATGTCAGCAGCTCTGGGTGTTTGGTCAGGCTTTGGCAAGTGAGGGTGACAAAGCAAAAGGGAGGAAGGTGAAGTGAATTGAGTCACAGGTGGAAAATAACATCGAGTTCTGGCAGACATAGTGCGATGGGGGGGTGTAGCTGCTGAGCACTGAAACATCCCATTAAAAGTTACTGTTTGCATGATCTCATTCCATTATTGTAATGGGACAGATTATTAGATGGATGGTTTTCTTTTTATTGCTGGTCTGGTTTCACATAATGCTGGGGATTTTAATATTGTATTCATATTGCAGTAGATTCAGAGCAGTAAGAAAATGAGGAAATAACTAGCTCAGAGAATAACTGACCTAATCCTGGGTTATATTCATATATATCTTTACCTGGAATTCCACGGAGCAACGTGCCAAAGAATGACTTATATACGGGAAGGAGAACAATTGAACAAATGCTGCAGTGTAGCCTGAGGTTTAAATTAAATCTGGACAGAGGCAAGATTGACGGAGGCAATTGAAGCTGCAGAAAGTGCCCATGTGCAGTGGGTCAGGAGAGCTGGGAATTAGAGAATTCTCAAGTGGTCTGTGAAAGACAAGTGCAGGAAACCCAAATCAGAAAAATAAAGTTTCTGCCCGTGCTTGGCAGGGAAATACCAGAAAGCTGGCTTTAGGGTAGTCAAATTTAGCAAATAAAATTACAGGACACCTTATATATGAATTTCAGATAAACAATAATGTTTTGATGTAAGTGTGTCCTAAAAATTGCATGGGGCATACTTACATAAAGAAGTTACTTGTTGTGGTTGAAGGGTATTAAGAAGGGCAGTTGGGATGAGCACAGAATATTATATTTAAGTGAGGAATCACTAAATTCTATTCCTGAAACTAATATTACACTATATGTTAACTAACTAGAATTTAGATAAAAATTTGAAACATAAACAAAGAAGTTGTTGTTTATCTGAAATTCAAAATTATCTCTGAGTCCTATATTATATTTGGCAACTCTACTCCCAACCAATCCCTGCCTTCCTACTAATTCATGATGACAGGGGTTAGTAATCTGAAATTGCCTGGGAAGCATTGAATCTCTTGAGATTTTCACACTTCCCTAGTGAAAGGTAAGCCTGGTGATGCTAGCTAGAATCAGCTGAATACAATATTCACCATTATAGAACTTAAGAAAGACATCTCCCAGGAAACAATTTTGTCTGAATCCTCTGATTGTGGAATGAGTGTCTTATCAGTATATCAATGAACCTGAATTAACTACCTCTGTTTTATAAAATAATTTCTTAATAATGATGGTAGAAAATGCCATGTTGACATGTGTTTCTTCCCTAGGTTATCTCTTCGACATAATCCGCCACATAAAACAATAGAAAGGCTACCAAAAAAATGTCTACAAAAAAATACACACACACACACACACACACACACACACACTATTGGAAGAATTGCATAATTGAAAACATTTGAAATGGTCTCTTTTTGTTCTATAGTTTAGAACCATTTGAGCTCTCAGAGAAATAACACGTCCAGATCATAGTAGTCGTGACTTCACACAGCCTATGTGGAACTTTCTTGAAATTGCTGATCTTACTTTTATCCTTTGGTGCACAGAAAGACATGCACCCTCATGTGTGAGATAATTTTGTGTATCTCGACAATGAGGCGTTGTCATCATCATTCATTTATAGAGTAATGATTTCTGACAAGTACATGTAAGTTATAATAGAATGCAGAGTGGTTGCATTTTAAACCAGTTTGGGCTCTTGGGTAAAAATTTCTTGAAAAGTAATTAATCTTGAGAAAATAAAATTATCATTGCTTTGGTGATAAGCTAGAGAGAGTGACATGATCTGATGTTACATCCATAGACAACACTCCTTCCTCCAAACCCTTATTGCAGCATGGAGTTGAAAAGTCATTGGTCCAATGTGTGTGCTCTATTCTCCTTTCTCTGAACAACCATTGTCCACAGAAAGTGGAGAAAGAGTTTAAACGATTCCGAGGATGAGACGCAGAGCTGAATCTGCCACCACTCTGACTTTTCTGATTGAAGGGACATGAATTCTCCCAGGTGGTTCAGTCTCTACTTATTGACAATGATATCACTTATCAGCTTTGGCTGTTGAATCTCTTGAGATTTAAGCTGCCTTATTGACTTCTGCCTTGTCACTCCTCCAGCTAGCTCCTTGTCACTGGCACCACTGCTTTGCATCAGTCTGCCTTTGCTTTATCGGCTTATTGATAGTTCCATCCATCTTCTTCAAGGAAGTTGACAGACTGGCATTTGACTCCTCTGTCTTCCTGTGATTTTACAGCCAGCAGGGTGGCTGCCTGAAGTCCCTGGAGTTTCGCCCCAATGGCCAGTGTGTAAACCACTCCTCCCCACTACACCAAAGGATGCTACAAATGCTTTATTGCCAAACATGGAATTGTTGATAAATCTTTCCCTGCGTGTGTTGGGGTGCAAGCAGGAACTAATATTTGACCTAGTGACAAAGACAAAACAGCTTCAGATTGTTTTTCCAGGTGCTTCCTATGAGAGCTCTCTAATTGTTGCACTAACAGAGCCGTGATTTTCCCCAGGTATCCAAGCAGAGCCAAATAGCCACAGGGGTGTGAACTGATTCCCTTTTGCTTTGTACAACATCAAAACCATGTTAGAAGAACTCTGACAAGATTCTTTGGTACTGGTGGAAAGGAAAAACTAATTCCTAATACTAAACTCATTGATTTTCAAAGACAGAATAATAACAACTTGATTTTTTGTTTTAATTTAAGGTCAGTGTTTATGCCTCCAGCATGTGGGGAAATTATTTGACTTGTAAACTGAGTATGTTTGATTTGGAACTATTCAAAGAATGAGACAGCATGATGTAATGAGAGCTTTCATGGGAAAAGAAAATAGGGATTACATAATGGAAAAACTTTCAGGGGTCCACACTGCTAGATATCATTATGCATGCATTTTTATCCCATCCTTACTAGATTGTATACACAGAAATAATCTAGGCTATATCTATAGAAAATAAATTAAGGACTTATATCGGGTGCAACCAAAAGCCTAGTAAGAAACTGTTTCTTAAAAATAAAAAGAAAGTTTTTCTTTAATTTTTAGGAATTTGTAATACTCTATGGATGAGCTTTACATAAAAGTTTTAAAACATGCTTCTTTCTTTTCTTTTGAACTGTAAATGTCTCCTGAGGAAAAAAAGAAAGTGAAAAAAAAGAAAGAAAACAAGAGCTTTCACTTATTATGAGATAATAAGTATTATAACATGATCATTATATGACTTAATTCTTATCAAAACACTTACTAAAATTGATATAATGGAAATATTAATTCCCCATGATCTGATGAAAGAAATTGAGGCATCATAAAGTTAATGGAGTTACCAAAGATGACGTAGCTAGAAAATAAACTCACCTAGTATTTAACTCTTCCTTCTTTCTCTACAAAGTCCCATCTTGTAACTGCTGTTTAGCTTTATCTGCTAAAACTATAAGTTTTGAAACAGTAAAATCTGGATATCTTAGGCAGATCATGTTATGCTTGGGAAGAACAATACACGTGAAAGTTGAACTAGGTTACTATTTGAGGATGATAATGAAACAAGTCCCATAAAAAGCAATTATGAAAAAATGGTAAAATATCAATAAATAAATCTTTAATTTTTAATCTAAAAGATGGCAACATTAATTTACTCTCAAGGCATTGCTTTACAGTTTTACACAAATAACTAGAATATCCTCACACCCACCTTGCCATCTTTTAGAGTTCTCTCCATTTAGGCTTGTTTCAAATTGCAAATCTTTTGGGATGATGAAATGTAATATTCCACACTCAGACTTATCTTCTTATGAAACAAGCATTTATAACTTATTTGGCCTTTTGTTCTGCATTTTCTTCTGAAGTGGCAGAATAGGAAATTCTAATGACTTAATAACAGAACACAATAGCTCAATGTCCACAGCAACATAAACTCGATGTTCTATATTCATCCAGCCTCTTGAAGTCAAGAGTAGTATCCTGATGCCAGAAAACAATACAATTACATGATAGCCCACCAATGTCTCCACAAAGCATTGATAAATTGTAACAAAGGTAGACAAATCCTTGTTGTGCAAAGCTAATGATAGAGATCACCCAGAAACAACAGGAAAGCCATGTGCTGGGGAGAAATGATGTGTGCAATTATTTATAAAATGGGTACTTCAGCCTTGAGGACCTTGTAGAGCCCCAGTATCTACAAGTAACCTCATTTCTCTCCTCTGTTTTCATGGTGTAAGGGGAGCATTAAATTAGAATGCAGTATTCTGTCCTAGTTTGCTGGGACTGCCATGACAGGTTGCCGTAACTGCATGACTTAAAACAATAGAGATTTATTCCCTCACAGTTCTGGGGGTAGAAACCCCAAAATCAAGGGGTCAGCAGGTCCATAATCCTTCTGCAACTCTGAGGAGAATCCTGTCTTGCCTCTTGCTCCCATCTGATGATGACCATAAATCCTTGGCATTTCTTGACTTGTAGCTGCCTCATTCCAATCCCTGCCTCTGTCATCACATGGCTGTCAACACTGTCTCATCTCTGTGTGTCTGACTCTGTGTCCAAGTTGACCCTTTTCATGATGAAACCATTGTCACTGGATTAGGAGCCACCCCTTCCTGACCTCACTTTAAGATGATCACCTCTGTAAAAAAATCTGTTTCTACGTTCTGTGGTACTGGGCATTAAGTCTTCATCATATCTTCTGGGGGGACAAAATTCAACCCATAATAAATACTATAAAGGACAGAGCAAAGAGTCTTCATGCCACTGTATAGGTGCTTAAATTAGGCTTTGGTCAGAGGAGGTGAAGGAGGATGGCCCACTTTTTCTATCTCTGCTAGCCTTAGAAACTCCTTGTCAACAACAATCATGATGCCTCCTTCCTACATATTCTCTGCTATTCCAGCTGGTCAATGATGTCCCTCAGTGTATGTTTGAAAAAGAGTTTCTACCTTCATACATCAAATACCTGCTGCATCATCCCTATTCCTTTGATTAAAAATTCAACAAAGTCTTGGTTTAGGCCAGGAACACAGAACTTTAGGGATGGACAGTGGAGTGACACTTCAGAAAACCACCAGCTGCTAATACCCAATTGCTTCTTAGCCAACTTAGAGTAGCAGTTCTCATTTATATTGCTGAGAAATAATCAGTCCTTGAAGTTAGATGGTGTCTGGATCATTTAACATGAAGAAATAATGGAAAAAGAAGTTACTCTACTTAATCTGAGCCATGCTAAAAGGGACTTAGTTTGACCTCCAAAAAATAGAGTGGTGATGCCCCATCGCTTTTCAAATTGTGGACATGCTAAGCATTTTTACAGCAAGAAGCGATAGAGAGCCCAGGGGCCTGCATAATATCCATTTGTCTTTCACATCAAGAGAGAAGAGACAAGGAGCAAATTAAGAATAACTTAGAGACATTCTGTTGTCAGGAGAACATTCTCACTAAAATTGAATAAAGTGGAAAATTGTTCATTGTCGATATTAGATTATTTGGGGGGAAATCACATCATGTAAAAAAGAGTTAAGTAATCCATTCCTTTTCCTTTTCTATGTTTATACATTCTTTTTTATGCTTAAAAACCATGTATATATTCAGTATCTGAAGTAATATTTGCTATAAAGTAAACTAACATTTATTAAGTGCCTACTGTGTTCAAGTTAATGTACTTGGCTTTGTATACCAAAGTCGAAAGGTCTTGGCTCAAGTGATTTTTTTATAATGCTTTTTTTTTGTACTGCACACTATTGATATTAAACAATTCATCACAACTAATGTAGACAACCGCTTTAAAGGCAAGGAGAAACAAATTTGGCCAAAAGTTGCCTCTCTTAAATTAGAGACAGACCACGTAGACAGATAATTCCTCCCGTTAACTGGAATTCTAGAAATAAAATTAAATCAGTCTACAGAAATTTTTAGATGTTGCAAGTAAGTGATAATTTTCTTCATATGCCATTCTTCCTCCCTGAATTGCCTCTCACTTTGCAAATACTTTCAAACCCTGAGAGGTGAGTATTTAAACTGAATTTAAAAGCAATTTTTATGGCTCTTGGCAAAAATTTATCAATTTATAAGACAACACCTCTTCTGTGTAATTTTTTAATTACCTCTGCTGTTGGGTGATAAAAAAACATTTTAAACCAAGAGCCTCCTCTTGAGGTTGATTAGAGACATAAAACATAAAGAAATCGTCACAATATTATATTCTATCTTCTGTATTGATGAGAGCTACATGGACACCAGGAAGTCAGAGCAGGAAGGATATCACATCAATAAGCTAAGCCGAGTGAAGAGTGTCCCCTCTAGGGTTAGGATATGTTGTGGCTCAGTATCTTTTTCCCTCATTGCCCTTCTGTCCACTGAGACTTTGGGGAGAAAACAAAGATATTTATAAGCACAGTTCTCTATATACCATTCTTCTTAGTGGGTCTGAACATTCAATTTTGAAAAATGCATGTGAGTTGTAACAAGAATGATTCAATTTCATGACTTTTATCAAATCTTATTTGCATGTTCCTCTTAAAATATACCCCAAAATCTCACAGTTAGACTGAACTTTCATTTTAATTTGACCAAACCAACACTCCCGAGTAACAGATTATCTTCATGTCTCTCTTGTATATTCTAGACCATTAATAGAAAAACAAGAAAAGCCCTTAGCAATGGAGTGTACATTGATCAAGCAGTTTGTTGACTTCCTTTCCATGGTGCAGTTGCCGTAAAAGACTTTTGGGAAATAGATACCAGATTTGGTAGACTATTTAATCTTTTCAGTGAAGTTAATGTAAATGCTAATAAAACATCCATCTGAGAATTTGCCACTGTTTCTTCTTATTTTACTAGTGACATGATCCTGGCTGCTTTTGAGATATTTGAAGATGAGAAAACTTCTTACCCATGAGCCTTTGCCTTCTTTGTTGGACTGCTATTCTGGGACTCTTGCTGTGATTTCCTCCATTAATCACATTCTAAAAATTTGAAGACCACATAAGGAGCCACACTTATCTACTAGCTGAATTATTTTCTCTCCAAAAACTTCATGAATTACTATAAAAACCCTTTTTGGATTTCCGTGAGGCAATGGCCTTTAGCTTTTCATCCTACCATAACTATCTTTTGTCTTCTCTCTCAATTTTTCTTGTTAGCCAACATGTCACTAACTCTCTATTTTAGGGATTCTCATTATAGCCGGTCTTCCAAGGATTTTCTCGTCAAGGGTACTGTAGTCAGGGTTCTTGGCTATAAACAGCAGAAGCCAGTTCTATGAAGTTAAGTAGAAAAGGAATTTAAGAGTGAATAATAAAGATCCCACAGGGGTTAAGGGAAGCCTAGAGAATCATGTTATGGAAAGAATCGGTGGTGGAGGTACTGAGCACCACACTTAGAGAGACAATCAGGTTGGGACGTTATTGTCATGGCCTCTGGACACCCAATCCATGATAATCACTACCACATTGCTGGCTCTAGACTCTATCTGCTGCAGTTACCACTGTTCCCTGCGCTGTTCCTCCCTGGGTCACTTACTCTAAGGTTAAAATCATGGATATAAGTATCCAACTGGTAACAGCATGTTTATTCCACCAAGAGTGAGGGATACTGAGTGATGGGCATTTGTAGTTTTTAAAATGAGAAATGAGGTCCTGCCTTCCACTGACATTCATACAATGGCTGATCAATGGTTGATTCCCCCAAAATAGAAAAGCATCACATTCCAGAAAGCCAAAACAAAAACCACCACCACCATCAACAACAACAAAAATGGCAGATATCAATTATTAGAAACAGGCTATACCATGGACTCGTTATGCAGAAATCACAAAGACATGCCTGTTTTAGAAATTAATAGTTCATTTAGACAGACATACCAACAAATCAAAATGTGTTATTCTTGTACATATCATGGGACATATCCAAATTACTTTGGAATCACAGAAGTTGGAGGAAAGAATTCTGTGTATAATAATGTAGGAAGTCTTTACCATATAGGTTTTATTCATTCCAATAATAATACTTGTGCCTATTTAATAATTGCTATTGTTCTTAAGTTACTGATATATGTAAACCCCTGACATATATTAATATTTTATACCTCCTACCAGGAATCATAGACAGATATCACTACGGCCATTCTACAGACAATGGTCATTGAAATTTCCACATAATTTTAGCAGTTAGTAAATGGCTGAGTCAGAATGTAAACTCAGGATTTTACAGATTTTCTTTGTCTCCTAACCACTATATAAAGAGAAAGAAGGTAAGACCAGTTCGAGTGTAGAGTTCCCAGTGAGTAAAAGCAAGAGCTGCAAAATGCCTTTGAAATTTGGAGAATTAGGGAAAGCCAGTAAATAACAAATATTTTATTGAGGATTACTACATGCTAGAAATAGATCCAAGAGCTTTCCGTGTCTTGCTCATTTACTGCTCACACCAACCCAATGAATCAAGTATTATTGTTAGAAATCTGATTTTACTAATGAGAAAACTGATAAGATCAGGCGATAACTAAAGTTTTAGTTAGCATGTCTTTCAAGAATCTATTGCTGTCAAACAAACCTAAGACGCAGTGGCTTAAATTTTTGTTTAAATAAGTATTTTATTTACTTTCATGATTCTGTGGCATGACTGGGTATAGCTGGAGAGTCCTTTTTTTTTTTTTTTTTTTTGGAGAGTCCTTTTGGTGTGCATGGCCCGCAATGTTCAAGGTGGCCCACTGACATATTTGGTGTCTTTGTGGCTGCAAGGTGGGGCCTCCCTCTCAGGGCCTCTTTACCTACAAGAAGCTTCTCCCTACCGTTGAGGTCTCCACAAGGGTCTCTCAGACAGGGTAACCAAATCTTTTACAGGGTAACTCAGGACTCCCAAAAGCACAACAGTAGAAGCTGTCATACTTTCTTAAGGCTTAGGTCCAGAACTTTAATAGCTTCAATTTTATTGTTTTCTATTGGCTGAAGTGAGCTATAGGCTCAGACAAGATTCAGTGTGCCAAAGAATTATATAAGAATATGAGTTTGGGGAAGAAATGTGTGTGGGGGCCACCTTTAGAGAACTGGTTACCCCAGATGTTGTGTAGTTAGGTTTGAAAGCCAGGTGACCTGACCTGGAGCTTCTACTTTTTAACATAAAATCTGTGGAAGTTGGGATTAGGAGAGGGTGGGGAAGAGAAGGAGAATGATGGGAGACAGGCTGTAGAGTCACACTCTGAGGACAGAGGGCAAAGGATCTGCATACAAAGTGAAGGGCACTTTTTGCTTCTTGCTGTTTACTTGATCACCAGCAATCCATGCTTAAATTTGTTCTTCGTCACTATATTATATATTGGAAATGGGGAAGGAATCTTCAAGTTCTCAAAAATGGTCATCTATCCCTCTTAAATAAGGAATACTGCTTCTTTATACAGCCTACATTAAGGGAAAATATGCTGGCATGAGAGGTAGGAAAAGGTCAATTGTTCACAGATCAATTTGTTTAGGAAGAGTTAATATACCCCTCTTCTTTCACTTTCCTCCCTTCATAATCTTTAATCCTAAAAGTGGCAAAAATGTGTATCGTCATGTGCTTTCACAAATAAGCCTGTTATTCTCCCACTGCTTATTGAAATGCCTTTAGGTGCCACACTGAGGGGAACACAACTGAAGAATTTCACTGGGGACAAAGATACATTGTGACTGGGCATCTGGGTGGTTCTATTGAGTAAGTGCCTGCTTTTGTTTCAAGTGATGATCCCAGGGTCCTGGGATAGAGTCCCTTAACAGGTTCCCTGCTCAGAAGAGAGTCTGCTTGTCCCTCTGCCTCTGCCCCTCCTCCCTGATCGTTCTCTCTCTTATAAATAAATAAGTAAGTAAGTAAGTAAGTAAATAAATAAATAAATAAATAGCAACAGTATGACCAATGAGCAACAGAAGCGGGACTGTTGAATGTGTGCTTGGTTTGACACCGCCGCCCCCCCATTAGTAAGAGCAGCAATACAGAGAAGGCAGAGGTACACAGTTAAGTGCAACTGCCACAAAGTTTAGAAAAAATATCATGGTGGTCAAATTGGTGCAAGGCTCTGTTAGACATTTTCAGGAGTCTAAGACTTTTTTTTATCTAAAAATGCATTATATTCAATTAACGTCACCTGCTTACTCTGATACTGTCTGCCTTCTTCAAGATCAAATTCTAAATTCTCACAAATTAAAAAGGAACAGTATCTTCATTAATGAGGAAGCATGTTCCAAAACATTTTTCACGAATGTAATGCTGCTGTCTTTGTTCATTTAAATATAGTAAAATTTTCATTCCTTAACAAGATGTGTGATTATTTACCAATTCCTCCTTCTTATAGCAAAGTAGCTCAGAAGTCTTTCTAAACATTACATTTACAAAGGATCAGATCCATTTATGTTCAGGAAAAAGAAGGTTCCAACCAGGAGGGAAGTATTTTGGGGAGGTCAAAATCAATGATCTATATAGGAAATAAATGGAATTGATTTGGAAGAAAAAGCCAGCACACCACCTATGTGAGTTTCCTGTTAATGAACAAAATATTTGGAAAAGTTACAGTAGTTTTGTCTTTCAAAGAGATCACTCTGTATTTTCTAATTCCCTCAGTCTTTAACAATTCTATAATAATTTCTCTTACACCCTCAACTAAAATTTATGGATATCAGAGGAAAATTTCTAAATGGTCCATTTTTTTTTTTGTTAGAGAAGGTATGCAAATTGGACCACTTGTGATTTGGACTAAATGTTTATGTCCCTCTCCGCCCAAATGCATATATTGAAATCCTGACCCTCAGGGGATGATATTAGGAGATGGAACCTCTGGGAGATAATTAGGCCAGGAGGCTGGAGTCCTCGGGGATGAGATTAGTGACCTTAAAAAAGAGACTTCACAGAGCTCCTCGCCCCTACCATCATGTGAAGACACAGCAGAGGATGGCTGACTATGAACCAGTAAATAGGCTCTCACAGGCACCAAATCTGCCAGCACCTTTATCTTGGGACTTCTTGACCATCAGAACTGAAGGAAATGTTTGTGGTTTCAGACACCACCATCTATGATATTTTTTAAGAGCCCAAACTGACTAATAAACAAATCAAACATGTTTTTCAACTAGTGAATATTCCTAGTCCCTGAGAGTTTTTAGAATGTCAGTGAGACTGAAAGTTAAGAAAGGTATCACAATATCAAGTGTGTACCAGAGATGATGGGAGCATTTTCTCCATGTGCCAGGGATGAGGGAACTCTAGAATCAAGATAATGTTTCCCCATTATTATCTCTGAATCTTGAACATTTGTCATTAGGAAAGTCTGAGGGCTTTTAAAACAATTCAATTAAGGGTGCCTGGGTGGCTCAGTGGGTTAAAGCCTCTGCCTTTGGCTCAGGTCATGATCTCAGGGTCCTGGGATAGAGCCCCACATTGGGCTCTCTGCTAGGCGGGGAGCCTGCTTCCCCCTCTCTCTCTGCCTGCCTCTCTGCCTACTTGTGGTCTCTCTCTCTGTCAAATAAATAAATAAAATCTTAAAAAAAAAAATTCAATTAAGCCTCCTTACCCAGGAGAATCTCCTCATGAACCGATTTGGGATGTTAAGTTATATCTGCAAAACCTCCTTTGCCATAGAATGCAGCAAACTCAGGAATATCTCAGCATATTCACAGGTTCTATCTACATTAAAGTCTAGGAATCACAAAAGGTAAAGGTCAACTGTCATTGAGTGTCATCCTACCTTTCTGCTTATCACAGCATATATTCAGAGAACATTATAAACACACCCACTACTGTAAGAAAAATCTGTACACTTGTACCATTGCTTCTGTCTTAACCCCATGTCACAAAACTACTAAAGAAATGCAAAGAAATTCATAGGACAGAAATGTAATGAGCTTTGTAATAGCTGTTGTATGACTAACAATATCAGTTAAAGAATTAATCTTGGACCCTGTCATCCACAGAAGCACTTTCAGGTACTAGAGTAAGTCCTCCTAAATACAACAAACATCAACTAAATCCTCAATAATATCAAAGGAATTGACTAACAACTAATTGCAGACCACCAAAACAAGCATAACAAGAAGAGAGCAATAGCAGTTTTTTATAACGGAAAAATTCCCCCCAAATATTTTTCAAAGTATTTAAAATTTAAATGGAATTTTAAAAATTTAAAATTGAAAAAAATTAATTTTTTTTAAATTAAAAAAAATTTTAAAAATTTAAATGAAATTGGAAGTTCTTTTCTAGAGCTTCCTTTTACCACTGTATTTCTCCTCCCAGTGGAGCATATTAGGGATTGACTGAGCTGAAGATCAGAGGATTGACATTTTCAGAGGAGTTGTTCTAGGTCTAGAAATGCTTTCACTAAAGAAAAGAAATAACAAACTAATTAACAATAATAATTGGATCAACTATGCTAGCAGAAAGACTGAATTATCTATGTTTTAATAGAAATATTATGAAATCATTATAATATGAAGCGGCAAAAAACATAGTAAGCAGTCAAAATATATAGAAAAATGTATTATAGAGGTGTGTTCCAGGCAGTTGACTAATGATAATTATAATAAAGTTGTAATGTCGTATTTCTGGATTTTTGGTGTTGATGGCATTTATCAAATGTTAAATGTGAAATTTATTTTTATTTTTTATTTCATTTAAAATATTTACTTTTGTATCAGATTTTGTACTCTCAGTTATTCAATTAAAAGAGTCCTTCACCCAAAATGTATGTTCCTGTTCCTGCAGAACCTAGAACTAGACATCAGTATTATATACCTGTTGCTTGTCCTTTTTTTTTTTTTTAAAGATTTTATTTATTTATTTGCCAGAGAGGAGAGAGATCAAAAGCAGGCAGAAAGGCAGGCAGAGAGAGAGGAGGAAGCAGGCTCCCCACAGAGCAGAGAACCTGATGCGGGGCTCTCGATCCAAGGACCCTGAGATCATGACCTGAGCAGAAGGCAGAGGCTTTAACCCACTGGGCCACCCAGGCACCCCGGTTGTCCTTTTTTTTTTTAATGGAAGTATAATGAATATTTTTAAAATAGTTTTAGGTGTTCAATATAATGGTTCAACTATTCTATACATTTCTCAATGCTCATCATGATAAGTGTACTCTTAATCCCTTTTACCTATTTCACCCATCCCTCCCACTACCACCCCTCCGGCAACTTGTTTGTTCCCTGTATTTAAAAGTCTGTGGTTTTGCTTGTCTCTTTTTTTCATTGTTTGTTCATTTGTTTTGCTTCTTAAATCCCAAATATGGGTGATATCATATGGTAATTGTAATTCTCTGATTTATTTCACTTAGCATTATACCCTCTAGGTTCATGTATGTTTCACATGGCAAGATCTCATTCTTTTTTATGGCTAAGTATTATTCCTGTGTGTGTGTGTGTGTGTGTGTGTGTGTGTGTGTGTGTGTGTGCGTACACACTACATCTTCTTTATCCATTTATCAATGGACACTTGGGTTGCTTCCATATATATCTTGGCTATTGGAAATAATGCTGTAATAAACATCAGAGTGCATATATTTTTGAATTAGTGTTTTCATTTTTTATGGGTAAATACCCAGTAACAGAATTACTAGATCATAAGGTAGTTCCGTTTTAAAATTTTTGGGAAAACTTCATACTGTTTTCCACAGTTTTACCACTTTGCATTCCCACCAATGGTGCACCAGTGTTCATTTTTCCACATCTTCATCAACATTTATTTCTTGTCTGGTTTATTTTAGCCACTCTGACAAATGTGAATACTTCATTGTGGTTTTGATTTGTGTTTCCCTGATGATTAGTGACAGCATCTTTTCATAAGTCTGTTGGTCATCTGTATATCTTCTTTGGAAAAATGTCTATGCAGGTCCTCTGCCCATTTTAGTTAGATTATTTAGATTGGGGTGTGTGTGTATGTGTATGTGTGTGTTGAGTTGTATACATTCCTTATATATTTTGTATATTAACCCCTTATCAGATATATCATTTGCAAATATCTTCTCCCATGCAGTAGGTTGCCTGTTTTGTTGACGGTTTCCTTCACAGTGCAAAAGCTTTTTATTTTG
Organism: Procyon lotor; assembly: GCA_028646535.1. NCBI lineage: Eukaryota > Metazoa > Chordata > Mammalia > Carnivora > Procyonidae > Procyon > Procyon lotor. Next base: position 104,654,514 of record CM053609.1, read on the forward strand.
ATATAGTTCCAGTAGCTTAATTTGGCTTTTGTTTTCCTTGCCCAAGAAGGTGTATCTAGAAAAATATTTCTATAACCGATGTCAAAGAAAAAAAACTATGTATGTTTTCTTCTAGGAATTTTATGGTTTCAGATCTCACATTTAGGTCTTTAATTCATTTTGAGTTTATCTTTGTGTATGGTGTAAGAAAGTGATCCAGTTTCATTCTTTTTCAGGTAGCTGTCCAGTTTTCTCAGAACCACTTGTTGAAGAGACTGTCTTTTCCTCATTGTATATTCTTGCCTCTTTGGTCATAGATTAATTAACTGTATAAGCATGTGTTTATTTCTGGGCTCTCTATTCTGTTCTTTTGATCTACCATGTCTGTTTCGGGCCAGTACCATACTGTTTTGATTACTACAGCTTTGTAGTACATCTTAAAATCTGGGATTGTGATACCCTCAGCTTTGCTCTTCTTTCTCAGGATTGCTTTTGCTATTCAGGGTCTTTTGTGGTTCTGTACCAATATTAGTATTATCTATTTTAGTTCTGTGAAAACTACTCTTGGTATTTTGATTGGAATAGCATTAAATCTATGGATTCCTTTAGATAGTATGAACATTTTAACAATACTGGTCCTTTCAACCCATGAGCATGGAATAACTTTCCATTTGTTTGTGTCATCTCCATTTTTTTTTTTAAGTTAATGTTTTATAGTTTTTGAAGTACAGATTTTTCATCACCTTGGTTAAGTTTATTCCTAAGTATTTTATAATTTTTGGTGCAATTGTAAATGGGATTGTTTTCTTAATTTCTCTTTCTGCTACTTCATTATTAGTGTATGGAAATGCAACAGGTTTTCATGCATTAGTTTTGCATCCTGCCATTTTACTGATTTCACTTATTAATTCTAGTAGGTTTTTTTTGGTAGAGTATTCAGGGATTTTTTATATATAGTGTAATGTCATCTGCAAATAGTGAAAGTTACACCTCTTTTCTTAGCAGTTTCAATGACTTTTCTTCTTTTCCTTTTGTTTTTGTTTTGTTTTGTTTTGTTTTGTTGATTGTTGTGGCTAGGACTTCCAGTATTATGTTGAATAAAAGTGGAGAGTGGACATCTTTGTCTTGTTCCTGATCTTAGAGGAAAAGCTCTTAGTTTTTCACCATTAAGTATGAGGGTAGCTGTGGGTTTTTCATATATGGCCTTTATAATGTTGAGATATGTTTCCTCTAACCTGCTTTGTTGAGAGTTTTTATCCTGGATGGATGAGTATGTGTTGCTTCTTAACCAGTCATGTTATTAAAAAAAAAAAAAAATAGGCCTTTTCACGCCCCCCCCATTAACAAATTTCATGTGAGGATTTATGAGAATTTACTTGTTTCAGCTTAGTCATGGTAGAACTGAAACTTTGTTATGATTTAACATCTTGGTTAACAGAAGAATGGGGAACATAAATTTTGTATATTTAAGAATTCATTAAAAATTACAGGAGGAACATCCACATGTTGAACTTACCTGATGCGGCTAGGCACAATAGTTCTCTTATTCAAGTTTCTTCAGAGGTGTTTTTGTCATTTTTACTTTTATAATTCTTCTAAAGCTGTTCCAGAAATATTGCCTTATATAATTTTATATACATATCTGTTCTTTTTATTCAATTTTATGCACATATATTCCTTTTTATTTTTATTATTTAAATCAATGTTGGCATGCCCTAAAAACTATACAAAGACTTGGATTGTAGCCCATATAAGTACATAAGCAGCTTACATTCAATGACTATATAATATTCCATCTATAGTTTTACCATAGATTTTTAAAGCATTGATCCATTGACTAGAACCTAAATGTCTAGCAGCTTTTGTTATCATATCCAGTAACCCAATGGGGGTCATTACATATATGTTATTTCTCAACTAAGTTAGTAAACTATAGAATAAGTACCAAAAGTGAAATTCTTTTTTTTTTTTTTTTTTGACAAAGAGAGAGAGATCACAAGTAGGCAGAGAGGCAGGCAGTGAGAGAGGGGAAAGCAGGCTCCCTGCTGAGCAGAGAGCCAGATGTGGGGCTGGATCCCAGGACCCTGAGATCACAACCTGAGCCGAAGGCAGAGGCTTTAACCCACTGAGCCACCCAGGCGCCCCCAAAAGTGAAATTCTTTAAAGAGTATGTAACTTGTAAATGTTGAAATTGTCAAGTTCTCCATAAAAATATATGAGTGTACCTATCTTCTTATATGCTCTCTAGTACTGTTACCTTTTCTTTACTGTTTTGCCAATTGATAGCTGAAAAACAAGTACCACATATTTTATTCTAACATTCTATTATGAAAATCTTTTTAATATACAGAGTAGTTAAAATAATTTTACAATGAATACCAATCTAGGTACCTCTGCTACCTAGATCCCAACATTAACATGTTACTATACCTATTTCATGTATTTCTTGATCTATCCAGCTTACTATCATAGTGTATGGATTTATCTTGCTTTTCTTTCATTATGGGAAATTGTGTGTTATATGAAACATTTTTCCATGCCTTTTGATTGTATTTCCATTGAGTAGTCTCTAGAATTTGTGTAACTCTTCATAATAGAGTTTACTCCTTTTCATGTGCTATGATTTACACATGTATATTAATTTTTACATTTTTCCGTGCAAAAGTACATGTTTTACTTTGATGTAGCCTTATTTATTAACCTATTATTTACTGCTTCTGCATTCTATGCACTACATAGAAAAATTTCCACTTTCTGAGACTGTAATCTTCCCATGGCGTATTCTTAAATTTCATGCTCTATTTTGTTGTGATTTAAATGTTTGATCTACTAATATTTATTTGCTGGAAGGTTAGACATAGCAATTAAATTTTATATTTTTTTGTGATGTTTACCCACTTGTCCCTATAAATTATTTTTTTTATTTTATTAACCTCTTCTATTATGAAATGGATTTTATACTCTATTTTCACGTTGATTTGGGTGTCCCTTTAGATTTGATCTTCTCTGCCTTTGAGATTACATTATTTTAGTCATTGAAAATTTAGAATTTGCACTAGTATTCATTTTCAGATCAAGTCCCCATCCATCTCATCTCCATTGCCCTTCTTTGTGAGCAGTTTCTTGGCTGTTTTTACATTTCTGTTTTCCACATCACTTTTAGCATTCTTTGGACAAGTCTGAAATCTTCTTGGTAATTTTTGGAAGGAATTTGCCAATTATAAGAGATAATTGCCATGTTTATTCTGTTTATTTTTTTCTAGCAAAGCATGCCCTTTTATTTGATCATGTTGTCTTTTGTCCTTCAATGAAATTTTGGTCTTAAGAATCTTGCATGATTTTTAAAATTTCTCCAGCACTTTCTAAGTCCCAATAGAAAATGTGATCTTTTATTTCAGTATATCTTCTGCCTGCTTAACATTTGGCTATATGAAAACTATTTCTTTGTGTATATCAGTGTTTACTCAGCTGTTTCTCAAAATTATTTGTTATTTTCCTAGATTAGCAGTTCTCTTTCTGTTTCCCATTAAACAGTTTTTTTCAGCAAAAAGTATATGTTTTTCATCTTTCTTTTGCATTTACCCTCTCACTGCTGTCTGTTTCTAAGTTTTTTAACGGGTACTTCCAGGATAATACTAAGTAGTAATAGTATAAAAATCCTCTTTGGTTTCTCACTCTTCCCAGATTGCTTTTAGTATTTTCCCTCTTACACATCATACTTGCGTTAGGTTGATATAACCATATCTTGATTGATTGGTTGATAGAATTTCAAAAATCAACATTTTTATAAATAAGATACATGTATATACCCATGGTATGTGTATAATATTATATACTACATATAATAAATTACATATAAACTATATATGGTGGTGTAGTGGTGGCTCCGTTGGTTAAAGCCTCTGCCTTCAGCTCAGGTCATGATCTCAGGGTCCTGGGATGGAGCCTTGCATCAGGCTCTCTGTCCAGTGAGGTACCTGCTTTCTCCTCTCTCTCTACCTGCCTCTCTGCCTACTTGTGATCTCTCTCTGTGTCAAATAAATAAATAAAATCTTTTTTAAAAAAGTGTATGATAAAAAAAGATTCAAAAATATTTCTAAAAATTAAGATTTAATACTGAATTTTATCAAGTACCATTTCTATAGTTATGGAGATAAAGATTTTCAAATTTATCTATTAACATGTATATTATTGAATACATATCTTTCATTTCTGAAACAAGCTAGACTTAGGGCATGTCATTTATTTGATGTGTGTCAAGACTACTTTAATGTTCATTAAAGATTTCTATGTCAGGGGCGCCTGGGTGGCTGAATGGGTTAAAGCCTCTGTCTTTGGCTCAGGTCATGATCTCAGGGTCCTGGGATCCAGCCCCACATCAGGCTCTCTGCTCAGCAGGGAACCTGCTTTCCCCTCTCTCTGCCTGCCTCTCTGCATACTTGTGATCTCTCTCCTCTCTGTCAAAAAAAAAAAAAAAAAAAAGATTTCTATGTCAGTGTTCGTAAGTAAAACTGGTCTCCAATTTTCTTTATGTTTGTTTTATTTTTGTAGGATGTTGGTATCACTATTATGCTATACTTTTTTAGAAGGTACATTTTCCCTACACTTTTACTCACTGAAACAAACTAAATATACTTCAAGTTATTTGTTACTAAAATGCTTGAAAAATAATTCAGTAAGTGTTATGACCATATTTCTTTTCTATTCCTCCTTTGGTAATGATTGGTCTCTGGAATTTCTATGATCACATAGGCTAAATTTTGGTAATTTCTGTTTTCTTTAAAATCATATATTTCATCCAGATTCTGAAATGGATTTATATAAAGCTGAGAGTATTATCCCTGGTTGTCCTTTAAATTCCTCTATAGTTTTTGTAATTTCAATATTGAAATGTCTTATTTTGCACATTTAAGCTTTCTTCTGATATTCCCCTTATTAATTAAGAATTCTTCTATTTTGGAGCACCTGGGTGGCTCAGTCATTAAGCGTCTGCCTTCAGCTCAGGTCATGATCCCAGAGTCCTGGGATCGAGCCCCGCATCGGGCTCCCTGCTTGGCGGGAAGCCTGCTTCTCCCGCTACCATCCCCTCTGCTTGTGTTCCCTCTCTCGCTGTGTTTCTCTCCGTCAAATAAATAAAATCTTAAAAAAGAAAAAAAAAGAATTATTCTATTTTTCTCCTTCAATGAATCAGATCTTAGAAATTTTTTAAAGATTTTTTTTCTGTCCTTATTTGTATTGATTTCTCTATTATCTCTTTCATTAGCTTTTTGCTGTTCTGTACTGCTTGAAGTCTGAAATTTATTATTCAACTTCTTTTAAGCTTGTTAATACATGCATTTAAGACTAAATTTTCCTTTTGTCCTTGTCTATTCTTTTCATATGTTCTGATTTATAATGTCTTAACTGTTATCATTTTATTTATATTATGCAATTATGGTTTTTAGCTTTATTTGAACTCAGTTGTGAGGATGCTTAAGATTACTTTTTATTTTTAAATTACTGGATGGTAACATTTTATATTTTTTTCTTTTTGATTTTCATTTTGTTTCCGGACCCATTAATAGCAATTTCTAACTTTGGGGCACCTGGGTGGTGCAGTCAGTTGAGCATCCAACTCTTGTATTTGGCTCAGGTGTTGGTCTGAGTGTCATGATATAGAGCCCCACTTCAGGCTCTGCACTCAGCATGAGTCTGCTTGGGATTCTCTCTCCCTCTCCTTCTGTCCCTCCAACTTGTCTTCTCTCTCTCTCACTCATTCTCTCTCTCTCTCTCAAATAAATAAATCTCTAAAAAAATAACAATGATTTCTAACTTTATCCCATTGTAACTAAGGGTTACCGGCCATGCAATTATTCCATTTTTTTTTTGGAATTTATTAAGTATTTTTTAACTGTAGTATTGTTTCTTTCAGAGCTTTGTCTCAAAGAAAAATAATATTAAAATTAAACATGTCAATCTAAAATAAAGATATGACTTCCTAAGGGAAAGCTTTTGACTGAAATACTATCAAGGAAGGAATTCTTGAGGAGATTCTCCACCAGCTACTTTTGTCAAGCCATCTGCAGCCAATTGTGCACAGAGAGAAACTGCTCTCACCCAGTAGTACAAGGTGTCATTTAAAGAATATCAAATTCACAACCACATAAAAACCTTCCTGGAAGTGAAGGTCATCATCTATCTTGGTATGTGACTTGACTTTGATTTCCAGATCTCTTTTTTTCTACTTCAGAAGGAACACTTCACTTTTCAAGCATGACATTGCAGGGCAGAGCTTGATTTCCCAAGATCAGAAAATATTTATTGTCCACTGGTCATTTGATCAATGACATCTCATTCCTTGTCTTAGTTTGAAGAGAATGACAGAAAGAAATAAGAATCATGTGATGATACTTGAAAGTGTAATTCTTTTTTCTATCATCTGCCTAGAGCTGTAATGGTCTGAGATAATGTTTTCATCACATATTTAATCTTAACTAACATTCTGGCATCACGTTCTCCTGCTTTTCCATCCCACAACAGATTGCAGTTCTCAAACAAGGGTAATAGCATAAAATGTGGAAAAGTCAAAATTTGACATGATTCTCCTCATATATGTTGTTTAAAATTACACACACACACATACACACACACAAGGTACACAGAAATATTCACTTGGAATCATTCCCAGAGCACACTAGGGTTATCAGTTATGAGAACCTTAGAATGAGCTAGAAAAATAGTGTTGGATCTTACTTTGTAAAGGAGCCTTAAGCATTAATGTTGTTATTGAGAAATGAGGTTAACTTCTTCAAAATATTCAATGACATCCTCTTTACTTGGCATCTTTTTCATTTTCATGTTGAATTGGAGCAGCTAGCTCCCTATCTGTATGGCTAAAATTCACTCTAATGAAGAGAGAAAAAAAATAAATGATACTGAATCTAGGAAAAATTTGAAGACTAAAGACTGTTTTCCAAATTTGACTAGTTTATATACAAATATTTCCTCCCTCTACTTCCTGGTAAAGTGAATCCCATTCTCATGATCTCTTGGATGCACCACTCTACACTTCCCCCCTCCCCATGGGAACTGACTATATTTTGTGTTAAAATATATAGTCAAAGAAAATCCAAGATCTGCAATCTTCTTCTGACTAAACGAAAGGCTCTTGTGACTTACATAAATACAATAAACATTTATTGGGGAAATTTTCATCTTAGAGTTTTAGATTTTCTCATGTAAGATTTTATTGGTCTCATCATTCACATATTATAATGAAGCAAGATGATTTCTCTCAGAAATTTGTTCCCAGTGAGAACACAATTATTAAATATCATCACACTGATAATAATTAAGCTTTATTACCTCCATTTCAGCCCTGTCAGATCAGGCTTCCCAGAGGGAGCCTGTGTGTGAGAGGCTTTAGAAAAGAGTGTAGTGAAAAGTACAATTAATGGAGCACCTCGTTGGGGACAGAGCCTAAGAGCCCAAAACTGGTGCAAAAGCCCCCTTTGCATAGGTTTGCAGCATAACTCTGTTCTATTCTTGCCACCTTCAGCCAATATTTAAGAAAGAAAATGCCTTCCCAACAAGGAATAAAAATGCTACACATCAAAATTAAAGCAGACTAGAAGGAAAGTGACAGAGGAGGGGACATTAAGATTTAATGATAGCCACTCTTTTTTTTTTTATAAAGGTTTTATTTATTTATTTGACAGAGAGAGAGAGATCACAAGCAGGCAGAGAGGCAGGCAGAGAGAGAGGGGGAAGCAGGCTCCCCGCTGAGCAGAGAGCCCGATGCGGGGCTCGATCCCAGGACCCTGAGACATGACCTGAGCTGAAGGCAGAGGCTTTAACCCACTGAGCCACCCAGGCGCCCCATAGCCACTCTTTTTAAACATCACCTCAGTGCTGGGAACTTTTACTCTTTTAAAACATTTAGCAGGAGATATGTAGTGGGTTATAGATATTAGATGATTTACCAGGAATCCATTTAACTAATAATTGCTGAAAGCAGTATTCAAAACCAGGGCACCCTGCTTCAAGGTGCATATACATTTTTAGTTTTCAACTAAACCATGCTGTTTCTCATTGGTGAAAGGAAGAAAAAATATATGCGGAGATAAATGAGCAAGAATCTGTTTAGTCAGCATTGGTAAATATTTGGCTGCAGTTAATTTTAACTCAGCTGCTTAAAGTGCACAGTAATTAGCCTGGTCGCCTTGAGAATGGTCTTAAATGAGGATGCCTGGACGAAGATTGTTATGAGGAATGGGAGTAATCAAACTTGCAAAGTTGGCGAAGATGACACTAGGTGAACAGGGAAAAGGAAATACAGTTTTGCATGCTGAAGACTTAGATACAAAACTTACCAACCTCACAGGTCAGTGGAAGTTACTCTAGCCTGGTCGAACCTCTTACAAACCTCTACCTTTGGATGCATAGGAACTCACGTGTATGTATCAAGTCAGAGTCACAGTAATCATATATTTACAGTTCTTGTAGATGCAAAATTTAAAAGGCCCAGTGGATACTGGGCTTAGACCTCATTTGTTTTCTTTATGTGACTTGAACTCTCTAGAGTCCTTTTAATTTTCACAAAATTTGAGAAATGAATGACTCTAAATGTCACCCAGACTCATTTTTGGTACCAATTCAGGAGAATGACCAGCCAACAAGCTAAGAATGAGAAACCATAACAAATGGAAACCTTTTTCAAGACCATAAACTTCATCCTTTCTACTACCAGTCTAACTGGTTAAAATAGTAATAAAGATAGGGAGATGTAGACAGCTTCTAAAGGAAGAGGGAAGCCAAATACCAAAAAATGAAAAGGAGAAAGAAATGTGTTAAGATTTATGATTCCCAATATGATAATTTAAACATCTTGAAGAACTCAGGGCACCTGGGTGGCTCAGTCAGTTAGGTGTCTGTCTTTGGCTCACGTCATGATCCTGGGATCCTGGGGTTAGAGCCCTGCATCAGGTTCCTTGCTCACCTGGGAGCCTGCTTCTCCCCCTCTCTTTGCACCCCACACCCCCCACTCATGCTCTCTCTCTCAAATAAGTAAATCTTTAAAAAATAAAAAATAAACATCCTAAAGAACTGAAATAGGACTGATTTCTAAACCTCTATTTGTTTCCATTAACCAATCTGACATTCCATATAAAGATAAAGCATTTTTAACTGATTGGTTTATGTTTTTGATGCTAAGGCTTCAGAGTTAATTTAAAAAATAAGAATGGAGTGGGAAAACTAAGAAGACAAATGGAAGAATTCCTTGGAAAAAAATAGAAGTTTTTACTCTATAACATGGACACTGAATTTCAAATAAGTAATCCCTTGTATTGAGCTTGGTGTACAGTCCCATGAGGTGGGAATACACTTACCTCTGTCCTTTCTTTCTTGAACTCAAATAGACTCCTAGATTTTAAGCAATTTTTAAACACACACACACACACACACACACACACACACACACACACACCCCTCCATTGTTCTTCTAGTAATCTATATTCACACCAGTGTTAAACATGTAGAACATAGGTTACTAGGCAAGTGTCTCAGCTGTGAACTGAATGGCAGCCAGGGAAGCGATATTTAACACTAGAGAGATTTAATATAGCCCAAATAGAGGGGTTTAAATCCTAGAAAAGAAGGAGACCCTTCCCCCACAGGCCACTCTGGAAATGACAGGTTATTTTAGCCACTGGGCCTGGGAAGCATCTTCTTTATCCCCCAGGGTTTTTCTCCATACTACTCTTGCTTCCCATTCTCTACTGCTATTACCTCAGGATATGTGGGTTGCTGTTTCCAGAAGATTGAGATTTTACCTTTGACAACAATCCTTTTGCAAAGTTAATATTTGCTTCTATATCCCTTTACATAGAGCATATCTTTTGAAATTCTCTAGTACAAACCTTGTGTTGGTAGTCCCCAGAATTTGAAAACGTGTTATATACCAATGAGATCGCAGAGAGCTCTACTCTTTAAATGGCATCTATTTTATGAAACTAATTGATTTTTAAGGAGGTCTGTCATCCTGATGATGTGGCACATAGTTTCCATTAATGTACTAGAGTTAAGTGATCATCAAAGAGACAATAGACCCTGTGGTGAGAACAGCTGAGCTTAATTTACAGTATGTCAAGACAAAGGCTCCTAAAGAGTAATTCTAAAATTGACATTTTAAGGCTCCTTAGAAATTTTTGTCAATGGCACCAGAAAGGAACGGTAAAGCTGACAGAATGATATGCATTCTACAATCTCTATCTGGAGTAGAGAAGTACAGCTGTTGTCCTATAGACAAGCAGATATTCCGTGAAGCTAATAAAGCTTAAGTTTTGGGATCCTCATTTGGACAGGTCCATTCCTGAGCTATATAACAAAATGTTTGATTTTGCATTCTTTATACCTGGGATATCCTTTATACCATATCATCAATGATATGGTCTGAATGTTTGCACCCCCATTCATATGATGAATTATGAACTCTTAAGGATGATGGTAGTGGGAGATGGAGTCTTTGAAAGGTGCTTAAGCCGTGAAGGTAGAGCCCTCATAAATGGGATAAATGCCTTATAAAAGAGGCTCCAGTGAGATCTCTAGCCCCTACTGCCATGTGAGAACTTAGAGAGAAGAGGCAAGCTAGGAACCAAGAAGAGGCCTTTCACCAGAAGAGGGCTTTCTCCATGCTGGTACCTTGGTCATGGACTTCCCAGGCTCCAGACTGTAGAAAATAATTTTCGTTGCTTATGAGCTATCTAGTTCATGCTGTTGTGTTATAGCAGCCCACAGGGGATAAGACAGTCTCTGTAGTTGTAGAAGTTGCAAGTAGGGTTAACAGACTGAGCAAAATCCAAATCAACCAATCAAGAAGAAAACGAATATCCAAGACACACCATTAAACTTGAATTTCAGGTAAAAAAGTGATTTTTTTTTTTACCGTAAGTAATGCCCACTAAACATTTGTCATGTAATATTTGGGAATAATAAAAAATAATCCATTGTTAATCTGACAACATTCAAGGCCCTGGGGACTCGGTAGTGAACAAAATAAGCAAATTCTCTTTTCCGATGGTAATTATAGACAATAAGCCAATACATAAAATATATAATGTGTATGATGTTGATTCTATTTTTTTATATAAGCCAGTAAATGTTTTCATATAGGTATAACATAGAAGAAGGGAGAAAAAGGAAGAGGAGGGGATTAATTTGGGAAGAAATATGGAGGCAATATAAAAAGCCGAATTTTTTAAAAATTAGTTTTATTTTTTAGAACAATCTTATTTTTAGATTTACAGAAAATTTGAGAAGGTAGAACAGAGGATTTTCACATATCCCATTCCTGTTTTCCTCTGTTAGGTAAGCATATCCATAGATAATCCTATATATAACCACATGCAACTAGATTAAACTAAACTTGAATTCATACTGGTGTCTCTAACTCTAATTTATTATTGTGTGGATGATGCCAGCCTCCCTCTTTTGCTTATCTGTCAATTCTCCAACAGTAAAAAACCTGGCTCCCACCCTCCACCATTCATTTATCTAATTTTTCAGTTCAATATACATTTATAGTAGTTCTAGAAGTGTTAACTGGTGTCCCCCGGGATATAATTTTATTAATTAGAATATAGTGCTTTTGAGTAGTTCCTTTCACTGTTAGGCTTATAGATTTCATTTATTTACAAAGTTACTTAGGTCAGCACTTCTTCCTCACTGCCCCTTCAGTGAGGTTGTTTCATAAATTTATAATAGAGTTAGATTCTCTTATCATGACTGTTCAATTTCCTGTGATCCACTGACTTCCTAAATGATTTTTTAAAATCTGCATATATTAATGGTTTACTCTTTGTGCTGTAAAGTTCTGTGGGTTTGACAAATCCATAATGTCATGTGTCCACCATCACAGTATAATGCAGAATAGTTTTGCTAACCTAAATATCCTCTGTGCTTTATGTTTTCATTCCTCCCCCACCCTCCAATCTCTGGAAGCCACAAATCACTTTACTATCTTCATAGTTTTGCCTTTTCTGGACTGTTATATATTTGGAATCATATACTATATAGCCTTTTTTTCACTTAGAAATATACACTTAAGTTTCTTCCATGTCTTGTTAGCTCATTTCTTTTTATCACTGAATCCTATTCCATTGCAAGGATGTATCACAATTTGTTTACTCACACATCTATTAAAAGTTATGTTGGTTACTTCCAGCTTTTTGTGATCATAAGTAAAAATACTGTAAACATTCACAAGTAGGTTTTTGTGTGGACATAAATTTTCAACGGAATGGAGTAAATACCCAGGAGACCAATTATTGAATTGTATGGTAAGACTATGTTTAGATTTGTAAGAAACTGCCAAACTGTCTTCCAAAAGGATGTACGATTTTGGAAGGCAATTGTGTTCACCACTATACCACCAATGGCCGCTAAGTTTGTACCATTTTGAATTCCTAACAGTGATGAAAGATAGTTCCTATTGCTCCATAGTCTCTTCAGTTTTTTTGGATTTCAGTTATTTTCATTTAGTGGTAGCTCATCATTATTTTACTTTGAATTCCCTGATGACAAATGATATTGTGCATCTTTTAATATGCTTAGAAAAGCAGAGTTTGTAAAAAATAGAGGGAAAATTAAGCCCAATAAACTATACACTCCAGAATTATTCCCTGCCATTAGTGAAGGTAGAGAAATAAGTAACAGATACATCAACTCAACAATATTTTGTACATTTCAACCTGTGCTGGAGGGAAGTCCTCATAGCTGGATAGAAAGGGAAATTCACCTTTGTTTTTATAAAACAATAAAATAAAAAAATAAATTTTTTTTAACAGATGGCTTAGCTAATGTGCTTTGCTAGTTTAAGGATGGCTTCCCAAGTTTTATTTGAATGGTTAAGAAAGACTTTCTCATAGGGTCGTCTGGGTGGCTCAGGGGGTTGGGGCCTCTGCCTTCAGCTCAGGTCATGATCTCAGGGTCCTGGGATTGATCCCCACATTGGGCTCTCTGCTCAGCAGGGAGTCTGCTTCCCCCTCTCCCTTTGCCTGCCTCTCTGCCTACTTGTGATTTCTCTCACTCTCAAATAAATAAATAAAATCTTAAAAAAATAAAATAAAAAAAGACTTTCTCCTAAGAGAGGACTCTATTTAGTCCTTGTGCTGAGGTTAGCCTTAAAATAGCACGAATATATGTGGAACACTTACTATGTGCCACATGCTGTAATGAACTCTTTACAGTTACTGATACATGTAAAAAATACTGAGATATCCTGAAAGGCAGGCCTTATGATCATCCCTATTTGTTTCTGCTAAAGCTAAGGAAGCAAACAGCTAAGCATCTCCCCTAAAGTTCATAACAACATGTGGCAAAGCTTGAATATGAAATCAGGCAATATGACTACAGAATCTGATTTCTTAATCACTTTAGTGTTTCACCGACCTCACACAGCGTGTCTTATTGCAAATCGAGAAAGAAAGCTGAGAAAGATAATGAAAGATGAGACCTTCTTGAGAAAGGGACTGTATTCATCTCTTGAAAGCAGACAACTTCTCTACCGTGAGTTAAAGGAATCAGCAAGACTTCATCTCTTTGTGATTTTAGAAATTGAGAATTTTAGATTTAGACATTATCTTGAAATTCACCATTTTATAAATGAGGACTTTGAAGCCAGAAATATTCATTGTCATATAGTCTTGTGTTGATGGCTGTAATAGGTCTTCAGAGCTGTGTCATTTCCACTACAACATTATTTTTCTACTTGAACATAACAAAAAAAAAAGTAGATTAAAGACTGTTCCTTTTTTAATTCTGGTCAACCTGTCATTTTATGGCTAAAGCCTCAAAGCACATTAATGAATGGGAAGGTAGAATCTAGGATATTCCACCTGCATTTCTCTTCTCTGTTGTGTCAAAATGTAAACAAAAAAGCCTTTTATGTGCTTAGTTGTCATCATAGCCCCGTAGGCTAATGCTCACTTCATTTAAAAAGAAATTATTCTCTTCCTTCTAAAGAAAGTCGTGTAAGTCTAACTAGCAGAGAGTATTTCTGTTTTCTTTCCCCTGTGAAACAAGCAGCAGTGCCACAGTATTTTGGTCTTGATTATTACAATATCAAAAGAAAACTGTGAATGAGGTTTTTTGTTTTTTGATTTTTTTTTTAAGAGATCAGGAGGAAGATGATAGCTCTGTGCTTTTAATTCATGGGGTTTCATATTGGTCTCAATATGAGAACAAAAAATGAAAGAGAGGCAACTGTAAATAACGCATGCAATTATTTCATTATTAAGATTTGATTGGTGGAGTAGAAAGGTGGAAAGAAGCTAGGAAAACAAAGCTCAAGTTAATTCCAATTCATAGCTTTCATAGCATTTGATAAATCTTCTTGGAAAATAAATAGCAGCAAGATATAGTGACCTGGGAATCCTTTCAGTTTATTTTATAAATGGAAGAAGTATGTTAGAACCTAATTAAAACCTTTAATATAATTTTTTAATGAAATTTTGAATTGTCTATCACTAGATATTAATTATCTTGCAGCCACATACCATTCCCAGTATGAATGCTACTGAACTAGGATAAATTGGTTATTAAGCTAAATATTTTTCCCAAAAAAAGACATCTTCATTAATACTAGCTTAAGGTATTGGAGGATGGTGGAATCTGCCCATGGCCATGTTTGCCTGGCCAAAAATCAAGTTAATGAAGAATCTAAGGAAAAAATGAATAAACTCAACAGAGAAAAATGTGATAGAAAACTAATTAATGCCACAGGAGAGAAACATGTCTTTTAAAGATAGAGAAAAAGGATATATTTGTTAAATTAATTAAACAAGGAGGCCTTAGACAGAGGTGGTTCTAATGCCTTGAGAGCCTATGTAAGCAAATTAAAAATCTAAGCTTGTAAATCCCTCAAAGTCAAGAAATTGAAACCTAAGGATAGCCAGTCATGGCCAGTTACACTTTCCTGAATAAGGGAGCCACTTAAGACATTCAAATAATTTCCTTGCTTTGCTTCCACATCTTCTTTATAAAAGTTTCCTCCTTGTCCTGTGGGTAGAGTGCTCTTAACCAGCTGCTATTTGACACTGCCCTTATTGGATAGATTTTTGCTCAAACTCAACATTTTTACCATATCTCAATTTATCTCTTAACATACTGAATTAGAACAATTTCTTCAGTTATTCTATCGTTTATTCTAACTATCCTGAGCTTTCTTAATTCATGTGATCTTAATTTTGACAGGAAACCTTCATGATCTTTGAATCTCACAGTAAAAAAATCAAGCAAAATGCTCATGTTTTGAAGTTTTTTAAAGTCCATCTTAGATTTTAAGTAAATATTAAATTATTAAATCAAATCTAGAAATTAAATATTTTAACAA
Source organism: Procyon lotor (assembly GCA_028646535.1). Lineage (NCBI taxonomy): Eukaryota > Metazoa > Chordata > Mammalia > Carnivora > Procyonidae > Procyon > Procyon lotor. The sequence goes on from CM053609.1 coordinate 104,669,863, forward strand.
GATAATTCTAGAAATAGTGCCATATACTACGCTAAGCTCTCTTTATATCTTTATATATATCATAACCCCGTGAGATAGGTGGTTTCAGAAAACATTTTACAACTGATAGAGCTGATGATTTATAGGTTAACTAATTGACCCAAGCAGTCAGTACAGAAAATTATAGATCTGGGATGTAAATTACAGCCTGTCTGATTCTAAATGTCATGATACTTCTTTACCTCTGTTAAATGTTAACCAAATATTTTGCCAAATTAGAAAACACCTCAAATTTGAATTATAATTTATCATGAGATACTTTCATAAGCCCTGGTTAACAACATTACAGGGAGCACAGATCATTTTAAAGTGTTAAATTTTTACATAATAAAGCTCCTGATTAAAAAAAAAAAACTGAAGAAATGTGATTTTTCTCCACACTGTGAAAGAACAAAATTATCAATGAGTCCTGTCTCTCATGGCTTATGTCATAAACTATTTAACAATCCAATCACATTTGTTAGCCACATGTCCCCTCACCACTGGTCCCATGGTAGCGTTCTCTCGGCTTCTGGGTGAGAGAAATGTGACTGGTGTCAAACAAGGTGATATTTATTATTTCTGGACTCCAGTTCTGCTGGAGTAGACCATCAGCTCATCACATTTTAGGAAGGAGTAAAATGGTATGGCTCATGATCCACCAAACCATATTGTTATCATTCCTTAGGAAGGACCAGCTTCTCTCTGGCTTCTTTTCTTCAGAGTTGTTTTATCAGAAGCAGGTGCTTAGCTTTCATTGGCTTATTTCCCATGACTCTAAGAGGTCCGAAAGTCTACGTTCAATTGTTTCATTACTTAAAGCATTAATATTTAAGAATTAAGCATTCATGGATGACTTTGGTGATAGGACTGAATCCCAATAGAACATAAATCCTAGCAAGCATAATGGAAATAAAAGCAGCAGGTGATAAAGAGTGTTCTCATGCCTATATTCTGTCATAATTATACTCATTCAGAAAACGGCTTGTGTATTGGCTCGGTCCTCTAAAAACTCAGTGTATTCACTTCCAATGTAGAACACGAGTCCTAGGAAGCAGATTTATTTCATTCTGTGTTCTGCACAGTTGCCAGGTTTAGCTGTTATTTTAAGGCAGAAGACATGACTGACTCACCCCTCTGTGACTTGAGCCACAGAGTACCATTAGATATGAAAAATAATAATGCTGTCTTGGGTATATTGGGATGCTAATACTGCTTAGGAAATTACCGGAAATCTCAGTGATATATGCAGCAATAAAAAGAGATTTCTCATACATCTGTAGTTTTCAGTATGAGGCTGTCTTATCTAGGCTGTGTATAACGAAGCACTTCCGGTTCACATATCCCTTGTTCTCTTCCTAAGCCTTGCAGGCTGATCCAGGCATGTCCATGGCAGCAGGCATGTCCTTAGTCATGGCAGCAACACAAGAGTGAATCTAATTGCACAATTGTTTTCTATGAAAGTACTTTTTCTAGTAACGTCATGCCAACTAACATGCTCTTGGCCAAAACAAGTCGTATGATCGAGCCTAGTCTCCGGGACAGAGATATAGCACTTTAGTGGGAACTGCTGCAAAGTTATATGGCAAAGGTCAGCTTCATTAGGAGGGCTGAAAAATTCAGGCGTTTCATGCAATCTATTCATAAGAAATCAAACATATAAGAAGCCATAATAAATGTTAAGAGTCAACAGTAAAATTAAAATTGTTCCTCAAAATTATGTTTTTAAATCACTCTGTAATTACAATGATTAGTTATTAAATGCAGTAATTGTCAACTGTAACTGTGTTGAGGTTGCAAATCATGCAGGGAGACAGAGAAAATGTAAGTACTGTGTTTGACTTTACCTCTGATCTTGTCTTATTTCTTCTACCTTTACCTTCTTCAACCCCTACTTAAAAACATGATTTTGTTTTTTACCTTCAAAAGGCACAGCAAATCTTTCAGGAATGAGGTAGAATATAAACATATTATCAAGAGGAAATCTTAGAATCAAAGTGGAAAATAAAATTAGCATATTCTCTGGTCTCTTCCATATTTTACAGATGGTATAACTGAGATACAAAGAAGTTATATGACTTATAAAGATTTAAGTGAGATAATTTGGAAGAAAAATCCTTTGGTTTGCGATCTAAGATCGCTTTACTTTTCAGTTTTATTGACCAAGTTGAGGAAAAAGAATCCAGTTTGCTTCAAAATCCAATTTTTTCTTATACTACGTGTATAAACAATACCCCAAACTAAGACCAAGACCAAAAGTGAATTAATTCTAAGGATAGAAGTGTTTCCCTGGGACTGTCGTTGCTTCCCAAGGTCATTGGAACTGCACTATTACAAGAACCCATAAATAAGAGCTGAGATGCATAATGGTTTCACCTGGATAGGAGGACAAGAATTCTGAAATAACCAGGCATACATAGGTAGCTCGAATTTTTTGTGTCTCAAACACAAGCAGTAACTGCTGAAATAATGGTAAGAAAAATGGTTCTAGGGTTTTCCCCCTATGACTCAAGATAAGCATTTACATTATTTAGACACTCAATGTCTCTTCTGACTTATGATTGCCTTACAATCTATGGAATATATTTAGTGTCCCCATGGAAGTAATTACACTTGAAACATCAACATATATTTATTTAGTAGGCACTGTTTTCATAGATCCCTGCAGTGTATTTTAACAGTAGTGGAAACTAAAATTGGTGTAATGTGTTTTTATCTGTCATTCAGATCAAAGAAAATCCAGTACTTGTAAATTTTAGAGAGCAATTGAAAGTTTCATAAAGTTGTAC
>CM053609.1:104681268-104786865 GCA_028646535.1 Procyon lotor
AAAATGGAAAACTATATGCTGACTCATATGTGTAAAGTCATAAAGTCATGGGAAGGTTGAAAACTTTAGGAAAGATGGGTATTGCATTAACTTCTTTCTCACTGTAGTCTTTTGAAGATGCTAATTAGTGTTACCTTCTTTAGTTTTTGAGTTCTAGTTTTATTTTTGAAATGAGAAGATAGTAGTAAATAAAAACAAAGCTGAGTAAGACACAGTGCCTTTTTTGTCAGGCAAGAGACAAAGAAGTATCTGGGAAATGCAAGCCATGGCATATATGTTTCGTTTCAGGTGTGCAGGTTGGGAAAGGTTACTTCATTTATAGAGAGAATAGCACCTGCCTGATGTACTTCTATCTCAGGGGCAAAAGCTATAGTAGAGAAACATAAGAGGGGCTCTCTGACTGGCAGGAAGTAAATATCTTGAGATCATTAGTATTTAATAACGAATCAGCTGAGAATCAGGCAGGATATAAATCCCAGAGAGAATTGATAGCTGAGGGCTTAAGACAACAACATTCCGAGGAGAATAATTTCTTCAATCTGAAAGCAGACCTGGATGCCACAACACATTACCCACTACTATCTACCCCATGTGTCACTTAGATCTATTTGTATAAATTCTGGGAGTAGCTTCTCCAGGATGCTTGAGCCTCTTTTAGGGGAGAAAAAAAAACTTTTAAGAAGATTTGTGCAGAAAAACTATGACCCTCACAGATAGATCTCGCCATAAGACCACAACTGAGTCTCAGTGTTTCCTCCTCTACCATAATTTCTAGATTTCCCCAGCTTTGGTTGATGCCTTTGTTGATCTGGGTGACTTACGAAGTTGGAGTAACAAAAACCTTCCTTAACAAAGATCCAAGCCCCAGTCACCCTGTTCTTTTTTTTTTTTTTTTTTTAAGATTTTATTTATCTATTTGACAGAGAGATATCACAAGTAGGCAGAGAGGCAGGCGGAGAGAGAGGGGGAAGCAGGCTCCCTGCCGAGCAGAGAGCCTGAAGCGGAGCTTGATCCCAGGACCCTGAGACCATGACCCGAGCCGAAGGCAGAGGCTTCAACCCACTGAGCCACCCAAGTGCCCTCACCATGTTCTTCTTAAGCCATGCCTGCAGCATGTGTACATTTACGATCAAAACTGGGGGAAAGAATAACAAAACACCATCAGGTGGATCAGGTGAGAGCCAAAAACTTTTCCTACTTGACCCTATTATGTAACAGAAGCCTTATCTGACCCCTATTCTAGTTTCTGCATAGAGACCAAATTATAGGCAGGCAAGGATGAAAGCAGGAAAGCTAGTCAGCTAGTACTGAATTACAGAATAAGAAAAGAGAATGGGGCGTGACTGGTAATGCAAATAGTGAAAGGTAGTCAATTTTGAATATATTTTGAAGGTAGAGCTAGCAAGATTTGTTGATAGAGTGGATGTGAGGTATGCGATGAAGATCACAGTTAAGAATGATTACTTTCTAAAATGAGAAAGTCTTGATGAGTCCTCTTTTTGAGGGGGGGGACAGTGAGCTGTTTTTGCATACCAAAAGATTCATTTTAGAAACAAGGTCATACTCTATTCTTATAGAATGGGATTCCCACTATAACAATATGTTTCTAACAATAATACTAACCATATTTTCTAGAAATACAAGAGTAAAATCAAGTTGGCTAATCAGTTCACCTCATATATTGGGTCTTTTGGCTAAATAAGTTTCAAAGAAATTTTATAAAATAATATAGAATATTATTTATAAAATAATATATAAAATAATAAAGAGAAATTTTATAAAATAATATAGAATAAAAAATTTTACAAGTGACTCCAGTAAACTTCTTCAGCTTTATCTCTTATCTCTTTCTCTTCTTTATCTCATTTCCACTTACACCTTCTTTTCCAGTAATAAAGAACAAATTCCAGTATCTGAAAACACCATCATCTTTCTCATCACTATGCAAAACTCCTCATCTCTTAGAACCTTTCTTTAAGACTATGATGTGATGTTAATTTCTTCAGATTATTTTTCCCAATATCCTTATGCCCACTCTTCCCTGATTTTCCTCATGTGTCCTGACATATCTCTTGGCGTTTTTCTAATTGTATTATAATTTCATTCTCTCTCTACATCTAGAGCTCTCTGAAAACAGAACACTTATCTGATTAGTTATTGTATTCCCAACACCTTGAGCATTTTCTAGAATAAAGAAAATACCCAATAAGCAGTTGTAAGATACAGAAATGACTGTTATTTTAAAAGAGAGACTGCCTTTTACCAAGTCAAAGGTGTATCATAAAAATTACTAGGGGTAAAAACTAGAGCAAGTGTCTAAACTTTATTCTTCAAAATAATCACCTAAATAATTTATTAAAAATAAAGATAAAAAAATAATAAAAAAAAAATAAAGATCAAAGGGTGCCTGGGTGGCTCTGTAGTTAAGCGTCTGCCTTCGGCTCAGGTCATGATCCCAGGGTCCTGGGATTGAGTCCCACATTGGGCTCCCTACTCGGCAGGAAGCCTGCTTCCCCCCTACCATCCCCTCTGCTTGTGTTCCCTCTCTCGCTGTGTTTCTCTCTGTCAAATAGATAAAAATCTTTAAAAAAAATAAAGATCAAAAATCACATTTTTGGAGATACTGATTTTGTGTGTTTGAAGTAGGAGCAGGGATGATTTTGATGCAGATTTTTGACCACCCAAACACATAGATACACCGGCCTAGAGGTCTTAGGGAAAATAATTTAAAAAAAAAAAACAACAAAAACAAAAACCTCTCCCATTCAACCAGGTAAAGTAGTATAATTGGCAGTTGGAATTATGAAGAAGAAAAGGAGATCTAAATCTTGAATCATTATTTTTATTACAGAAGGTCAAAATCTACTTACAACAAAAATACTTAAAACAAGTTAGAGCTAGAATTGAATTGCCAAATTCAAGGTTGGTAAAAGGTAAAAGGTAAAAGGTAAGCCAGCTTCACATTCTTATACCACATTACTTATACCTAAGTAAATTTAAGGACTTTTATTTTCAAAAAGTTGATTTAGCAAAAATTTATTGAAAATTTCCATTGTTGTTTGTTATGTTTTAGCCATTGAAGAGTTCATAATTATATAAAGGATTTTATTTTTTTAAAGATTTTTATTTATTTGACAGAGAGAGAAAGAGATCACAAGTAGTCAGAGAGGCAGGCAGAGGAAGAGGGGGAAGCAGGCTCCCCACAGAGCAAAGAGCCCTGATGTGGGGCTTGATCCCAGAACCCTGAGATCATGACCTGAGCCAAAAGCAGAGACTTAACCCACTGAACCACTCGTATTCCTCTATATAAAGGATTTGAATTGCTAGGTTACTGCTCAGTGTACTACAATTATGATTTTATTTTCTGTTAATTACACATCGAGACAAGTTTTTAATGGCATACATTTTCAAACTCTAACAGATAAACTTTTTACATGAGAATTGGGTACATTTCCATCATTTCCTCTTTTTGATGGTGGAGTATATAGAAGGCAGCATTTTCCAGATAAACTTGTAACTTGATTTCTGTTAAGCTTGAATTCTTTCCCTATTGCCCTTCTAAGAAAGAAACAATACATTTTTTTTCCTAAAAGAAAACAGTCCTAAAAAATGGGGTGTTTTTCAAATCTAGCTTTGAACAGAAGTACTGACAAGCACAACCATCCAGAGTGAAAATACCTTGAAATATATGAGTCTCTTCATTTCTCAGCAACTGGAGTAGACACGGAGCTGAGATAGCTCCAGGGAAAATTGAAATGCTGTAGGTGTTAGTATTTCTATTTCTTTAGTATCAGTCAGTTCTAAGTAAATGGCCATCAGGCTTTAAGTTAACTTTAGTACATAAAGTGCCACCTCTACATGTAATGTCTTTGGGAGTTAAGAAAATATATATATCCCAAGGAAATTTTTTTCTCAAAATAATAGATCTTACATTCTACCTTGAATTATTCAAACTACCTTGATTTGCCAATAAATTAAAATAACCTGTGAATATGTGGACAATTGACTGGAGCCACTCAGATATCAGTGTAATCCTCATTCCTTTGCAGTGCATTTTATTCTCCTGTCATATACTGGCAGGTTCCGTGCATTTATCCTTAGGCAAGCAATCATTTAGCATAGTGCCATGCTCACACATTGCTGTAAACCCCAAGTAAGTAAAAGAGAAATAGGAATAGAATTTATGATGAATCTTCAAGTTCCTCATTTCATTACTTTTGCTTTATCATGGCAGGCTTCAAATGACTTTCTTGCATCTAGTTTCTCCCACATTTATTTCCTCTTTTAGCCATAACCAGATCAATCTTCCTAAAACTTCACTTTAATCATGTCACCTAATACTCAAGAAACTACATGGCTACCCATTGTTTATAAACTAAAGAATATGCTATATTATTTCTTGGCTATGCCTTTAGTCATACCATTTATTCATTCAGATAATGCATTCTTATTGAATCTCCACTGTGGTTGATTAAAAAACATGGCTACGATATTTTGCAACCCCTTCCATTTAGAAGTAGAAATTGTTTCCCATTCCTTGAATCTGGGCTTGTGGCACAATCTGCTTGGATCAATTCATGCAGTGGAAGTGATACTGCACAACATCTAAGTCTGAGCTTAAGGAGCTTCACAGAAAACACCACATAGGGGAGCCTGGGTGGCTCAGTGGGTTAAGCCTGTGCCTTCAGCTCAGGTCATGATCTCAGGGTCCTGAGATCAAGCCCCGCATCAGGCTCTCTGCTCAGCGGGGAGTCTGCTTCCCCCTCTCTCTCTCTGCCTGCCTCTCTGCCTACTTGTGATCTCTCTTTCTGTCAAATAAATAAATAAAATCTTATAAAAAAAAGAAAAAAGAAAACATCACATAAACTGGAGGCTGAGAGACCTTGTGGAGGATACATGAGACATCTTAGCTGATGAATGGTACCAATTGCCATGTGTGAGTCAGGTCATCTTGGACTTCCAACTCAGCTAAATTTCCTCCTAAGCAGAGCCACAGGAGTAAGTCTAGGTGAAGTCAACAGAAAAATGCCCTCTCCACCCCCTAAACTGTGATGATCATAATAATATAATTCTATGTTAAGCCACTTAGTATTTGGTGGTAAGTATTGGTAGTTTGTTATGCAGCAAAACGGTTGATGCATTAAGTATGTGGTATGTATATATTTAGCTGCCATGTATTCACTAATACAAAAGATAGATAAGAACATTGACTTCATTGAACCTAAAACCTAGAAAGCAGAAAATGGCAAAAATAAATAAAAACATGCACAAGAAAATACCATATCAAAGCATATCAGGTAGTGATAGATTTTACGTAGGGAATTAGAACAGAACAATGTAAAAGATAAAGATCAGAGCTAAGAAAAGCCTATTCTGAAGTGATGTAACAAATCAGAAATCGAGCACTACATCAAGCCTGTAAGACTTTTGGTTAAGTGAGATTTGTTTCTTTTGTTTTTGGTTTTGTTTTGTTTTGTTTTGTTTTGTTTTGTTTTGTTTTGTTTTGTTTTGCTATGTTTTTAACAATTCTGAATACTTTTAAGTGGAACATGCCCTCTTGGATCACAAGCTCCCTCAGCCCCTGATATCTTATATCTAGACTCTTCAGGTATTTATCCATCTTACCCTAAGTATGCCTTGTGTCTTACATTCTTTGGCTGGTATGATTCTCCCTACTTAGTCCAGGGTTTTCCTTTCTCTCCACCTCCGGCATCTCTGCTCATCCTTTAAAACTCTGTTCAAATCACATTTTCTCCAATAAAGCCATCTTCTACTTTCCAAAGCCTTCTCTCAAAAGGGTATCCTCTCTTCAAAATTATAAAATAGAGATCTCATCTCTCAGTGGAGGACATAATACCTATCCTGGTAGCTCTGCTGAAGATCAGAGATAATTACATAAAGTGTTTAATGTAGCTCCTAGCACAGGGCATAATTAAAAGAAATGATAGAAATCATTGTGATCATCATCATCATCAGTGCTTTTGTCATTATATTTAATTGTTTATTCATTCAAACATCATTTATTTAGTGACATTAAGTACAAGTTATAGTACTAGTTGCTGGGAAGACAGAAATGAGTTATGCTGTATGATGTTATCCATCATAGGTTAATGATCACAGTCTGGGCAGCACTTAGGCCTGGGTGTCTGGGGCCCAGTGCTTTTGAGGACCTTTATCCAGACCTCACCCAGTCATGGTCCTTCCCATGAGGCCAGCAGTCCACAGGTCCAGGAAACATTGCTCACCCAATACACCCTTTCTAGGCCAGTGCTTCTCAGATATCTGTGGTAAAGAGCCCACTTTTATTGTGTCCTCTAATTTCCAATCTGCTGTGTACACATACCTTTGTAAAATATAATAAAAATGAATTACTAGGGGAAATTAAATCTAAAAAGCCTACATATAAAATGCAACCCCCCTTTTTTATTATTCAACAGGAATTAGTTTGCCAAATTGCTACAAAAATGTCTTAACTCGTACATCAATTTATGCCCTTATCTTGTCACAGACCAGTAACAAACTTTTTTCAAACTGACAGTAGTCTGCAGAATGCATTTTGAGTAGTCTTATAATAAAACTATATTCCTAGGACCCCAGAATTCCATCTCCACATAAGCAAAAAGTAGTAAGTGCTTAAGTAAGTAAACATGGTGGAAAGGCAAAAAGTGAAATGAATTTACCAATTATTACCAAGGTGGAAATGGCAGGATATCAATTATGGCGTCTAACATTTATTTGACTCTTATTATTTACCTTTATTAACACAAATATTTTGTATGCCTCTGGGATGTGGCAAGAATTGACATGTATTTATGCTTAGAGCAGCACTAGTAAAATTAAAAGCTTCAATGCAAATTAAGGGCTGTCTTACTTCCAAGCTCCTGCTCCTTATCATGCACCATTCCCCTCATTTTCCCATTTTTATTGCGTCTATGCTTCAGACACACTCTTAGCTTCCCGTATAATCTGAAAGTAAGAGCTATGCGTTTAGTCCTTGGGATTCCCGATATTCAGTACTCTGTTCTTTTCAGAGAGCACTTAAAGTGAGGCTATAAAACAACATAAGATTGTGGTTCCCAAACTATGCACTAATGCATCATTGGGGACTATGATAAATTCACAGATTACCACAGGATATTTTAAATATCCCAGAGAAACACAGCTATATCTGCTGGACACACAGGCACTTTTAGCTCCAGGTTATTTGCAATTTCAAGATGATATCACTACTTTCCTTCTTGTGACACTGTAACTTTGTGAACTTTTTTGAAGTCGCTAAGATAAAAAATTAAGAACTGTATGGAAATCAGTGTTGAACAGAAATTAGGGTTGTGATATCAAACCAAATTCTCAGCTTTGAGAAGCTATGCAATGCTCAATAGGGGTACACATCTTATTAGTCTTATTAGTATGTAATTGTAGTTTTGTCAGAATGAAATATTTTTTCAATTTCTATTTATTATCTCTTAAGAAGCTGCTAAATTTATAGGATATGCTTAGTAAAAATCTTGGACATGGCTACTTAACAAAAATGTGTACTCCATTTCTTCTGGCCAAGGCCACCATGAAAAATTAGTTGAACACTAAGAGATTGAGGAACAAAGAAAGTTTGAGAGTCTCTGGTATAAGATGTTTAAATCCCATCTTTGGGATTTGGGATTTGGCCACACCATCTCTATTGAAACTGCTCAACTCTGCAAGAATAGTTCAAAAGCAGCCATAAACAATACATGCACTGGTAAGTGTGGCTGTGCTCTGATAAAGCCTTATTTGCAAAAACAGGAGATTGGTCAGATTCGGCACATGAGTAAGTTTGTTCTAAGTTATGAGAGAATATGAATCTATATGAACTGGGAAAATAGCACAACTGGACTTAAGTTTGAGGATGTCAAAAAGACTTTGTAAATAAGTGAAAGTTGAGAAAAATAAAGCTAATAATTGATTTTCACTGATTCAGTCAATATTGAAAGTTATATTGGTGGTAAACTATGAACAAAATACTGATTTGGGTAAAATCTAGTGATTCATTAGTGAGTGTTGATATGGAATATTGATTCTCTACTCATGATATTTCCTTCTACACTAAGGGAAGTCCTTCCTCTCTGTGTCCCCTCAATTATTCCTTTTAAGAAAGGAGAAATGTTTTAATCTGAGCCGTGATTCTGGGATGAAAAGATGGGTATGTACAGTTTAGACTCTTCCTCTCCCATTATATTTGGTAATGAGTTGCTCCAATAAGTTTTGATTCTGTGTAGGTGTGTGTGTGTGTGTGTGTGTGTGTGTGTGTTGCGAGAGAGAGGGAGAAATCCACCATGACTGGGTAAGGCTGCCTTGTTTTGGGGGTATGTTTTAAAGAGTTAATATCCCTCTAAATATAAGCCATGACCTTAAACTCAAACTTTACCAATGATAATGGTGATATTTTGGCCTCTATAAGCCTTACTCCTTTGTCTTATTTCTCAATCAGTCTATAACTCAAGTGACAAAGTGGGGTGCTCTTTATCAGCCTGACTGGATACCTTAGAGTTTTGTACAACATACATAGATAGTGCTCCCATAGAACCACAGGAAGAAATAAACATTTCTTGAGAAAAGTAAAGAATTATAAACTGTTGAGGACGAAGGCTAAAAAATACTTAGCCAGCAAGGAATAAAACAGATGGATCTAATCTACTCTTAGAAGAGGATGGTAGTGGCGGTACTCAAAAATTAACTCCCTGAAAAAGTAACATTTGTATTGAAATAAAAAGGATAAGTACCTTCATTAGACCAGACTGAGATTGAATAACTTTCTGAGCTTAAGCAGTAGCCTGAGCAAAGACCTTGATAAAAAGTAGTGAATCATATTCTAAAATCATTCTGTCTCAAAACATAAGCAGGGATAAGAAGTGAGAAATGGTGCTGGACAGGGGGAAGAAACCAATTCATGAGGGGGCTTGTAGGCAGTTAAGTAATGTTAGTATTATTTAAAGAACAAAGGGGAGCTCTTCTGGGTTTTTAAGCTACCTAGTAACATTACCAGAGTGATTTTTTTAATTGGAAGAAAAGGCCTTAATTAAGAATGATAGTGGACACAGATTGAGGATTTAGGAACCCAATAAGTAATTCTTAAACCACCATCATCTCCTTGTTCCTTTTCATATACCCTGATGACTGTAATATATATTTCACCGGGAGGAAAAAAGAGAAAGGCAAAAAAAAAGAAAGAAAGAAAGAAAGAAAGAAAGAAAGAAAGAAAGAAAGAAAGAAAGAAAGAAAGAAAGAAAGAAAGAAAGAAGAAAGAAAGAAAAAAGGAAGGAAGAAAGAAAGAAAGAAAAACAGAAAGAAACGAAAAGAAAAAAAAAGAAACTTGCACACATTTCCATCATCACCTTTTAAATTGCATGAGTCAATATCAGTATCCTTTGCCTCCCCATTGGGTATGCGGGAGGGAAGGTCCCTCCTCTTACCCAGGGATAATTCCTTTATCTGTTTATTAGATCTCATGAGCTAACTAACACCTTCCATTAACCATCAGTCCTTTCATTAATCTGCTCCCTTCATTAACAAAGCTTTAGAAGAAGTCTACTTACTATCCATCTTCAATTTTCTCTTCAGCATCTTTAATTCCCACCAATATTTTCTAATAGCTATCAAAGTCACTAATAGTTTTCACACACACACAAAAATCTATTCTTATTTGACCTGTATTTGGAAAAATTGGATGAAATTTCCCGAAATACTTTTTTCCTTGGTTTTTGCAATTCTATTTCCTCTTGTCTTCTGTTATTGGCTGATCTTTTAACTTATTTTCCAAACCTTTAAATATTAGAGTGCCTCAAAGATCAGTACTTAGATCGTTTTTTTTCCCTTTCCCTTTTCTTCTGCTCTCTTCCCTATACTTTCTTTCTCTGCCAAAACACACTTTCTTGTGGTTCTCAGCCACTCTTGAGGCTTCACATACAACCTATTTTGTTGTTGTTGACTTCCAGAAAACCAGTTTCCTGAATACTAAATCCATGTGCCCGACTGCTGATGGAAAACCTGCTCTCAAGTGACCACCTATCTCCCCACTAAACTATAAAATTACCCTTTCATAGAATTATTCAGTAAATGGAAATTTCATTCTCCTATCTTTTGGCCAAATTTTCTTGGCATCCTTCACTTCTCTGTGTGTCTCTCACCCACATCTGATCCATTAGCAAATCCTTTTCACCATGCCTTCAAAACATGACTAGAATCAAATGACTTCTCATTTTTTTTCATAATTACCACTATCAAAAACTCATAAATAACAGAATAAAGCCAATGAATCACTGAAGTACTAATTAGTAAAACTTTATTGTGCACACACCAAAAAGACCAGGCATACTTTAACCAAAACATGAAGTGAGGCTCACTGGTATATTGTTATAAAGCAGCTTATATAGCAGGAAAGTAGTGACTATTCTTTGCAGTGTTTTTTTTTATAATATTAGTATTATATTAAATGATAATAAATGGTTAGTGGTTAGCTCATATTAACCTTTGAGAACAGTTAAGTTTTGCTTATGATTTTCAGAGACATAAGCAAAAGATAACCCAAGTCAAGTTCGCCTTGCAGGATAAACTAAACTAAGCTTTGCTTGTGTGACTAACCTGGTTTTGCCTTTTCAGAGAATTTTCAAGGTTGGTCTCTGTTTTTTATTTTAACATAATCATGTCTCAAGCCAGTTCTCAGGTCTTTCTGGACCATTGCTATAGTCTTCTACTGTTCTCCCTGCTAGCCTTTCTACATCTATTCTATTCCTTTCTACATTTATTAATCCAGAATAATATGTGAAAAAGTGAATAGGACTATGACATTCTTTTGCTAGAAACCTTAAATGACTTTCCAACTTACTTGGAGTAAAATCTAAAGACCTTCCTTCTAATCTACAATGCCTTCCATGGTCTAGCTCCAACTTGTCTCTCCAGCCACGTATCCTCTCATCCTTCAACCTCTCTCAATGCACTGTAGTTCTGCTGGGACCCTGGATGCTCCATAGACACAATTCTTATCTCAGTATCTTTACATAAATTGTTCTATTTTCCTGAATGCTCTACTCCCACGTATTTGCATGTCTCACTCATTACTGTTCAATACAATATGTTTATTTTTCTTTTCAATATTTGGTTTTGTTTTGCTGATTCTTCATGGAAAGAATTATATTTTAAAAAATAATTCAGAACACAATTACAAATTAAGCACAAAACACATGCATGTACACGTATACTAATATACTATTCTTGACCCACTAAATTGCTTTCATTTCTTGCTAATTTTCAGGTTGAAGACTACTGCTATATAAAATGGTATATATGTGTTGGTCATTCTTTATCATATTTATTATACTTTAGCCTTTCAGTAAACTTTTCTTCAGCTTATATATATTTATATTTATTTACTATCCTTACTTTCACTTCACTAAAATGCACACTCATGATTGCAGGAACTCTGCTTTATTTAGAACTGTGTATTCAGCATCTATTACATGGTAGACACTTAGTAGTCACTCAAAAGATATGTGTTGTTAAATACTTCAGGGATGAATATATTTATGAGATATATAGTTAGCTATAGTCACAAAGTTTGTTTTGGACTACACTTGAGGCTTGAAGGAAAAGGAAGTTTTAAGGCTCTGCTTTATGATTCTGGCTTATTCAGTTAGCCAGATCGTGGTACTATTCCCTAAGGAAAAATACCCAGCTTGAGACAAAGTATTTACAGGGAAAATACAAGTTCAATTTTGGATTGGTTGAGGTGGAGCTCTTTAGAACATCTAAGTGAAGACACCAAAAAAATCTGCACAGGTCATATTCAAGACATTCAAATTCAAAAATTCAGGTTTGATATATCATTTTTATGTTATCTTTTTTTTCCATATCTTTTTTCTCTGCAACTTTTTTCTTAAGTCACACATTTAAGAATATAGATTAGCCTCTCTTCCACATAGCCTGAAGTATGAGATTATACTTTCTCATTGTAGAAGCCACATAAGATCATATTTAAAAATTTTAGAAAAAGATTAAATTTCCCACGATTTCCCTGACAAAACATATTGGAATCTACAATATTACTGTCAGAGAGTACTTGACTTTTTTTTTTAACTCAGAAATTGGATGGGGCAGATGTAGGATAATTCAGAACCAGAAACTTCTCCATCTATTGACATGAATATCACTGAGTGAAATCAGTGCTGTGACAGAGACTGAAGTTCTCAGCTTCCTAGCCAGAGGGGTTCTGTAGGGGGATTATAAGCGAGTCAAGCAGTGGCAGCCTTGAGTATAATAAGCCAAGGGTCTCTCAAGCCCAGCCACTGCCTTTCAAGCTATGCTCTCAGTTTGCTTTTAATTAAACACTAAAAATAGCAAAACACAAATAAAAGGTTTTATGGAGAAGAACTTGAGGCAACATTCTCTAAATGTTCAATAACAGTAGTTATGCATTACAGGAAAAATATAATTTTGGCTTAAAGTGTTTGAGAATTGTAGAGTTAAATAGAGGTTGACTTCAAGATTCTTCAATATGTGATAATGTGCATTTTATGTCTCCAAGAAAATTATCCAGCTTTTAGATGATACAAAACCTTTTTGACAATGAATTTTTTTTTTATCAGAAAATATCTCAAAAAATGATTCTTGGGACATATTGAGACATGCTGGCATAGATTGTTTTCTAATGACTGTTATATTAAAATTACATTTTTGAAAATAGATATATCACTAAGAAAGACCCAGATTCTGGCAGGAAGAAAACCAGGATCTACTTCTCATTCTCCTAAGTTTCACTGTGAATATTGTGGTGATTTTATTTGTAAAAAGATAACAGTCATCATAGGTTAGAGAATTAAAAAGAAGAAAATACTATATTCTGCAGTATCATAGAGTGTTTATGGGTCTGAGGACATCTAAATTTTGAGGATCTTCCTTTTCAAGTTAAATTTTTTCCCATGTCCTCTTATTCACCTCTTTTTCTGACTTTTAAACACTGCAGAGTCACTGCTTTTCCTGCTCAGTGCAGGAATTATTGTCAGTGGACTCCTTCAGTTCTCACAGTTGAGAGAGAAATAAAAGTTTTCTGCATTGTTGTTAAGTTTCATACACGGTCTCTAAAATCAAAGTTCAAACCTTGTGTTACTATCTATAGCTAGAAGCTTAGTGGCTCTGCTGGGGGCACATTATCTTTATTTCAATCAAGGCAGACTCTCTTACCACCAAAGCCACCACATTCATAGGATAGATAAGAAGAGCAGAAATATCACCTGTGCATTTGCACAATATTTTGGATGGCCAGACCCAAAGATTTCCTTTAGAGACCGAAGGGATCTGGCTGCAGAAGCAAGGTGAGATCACAGGACTCTGAAGGTGTTTATTGTTATTACAGATATATCTTAACAGTGTGAGGATAATAGCTTAAATATATCCATTATAAGAGTGCTTAGTTTATTTTAGACTGGGGAGCTTGGAGGTAGAAAAGTACATTTCACACCACTTGTCACTTGTCACAAAAGACATGTTTGCATTTATAATTAAAAAAAGTGGGAATGTTAATACATCTTTCCATTTTTTAACCCAACTTATAAAATCCCTGAAATAGACTAGATGTCTGATGGTAGCTTTTTAATTTTTCATTGCTAGCTTTAAAGCAACTGACAGTTTTATTATTTTTAAGTAAACCTGAACAAAGAGAGTAAAGGGGAAATTTAGTGTCTTTTTTCTAAGATGAGTGTTGGGGTGATGGTGACAGGTGAGATGTGCAGTTTATAGAGCAAGGAGGTAGACGTCATTGTTGTAATGTCTTAAGTGATATAATGATGGTTTCTATACTATAGTATATTAAAAATAGTTACTTTTAAAAAAGTTACTTTTTTTTTTTACTATAGTTGCTCTGTAGGAATTATCTTACTGAAAAAACAGAACCTTTGACAATTTACATATGTGTATTCAACTATGCCACATAGAGTTAACCAGAGACAGAAATCTGGAAATATGCAACATTCCAATTGAGTATTCAGCTGATACAGATCAGCACTTTCATGTGAGTAAATTGTACCAGGCTGAGAAAAGAACTACCTGGAAGTCTCAGCAGAAAAAGTGCCTAACTTTTACATAATGCCTTGAATGCTGTTGATTTCACCAGCCAGACTGGAAGACCTCATGATTCATGGGACATTGGGTAGAACCCACATATTCTTTTTGTTTCAGTACAGGAGGAAAATAACCTTAGAGTGACCATAACTCTAGTATTAAGTATACCAATATGAATTGTTAAAAATCTAGTTTGCAAAAAGATAAAATACCAAATGTCTAACCCAATTAAAAGTAACAGAAGGGTAGTCTAAGATGATGACACAGGAAATCCTAAAGTCACCTCATCCCATGGACACATCACATCTATAGCTATATATGAAAAATTAATTCCCTCTGAGAAGGACTTGAAAATTAGTTAAACACTTCCTTCAAAACAAACAGTAAAAAGGCCACTTTGAAATGCTAGGAGAGGCAGATATGCAGTTTCACCACAAAGCCCACTCTTGACATGACAACCCACAATCAGTAGGGATCTCACAAATCCACAACTTCTCCCTGAAAAACAAGGAGTCTGTGCTCTACATTATGAGCCCCAGCCCTTGAGGCCTGTGATGAGAAATGAGTCCTAAAATGTCTGGTTTTGAAAACCATTGGAGCTCAGGTCCAGAAAAAACAAAGGGCTATAGGGAACCTAGATACTTTTCTTAACGGACCCTTGAACAGACTCATTCACCATGGGAACCAACACAAAGACAGCAGTTTGAAAAGCACCTACAGAGTATGTGGAAATACATTTGATAATCTTAAAGCATCTGCTGGAGGAACAGGGGCCTGTCAACACTGTTGTGTTCTCCCTCTACCTTGATAGTACCAGCAGAGTACCTTGGCCTTGCACTCTCCCATGGTCCTGCTAAAGATGGCAAATGTGTCCTACCTCCGTGTTCTCCCATGGCCTATGACCACTAACAGCCATGCCCCAGCCCTGTGCTGTCCCACTATCTCTCTAAAGTGACAAGTACATGAAGTCCACACAGGAGATGCTTCTTGATCACCTGGCTCTGGTGGCTAGGAGGGCTTGCATTCATGGGTCCCAGGGGACTCTAACAATCAAGGATCATTCTTGGCAAGCTACCACTTACTGGGCATGAGACAGCAGACTGACACACACCCCAAGTCTTTCTGTGCAAAAGGCCAATTAATTGCTCCTGAAACTTTAACCTGGGGACAGACTTTAGGTTTTCCACATATCTGAAGGTTAAATAGCTGTTCTCAGGGAAGGTAGGCTGGAGAACAGCCATATTTGTGCTCTCTTTTGGCTTTGCCACAGCTTACAAGTACCTCTGAGAAAAGAGCTTATACACTTGTCTGAAGTTTGAGCTTTTACACCTGTTGCCCAAGGGACATCTTCTGACTGCCTGGTCTAAAGGCCAGCAGGGTTTAAAATTGCAGTCCCAAAGTACTGTACATATTTGCATAATTTAAAAGTGGCTGCTTGAGAGTCTTGACTTCCTATCACAAACTAGGTGCTGACTGAGACTTCTTCCTTTTAGAATATTGGCAAGTCTTGGCATACCTTCAACACCTGCAACCTATCAGTAAATCAGCCTATTTAGAAAATCATAAAAGTTTCAAGAAACAACTAAGAGCTAGGGCAAGATTCATGTACTATATATGGCCACTCCTTCAGGCCTCAGAGAGGAGGGTATTTCGTCTAATATAGGGAAACAGAAAATCAAGCAAAATAAGAAAACAGAGGAATATATTCCAAATAAAAGAAAAAAATATAAATTCTCAAGAAAATAAAAACAAACTTCATGAACTAAAGGTAAGTAATTTACCTCATAAAAAGTTCAAAGTAGTGGTCGTAAACATGCTCACCAAATGGGAAAAGAAAGGATGAACACTGTTAAAACTTCAACAAAAAGAAAATGTAGGAAAGCACCAAACAAAAGTCAAAGAGCTGAATAATACAATAGCAGCCCTGAAAATTACAGTAGAGATGTTCAAAAACAGACTAGATGAGACAAAAGAAAGGATCAGTGAGCTACCAGACAGGGCAGTGAAACTCACCCAACAGAGCAGAAATATTTTAAAAGAATTTTTCTTAAGATTTTATTTATTTATTTATTTATTTATTTATTTATTTATTTATTTATTTATTTGACAGAATAGAGAGAGAGCACAGAAGCAGAGAGAGCAGTGGGCAGGAGAGGAGGAAGAAGAAGGGTCCCTGCTGGACAAAGAGCCCAATGTGGGACTCGATCCCAGAGCCCTGGGATCATGACTTGAGCTGAAGGCAGATGCTTAACTGACTGAGCTACACAGACATCCCTTTAAAAATTTTCTAAAAGGTGAAGATAGCTTAAAGATCTATAGGATAACATCAAATGAAATGACATTCCCATTATAGGGGTTCCAGAAAGAGAAGAGAGAGAGAGAAAGTGAAAAAAAATTTAAGTAATAATGGCTCAAAACATCCCTGGATGTTTTGGAGGAGAAGGAAACAGATGTCCAAAGCCAGGAATCCCAGGGAGTTTCAAATAAGAAGAACCCAAAAAGATTCACACCAACACGCATTATAAAGTATCAAAACTTATTTGAGTGTTGACTTTGAGAAGTTCTTTATACATCTTGGATATCAGCCTTTTATCTGTAATATCATTTACAAATATCTTCTCCCATTCCATTGTTGCCTCTTAGTTTTGTTGACTGTTTCCTTCACTGTGCAGAGGCTTTTTATCCTGATGAAGTCCCAGAAGTTCATTCTTTCTTTTGTTTCCCTTGCCTTTAGAGACGTGTCTTGAAAGAAGTTTCTGTAACCAGTGTCGAAGAGGTTACTGTCTATGTTCTCCTCTAGGATTTTGATGGATTCCTGTCTTACATTGAGGTGTTCCATCCATTTTGAGTTTATCTTTGTATATATATGGTGTAAAGGAATGATCCAGTTTCATTCTTCTATATGTAGCTGTCCAATTTTCCCAGCACCACTCATTGAAGAGACTTTTTCCATTGGATATTTTTTCCTGATTTGTCCAAGATTAGTTGACTATAGAGTTGAGGGTCCATTTCTGAAGTCTCTATTCTGTTCCATTGGTCCGCGTGTCTGTTTTTGTGCCAATACCATGCTGTCTTGGTGATCACAATTTTGTAATATGGCTTGAAGTCAGGCAACATGATGCCCCCCCCCCACTTTGTTTTTCTTTTTCATAATTCACTTGGTAATTCAGGGTCTTTTCTGGTTCCATACAATCCTGGTTTCAGGATTGGTTGTTCCAGCTGTTTGAAAAATGCCAATGGTATTTTAATAGGGATGGCACTGAAACCTGTAAGTTGCTCTGGGAAGGATAGACATTTTAGCAATGTTGATTCTTCCAATCCATAAGCATGGAATGTTCTTCCATCTCTCTGTGTCTTCCTCAATTTCTTTCATAAGTGTTCTGTAGTTTCTAGAGTATAGATCCCTTACCTCTTTGGTTAAATTTATTCGTAGGTATCTTATGTTTTTTGATGCTATTGTGAATGGAATTGATTCCTTAATTTCTCTTTCTACAATTGCATTGTTAGTGGATAGAAAAGCAACTGATTTCTGTGCATTGATTTTGTATCCTGGCACATTGCTGAATTGTTATGAGTTCTAGAATTTGAGAGTGGAGTCTTTTGCGTTTTCCACATAAAGTATCATGCCATTTGTAAAGACAAGAGAGTTTGACTTCTTTGCCAATTTGGATGCCTTTAATTTCTTTTTGTTGTCTGATTGCTGAGGCTAGGACTTCTAGCACTATGGTGAACAAGAGTGGTGAGAGTGGACATCCCTGTTGTATTCTTGACATTAAGGGAAATGCTCTCAGTTTTACCACATTAATAATGATATTCACTGTGGGTTTTGCATAGATGGTTTTTATGAAATTGAGGAATGTTCCTTCTATATACTCTGAAGAGGGTTTTTTTTTTAAATGTGGGGTTTTTTTTAGGATTTTATTTATTTATTTGACGGAAAGAGAGATCACAAGTAGGCAGAGAGGCAGGCAGAGAGAGAAGGCGAAGCAGGCTCCCTGCTGAGCAGAGAGCCTGATGTGGGGCTCGATCCCAGGACCCTGGGGATCATGACCTGAGCTGAAGGCAGAGCCTTTAACCCACTGAGCCACCCAGGTGCCCCTATACTCTGAAGAGTTTTAATGAGATGTTCTATTTTGTCAAATGCTTTTTCTGCATCAATCTAGAGGATCATTCTTGTCTTTTATTTTGCTAATGTACTCTATCGCATTGATTGATTTGCGAATGTTGAACCACCCTTGCATCCTAGGAATAAATTCCACTTGGTTGTGGTGAATAATCCTTTTATTGTACTGTTGGATCCTACTAGCTAGGATCTTGTTGAGTATTTTGGCATCCATTTTCATCAGGTATATTGGTCTGTAATTCTCCTTTTTGATGGGGTCTTTGCCTGGTTTTGGGATCAGGGTAATACTGACCTCATAGAAGGAGTTTGGAAGTTTTCCTTCTGTTTTTATTTTTTGAAACAGCTTCAGTAGAATAGGTATTATTTCTTCTTTAAATGTTTGGTAGAATTCCCCTAGGAAGCCATCTGGCCCTGGACTTTTGTTTTTTGGAAGGTTATTGATTACTGCTTCAATTTTGTTACTGGTTATTGGTCTATTCAGATCGTCTCTTTCTTCCTGTTTCAGTCTTGGTAGTTTGTAAGTTTCCAGGAATGCATCCATTTCTTCCAGGTTGCTTAATTTGTTGGCATATAGTTGCTGGTAATAATTTCTAATGACTGTTTCTATTTCTTTGGTATTTGTGATCTTTCCCCTTTCATTCATGTTTTTATTAATCTGGGCGATCTCTCCCCTTTCACTCATGATTTTATTAATCTGGGTCCTTTCTCTTTTCTTTTGGATAAGTTTGGCCAGTGGTTTCTTGATCTTATTAATTCTTTCAAAGAATAAACTACTAGTTTTGTTTATTCTACTGTTTTTCTGGTTTCTTTTTCATTTATCTCTGCTCTAATCTTTATTATTTCTCTTCTCCTGCTTGGTTTAGGTTTTATTTGATGTTCTTTCTCCACTTCCTTTAGATATAAGATTAGCTTGTGCATTTGGGATTTTTCTAATTTTCTGAGAAAGGCTTGGATGGTTTTTGTATTTCCCTCTTAGGACCACCTGTGTAGTATCCCAGAAGTTACTCTATGTTTCCTAGAAGCTCTTTAATGGGAATGAGTTCCAGTTGCCCAGAACGGATGCTATCTTGGCAATGCACTATATATTTCCTTCAGTTCTCTTATCTCATTTCCTCTCATCCCTAATTGTGCTTCATAGTATCATCTCCTAAGTAAATTATTTGAATTCAAATCCTTGCTTTGGGGTCAACTTCTGGGGAAATGCAAACCGTAACAGTGACTGTTTTGGAAGTTTTATACTAAGTATCTAGCTGAAGTACTTGCTGCTTTTAGGAAAACAAATGATGAGCTGAATCAGAAGCCACATGATTTGGAGGCTAAGAACTTAGATATTTCAGGGCGCCTAGGTGGCTGATTTGGTTAAGCATCCAACTCTTGATTTTGGTTCAGGTGATGATCTCAAGGTTGTGAGATTGAACCCTGTGTGGGGCATGGAACCTGCTTAAGATTCTCTCTCTCTCTCTCTCTGCCCCTCCCCTATGCTCTATCTCTTAAAAAAAAAAAAAATAGGACTTAGATATGTCAAATAAACAAGTTATATTTGCCTTCATTTTCTTCTCCTCATAAAGTTGAGTTTAACCTTATTTACTATATGCTGAGTGTGGGGGGCAGTAGGAGAGGTGCCTGAGCAATCAGATCTCTTTTCTCTTTATAGAAAGAGATGCTATATATTAGCATCCTCCAGCTGACTTAGGCTTTGAAAATATCCTAACCACTTTAGAATTGGTACACCTACTTGCGAACTAGGACCTTCACCTTCAAATGAGTTGAGTTTTAAATAAGAGTCTTCCAATATAGGGGCGCCTGGGTGGCTCAGTGGGTTAAAGCCTCTGCCTTCGGCTCAGGTCATGATCTCAGGGTCCTGGGATCGAGCCCCACATTGGGCTCTCTGCTCAGCAGGGAGCCTGCTTCCCCCTCTCGCTCTCTGCCTGCCTCTCTGCCTATTTGTGATCTCTCTCTCTCTCTCTGTGTCAAATAAATAAATAAAATCTTTAAAAAAAAAAGAGTATTCCAATATATTTATTCTTGGACATTATTTGACTCTTACAAAAAAATTTTTTTTAAAGAAGAGGAAAACTTTATTCCAGCTTGTATTGTCCTCATTTCTTCAGTTTTCTTTAGGCACCAGAAGTCTATTGAGATAAGACTTACAGAGTTATCTCTACAATTTTTGTCTTTGAAGCTAACATGTTAAAATTATTAAAAATATAGGATTCCTTTCATTAATGAGTATTTAGTCACTGTATTTCATCCAAGCAAGGATGAAAGAGATGAATTCTTTGTGTGAATGCTTGTAGGATGCAGTGGGGGAAATATCGGTCAGGGAAGTAGTTTTAAAATTTTGTCAATTAGAGAGAAGGTAGTTTGTTTGAATTTAGTTTGCTCCTTGATGGAACAAGTCACTGTATTTTGACTTGGAATTAGCATTTTGTCCGGTTGCCTAAAACTATGCCCTAGGGGAATTTTTATAAAGATTTTGAAACTCTCAATTCCTCCCAGGTGCCATATGAATAAATGCTTTTTATAAGGCAGTGAAAGAATGGCTCAGGAATCTATGAAAGACACTATTCAGAAGACTACATATCAAATCATTTTTATTATGTAATTAAAATAACATTAATTAATAATTAGTTATTACCTATAGTTGTTTTTCACAACTTCTTAAAAGGGTCACCTTTCTTTGAACTATTTCAAAGACCTGAGCAGCACTGGAGTCCCCCCAGCCACTGTATTCACCCATCGTCTTTGAACAGGTGGACCAAGAGAGGTTCATTCATCATCTAACCCTATGGACATGATCTCATCACCATCCTTCTTTTTTCTCCATACATATATATATATAACTGAAGTCATATCATGATTTCCCTCCCCCCCACTTTTTCAAGTGATAAGTAATATCTCACAATGAAATAGTACCATGCTTTCCTAGTGACAGTATATCAAATCTGTTTTCTTATAATTGAAGCAAACATTACCAAAAGGAAACTAGATAAGGGTTATCACTATAGGCTGATGCAACACTGCTTGGGGTCTTCTGGCATATTCCATCATCTAAAACAAAACTAATGATGTTTTAAATATTGCATGAGTTCATTTATACAGGCTTTCAGAATAGAACCTGACA
Source organism: Procyon lotor (assembly GCA_028646535.1). Classification (NCBI taxonomy): domain Eukaryota; kingdom Metazoa; phylum Chordata; class Mammalia; order Carnivora; family Procyonidae; genus Procyon; species Procyon lotor. The sequence continues at coordinate 104,702,604 of CM053609.1, forward strand.
TATAGAATATATGTCATATAACTCAATGTCTTAGCTTCTGTTATTGTAAATCTTCACATTTGGGCATTATCCAAGGCAAAATGAAAGAAAGAGGTCTTTGTCTTTTTGGCTTTTCAACAATACAGGGTTAGTAAACTTAATATCAAAGGTACAAATCAACAAGAGTCTAAAAACGACTGGTATGGATTATTTTTACCCCTAGCAGATTCAGAGCATTTTAAATTATTATTAGTTTGGGTAATATAATTGCTTTGGGATTTATTTTATGAATTTGATTTCTAACTTAATGGACTCTTTATTTTGTATTAACTTCATATATAATGCAGATAAATATATTTCATTTGGATTTCAACCAGATTAAGATGATTTACAAACTAAGATTGCTTCCAATTCACCAGGGCACCACTATATTAAATCTGGTCCTTATTCAATGATACAAATACTGTGTACTCCTGAGTTACCCATTTTTCCTTATCTAAAGAGAAAGTCTGGTAATTAGAGGTTCTCAACCTTGTAGACTCGAGCCTTTATGGAGACTTTGAAAGTAACCTTAGTCTTCTTAATTACATCCTAATTCCCTAGTCCAGTGTTAAAACTGTCTATTCTTTTCCTAATATTAAAATAAATCCAACATGTAAAATGTTTCCTTAATATTTATTTCAATACAATGCCTGATTATTCTCATTTCTTCAGTAGAACAGTTTTATCCTTCCTAGAGTTGACCGAACTTTCATATAGTCTCATCATAACCCTCAGAAACTTCTCAAATTTATGGAAGGATGATGTTCACAATAATTGAGTTTAGCTATAGATATAGATATAACAGTTAATGCTTGGCAAATAGGAAGCACTAAAGAACTGTTGGTTGTTAGAATTGTTAAGGTTTAGGATTTGGGGCTAGACCCTTGTTCTGACATGGGTCTATTTCTCACAAGCAATGTACTGGAGGGATCTTGTGTTGTGTTGCTTCCCACTAGAAGAAGCAGTCTCTTATTCTAGACCTTGAGGGCCACATACTGAAAATCAAAAATGTCAGCTGAAGGAATTTTTTATCTCACATGATTATCAGGTCTTAAACTGTAACTTTTATGCCTTCATTAAGCTATATAATCAGTATTCTCTGGGTTCTCAGCTGCTACATTCACCTCTGTGGTTTGATTCTCTGGTTATTAATCTTAACAATTTGCATTTAGCTAAAGGGTGTGTTAGTTTTGTTTTCTTGGCTAAGGAGTGTATGATGTTTACCCAAACCAAATTGTTCTGGGGTCCTTGACACAAGTGGTGAGAATAACGAAGTTGGAATGGTAGCAATGTTTTACTTACCTGAATATGAATTCACTTTAGTACAAAGGCTATTGTTGAATATTCTTCTTAACTTGTAACTCTATAAAAATGATTCCATAGAATGAGAAAATAGACTTATTATTTTATTGGTTATCCGTTAATGTTTCCTTCACCTGGAATGGCTTACAGAAGTCACATGGTCTGGAAGCTACCTTAGGTGGGAATAAGAGAACCTACGGTTTACCAACAAGCTCTAAAAGGCAAGGCCTATGACACTGCAAATCACAGAACTCAAATCTGAAGCAGCAAATGTTCATGTTCACACACTTGGGAGAGTTGCCCTAACTCTCCTATATTCAAATCCATGACTAGCTGCTGGCAGGAGATATGTGTGCCACACCCCATAGTGCTCACCTGTCTGCAGGGATGGAGGGAAGCTCTGGCTAGAGCTCCTTGCATAGGTGTCTATGTGGATATCACTAAACGTGATTTCAGAGAGATCCACACAGGAAAAATCTCAGTGTGTTCCCCGTGGTTGGTTACATGAGAATAAGGCAAGGCCTGGAAATTTTTTTTCTTATCAACAGGAGAAAAAGAAAAAAAAAATTCTGATTTGGGATCATTTTGGCCTTGGAAACTGTGGCTGTGTGACCTGTTGTATGATATACAAAAATACTCTAAGACCTAATCAAAATTATGCATCTTTCCAAATTTTACTGATTCCTCCCTTCTTCAAACTCATACCATTTATCCTATCTGTATCCCTTATTTAAGCACTTAAAAATGTGTCTTTATGAATGTCTCTTTTGTATTCTTTCTGGTGTTATTGCTTCTGGGTCCAAAAGCTCCTTAGGAGTTAGAAAAAAACATCTATCCATTTCTTCCAACAGCCTGTTGAATTTGAAATTGGTACTTCATTTAGCTTTTGCAAGAGTTTAGAACTGAATTGTTTCCTTTGAGAGGCCTGGATTTTGGATGCTGCTTCTTATTTTCCCACCATAAATGAGGGGCAATGTCTTCTTCACCAATCCTCTTTGATATTTTCTCACCAATCCTAGGTCAAATAGAGCAAACAAATGTACCTACTTTAAATTTGTGCTTAAGAAATCAACACGCTATTACACAGTCAGCTGTAGCATCCGGGAAAGAAATTTAAAAGACTGAGGGGCGCCTGGGTGGCTCAGTGGGTTAAGGCCTGTGCCTTCGGCTCAGGTCATGATCTCGGGGTCCTGGAATCGAGCCCTGCATCAGGCTCTCTGCTTGGCAGGGAGCCTGCTTCCCCCGTCTCTCTTCCTGCCTCTCTGCCTACTTGTGATCTCTCTCTCTCTCTGTCAAGTAAAAAAATAAATAATCTTAAAAAAAAAAAAAAAGGAAATTTAAAAGACTGAAAAAAAATAGTGATGAGCAGCAGAGTAGAAGATTTTAGGTCAATGAGAAGTGGTATGGGAAAACAGATTCACATTCTACTCCGAATCTTCCTGTCAGCAATTATGCCATTTAGGGAAAGCATTAAAAATAAAGGAAACAATATAATACTTTCAAAAATTATAAATTGAAAGCAAAAAGATAATACTGGCAAGGAGATATACGAATTACAGGAACACCATGTTAGAGCTCCTAGTTTTATATCCAAGTAAACCACAATATTGCAATATCATTTCTAAAGGCACAATTAGTGTTTCCCTTCCCAAATGTGGCTAGCATGAAGAAGTACTTTGTATATAAATTTTACCATTAGGACATTCCTTCCCAATACAATATGTCATCTAAAACTCAGGCTTCATTCCATCTGCATATGATATAACCACTCAGAAATATATATGGTCATAGACAAAAATCTATATAGTTTTATGGTAACAAGGCAGTTATGATGTATATATCCATAAGAAGGTTATTAAATTTGATGTGAGAAATAATGGATTAGTCTAATCATATATATATGAATAATAAATACTATATAATCATTAATATGAATACTATATAATCATATGTATGAATACTATACACATAGTATTCATTTTTATTGTAGTATTCTTAAGTTCACAAATGTAAATTGTATTTTACTTTTTAATGTAATTCTTATCTAAAAAAAGGGATTTGAAGCAACTGTGATGTATCTAGAGTACTGAACATAAAATGTGAAAACATAAAACTTAGAATATGGAGGCCCAGATTTAAATCTTGTTTCCACAATTTATTCACAGTGTAACCTGGAACAAACCATGTAATTTTGTGAACCTCAATATTTTCATATAAAAGAGAAGCATTATTTTGCAATGTAAGGCAAACTGCTACTTAGGAAGACTCTAAGTATCTACTTAGCTACTTACTTGGGAAGACTGATCTCAGTGTTGTACAGATGGACAAATACATAGTCTAAAAGAACCATGACATTCTTCCTTCAGGTCCATTATTCAGCAGATATACTGTGAGGACTTCCTATGTGTGGTGACACATGCTGAACACAAGCCATAAAGGAGTGAATATGCCACATATCACAGTACATATTAAAGTTAATTTGTATAAAAATATATACAGAAATACACAAACATAAACACACACATGTGAAACACCCCAAAATGTTAATAGTCATTAACTTTAAGGTCATAATGATGTTAAATTCCTTGGTCAAGGTGTTTTCTATTTCTGAAATTTTATATAATATACATTTTTTTAAAAGATTTTATTTTTTTGTCAGAGAGAGAGAGCACAAGCAGGGGAGTGGCAGGCAGAGGGAGAGGAAGAAGCAGGCTTCCTGCTGAGCAAGAAGCCCTATGTGGGGCCCGATCTTCCTTCCTTCCTCCCTTCCTCCCTTCCTTCCTTCCTTCCTTCCTTCCTTCCTTCCTTCCTTCCTTCCTTCCTTCCTTCCTTCCTTCCTTCCTTCTTCTTTATCACAAACAAGACTTGATATCTCAGTTCCTGATCTCTAAAATTAAAATAATAAAAATACCTCCTAGGGGCACTTGAGCATGGAATATGTAATCTTAGAAAGGTCTATGCAAGTGTTCTTCTGTTTCACTGTTACAATCTTTGAGAGAATGACTTCACTGCTTCTACGAGAAAAGAAGTAAAATTTTTTTAGAAGTGGGATTAGTAGCCCCACTCCCACCCCTTCACCAGTATGCTTATTCTTGGTTGGAACGATGGCACACACCTGAGGGCAGAGACGACCCACTTTAAGGACAGGTTAATTCAATGTTAAGCAACTGCTATTGTTAAAAGCCGGATTAGCAAAATGTAAATAAATAATTTGGAATTTAAATTGGTACAAATTTTCTGAAAGACAGCTTTGAAAAAAAATCATATATATATATACACATACATACATTCATCATCTTAAAATCTTAAAATAACTGAACTTGGACTCAGTATTTTTACTTCTAGGTAATTTCCACTAAAAACCATTAGTGACTTGCATAATATTATTACCACATTTTTACATTGATCATAATATTTACATACCCTATATTTATATACCTTATATACCTTATACCATAATATTTACACACCCTATATTATATACCTTATATATATATACACACACACACACTTTATATATATATTTATATAACTCAATGGCATACACAATCACTGGGGTTTATTTTTCTTGTGTATCAGGAGGTTTGTGGTTGGCAGTCCAGATAGTTTTTCTCAACCAACAATATCTTGTGATTTCTTTCTCAATGCCACAAGACAGTTTTTTGAATTATAGGAATCATGCCCTCAATCCAGGAAAGAAAAAAATGAGAAAGGTAGAAGGAAAAGTGACAAAGGGATTTGTCTTTGCAACATCCCACTGGTCAAAACTGAGTCCTATGGCTACCATAGCTTCAGGGAAGTCTGGGAAGTTGAATCCTTGTGAAGGGCCCATTGCTCAAACAAAACCTTTTTCTCATTATGGCAGAAGAAAAGGATCCTTGAAGACAGATAACCTACCATCATTCTTCCACTTAAAGAATCGCACAGATACGTTTCCTCTCATCATCAATTGTCTTTTTCTATCCTTTCCATTTTTTCCCCTGATTATACAATTATGCTATGCATGGTAGTTCCTCCCTAATCTCTATTCTTCCTCTCCCTATTGAGTACACAGAATAAGAGTCTTTCACCAAAAGAAGTCATTTGCTTCATTAAAAGGAAATTGAATTCAAGCAGGATGAAAGATAGGATCACACAGAAAAATCATGGTCTAAAGAAAGAAAGAAATCCGTCTCAACTAATACAAGAAACAAGTACCGTGGAGGCAGGAGTGAGAATTGAGAAGATGCTAGGAAGGTGTGGGGACACTTTGCAGGCCAGAATCAATCGCCAACATGCAAGGTGGAGAAATATTAAAAGCCTCAAAAAGGAAGAAGAAACTGGTAAGATGCCACCAAGTCATTAGACTTCCTGTGCAACACCATTTCAACAGTCCAAGACCTGGGTGCAAAAGCAGAGACTGAAAGAGCAGGATTGTGAAGGCTGATGATCTTGGACTTTCTAAAACACATTTCCTGAGTTATAATTTAATCTTAAGATCCAAATTCAATTCTCAATTTTCCCCCTCTCATAAGCAGTATTTATGGAAATGTGACGTGACAAAGTTCTGTTTTAAGAATTTGGAGAGAGGAGGAAAGTGTTTGTCTTTGATAACTTCTTTTCAAAATCATCTCAGAGATATTTTCAGGCTCAGAAAGTGCAAGTCAATGAATTCATCTATTCTAAGGGAAAAAAATGCATGTCTTCCTGTCCCTTCAAAAAAGCCACAAAATACATGAAGACTGAATGATAAGAAAATAAACTTAACCTCTTTTATTAAGCTCATTTGCAAACAATCTTAATTAAGCTCTTTGCATTCTTGTTCTTTTCCCCCCACTAATCTCCAAGAAAGCAAAGAAAGGCTAAATCTACACAAAAGAATGGAAAATTATAAGGTATAATGGTATTAAACATATTGTTCTTGATAAAAAGTCCACTGGTAAAGGACTTCCTTTGCTTCTTTACCCTTTCTTTTTTTGTTTTATTAGAGCAACCATATGCTTAGTTCCTTCTTGACTCAAACTCTTCAAAATAGTCTTAGAAGGATCATTCTAGCAATTTGCCTTGTAAATTCCAGGATCATTTATTTCATTCTAACATTGCTGTTTCTTCAATGCAATGAAGGAGATTCTGTTTCGTATTTTTTCTTTCTAATTCAAGATGATCCAAGACGTCTTCCTCCTTCCTTCTCTTTCCATCCCTTCCTTATTCCCTCCCTCTCTCCTCTCTCATTTGTGAGTCACAACAGCACACTCCGTGACACTAGGACTCTTTTGGCTACAAGTTGCAGAAAACCCAATGCAGGCTAGCTTAACCAGAATCTGAGACAACACAATTAGAACCCATTCTTGTTATCTTGCCTCTGTTTCTCTCTGTGTTGGCATAATCCTCATTCAGGTTCTCTTTTCATAATGGCAAGAGAATGATTATCTCCAAGCTCATCTCCATCATGATTTTAAGTCCACTGGGCAAGAAAAGGTACCACTATTGTTTACTCTAGATGTCAAAATCAGACCAATTGATCAATTGGCATAGACTGGTTTAGCTAGATCTGGATCAGATCTATACCTTTGGAATAGGATGAGGTCAAGCTTTACCAAACCGATGTGGTTCAAGTCTGGTAGTGGTAATAAAGGGTCATTTCAGATACTGGTATAAAGAAAAGGATCTATATTTTTGGCAAGATGAAAACAATAACATGTCCAACAGAACTGCTTATAGTTCTTCTAGTTTTGAAGCATTAAAGATGTCTCTTAGATCTGTTTAAACCTAGATTAGGTTAAAATTTTTTTCTACTTCTGTCACTGTCTATAGAACTTGAACTGATGTCTATGTAATAACAAATCAGGAACCTAACTGTATATGTGGGAAAAGAAGAAATGGGAAGTTCCATGCTTTCATTAGCAAATTCTGGCAGTTTCCAAGATTGGTTGTCATTTCATGATGGCAGAACTGACTGTTTAGAGTCTGAATGTACACGTAACTTATATGTAAGCAATTGTCTTTCTATGTTCAAGTTCCTATGTATTGGTTGAATCTGATTGAAGATTTATATGAAGACAATAGGAGACAATCTTTGTTTCTCCAGGAGATTTAAACAAGAACTTTCAAGGGCTACTAGTGTCATACTGTGCCACATACAAGAAATCCAGAAATACCAAATTGTATTCAGTTGCAGTGTCCTCTGATATTCCTTTCTATACTCCTCTCAACTTTCCTTCTAAAATGTAAGTCATATTTATTATAATGTAAGTCATATTTATTATAATGTCTTCTTCTGAGGGTAAATCTGAATGAAATCAGTTAGGAGCCAGGGGATCTTAGTTTTAGGACTGACTTGCTATTTGGATAATTCTGGTCAAATTATCTTTCTGATCTTCTTGCTTATCTTCAAAACTAGCACTTTGGAGTAAATAGCCAAAAGTCTTCTTTGAAAATTGTGCAATTCTTCTAGGTTTTTATTAGAATCTATATCTTCCTCTTTACCATAAACTGATTGGGATCTTTCACCAAAACTTCTATTTCTTCTCATCATATAGTTATATTTCTTCTCATCGTGCAGTTCTAACAATCAAACTTAATGCTTCTCTAGAAAGGAAAAACCAAAAAACCAAAAAACAAAACAAAACAAAAAAAACAAATTTCATTTATCTTGACTTGTTGTTTTCTCTTTCTGGTTATGCTGGTACTCACTTCTTTTCTTCCTAGACACCTTTCATTTTTTCCTCTCAATATAGAGGACCCTAGCTTCCAACATGTGGCAACTGAACTAGCTGAAAACTAATAACTAAATTCCTGGACTTTTGCCCAGCTGGACCAGAGAAACCCACACAATATGTTTCTGTCTTGAGAAAGCCTCTGGAAACAAAATTAACACAACTTGAAAAGAGAAATTCTTTTTAAATTCTTCATGTTCATTTCAAATCGCATAGTAAAATTTGTGGGGCATAATATTAAAACTAGTAATTTACTTCATTCAAAAGAACAAGATGGAAATCACTAAGGCAGTTACCAATGCACAGGAAGAAATATCCACAACACTCACTTGGTCATTCCAACTTCTCAACACGTTAAAGCAGAAATATTTTCAGTAAAGTTATCCAATTAAGAAACATACTTTTGACACTTTAAAAAGAACAGAATTGGAGGACACATGCTTCCCAATTTCAAAACTCACTATAAAATGTGATCAAGACAGTGTGGTGCTAACATAAGGATAGATATATAGATCAATGGAACAGATTGGGGGGTCCAAAAATAAACCCTTACATTTATAGCCTATTAATTTCCAACAGTGGTACCATAAGAATTAAATGGGAGAAATACTTTGTTCAACAAATGTCCTGAACAACTGTATATTCACATACCAAAGAATGGATTTGAATGACTTGTTTACATTATATCCAAAAATTAAGTCAGGATGGATCACAGACCTAAGTAAGAGCTAAAACTAAAAAGAAACAAACAAAAAAACACTCTTAAAAAATATAGAAGTAGGATCACCTGACTGGCTCAGTCAGTAAGCATAAAACTCTTAATTTTGGGGTTGAGAGTTCAAGCACCATGTTGGGTATGGAGCCTACTTAAAATATATATATAGAAAAAACTAAATCTTTGTGCTATCAGTTTAGACAAAATCTTCTGTACAACAAAAGCTCAAGAAAAAAAAGAAAAATTAGATAATTTTGACTTCATCAAAACTGAAGTCTTTTTTGTTGCAAATGATATCAAGAAAGTGAAAAGATGAACCCACAAAATGAGAGAAAATTTCAAATTATATAACTTGTAAGGAATTGGTATCTAGAATATATAATATTCTCTTACAATTCAATAATTAAGAGATGTATAACCCAATTAAATGTGTGGCAAAGAATCTGAATAGTCATTTCTCCGGAAAAGATATACAAATTGCCAAAAAGCATATGAAAAGTTGTTTAGTAGCATTAGCCACCAGGGAAATATAAATTAAAGCTGTAATGAGATAATATTTCATGTCCACTAGGAAAGTTATAATAAAAAAGGTAGACAATAGTCATATTAAAAATGATGTGGAGAAACTGGAACTCTCACACATTATTGGAAGGGATGTAAAATGGTGGAGCTGCTTTGGATAACAGTTGACATTTCCTCAAAAAAGTTAAACATTGACTTACCGTATGACCAAGCAATTTCATTCCTAAGTATAGACTCAAGAAGAATGTAAACATATATCCATATAAAATTTGCACATGAATGCTCATGGCAACATTGTTCATAGTAGCCAAAGAGTGGAACAACCCATATGTCCATTGTCAGATTAATAAATAAATAAAATAATACGTAAATACAATGAAATATTACTCAGCCATAAAAAAAATGCTGCAATACTGACATGTCCTACAACATGAGTTAATCTTGAAAACATTGTGCTAATTAAAACAAGCCAGGCACAGGTGACCACATATGGTATGATTCCATTTATATGAAATGTCCAGAAAAGGCAAATACGTGGAAACAGAAAGTAGATTAGAAATTCCCTCAGCTGGGGATAGGGGAGTGGAAGAGAAGAAGGTAGGGGAGTGATTGCTAACTTGAATGGGTTTTCTTTTTGGGGTGATAAAAATGTTTCCAAAGTTAGATTTTTGGTGATGGCTGCACAACTCCATGAAATACTAAAATACATTGAATTTTACAAGTTTACCAAACTTACCAAGTGGAATATATAGTATAAATTATATCTCAATAAAGATGTTTTTTAAAAAAAGGAATAAATGATTAAGGCAACCACCAATGCACAGGAAGACAGAGAGAGAGGATTTATTCAAAGCAAAGAAACATTTTCAAAAAAGCTGTCCAAGTAAGAGTTATACATTTAATCTTAGAAGGAGGGAGGATAATTATGTTTTCACCTGTAGAAGAGAAATTTAGTTTATTGTTTCTGTCATAAATTTAAGTGAATATGTTTAAAGCAGGAGGGACTTAATCTACCTTGATCATTCCCACTTCTCAAACCTGTTGAATACTATTAAGCTGAAAATGGATAGATCTATAATCTACCTAATTATCAGACAGATGATAGATTATAGACAGATGATAGATTATAGATGGATGGATAGACCAAAATAGTAATGAGAATACTTGTAGAATCAACTCTAGAGTATTATTTTTGAGATCTCTTTGAATTCTGATTTTATTAATAAGTGGCATTTTGAATGTTCAGAGCAGATATCTTTGTAGTCACATGGACTCATTTGTATCAGTCTAGCAATACAAGGACTTATGAAAAATTTTGTGAGAAAGAAAATAGAATCCTGGCATCCAGCTAACAAGCACTTTTAAATAATCTTGTTTAAAAGAATAGTCTTTCTCCAGAATAAGTCAGGCATTAATTTTGCCTTTGAATACATTTTTCAAGTCTGAGTTTGGCCACATGGCATGAGGCCAGGTGTAAGAATATTTACTTTTCTTTCCCTATGTGTTGACAACTGGTTGAACCCAGAATTAGAGGAATACACACAGCTCGTGGAAAAATAGTTCACTGCCTCAATACATATGCAGCTCCTACAATTTTTTGAGGCACATTAATAACCTAGAAACTGCTGAGACCCTGGTTATGATGACAGAGATATCCTCTCTTTCCTGCCAAATTCACGCTCATAGCTTTACTAGTGTATGATTCCATATGCTATAAATACAGATAAAATCCCAACTCCCCTCCAACTTAGCATTAATGGAAAACAGGAGAGAGCACATTTGACTATTCATGAGCCACTATCTCAAAAGGGAGGCAGCTGACGTATCATACCAGTTACAAAATACAGAGTCTTTAATATTTCAAGCCAGAACAGATCACATTGAATACATATGAAGTATAAAGTCTGGGGATCAGAACCACCTACACTTGAAACAAACCAATGAACATTTTAGAGAACTTTCCCTCTTAACTGTGAAAGAGCAACTGGCATAATTTAACCAGTCTTACGCTTTAATTTCGGTTCCCATAACCACAAACCCACAGGCCTGATGTTCCCCCTGACACACACGCACACACCTTTCATCCCTAGTGTTGCCCAGGATATGGTAGCATCAGCACAGAAAATGGTGAAAGTCATTTGCTGGATTTAAATCCTAAATATAATAGATCTTTTTTAGTGTCCTTTACTTGAATGTCCCGGAGCAGAAAGGATCACAAAATTTGCCTCTTACCCTTTAAGAGGTAATTAAGATCAAAGCACATCCTGAAGACAATCCCACCGGCAGAGGGCAGTGGCGCACCGCACACAGAACTTGGTTGGGGAAAAGCTTCCAAAGGGCCTTGAAACCTGTGGTTAATAAAGAACTGGGCAGGAGAGCCAAATGACTGGGTTTAGGAGAGATTTATTTCAACTCTATAAGCTAGAAAGTTATACAGCTCCCTGAGAAAACTCCATCGGTGGAATTCACAGCAGGCCAAAGTGTGCCAGTGATCAAAGGCTACAGTGAAACTCTAAATCATTGGTGCTCCAGAGCCATTTTATCAGCGCTGTTAGCCTCTACCCCTGTGGTGAAACCCTTGAAGATAGACCTCAGAGCTATTGTAATTTTAACAACAAAAACAGGATTGACTTTGTGATCTCTGATTTGGAGAAGTGGATAGTTTATAAATAAATCTGAATCAGGGAGCTATGGACTCCCTCCAGCCAAAATTAAGAAACATGTGTTATTGTACCAGCTTTGCAATTAAATTAACTTTGAATCTAGGCAAGCCTCTTAACCTCTCAGTCAGTTTAATAAAGAGTGCATTGGATTAGACAATTCTGAAGGCAACTCCAGCTCTCCTGTCTTTTGGCTAGGGAGTGCCCACCAGCCTTCCTCTGAGCATCACTAAAGAGCTTTTAAATAGGTACTGTAAGCAGTACATTTAAAGTACAATGAAGTGTTAGTAGTTTAGGGTCATTCTGTAACTGGGGGAGAGGTGGCTGAAATTCCACTGGTGTTCCTCAGTGATTTAGATTGAAGAAATTCCTTCTCCCTACCCTCCTGCCACCTTCCTTTCCCTCGCCTAGGTAGCATTACTTCCATAAGCATGCCTGAAAGCTGAATTCAGAGATGTCTACCTGACAACACTCTGGGCGAAGTTACCGCAAATGTATCTATTTCATTAGGTATTGATTTTTTTGTTATTTAATAATTTGCCGACATTTAAAAATTAGGAAACTTCTTTTTTTTTTAAAGATTTTATTTATTTATTTGACACAGAAAGAGAGCGAGATCACAAGTAGGCAGAGAGGCAGGCAGAAAGAGAGAGGGAAGCAGGCTCCTTTCTGAGCAGAAAGCCCCATGCGGGGCTTGATCCCAAGACCCTGAGATCATGACCTGAGCAGAAGGCAGAGGCTTTAACCCACTGAGCCACCCAGATGCCCCCAAAATTAGGAAACTTCTTATAGGCATCCTGATTTCCAGCTTCTTTTAAAAGCCACCAAACAAACAAATATCAGATAGCATTGGGAACTCATTCCCATAGCAAACAATTTCCAGAAATAAGGACTGCTACTCCCTTTCAATCTACTTCCTCGACTCTCCGAAATCTTCACATTATGGATTTCTCTCCCTTTAAGTGATCATTCCTGGACACTGTAGGCATTGGAGTATATGACCCTTGGATGAACACCAATACCAATGTCAGTTTGAGGTTGTTGTTTGTAAAGAATTTTGCTTCTATTTTCCTCAGTTTATTGACTGAGTTAAAGTTTCAACGTCTCCCCCCACACACACTTTTTTTTTTTTGTACTAGCTCTAATAAGAAGCTTTAGTTTATATTCCCCACGAGATGATAACTGGTAACACATTTAAGTTTACAGGTTTAAGGGGTCATTTTTCCTACCAACCAAAAAACACAGCTTCATCTCACTAGCATTTTAATGATAAGTTCTTAAAATCTTGAGTGTTTGCGATTCCAAGGAAACAAATATAATACAATAACAACAATGGAACTTATTGAGGCCAAGAAACCATACACCTAGTTCCTTAAATCTTACCAGCTAGGCCATCTACAGTGAAAGTACAATAAGTAAAAATTACAAAGATATCCACCATTTACCGATCACTTATTATATGCCAACCCTGTGCTAGGTTATTAAAATCTCCGTTTTAGGAATGGAGAAATCCAGCTTCTGGAAGCTGTATTGATTTGCAAAGACATGAGAACTTGAGGAGTGGGAGGGAATTTAGACACCATTGGGTTCAGTCGCTTTCCACAGGAGGAAATTGAACCCAAAGATGCTAAGATTTTAGAGTGGATTGTGCACTGCGTAACCCCAGTGATCAATTTGGAATACAGAAGTTGGCTGCCTCCATTTGTCTGTACTATCCTTGGGCATTCTATTCTACTAAATCCTCTCTTGTTATTTACATTTCTGTCCATCTTCCCTAATGGAAGGTTAGAGCCTTGGGGGCAATGGCCTATATGTTATTTATCTTTGTAGCTTACCTCAATAATTCTCATACAACTTGCACCGTGATACTTTGTGATACTAAATCTTACAGACTACACTAAGGCAGATATCCAAAGGCTATGGCAGACAGCTAAGTGGCTGCATGACAAATGTTGCAAAACCAAATGGAGCATCTGAGAAGGGCAAGGCAGGGGCACTCGGGATGATAGCTCTACACAGAGCTTCCGCAGCAACTCTCCAAGCACTTTTGGGGAAGTGGAAAGAGAACAAAGTGACAACATTTGCAAATAAAATGCCCTGTGGGCATATTCTGTATATCCAAGCTGCCTGGAACAAAGCAGAGTCCATTAAGAGAGAAACCTCCACCAGTCACCCTTTTCAAGCCTCACTGATTTTTATGCACAAAATAATAACATACGAGAGGACGATAAAGTGATGGAGCCTATAAGGAAGGAGAGGAATAACAAAGCCACCAGAGGGGTTGTAATCAATGTAAGACTTTTAAAAACAAAATCAAGGTTCCATCCATGTATGTGCTTCTCCTATTAGGAACATACTGCCACCAACATCCTGTCCAAAAAAGTAATAGTTTTGAATGGCTTCAAAGACAATAATAACAAGGTGAACCTAGTGCAGAGAAGAGATATTAGCAATGGACTAAATATTTATGTCTTCCTGCATTTTACACATTGAAATCCTACCACCAGAGATGTCAGCAAGATGGTAACATGGGAGGCTCCTGAATTTGCTTCCTCCTGCATATGGAAATTGATCTGTGTCACGTATAGTCAGTGCATCTGAAATTCAGGAACTAGATGAGTGACTTTTACACATAGGTACTAAGAAAATACCCACCTCAGGTAGGAAAGTCTAAGACACACTCTTGCCGCTTGTATCACACAGTGCCATATAATGGGGAGGGAGGCATAATCCTCAGCTTTTCCCTACAGAGTGAAGCATTGGACCACAATGCAGAGCCACATGTTTAAAGCTGCCACCCAAGAAACAGGCCCCCAAATCATCTAGTTCTGAGAGCCAACTGGGGCTGTGTTTAGGAATCCCACAGGACTATAGGAAACAAAGAAGCAATTGTTATTCAGGTCTGCATAGGACTCCCAGCCTCTATCCCCCTCCCCCCCCACCCCCAAAGTGGGCTGGCTCAGTCCAGAGGGAGCAGAAAAAATGCCCATCTCCCAAGTTTTTCCCAGAAGGATGTTGACTGCATACTTTACTAGCTGCTCCTTTAAAGTCCAGCTTCTAATTAGTGTGCATCTAGGTGCTGACTGGGATCATCCTAGAACCTGAAAGCTCTGGTGGGTACTTCCCCTGCCTTCTCCCTCTGGCTCTCTCCAACAGCTAAACCACATCTGCAGCTTTTTCCTGGAAGATGCACTTGCGGGCATCTAGCACGCCAACTGTCAATCCCCCCAGCCCCAGGGGATTGGCACCCAAATCACAGAGCTCTGGTAGAGGTATGAAAAAGTAAGCTGTGGAATGGGAGAAAATACAGGTAAATCATATATCTGATAGAGGCTGCAAGTAACTTACATGATGCAATAGCAAAACAAAAACAACCAAATAACCCAATTTTAAAAATGGGCAAAGCATCTTCTCTAAGGAAGACATACAGATGGCCAACAGGTACGTGAGAAGGTGCTCGACATCGCTAATTACCAGGGAAATCCAAAGCAAAACCACAGTGAGGTACTACCTCACACCTGTTATGATGTCTATTACTGCAAAGAGAAGAGATAATAAACAGCTGGCTATGGTGCGGAGGAAAGGGAAGGCTTGTTCACTATCGATGGGGGTGTAAACTGCTACAACCACTACGGACAACAATGAGGTAGTTCCTCAAGAAATTAAAAATAGAACCACCACATGACCCAGAAATCTCACAGATAGATAGATAGATACATATATAGATAGATACATAGATAGATAGATAGATAGATAGATAGATAGATAGATAGATAGATAGATAGATAGATACAAAGGAAACAAAGTCATTATTTTGAAGAGATCTCTATTTTTTCATGTTCATTGAAGTCTTATATTCAAAATAGTTAAAATATGGAAACAACCTAAATGTCTATTGATAGATATAGGAAGAAAATGTGACATATACTATATATGATATATAGCATTTTATATTTATGTAGAAATACATATATATAATCCAGCCTTTAAAAAGAAGGAAACCTGCCATTTCCAACATGAATGAACCTGCAAGACTTTATGCTAAGTGAAATAAACCAGACCGAGAAAGACAAACACCGCATGGTATCGTTTATATGTGGAATCTGCTAAAAAAAGGAAAAAGAAAGACAGGAAGAAAATAAAAAAATGAACTCATGGAAACAGAGAGTAGAATGGTGGTTGCCACAAGTTAGGGGTGGGGGAAATGGGAAGAAGACGGTAAAAGGGCACCTACTTCCAGCTATAAAATGAATGAGGTCTGAAGATCTAGTGTATAACGTGGTGACTAGAGTAAATAATATTGTTTTGTAAAGCAAACATATGAGGTAATGGATGTGTTAATTAATACTTGTGGGAATTTGAGACTTCCGGCTTAACATTGTGCTTGACACATAGTGAGTGCCTTATGCAAATTATCAATGGATAATCTCAAATTCAAGAACTAGACTAGGATATTGACTACCTGAAACCACTAACATGACCCAGGAAGTTAGTGTCAGAGTTTAGTCTCAGACTTTTGACTTCAAATACAGTCTGTCAGTCCTTCGAATGGCAAACATATTGCATTTGTCAGAATGAAGAGTATGAAAGTATAAAGAGAAAAATAGACCTAAGGTACTTACCTACTTAGAACATTTTGCTTCCAAAAGAAAAGCATGGCCACTTGCTTTGAATACATTATAAATCCAAAACTATTTTTCTCAGATTATCCCCAAAGCAAAATTTTATTTATTTTTATTTTATTTTTTTAAGATTTTATTTATTTATTTGATAGAGATAGACACAGCAAGCGAGGGAACACAAGCAGGGGGAGTGGGAAAGGGAAAAACAGGCTTCCCATGGAGCAGGGAGCCCAATGCATGGCTCGATCCCAGAACTCTGGGATCATGGCCTGAGCCGAAGGCAGACACTTAACGACTGAGCCACCCAGGTGCCCCCCCCAAACCAAAATTTTAAAGACCTTACACTTCTTTTCCATTTCCTGTTGAAGAGGGATTTTAGAGACATATCCAACAGTACAGACCCTAGGTCAGGTTGCAATTTGTTTGTTCCATGACCCTGGGCAATTTATTAACACCTCTGTGCCTTATATCCTAATCTGTAAAATTGTGATAATAATTACTACTTCATAGGATCAGTCTAAAGATTAAAGCATATATAAAATTCATATATAAACATATAATTTATATAAGTATCTAATTTATATCATTATTTTTATGTAATATATATAGTATATGTATTTATATTATATATTTGCATGTAACATAACAGTTATTGTTGTATTAAGAAATTACACATAACTATTATTGTATTAAGAAATATTTTGCATTCATGTTTTTAAGATGTTGCTGTCACAGTTCATCAGATCGACCTAGCTTCAGAAAGGCTATTGGAGCTCTGCTGTTACAGCAGTCCTCATAGTTAATCATCAAACAGCTTGTTTCTGTCCATTTTTTTTCAATTGCATTATATATTTCTACGGAAATGCGCACTACTCTGAGACAGAGAAATTCACTGTATCATAAGAGCATACTGAATTTCCTCCATGGCTTGGGACTTGCTTTTAGTTTTACCTTAGATGATCAAAGTTAAGGAGAATGTTCCTGGGACTGAAACACGTGACTTTATAGGACATAGAAGGGTGGGTCTTTGTGAAGGTGGGAATATTTTTGGACATTGTAAAATTGTGCTAGTGTTCAAGGAGTGTTTACTCTGCAAATATGCAAACACCTTTTCCTAATAAAGCTGCATTTCTTTGTGGCATTGATGATGCTACAACAAGGCTGTATTGTGAGAAGCAGAAGTAAGAAGTGAGAAGCAGAAGCTGAATGCCCTAGTATAGGCCCTGTTCCCCATCCCGGTAGGTTCCCCAGTACCTGGTAGAGCCCTGAATGCCTAAAGCAGAGATGCAAGAACCTTAAGGTGATTAACCAGGAAAAGTCATAAAAGGATTAGTTGGACATGGTGGGTGAAAGGAGAAAAAAAAAATTGTTAATGGGAATTGAGTCTTTCTCTCTTTTCTGGGAAATAGTAATTTTCCAGAACATATGGCACTCTATGAGTGACTTGACAGAAATACCAGGTGTGGCCACACTGCCACATGGTAGATAGAAATGCAAGCTTCCCCCCACTCTTCTTTACTAGCCAGTCTCTCTGTCTTCTCTGTCTCTCTCTGTCTCTGTCTCTCATATTCTGCTATCATAAGAAAAACAATGTTTTCAAGAGAGAGAAGTGAGCTTAAGACAGGAAGACTAGTTCCTTTCTGTTTCTGACCATAAGTAACTTTGCTGCCTCAGGCCACTCTCTGAGTACTCTCTGACACCATCCTCTACCACACACACACACACACACACACACACACACACAGCTTTGGGGTTCTTCTCTGTCCAAGGAGGAGGCTGGGTTGAGGTTTCCTTTCAGTTTGACATTCTGTGACCTTTATTACCTCTAATAAAGTTGCTTGATCAAAACTCTACACAGTGTTGGGATAGAGGGATCATACCTCTAATATCATAAAAGCCATCTATGAAAAACCCACAGTGAATATTCTTCTTTTTTTTTTAAAGATCTTATTTATTTATTTGACAGAGAAGAGAGATCACAAGTAGGCAGAGAAGCAGGCAGAGAGAGAGGGGGAAGCAGGCTCCCTGCTCAGCAGAGAGCCTGATGTGGGGCTCGATCCCAGGACCCTGAGATCATGACCTGAGCTGAAGGCAGAGGCTTTAACCCACTGAGCCACCCAGGCGCCCCTGTCTCTTTTTTTCTAGATCAGAAATCTCATACTTCTGTTGTATCTGTTATTCCATCTTTTAAAGGGGCTAAAAAGAAAAACTTAGCTTATGAAGTTTGCAGAAGATAGTAATTCAAGCTCAGTCACAGATTGGAATAATTCTTGCAATTAGCATGTGCCATATTTCTGCTTTAACTAAATTTAGCAAATATTTATTGAATTATTACTATACAGAAGAGACTAGTCATTGAGCACCTAGTCCATTTGTTAAGTTCAATTGCATTCTAATGTAATTATTGATTGAATCAAAGGAAGTAATTCTAAATATTGTAAGAAAGGATAAAAGATATGGATTGTCTGCTACTCTACTTTAGACCTCTCATTACATATCCTTAGTACATATGTCTTACTGTCTTATAATAATCTTTGGATAATCTGTTTATTTACATACTTATTTTTTGGACATGGTGACATCTTTGAATGGAGGTGGGGGAACTATCAGGTATCTCATTGTATGCAAAGCCCAATTCCATAAAGTACATTCTTAAAATAAGATTTATATGGTCAATTTTAATGTAACTGTGTACTAAACTTTTATTTAAAAAACATTTCATAATTCATACTGAATTGCATGAATAAACAAACTTTTGTAAACACATCTCAGCCATTTACACCAAGATTCATTCTTCAGTAGTGCACAGCATTTGTTCTTCAACTCAACAAGCAGCCTCTGACCGCCTCTCATGTTGGAGTGTGTGGACTAGTATTGCTGGGACCGAAATAAAGGCAGTGTAAGTCCTTACTTTAAGAAGCACAGCTTTGAGGTACCAGTGTGGCTCAATCAGTTAAGCGTCTGACTCTTGGTTTCAGCTCAGATCATGGTCTCAGGGTCCTGGGATCAAGCCCCATCAGGATCTGCATTCAGCAGGAGTCTGCTTGAGATTTTCTTTTTTCCTCTGCCTCTGCCCCTCCCTGTCCATGTGCACACAAGCACACTCACGCTCTCTCTTTCTAAGATAAGTAAATAAATCTATTTTTTTTAAAAGAGGGGTTCCTGCGTGGCTCAGTTGGTTAAGCGTCTACCTTTGGTTCAGGTCTGTCTCTCTCTCTCTCAAATAAATAAATTAAATAAATGAACTCTTTTTTAAAAAATTTTTAAATAAAAAATAACACACAGCATTCACTGTATGATGTTAACTCACTAGAATTTAAATAAAAGCTTTTTTAAAAAGCACAGCAGTCATTTGAAATCCCAATTTGATATTTAACATGCAAAATATTTAAATGCTGAATTAGGAAATGTAAATCTCTTCTATACCACAGTTAGATTAATTGGTTGGGGGTAGAGGAAGAGAGGGAAAGGAGGCGAGGGGAACAGGGAGAGGAGGAGAAAGAAATTTTTTTTTTTTTTTTTTTTGAGGAGAGAGAATCTTAAGCAGGCTCCACATCCAGTGCAGATCCCAGCACAGGGCTCCATTTCACAACCCTGGGATCATGACCTGAGTGGAAATCAAGTGTCTATCACTTAACTGACTGAGCCACCCAGGCATCCCTCTTTTTCCTCTTTTTAATATTACTTATTTTTTAAAATATTTTATTCATTTATTTGACAAAGAGAGATCACAAGTAGGCAGAAAGGCAGGCAGAGAGAGGGAAGCAGGCTCCCTGCTGATTAGAGAGCCTGATGTGGGACTCGATCCCAAGACCCTGACTGAGATCATGACATGAGCCGAACACAGAGGCTTCAACCAACTGAGCCACCCAGGCGCCCCCTTTTTAATAGTACTTGAAAAAAATCTTGAGTCATGTGGAGAAACCACCTATAGTTGTGGATAACAGAAGGGAGATAAAATTTGGAAATTACATTTGTTAAGAATAACAAAGGCAAATATCAGGTATTGGGACTCGGCTAAGTGTAGAGCACCAAAAGAATGGAAACATAGAAAGGGAATCTGTGCTGATACTTGTATTTCTGAATTACGGCCCTGCCGCCATCCCTGTCAAACACTGTACATGTGGAACTGGAGAGGGAGAGAATTTACTTTGAAAATAGTGTTTCACACTGAATTCATATATCATACTTTTATTTTAAACTTTTTAAGTAAGATATTTTGTTTTGTCATTGTAATACTAAAACAAACTTAGAAAATTTTCATAAAATACAGAAAAATATAATACTCAACTATAGACTCCATAATTAACCATAAGTATTTTAATATTTTCCAAAGATCCTTTTTTTTTAAGTAGGGAAATACCCTTGAAACATTTCACAAGATCTTGCAGAACTTAAACAATGTTATCCATGGAGCTTGCTGTTTTATTTTTATGTTATGGTAAATTTACAACCAGTGAAATATTCTTTGAAAATTTGCTTCTTGGTCTCTAAATAATATTCTATTCTATGTGTCATAATTTGCGTATATTAGCAGCAAACCAGTTACAACCTAAACCTCAGGACACTTTTCAAAAATTAAATAACTGTGCAAAACACTCTTGAAGTAAGGTAGTTCCAAGATAATCAATCCACTCTCGGGTGCTCTAATTGCCTCAAATATTTTGTCATTAAGGAACGAGGACTGGAATCTAAGAACACTGCTTTTGTATGGCAGTAAGACTTGTTTAGCAAGACCCATTAATTTATATTGTTCTCTTTCATATCATTGTTCTTGGTTTTTTATAACACTTGAAAGTTCTATCTACTGGAGCAGTGCTCTGTTTACAGATTCTTTAACCTCTGGTGTCTAGTCCTTAAACTGGTTTCAGAGACACATTACTTTAAAATATAGGGGGCTCCACGTTGATGAAATGTACTCAGGTCTTTCAGCTCAGGAGTTTCACCATCATTTGGGTTTGTTGTGGATATTAGCTCTTTGGGACCATTAGTGTCCATATCTTCTTCCTATTCCTACAGATATTTATTTCCTCACACTCAGTGTGATTTTATGGAAGCAGATCCTAATGCCAACAACAGATGTCACTAAAAAGCCTCATTCCTGTGGCCCCACTTATCTATTCGGGCACTGGACTCATTTGGGAATAAGGACCTCTGTGTAGATTTTTCTAAAAGCTCTGAAAAAAGAAGGTCTTTTCCCTTATCCTGAACTACCTGAAAAAATGCTTTTCTGGTTGGATAGTGTCAGGAAGTGAGAAGATCTAGCAACCAATCCCAAGTAAGGAGATTGGTTCCTACCATGCAAAGGCTGGCAATGATCATAACGATGTCAACTCCCAGAAGGAGGAGCTCACAGACCTCTACCTGATCCTTTTCTATGGGTTGGGAGTCACCAAGGAGGACTCAACACTTAGGACCAGGTTGAGGCAACAGTTTACTCACAGAAGAGAAAAGAGGTGCAGCAAGATCAGCCTCTGTAGTGTGTGCTGGTCTGTCTTGGTCAGTGGCTCCCTCCAGTAGCCAATGCAAGGTGATAGACTACATATACCGCTCTCCTACTACTCTATGTCATCTATATATACCACTCTCTCTGCTACATGTGAAGACATGACTCCCTTCCTTCAACTGGGGGAGAAAGGGGCATGCAAATATATTGGTGGGACTGGCCAGGTGTCATATGATTCACATGCTTAAACAATACAAGGAAGTTCATTGCATACCTAGAACTTCCTTCTAAGAAGGAAATAAAATCAGAGGCCAAAGAATAGTTTGGCACCCCGTTTCCTTATAGGTAAATATTTCCAGCCTACATTGCTCCTGGGTAAACCTAAAGAGGGGTGGCAGGTCCCATGATGTCTGCTTCCCCAACAGATATGATTAAAGAAACAGAGAGAAGCAGGAGGACAGCATATCTGATATTGCATTTGCTATATTTGATCCTAGATTTCCCTACTGTGTCATTACCACAGGGCTCATGGTTGTTATTGTCACCCTTTTCTTTTCTTTCATTCCTTTTCTGAAAACTATGTTGTACCGTAGTGCAAGAGTTTGCTGAGAAAGAAGCCAAAACCAGGAAGAGGCATGAAATAGAAAGAGAGTAAAATAATGTCCTCTTCCTATGATTTGAGTTGTTGGTTAATGCATTGAAAGTGGACTTTTTAATACTAAGAGCTAATAAATTCCTTTTGCTATTTAAGCCAGTTTAAGTTGGTTGTTGAGCCAACTGCAAATTTAATATCCCAAATTAGACAAACATTACATTTTCAAAATGAGGCTTAAAAACAAAAACCTGACATCAGTAGAAATAACTTGTCTAAGATAACAAAACTGGTAAACATCAGAGGCAGGACGTAAGTTTGGGATTTGGGAGTCTGAATCTAAAGGCTTATTAACCTTCCCTTATAGCTGATTGCTTGGTTAGGCATACTTGGGAGTTTTTAAAAAATCAACTCGAAAATTGGTCATTACTCTCAGAAGTTTTAGTTTGTTTGTTTTGCAAATACTTCTGCAAATGTTCATGAGCCATTTGTCTAGTGTGTGATTATGATTAAAGAATTGTACTAGGAAGAAAAAAAAAAGAATTGTACTGAGGATTATGTGCTTCTCTCTACCTCTTCTCCACCAGGAGCAGCTGAATACAGAAACCAGATAAGGGGATTTTTCTCCTTTTTCCTTTGTAGTAGAGGGAATGGGATTTGGTAACTTAAGAGGTTGTGTTCCCAACTTTAAGAGCTAAAGTCTTAGACCTGATGCTGGCCCCTCACGAGTCCTACAATTTTAGTCCCTGCACCACCAACATAAGCCAAAGTGACCAGGGTTTTAGAGACCAGGAAAGCTCCCTAGATGATCAATATTTCACACTGGCTCTTCCTTCTTAGTGGTTATTTGTCTGTCTTTTAGTCTTTCTCTACAGGTAGCAGCAGCAAGCGTCCAATTATAAGGCAGAGGGGTCTTTCATTTTGGACGGGAGACCTTGAGCCACAGGACGGCCCTCACTGCACCACTGACAAATTCTCCTAGGCAGGGGTAAAGACAAGCCTAATAGGACAGAGATGTATTTTTCTTGCAGCTAGAATTATTTTCACTTAGAATTCAGCTAAAGCAAAGCCATCTATTATTGTCTCCTGGTTTTGAGTGTTAGCTGAAGGAGATGGATAGAGAGCCCAAGCTCTAACAAAGGGGATTTTTAAGTCAGGCCATGTGGTTGTTTCTTCCCAAACCCTACCACCACAGCTTTGGGCTAAGTGGTGTTTGTCTTGGGGTCTAGTCCAGCCTGAGGCTTTTCAACAATGAAGTCTGATTCCTTACATTAGACTCTTATATCACTATACTTGTGATTTTTTTGAATCTTATATTTAATTTGGCCAATCCAAATTGTTTTTTGAGTTATAATTTGATTCACTCATTTTTTTAAAGATTTATTTTTATTTTATTTATTTGAGACAGAGAGAGAGAGAGAGAGCAAGCATGAGAGGGGAGAGATCAAAGGAAGAAGCAGGCTCCCCACGGAGCAAGGAGCCCAATGTGGGACTCGATCCCGGGACTCCAGGATCATGACCTGAGCTGAAGGCAGCTGCCTAACCAACTGAGCCACCCAGGCACCCTAATTCACTCATTTTTAACTCTTTTTATATTTTATGGAGTTTTCTCTAACATTTTATTACAAAAATGTTTAAATCTACAGAAAAAAATTGGAAGAATTGACCATGAAGATCCATACACATGCTCTCCACATTCAACAATTTACATTCAATTTGTATTATCATATATCTATCCATCCATGTACCTTCCGATCCATTCATCAGTTAATCTGTTTATTTTTAGTGCATTTCAAATTACATTTCAGACATCACTAATCTATTCATCTAAGCATATCATCAATATTTATAGTTTACAGTTCATTTTTCCTAGTGTAAAATTTATATACAGCAAAATACATAAGTTGTAAGTTTATCATTGAGTTTTGACAGAAGCATACACCTGTGTAAACCAATTCCCTCTTGAAATCCAAAAAGTGCCCTAATAGCCTTCTCTAGCAATTCTCACACCCATGTCCTCAGAGGGAACAATTGTTTTGATTTATGTCAACATAGTTTAACCTATTCTAGAACTTTGCATAGATGGTATCATAAGGAGGAACTCTTTTACTTAAGACTTCTTTTAGTCAACATAATATTTTTGAGATACATCTTTGTTGTGTGGATCAATAATTCATTTCTTTTCATTGCTGTGTAATGAATTTTACTAAACGAATTTATTGCAGTTTGTTTATCATTGTCTTATTGATAGAAACCTACTCCATATCTAGGTTTTGACTACTATTAATAAAGTTTCTATTAACATTTCTGTACAAGTATTTTGTGGACATATATTTCCTCTTGGGAATGTGGGGGCAGGAGAGATAAGTACCTACGAGTGAAATTGTTGGATCATAGGGTTGACATATATTTAGTTTTATAAGAAACTGCCAGACCTTTTTACAAAAAAGGTTTTAACATTTCACACTTTCACCAAAAAGAGAGCATTCTGAATGCTCTATATTCTTGCAAATATTTATTGTCAGTCTTTAAATTTTAACTTTCTGGTAGGTAATTACTGGTATTTTGTTGTGGTTTTAATTTGCATTTTCCTAATGACTAACACTATTGAGCACTTGTTCCTGGGTTTATTGGCCTTTTATACATTTTCCTTGTTCAAGTGTCTCTTTATATCTTTTGCTTACTTTCATTTTTCTTTTGATTTAATAAATACTTATTGATTGCCTATCATGAGCCTAACACTCTGCTAGATCTAGGAAAACAATTGTATATTAGTCCGTATCCTTCAGAAAAGCAGAATAGGATATATAGAAGTATACAGAAAGAGATTATCAAGGATTGGCTCATGCAACTGTAGAAACTATGAAGCCCCATGATCTGCTGTCTGCAAGCAGAAAGCCCAGGAAAGCCTGTGATGTAGTTCCAGTCTAAACCCAAAGCCGTGAGAACCAGAGGAGGCAATGGAGTTAAGTTTCAGTCTGAGTCTGAAGGCCCAGGATCTAGGAGATTAATACAAGTTCTGGTTCAAGACCAAAAGGCCAAGAATCAGGAGCATTCATGTCCCAGGGCAAAAAAAGGTGGGAGTCTCAGCTCAAGCGAAAGCAAATTCACCTTTCCTCCACCTTTTTAATGTATGTGGGCCCTCAATGGATTGAATGAGGCCCACTCACAATGGTGCGGGCAATCTCCTTTACTCACTACCAATTCAAATTCTAATCTCTTCCAGAAACACCCTCAGGACAGACCCAGAAATAATATTTTACCAGCTCTCTGGATATCTTTTAGCCTAGTTAAGTTGACACATAAAATTAACCATCATAAATGGTAAACAAAACAAAACATTATCCTTACTCTCACAGCAGATGAGCTGATTCACTCAGAAAAATAAATAGAAAATCACAGTTGAGGGATTACTGGGCGTGCATGCATCCACGGGGCATTTGATTCTGTCTTGTTGCCAGGACGTGGGGGGGGGGGGGGAAACTGGGGTAGTCTCTCACTGAGTAGTGAGAGATTTCCTATTATTGATGGACAGTGTGTTCCTTTATTAGGGTGGCTTGTAGTAACAAGTAACAAGTTACTACAGACTGGGTAGCTTCAAACAGCATAAATTTATTCTTATGCAGTTCTGGAAGCTTGAAGTCTGAAATGAAGGTATTGGCAGGGCCAGGATCCCTATAAAGGCTATAGGGAAAAATCCTTCCTTGCCAATTCCTTGCTTCTGGTAGTTGTCAACAACCCTCGGTGGTCCTTGGTTCATAGACACATCCCTCCAACCTGTCTCCCTCATTACATGGCCTTCTTTCCTGTGTCTCCTCTGAGCTTCTATGTAAATTTCCCTCCTTTCTCTTATAAAGATACCTGTCACTGAATTGAGTGCCTACCCTAACTTGGAATAACCTCATTTTAACTACTTCTACAAAGACGCTATTTTCAAATAAGGTCACATTCCCAGGTATATGGATTTGAACCTATCTTTTAGGGGTACACAATACAGCCTACGACAGAAACAATGGAAGACTTAATTCATGGTAAATAGGGAGAGTTTTAAACTAGACACCTTGGGGATATCAAACCCTCTCCCAAGTTCTGGATATCAAACCCTCTCCCAAGTTCTGGTTCTGTCGAGCTCTAAGAAAGTGAGTAATTCAAAAAAATTCAAAAAAAAAAAAAGAAAAAAGAAATTGAGTAGTTCCTTCCACCTCTCTAGACTTCATATGTCTCATTTGAGAAATAATTGACATTAGATTAGATCTAAGTATCCTTCCAAATCTAGACTACATAACACAATCTTCTCTTGCTCTTACTCTTTTGGCAGCTCCTACTTTCTTCTCATTACACTGTCTGTCTGTCCTGTATAGTCCTCTATGGCACCCTAAGCATATTGGTATTATAGCATCTAATATTATGTCTTATAATTGCTAAAATGTAATAATGCATGCTTTCTTTTGCAAGAAAAACACTGATACCATTTTATTCTAGTTCCTTGATATTGCCTTTCATTTTGGATCAATTTCATTGCCTCTCTCATCCCATTGTATATGGGCAATGTATTGTAGATTACTTGAATTCAGTAAATGCTCTTTGTTTACCCTGCTTCTCATTGTTTTATATCTACTAGTTATCTCCCTGTGCCACTTCTAACCCCCTGAGGTAAATATTCTGACTGCTCAAGTGAAGGGAATATCTAATCTAAACTGTCAACTCTCATCACACTTTGTTCTTATATTTTGACAAGTGTGGCTTAGTTGGTATTTATAAAAATGTCTCCCAGTAACCTGTAAATGTACTGTAATATATTGCCTGAAAATAATGGCATCTGAGTAAAATGAGGCAACGCAATTTCCTAAAAATAATCTAGTGTACATGTTGGTCAGGAAGATTAATGTGGTTTGCATAATAATGCAGAATTACATTGCATATTTAAATTAGTCATGCTAATACCCTTATACTGTATTCCTGAAAGAAATAAAGAGAATAATTACAAATTGAGGTAAGTGCTAAAGAGGAAATAAACAAAGGGCTAAACTAGAAATTAGAGATGGATGAAATACTCAGAGCAACTGATCAGAAAAGATTTTGCTGACTAGGTGACACTGAAGTTGAGTCATGAAAAATAAGCACAATCTAGTCATGAGCAAAGTGCATATGTGTGGGCTGTGTGTATGTATAAATGTGTATATACATGTGTGTACTTGTTGGAAGAGTATTCTGGAATGGGGCCACAACATGCAAAGACCTTGGGTCAGGAAAGAGCTTGGCATAATAATGATGTAATTAGACTAAGTGAGTAAAAGAGGGCATTGTACAGAATGAGGTTTTGCAATAAGCAAAGGCCCGATAATGCAGCATTTTTTAGATAATGCAATAATTTGGATTTTCTTCTAAATGTTCTGGGAAGCCAATGAAGGATTCTCAAGTTATCTGATTTGATTTTCTCGAGACATGATGTTCAGTTGAATTGGATCAAGGAGCCATATGGAGAGCTATCAGGGTAGCTAGACTGAAAGATGATGTTTATAACACAAAATGCTACAAATGCTCAAAAATCAAAAATACAGGTACTTCTGAAAATGGAAATGTAGATGGTGCTATAGATAGAAGAACTGTTTGAAAATCTGCCTAAGAAAGATTTGGACTCCTAAATCCCTTCCCTCATTCACCTCAGACTAGTAATTGAATATCCTTTACCGTCACAGAACATTAGGGATTTATTCTCTAAAGAGATTGGTTAACCTAAGAAATTATCAACTCAGGACCTCAGAGAAAGGGGAGGAAACCATACTCATAAAGAAAAATAATGTGAAGGTCTACATACAAAACAGTGACAGCCCTGAGTTTCTTCTAGTCAGTTCCAAGAACATAGCATCGAGGCTTACACTATCCAGGAAGGAGCTGAAGAATTCTTTGGGGGAAACCAATAATTTCAAGAGAAAGAACCTTCAGATAACTGACAAGTGGAGGTCCTCAAGAAAAGTCCAAATAATCTTTACTGTTCCAGCCCATGTACCTTCCTGACAGAATTCTAGTGTATCACTTTTAGATATGACAGACATCAAATGATTATCAAATATTTGAGGTAAATCTCAAATATTATATACTCAGAATAAAGTAGAATTATGTCAAAAGCAGTAGAAAATCTATACAGAAAAAAGAAAAAATAACATATTTATTAAACAGGGTTAAGTTGCTATAGAAATTGCAAACATTCAGAAAGAAAAATGTTTCTTGCAAAATAAAGATAAGATAGACATAAAAGAATTAAATACAAAAGTGGGAGTAGGAATAGAAAACTTATGGAAGGAAAGAAGGGAAAATATGGTAACTAGAAAAGATATTAATTAACCATCATCTCAGTCCAGAGACTCAGCATCTAAAAAAATGTATTTGAAAAAATTAAAAGGGTCGCCTGGGTGACTCAGTGGGTTAAGGCCTCTGCCTTGGGCTCAGGTCATGATCTCAGGGTCCTGGGAGCCCTGGGCTCTCTGCTCGGCGGGGAGCCTGCTTCTCTCTCTCTGCCTGCCTCTCTGCCAACTTGTGATCTCTCTCTGTCAAATAAATAGATAAAATCTTAAAAAAAAAAAAAAAGAAAGAAATTAAAAGGAAAAGGAGGTAGTCATTAAGTTACCTAAGAGAACCTCCCACAACTGAAATTCATGATGTTGTAACTTGAAAGGACTCATCAGTAAAGTGACCTAATGTCCTGGTTTGCCTAAAACCAGGGAGTTCTTGAGGTGTGGCATCTTTAGTTTCAAGACAATAATAATTCCAGGCACCCTATACACCAGTTGCCGGTATAAAAGATAAAAAGACTCATCCTAAATCACATGCCATCGTGAAACTTATGGGACAATATGAGGATCCTACATAATTTCAGGAAAATGAAGACTTGTATACAAAGGACATAGAATCAGAGAAGTACCTAACTGCTCAATAGCACCACAGGAAGCTGAAAAATAATGGAGCAAGGCTATCAAAAGTCTGGGGATAAATAGTTTTCAACCAGAATTCTGTACCTAAAGATGCTGTCCAATGTGCAAGATCTCAAAATTTTTCCTTATATACACCCTTCTCCAGAAATCTACTGGAGGATATATTTCACTAAGATACAGAAGTAAACTAAGAAAGTGAGAGTGGTATCCAGAAAATTGGGGGTCTCACCTGTGGGAAAGGGGAAAAGAATTTCCAGGATCATGGCAAAGAAGTATCCCAAGATGACATCCTTTGAGCAATCATTAATGAGAGAGAATGAAGATCTCTAGAAAGGATAACACTAAGAAAAGAAAATGTTAAAATTAATCAGAAAAAATTGTGTTTATTACAGTACATTAAGAATGAGTCCAGAGGGAAAAAAAAGCAAATAAAAAGAGTGACAAACATATTTTTAAAAATAAAACAGACACTGCATGAATCACTTGTGAATATTTACTTAGCCATAATCATATATAGAGGACATAATGATTCAACTAAAAATTATGGTATAACTTTATCAAGCAGAAAGGAAAAAAGGAATTCATGCCTGTAAGTGTGTGGGGGTGATGTAAGAATTTATGGTAGTACCTTCTTCAATAGCAAGTTGATAGATTATTCTAAAACCAAAAAAGCAAGCAAAAATATTTTAAACACATTATTTAGAGATTAAGAGACAAATGCCAGGGTATGGCACAGAGGAAGGTAGTTTGAAAGCGTTGAAAGCCATTCTTTCTAGAAACATGGGAATTGGGAATGGGGTAAGGTAACCTGGAAGTTTACTATTTTATGTAAAATTTGTAAAATTGTTTAACATGTGTCACATTAGTAACAGTAACAATTCAGAACAGTCTGTGGGAGAGAAGGACAATCAAGAGTGCTGGTGAGTATATCTGTGAGAAGTTGAGTCAGACGAGGACTAAGAACTGCCTACTAAATTTGGCAACAGAGAGGTCATTGGAGACCTTGACACTGCCATAGTCATTGGAGAAGTGCAGGCAAAGCCAAACTGTACTGGACTGATGGTTATCGCAAAATGAGGGCCAGAAAGTGAACTTCACAAAGCCTAAAACTAAAGAGTCATTCTTGATCCAGGATGTCTTAGCAATGAGTGGCTACACATCTACTGTGTTAAGACTGGTTTAGTCAGGGATGCCTGGGTGGCTCCGTTAGTTCATGGCTGCCTTCAGCTCAGGTCAAGATCATAGGGTCCTGGGACCGAGTCCCACATTAGGCTCCTTGCTCAGCCGGGAGGCTGCTTCTCTCTCTGCCTGCAGCTCCCCACCCCCAGCTTGTGCTCTCTCTGTCTATCTCTCTCTGACAAATAAATAAATAAAATCTTAAAAAAAAAAAAAAGGAACTTGCAGTCTATTAAAAAGAAAAAGATTGGTTTAGTCAAGCTTCAGGAAGGAAAGATGATGTATTTAGAAGTGTTAGTTAAGGAGGATTTTTTTTAAGGCACTGTTAACAGAAATGTAGAGAGGTTAAGAAAACTGACATGGGATGATGACACAGCCTGGGATTAGAAAGAGAATGAAGACATGGCCACCCTTAGGCTGAAAGGAGCAGAGAGAGGGAGTCCAGCCAGACTGAAGTCTAGCAAGACCTGTGGCTCTGGCTCTAGCAGTGTGCTTCCCATCTGATGCCATGGCCCTTTGTAACAACGGCCACACTGCAGCTTTGCAGAGGGAAAGCTGAGGGAATACAACGCCCAGTGTCTCCCTTCACTTCTCCTTGGTCCACTCTCCCACCCACACCTGCCGTGAGGAGGCCCAATCAGAAGCCAAAGGCAAACAGCCTGGGTGGTGCCAGCCATAGATATTGGTATGTCCCTGGGAACAAAGTAGGTCAGTAGAATTTGAAATGTATATTTGGAAAAGCAAATAGAAACTATCCAGCACAATACCTTGAATTTAGAGGAGCTATTACTTTGCATTTTCTTTGTTTTCTAAGTCTTCTCATTTTTTTTTTAAGTCTTCTCATTTTTAGTTCACTTTATCATGTCCTTCTTTATAGTGTCTAATTAAAACTTTGTTTTTTTTAATTTGTTGGCTAACTAATGTAAATGATGGACTCTCTGGTGTTTGTTTACTTCATGATTATTTTGCTTCCTGTCCTGGCACAAACTGCCCAATTTTCAGTTTCCCATTTCAACTTCTGAAGAAGAATGTCTTTGGACCAATTGTTTACTGTTTAGATAGAGCTTTATCAGCCTTCAAAGCCTGTCCTTCAAAAAATACTGAAGGTTTACAAGATTGCCTCAGAAAGGGCTCTGTATCAGATAATTCAGAATTGGCATTTATAAGACTATAAATTTACATTTGTAAAGAGCTTTCATATGCAACAAGTCTTGCATGTGAAAAAGACACATGAAAACATTTATATTTAGATGGCTTGTCTAAAGTCACTGAGCAAATTTACAGCAAAACCAGGAGAGGTGGGAAACCAAATTCTGTTTAGTGAAATTTACAGTGAAATTTACAGTTTACAGAACTTAGAGGAGTAAATTTGAAAAATTATTGTGTTATAGTATGTGAAGACAGAGCTATACAGAGAGAGAAATACAAAAGGAGATAATAGGAATTATGGTCTGTGGTGAGAAGAATGGAATCTAATCTGAAAAAGCACAGAAGAAAAGAGGAAAAGTAGGAGAAATACATGATTTGAAGGAATTCAGGAATTGAAGATTCTTAATGGCATATAGTAAAATAATTTTTTTAAGATAGGTCTCTCATTCTTATTCCTTCTAAATATTTGAGAAATTTGGGCCAAATTTGGACAAATAACTTGAGGGTATAGCGTAAAGTTGAGGCCGTAAGCTATCATGTGCCTGTGTGATTAATGTCCCCCAGCACATATGCAGCCTTATCAGTACAAGAGCCAGTTGGTGCAGAGGGAGGGAGTGAAGAAAGATCGGAGTGATGGAGCTTAGGAGGGAAATGAGAAGCAGCAGGAGGGGAAGAACCAGGATTGTTCAGTTCATGGGCATGGAGAAGATAAGCCTGGTGGAAAGTGAAAGTATTAGAACCTGGGGCTCTATGTGGCTCATGAACAAGGCACTGTGTGGTAAGACAGGCATTAAAAAATAAGAAGACCTAACTGAGGGCAAGGGGGCAGAGAAGACAGTGAGGGAGAAGAAAAACAGACAGGGCTTTGTGTTTGTGACATGTGCTTTAAAAAAGAATGATAATTTTTGAAAATTCTATGTACATTCTGTATACAGAGCTTGGTCCTATGCCTAGATTTAAAAGGTAATAACCAACCTCAGCAATGTAAGGTGTGACACTAGATTTTTTTTTTATTAATCTGTATTTACTGTGATTAATGCAAGAGAAATCAAATGAGTGACTTTTGTCTTAAGTGTTCCACTAGAGATGAAAATGAGATAGGGTAAATGGAATGAAAGGTAATTTTATCTAGATGGTGTTATATAAAAAGAAAAAAGCCTTTTTGTTTTTAACCCATTCTTTCTAACACTAGGAATATTCCTTCTGCTTCTCCCTCCTGCCTCCTCTTCCTCCTTCTTCCTCTCCTTCTTTTCCTTTCCCTTCCTCTTCCTCTTCTTCTTGTTTTTATCCTTTTCCTTCTTTATCTTCTTCTGTTTCTCCTTCTGATAAACTATTTCATCTTGGTAGGGTTGTAAGTAGCCATACTGTGAAGGAATCCTTCATCTGGAGTCATTACCTGACTCAAAAAAAAAAAAAAAAAAAAAAGCCCAGTCAGTCCTCTTCTCACCCCACACATTTCATGTAATAAAACCAATCACCATTTGAAATGAGACATTTGTGGACTGAAAGGATTGAGGAAATAGCTATCAAGAGAATAAATTTATATCCCCAAACCAGTGATTAGCTTCCAGGTAGGCTGGGAGAGTATCTGTCATGTGGGCTTAGAAAGTACTGTTACCAAGGGGCTTCTGTGGTCTGATCACAAATATATTTAGTCTAGAATCAAAGTCAGTGGAGATGGAAAAGCAGAAGAATTCAAATAAATCTGTATATAATTACCCCTTGGAGTTCCTCATTCCTTCGTACCCCAATTGTTCCCCTTACTATACTTTTAGAAGCTGAATCTCAATTGATAAATACTGAATTATGTCAACATTGGGGACAACCTTCTTTTTCTTTGTTCCAAATAACCTTTGTGGGTCAGGTTTAAGATATTAGGGTGAAAAAAAACCCAGTAATATTTGACATGCAAATATAAGGAAAAGCCCAATGCCCTTAATATAATCAAAATAAGCAGCCTTAACTAGTCATTTCAGCCAAGACAGACAGATCAATTAATTTGACTTTGGTTTCCTCATCTATTAAAAACATTACTCGGCATCAGAGAAATACAAATCAAAACCACATTGAGATACCACCTCATACCAGTCAGAATGGCTAAACAAGTCAGGAAATGACAGGTGTTGGTGAGGATGTAGAGAAAGGGAAACCCTCTTATACTGTTGGTGGGAATGTAAGCTGGAGCAGCCACTCTGGAAAACAGTATGGAGATTCCTCAAAAAGTTGAAAATAGAGCTACCCTATGACCCCGCAATTACACTACTGGGTATTTACCCCAAAGATACAAATGTAGTGATCTAAAGACACACCAGAACCCCAATGTTTATAGTAGCGGTGTCCACAATAGCCAAACTATAGAAAGAGCCTAGATGTCCATCAACAGATGAATGGATAAAGAAGTTGTAAATATATATAATGGAATATTACAGAGCCATCAAAAGTTGGAATCTTGACATTTGCAACAATGTGGGTGGAACTAGAGAGTATTATGCTAAGCAAAAATAAGTCAATCAGAGAAAGACAATTATCATATGATCTCACAGATATGCAGAATTTAAGAAACAAGGCAGAGGTTCATAGGGAAAAAGAAAAAAATAAAACAAGGTGAAACCAGAGAAGGAGACAAACTATAAGATAGTCAATCTCAGAAAACAAACTGAGGATTGCAGGAGTGGAGGGGGTGGGAGGGATGGTGTGGTGGGGTGATGGACATTGGTGAGGGTATGAGTTGTGTGGTGAGCACAGGGTGTTGTGTAAGACTGATGAGTCACAGACCTGTACCCCTGAAACAAATAATACATTATATGTTAATTTTAAAAATAAATAAATAAAAATCCTTAAAAAAAAGAAAAATTTTAAAAAGAAAGATGAAAAAAATTTTTAAATAAAAACAAACCTATGAAATGTCTTTATACTTTTAGATTTTATTAGTTCCACTTAGGCATAGGGCACCCCTACATTTTGTTTATTATTATTATTTTATTATTATTTGAAGGCAGGGAAAATTATGAAGATTATGAA
This sequence comes from Procyon lotor, assembly GCA_028646535.1. NCBI lineage: Eukaryota > Metazoa > Chordata > Mammalia > Carnivora > Procyonidae > Procyon > Procyon lotor. The sequence continues at coordinate 104,737,457 of CM053609.1, forward strand.
TATATATGGATTCATATTCCCCAAATTATCCAGATCCCTAGTGGGCCCTTAAAGGAAAAGCATTCCAATAGTCCTTATTTAGTTACTTACTGGTATCTGACTTAAGATTTGGCAAGGAAGTGTGTATCTGAGGATAGTATTTTTTTGGTGCCTTACTCTTTTTCCATGAAAACTAAGGTGTTTAGATTCTTAACTTATAAATTTAACTTATATTTCAAAAACCAAAGCAAAGGATAAGAGTGGTTGTAAAGTAAGATGGATACTGCTAAAAAAGAAAAATGAAGGACAATGAAATGATAGAGCTATCTGGTCTCCCCTTGAGGCCCTCTACTATCAGCTGATTTACAAGTTGGCCTAAAATTCTAAAGATGTAGGAGATTCTTTTTTTTTCCCTACGTAGGGGACTGTTTGCTGCCAGTGGCATTTCTCAGAGCACATCCATCCTATATTTCTGAGAAGCACTTTTTTTGTTGTTTGTTTTATTCTCCGCTCTGGGATCCTATTCCATGAGAGGAAAAGCAGACCTGTTGGGAAATAATAGCAGGCATTTTATGGGCTGTAATTGATGAAAGAGTGAAATGCATTAACTAATTGAGAACAGAAAATTGGAGCCCAGGATCCCATTAGAAATCTCTTCTACTTCCTAGATCTTTTTAAAGATTTCCAGAATACTTTTGGTTGGCCTCCTCTGTTTTCCATCTGTTTCGTTTTTCTTACTAGCTTCCCATTCACCCTGAAACAATGAATTTGACCATAAAATCAAGCAGATAATGTTTTTTCAGATAGATTAGAAAGAATGAAGAGAATGCCTTCTTAATTAGGTAATCATCCATCACCTCACACGACTGAAGATTTACCATTAACTACTTCCACTACCAAGGCAGGGTGAAAAGTGGAACACAATTCCATATCACTGGGTTTCCCTGGAGCAGAAATATTTACCCTGAGAAAATATTTATGGTCTTCAATCTGCCCTGGAACAATCATCCCTTGTGCTTTGGGTAAGAGCAGGAATATTGATAGTAATACAGAACTTTAGCATTTATAAACTATTTTGCATGCTTTATTGTATTCAGTCCTTAGGTTGGCTCTGCAAAGTAGCTGGTATTCATCCATTTTGCAGATAAAGAAATCATAGTAGGAAGATTGAGAATTGTCTGTTGGTTCACACACTCCTCTTGAAAACTTACCCTGCATGTAATCTGAAATGGCCCCTGAATGCAGAGGGCATGGAAAGACCCAGGAAAGAGGCAGGCCACTCCAGATTGGTAGGTGGCAGGTTTAATAAGCAAGGGAACTTATATACAAAACTTGTCTTGGGTTGCTGAAAGACAAGTAGATCTCCATACCTGCACCAAATCTTTAAAGTTTATATAGAGGCTGTAACTAGGTTCAATCATGTATACCATCTAGATGGTCTTAACGCTGTGTCCCTATTTCAAGGCCATGTCCTTGGGGCAGCTTCTGGAAGGAGGGAAGGCAAGCAGAATGCATGTTCCAAAGACAGGGAAGAGGGTGAGGAGCCTCAGATTGCTTGTGTCAATCGGTAGTCACATCTTTGCAATGGCCTCCCTCAACATTTGTCAAGTTTGCACTACCAGAAAGCATGCTAACCCAGCAAATTTCTCCCATCACAGAGGAAGGTGATGTTTTGAATCTTGAGCTCTGGGAAGGAGAAAGGAAGATGTGTTCTTTAAAGTTCAAAAACATATGCCTAAGGCAGTTGCCTTCTTTCAGAAAGGACTCTTCAGAGTGTATGTTTTATTAATGTATATTTTTAGTATATATTTACTTAGTGTATATTTTATTAATTAGCATTTCAGTCTTATCTCTACTTTGTGTCCAGGAGTTACTCCAATTCCTGAGAGCCTCATTACTAGAAGTTTCAGCCAGGAGAATTGGCACTATTGAGATGTTCTTGGGTGGTGAAAAAATTTTTAACTCAACTTGGGAAAGAATATTGCCTAGCTCATAATTTAAATACCAATGGAAAGTTGGATATAAGGAGATCTGTGTCACATTTTGAGTGTTAAGCCTAAATAAACAAGAACATTGTGGGAAGAAGACTGAGTCTAATTAGAGCTCACCTCTAATACCATGAATATGTTGACTTTATATACGAGCCTTAACTTCTCTAGTCTCAGTATCTTCACTTAGAAAAATATGACAATACATACCCTGCAAAATACTAGTTCCTCTGTTAAACTCAGCTCACCTTGTGCTTTCCTTCAGAAAACCATTTCTAAGCACTGCCAGCTGTGTCACAGTGAGCACTCCCTCTTTTGTGGCACCAAAATGCCCCTCACATACATGTAAGACTAAAGAAGGATAGTTGGAAGAAAGGCAGGCAGGGACAAGGGCACCTCTAAGAGGAAACCACCCTTAAAAGGATTTCATACCATCCTGGAAGGAGCTCTCCACCCTTTCCCATGTGAACAACTACCTGATAGGTAGAAGAGCACGTGGACAAAAATCTGATTGGATAACAGGCATATGGAGTGTTCCTCAGATTAAAACAGCCCCAACAAGCCCTTAAAAACCCCTAAACTTGGAAACCCCCATAGCAACCCTCTTGGGTCCCTCCCTCTTCCACAGCTCTGTACTACTGTGGCTCAATAAACTTTGCTTTGCTCCATACCACTTTTTATCTGGTCTATCTCTTCATTCTTCCAAGTGGCATGACCAAGAGCCCCAGGCACCAAAGGAAAGAAAACCTGCAATAATACATTTGTAGGAGATGATATTTATCACCATAGACAGCATGATTACTGTCCTTTCTATAGAAACTGGGATTCAGAGAAATTAAATAACTGCCCAACACTATACAGCCCATGTATTCAGGGAGGTCAATGCTTAAACTCAACATTGGCTGATGCCAAAGCCCCTCCTTCTTAATCCCATGAATTATGTACATGTCTAAACTAAGATTTCCTACATACTTTTTTAAACCATATTTATTAGCCTAAAATTCTAACTCACTGCTTGCTACTGATTATAAGATATAAGATATACTGATTTTTAAGAAGTTAGGCCCATTAAGTAAACTACCTCAAAATTGTAGAACAACTGTGTAATAGATCTGAAAGTACCCAACAAAGTACTTAATAAAGAACATACTTGATGAAATAGATCTGAATATTATAAGCATGAAACAAATGCAGGGTACTGCTATTTTATTGAGCAGCAGAGGAGGGCTGTGATACCTTAGGGGAGAGATGGCTTTTTCCTTTCCCTGGTAGAGCATCATTGCAGTGGGGATAGTCTCGAAATGCTACCTAATTTTAACTGCACGGGCAGCCAATCTTCAATTCAGGAATCAATCACATGTGACTAATTACTCATGATCTGTATCATTTAACCACAGGCTAGTCCTTAATCTCTCTATACTTGCCTCATCTTTGAGAAGAGGCAGTAAGCTAGATCTTTTCATGAGCTGTTGTTCTCAAACACTACTGCGTGTTCAAATGATGTTGTAGGCTTTGAAAAAATCCCAATGCCTAGGCAAAACCCCATAACAAACAAATTAAACTTTCTGAGGGTGGAATCCAGGTATCAGTATTTTTTAAAACTCCAGGAGCAATTTCAAAATGCAGCCAAGGTTGAGAACTAGTGTTCTAAAGTCTCTTTAAATCAAGAGGTTTTAATGTAAGCCCTGGCAGATGATTTTTCTTTTATTGTAATGCAAGTGCCTAACTTAAGCTTTGATTGTCAAAGCATACACTTCAAAGAGGCATCCACTTCAAAGATGGTTATCTCAGATAAACACATTGCCAACCACAGGACTAGATGAAGAGCTAGCCAACCTTGCAACCACCGCCGCCACCCTACTCCTGCCCCAGGCTCCTTTGTTTTAGAGATCTTGGCTGATTTTGATAACTAGCTCTTTGGGCTTATTGTTTTTTCCTCTTCCTATGGTTTAAATTCTTGATCTTATGTTTTAAATAATTCCACCAAAGAGTAAGCCCCCAAACCCTAGGCCCCCACCTTCAATCCAAAAGAAAACCTCCTCAGACCCAAGCTTTCTCTCTCTTTCTCTACCCATGACCTCACTGTGTGGCCTCAGTTATGCCATGTGCTTTCCAAGACTGGTGAATATTAACTCCTTCCCACCCCTTTTTCTTTTCAAAGTTTCCTGCTGTTTATTGCTGAGAATATTTTGCAGTCATAATAAGAACCACAAGGTCTGGTCCATCTACAACATTGATTATTGACAGACTAAGAGGAGCACAAAACAAGATTCACATGTATCAGTTCAAATGGGGAAAATTAATAGAGTACCATAATTATCTAAATTATTTTGGTGATTGTGATGGTGCAAGATATAATAAATATATGGTGGAGGAAGAATGAGTATGCATCCCTTATAACTAAAACTTAGAAGGAAGGAAGTTAACAGACTGGATTGCTGCATACCAAGGGATTACATTCAAGTAGTGTGTTCCAATGGAGAGAGAGCAGAACTGGATTTAAATTTTGATTCTGCAACTTACTGGTTTGACTGTTTTGGGAAGCCATTTAAATTCAAAGGAGCATAAAGAGAAAAAATAGAACATTAGAGTGCTTCTGGGTTATAAGTGCTACTTGTATTAGAGTTGAATGCCATGGGGGAGGACCTTTGTAGAGGAATCACTCAGGAAAGGCTTCAAGGGAAGAAATGGCAGGGTTGAATCCTGGAGGGTTTTTATTAACCCGGGGCAGAAATAGAGAAAAGATAACCTTGACATAGGGCCTACCAGATGTTCCTACTTAGGGGTGCCAAGAGCATGCTTCGGTGGTAATGGAATTTAGAGTATGTTGAAGTGAGAAACAGAATGTTGCAAGTAGAAATAATTGAAGCTGATAAGGGAAGCAAGAGTCAGATCATGAAGGGCCTTGCATACAACACTGACTGGCTTTGAATGAATAGTGAATCTAGTCAGGAATGTCTGAAAACTTCCAAGCAAAAACATGATGTGATAAGGTATACATGTCAGGAAGTCTCCTTTAATTTAAGTGTAGGAAATAAATCAGAGGTAGGGACTCCTGCTGGGGCAACAGTACAGGAAAAGGACAGTGGTGGTCCTGATCAAGGAAGTGGAGATGGATTTGTGAAATGTTTAGATGAGAATCACTAGGTCTTAGTGATTAATTGGCAGAAGGGCTTGATGGAGAGAGAGAAGTTAAAAATGGAGAAACCAGGTAGATTGCAATAATGTTAGGAATATAGGAAGAGGAAGGAACCTTGGGATAAATATAATGAATTAACTTGTGATGTTAAATCTTTGAGCTATCCAAGTAGAAATGTTTAGAGCTCAACTGATCTGATTTGGAAGTCATTGGCATATTTGTGGAATATGAACCCTTGACTTAAGAGCTTCACTGGGAAAGTCAGAATGAGAGAGAACCAAAGAGGCCTCCAGAGGAATGGCAACAATTAAGGAGCCAGGAAAGAAGGTGAAACCATAAGGAAGAACAAAGTACAACTAGAAGCTCAAGAGAAGTACCCACATGAGGGATTATCATGGATATGCTTCTGTTTGCATAATTCTAACAATGGAGTAGAAGCTATAGATCTCAAAAGGTTGTGAAGAGGAATAAATGAATGAGGTAGGTGACAGGTTCCTGCAGATAGTTTTAACTGTAAAGGTTGTAAATGTCCTTACATGTGTTATCACAGATTTTTCATTTACTCTCTCATCCTGTACTCCCTGAGCTTTTTCAAAATAGAACATGGGCAATGAAAATGAAGTTAAGGCTTTGTGTTTAGAAATCTGCCTGTGTGGCTTCAAATATTATGGCACTAATAGTCTAAGCTGAAACTAAAAGATCATTCCAGATCCTGTCAGTCATTAGTGGCTATACATCTGTGTATCTGCCTAGGGAGCTGGTCATTAGGAAGATCATGATTTAACCTGTAAAATGGAACAAATTAAATCTGGACACCATCCATATATTTCCAGTCCCTTCTCTGCCTTCCAGTGCAGTTTAGTCCTTGTTCCTGGAATACTAATCATGTTTTGGGGTTTGTTTTATTTTTTTGTTTTATTTTTTTTTTTTAATTCTCCTTTCTCTTGTGACTAGTGATCATTTGGCCTCTATCAAGCAGAGATTTTCAAAGTATCAGGTTCATTTCTTGGTCTCATCTAAGAGTACCCTGAAGCATTTAGAACAGTTTCAGTAGAGAAAAATGGTGATAGACTAAAAGATTAGTTGCCATATTCAGATATTCTTTCCACTTCAGGCAACCATGATGCCCTGATTTCTGGTACACTTGTACAGACATCCTTTATCTTGCTCAGGGGTGCCAGGTCTGATAATTCAGCAAGGCGTGACAAATAGTAGTAACTATTTCACAGTTTGTGCATTATAGATGTTCTGAGAGGTAACAGGAGTAAGATCCACTAAGTTTGTGAAAACAATCCAGATTCCTGATGACATAACAGTCATTTCAGTTTCTCATATGAAGGGTTCAAATATCCTTTTATGATCCACAATATAGCAGCTGACCCTTCCTTCATTATGTCCTTTCTCTCTCTCTTTCTTTCTCTCGCTCTACTCTCTTTCCCTTCCCTCTCCTCTTCCTGGATATCATATCTATAGCTATTGTCATATATATCATCTATTTTTACCTAAACTTTTTTGAATAGTTTCCTAAACGTGGAGTTTCTCTCCTTATCTCCCTACAGTCCACACTTTGCAATCTGGCCTTTGTCTTCACACCAAAACTGTTCTCAATTCGAGCATTATTACTTCTCAATTCGCAACTTTCATGGGCCCAGGTCATTGTCTTTCTGGACCTGTATTGTACATTGGCCAGCGTCCACCATTCCTTCTCTGCTATAACTTCTCTTAGCTCTCATAATATCACTCTGATCCCTGATTATTTCTGAGCATCCCTTCCTCTCCCTATTAGACAAGCATCCCACTCTGTTCTGTTAATCAGCTTAGTACTTTCCTCCTTCTCCAGAGTTCTAATTCTCTCATATTGCAGCAAATATTAACAATAATACATAAAATCCTAAGTCTGAATAGTATTGAGACATCTATTCTAGAATTTAGACCTCTATCATGCTATCTATAAAATGTATGCTCTTTGTGAGAACATGGTCACACATTTCACATCCTCAAATACGGCTTTATCCTTAAATGTGTTGAGTTTGATATATCATTGAATACTCATTCTACCTCACCAGTTGGGCTGTGTTATTCAACTCTTAATGATCTATTTTATCTGCTGCTCTTAATATAAAGAAATGTTTCTCAAAAATTAGTGATCAAGATATTTTAGGGGCACCTGGTTAGCCCAGTTGGCTAAGAATCTGACTCTTAGTTTCAGCCCAAGTCATGATCTCACGATTATGAGATCGAGCCCTGCATTGGGCTCCATACTCAACAGAGTCTACTTGATATTCTCTCTATTCCTCCCCCTCTGCCCTTCCCCCTGCTCTTGCTCCTCTATCTCTCAAATAAATAAATAAATCTTTAAAGCTATATTAAAGAGAGCTTTGCTCCTTCCTTTTCATGACTCATTAGTTTCTTTCATACATCAAAATTGCTTAATGTTAAATACTTCCAAATCTTTAAAATCACCATTTTATCACTTTTTCAAAGGACCATGAGTTTCCTTTGTGCTTATGGCTCATCAATGACTCTTCATTTCCAAAAATGGTGACATTTTAATCCCCATTAGCAGATTGGCATTCCTAGAGGCAAATGGTATGGAGTGGAAGAACATGGGCATTGGAAATAGTCAACTTTGAGTTCAATCTGGCTAAGTCACTACCAGAGACTTGAGACATGATAAATTGCTTAGTATATTGAGCATATTAATAGTACCTATGTGAGGATGTCACAAAGAACATACAGATGTGTTTATAAAATATTTAATATCATGCATAGATAGAAAAATGATAATTACTATTTTGTTTTGTTTTTTCTTTTTGCTGTTATATTTTAGGTCAGGTCCATGTCCTAGTTACTCCAGCTAGATTTTTACTAATTCATTATACTCCTGTACTGTCCTTGCTTAAGGGGTGTGTGTGTGTGTGTGTGTGTGTGTGTGTGTGTGTGTGTTTGTGTGTGTGTGTGTAGAGGTTGCGGGTATAATGGTAAGAGAGTGGCCTCCGTCTTGCAACAAGTAAAAGTTAATGCCAGGATTGGGGCTAAATGTAGCCTTTTTCCTTTTCCTTGTTCTAACAATGAGCAGATACCTGCATTGAAAAAGCCTTGTCATCATGTTTCTACATCACCAAATAACCTGGATAACAGGTTAAATAGAGGGAGATATGCATTAATATCTGATAAAATGTGAAGCTATAAACTGGGAATCTAATTATTTGTATCTTGCCCTTTTTTGGTTTTAAACAGGTGGTAAATGTTAGAAAGTCTTCCTTTCTCTATAGGTAAGGTTCTGTGCAGATGTACCAACATAAAACAAAGTGTGAATGGACCATTACTGGCAAAGAGAGCAAGAATACAGACATAAAAGTTATATGTCTCCAGGACTCAGGCTTACTTTTTAGGCAGAATATAAAATATATAAAATATTTATAAAAGTTATAAATTTTAACAATGATAATTTACAGGCCATATTTTCTGGGTGACACTAGACTAGATGCCTGAAGAAGGAGTGATTTGGGAACTATGTTGCTCTATAAGCTTTCTGCTTGTGATAGCAGATGACAAAATAAAATTCCTTGTCAAATGCAACAAATCCCCAGAACATGTCAACAACACTGACAGTGGGTTTTCCTGATTCACTGTGGAGGAGTGGAGCCCTTGTGACAACCTCGTTATTCTATAGACTCACCTTTTATTTTCAAGGTCCACTGCAAAGTTATTTTTTATCATTGAACATTAAAATACAAGAATAAGTTAAATGTGCAGAAATAAGTTCAATGTCTCCCCTGATGTGTTCTGCTCCAGGGCGAACACAGTTTGTGGCTAAATCCTCTCGCCATGACATGAGCAAAAGCATCCCCAGCCCATTTGGCACAGCTTTTCTGTCTTCCTCCTTGCCTGTCTTCCATCTTCTCTGACACAGCTCTCTTGACTACTGAAGTTGTGAATTCATTTTTCATCTTCCACTCTGTTCTTTGTTCGCTTCATTTAATAACTTACTTGCTTTACTCGGTTAGTCTTTTGCGTGAAAGAGAATGTGTAGAGTGGTGTTTTGCAATGTTTTATGCTGGTATGACATTTATAGACAACACTAGTGGTTTATACCTGAAAGAGCTAAAATAATTCCTTTTATTTTCTTTTTCCAAGCACACTCTTTGGCATTGAACTGACCAAAATTTAAGCCTCAACTCTACCAGTTAGTCAAAGCAGGGCAACTAGTAAGTTACATAATCTCCATAAGCCTGAATCCCCTGAACTGTCAGGTGAAGAATTTATATGCATTTTCAGGATCATTTTAATAATTAAGTTAGATAATTATTATCAAATACTTAGCATAGAAATTTGGTAATATATGCTCTAAATAAATGGATATTATTGAATCATATAACTCTAATTCACTAAAATATATTTTTATTTTATTTAAAAAGAAAAAACACATTAGGAGACATTAGCGTCACCCTAATATCAGAATGTCAGAGGAATAGCACCGAGCCAGTGGTTAGATTATATGGTCTCTATAATCTTACCACTTACACATTTGATGACCTTAAGCAAATTATTTAAACTCTTTGTCCATAACATTGTAACAATAATGCTGAATTTTCTAAGGAGTCTGAAAAATATAGAAAGTGAAGTGCTCAACTGTTTATCTTCTACCATAGAGAAGTACATGTGTAAGCTGATTTTCTACTCACTAGGCCCCATGTAGACAAGCTACTGAGAATGCTCAACTTTGGCATCAGCAAGAAATATTCAAAAGAAACTTAACAATACTCTTCTCCTAAGTAAACCCATTGCAAAAATCCTTCTCATCCTATAGCAACCAATCATTAAAGAGCTTTTCAAGTCACAGACTTCTTTCCTTATTCTGAACACTTATCACACTGCATAGCTAATTATAGGAACTTTATAGACATTTTCAATGAATGTATGAATAGATAAATATTACTTCCTGCTAACTGGACAGGCACCTTTTAGATTTCTTTTTATTTCTCTCTCACTCTCACTCTCTTCACGTACTCACTCCCTCACTCATTCAATCTTCCTGGTTCTTTGAGCGAAATAAGTGAGGTTCTTTGCAATGATAACGGGTAACAGATAACAGATAACAATGATAACAGGTCTAGATCTCATCCTGCCCTGAATTAACTTAAGACATGAGGTAAGTAAGTTAACCTCTCTAGACTTTATGTGAAAATCAAAGAGGCTGTTTTAGCTCCCAAATGATGTTATAGTTAATAGTTCTTGGCAAGGGTTAGAAGTTTACCCTGTGGTTCAAGAATAAAGCTAGGTGACCAACCTAGATGTCGAACTCTTAACCTCAATTGTGCCAAGTTCTAAGCTTCTGAGATAATTAATCCCCCTGAAGCAGGGACTTTTGACACTGCATGTCAAAAGTCACGAAAAATAATCCATTCTTCTGGCTTCAGTTCTGTGTTCTACATATAATTCTAAGTTCTTTTCAGTGTTGCTTTCATTCTTTTCGTTGAAATAAACAATAGGAGCAGACAAAATAATGAGTGCTTTCCTCTATAAACTCATCTCTGCTATTTGTTTGGGGATTGTGAATTTTTTACTATCCATTCTTCTGAAAGTTGAGCGTAGAACATGAAAGGTTGAGGTTTTTATAGAAAAATCATCTGCCCTTGTGTGAGAAATCTGTGCGTCATAAGGCTTTTCAACCAGCGGTAATGAGCCATTCCATCTCTTGCTCCTCAGAGCCTTCCTTGTGTTACTAAAAAAAAAGTAGTTTGTTATAAATGAAAGTAAAAGCTTAACAATAGGACATGCAATTAAAATAAAAATATTCCCAGAGTCCAAAAATGGCCAATTAATTTAAAAAAAACCGAAAAGCCACAGAGACAAAGATGCTTACTTTAGTAGTTTGGGATAAGGCCTTATAAAGAAGAAAAAATAACTATATTGAGAACTTTAATGAGATATGAGAATTTATTAATTAGTAGATTATTTTCATTTCAGAAAGGACAAGAAATATCTCTCAACCATATTATTAGGTTGACTTCTAGCTGTAAGTTTTCACTTAAAGTTTCCAAGTTAGGAGGAATAATGGATCCAAAGAAATTGTTCATGGTTTTATTCCTTTACAGCACCATTAAGAATGAGAAAAGAAAATTTTTCCCCACTTTTGATCATTTCTTTTCATTTGGCTCTGCAATCTATGCATGTCTATGTGGCAATTTGTATTTGTAAGAGGTAGGGTCATTATTCTCTATGATAACATCTGGTAAACACAGACTATAGAAATAGAGGGCTTAAGAAAATGAAATGCTATAATATTGTGAAATAATTGGAATGGTTTACAATATCTCTAATAACAGAAATAATACAGAACTAGTGATATTCCACACATAAAATTTCATTTAAATGGATATTCTCCGAACATACCTAATTTTTCAAAAGAAAGTGTAGAAAATAGATTATAATCATCTATTTTCTTTCCTGAGAAAGGAGAAAATAATTATTATTAGTTCATAATTTCATCTTATTTTAAATTAGGCATTATACTTATATTGCCTTAAAGAAATAGTAAATTTAAACCAGATAAATTATTTTAAAAGATAGTTATTGTAAATTATTTTTAAAATCATAATGATTGCCTTGAATATTTTACTTAAAGATGATGATATGTATGTAAATAGAAGTATAATTTTCCTTTGATAAGGAATATTTAAATAAGTATTTACCCAGGGTTTCCAAAAGTGGATCAAAAATCCCTAGTAATGCCTTTTACAGTTGTCTATGTTCTGGTTATAAATTCATCTTGATATAAGGTTTTGACATACAATTTAATATTTTAGAAGCACAAAACCCTTTAATTACTAGGCAGTTTCCCTTTTCCCCAATAAATATATACTAATTTATACCAGAAGAAAAATGAATTTCATGGTCATAAAATTAAAAAGATTAAAAACACACAAAAAAGGTAAAAGGGAACTATTTTATAATGTCATCCAGATTCTAACCAGTAGAACAGAAGGGTAGGAAGATAGGATGTTTGGGTTCTAGAGACGTAAAAGGATTTGGGTTTTTTTAAGTTAAGATCCTTCACTTTAATTCAGGAGTGTTTTGTGAAGTATTAAATACCACTGAGATAGTCACTTTCCATTTTAGATTAGGTATATCTAACCACACAAATAGGTAAATAATTTAAATTTTAATTTCAAACTCAAAAATAATCATTAATAGGGGCACCTGGGTGGCTCAGTTGTTTAAGCTCAGGTCATGATTTCAGGGTTATAAGACTGAGTCCCTCAGTGGCTCCCCCCCCCCCCCCCGCCGCCGCCCCGTCACTGGCCCTCATCAGCAGGGAATCTACTTGAGATTCTCTCTCTCTCCCTCTCCCGTTGCCCCTCCCCCCTCTAGTGTGTGCTCTCTCTCTGTCAAATAAATAAATTAAATCTTTAAAAAAATAAAAATAAAGATTTATTTATTTATTTGACAGAGAGAGATCTCAGGCAGGCAGAGAGGCAGGAAGAGAGAGAGGAGAAGCAGACTCCCTGCTGAGCAGAGAGCCCAATGCATGGCTTGATCCCAGGACCCTGAGATCATGACCTGAGCCGAAGGCAGAGGCTTTAACCCACTGAGCCACCCAGGTGCCCCTAAATAAATAAATCTTTAAAAAAATCATTAATATGCATTTCTATAACCAAATCTTGGTATCTCAATTTAGGATATTTTGAAATATAAAAGATATTTTCTTTGAAGTAGTTGTTCACATTAAAAAATATATACTTAAAGGAAAGGTACCAAATGTGAAATGTAGAGTCTGAGGCGTTAGATCATTATTAACTGAATCTTTGTGAACATGGAAAACTTAAGTGTCCCTGAGGGGCTCCAAAATGCTAAATAAACATTCTAGCTTCATTGCATTTTATAACTCTAATAGTCAAGTCAATTGCATCCATATAAAATTAACCTGCACCATATTTTCATGTTCGCTCTGCAATTAAAGGAATAATCAAATCTCACCTTTAGCTGTAGTCTTAAGGGTTGTTCTTAAATCACATAAATCATCTTAATAGGAACTAAATACAAGCTGTCATACAGATGACATTTTATTAAGAGCATAACAATCTGAAATCAGATGAAATTAAAGGAGTCAGATAGCTATATGTTTCCAAATTAGTTTCTTAATATTTTCAGTTCAGTATTAATTTGTTTTGGCCAATTTCTCTGATTTTGTTGGGTATTATTTGACTCTTACAGTAAGGAGGTTATGATAAGGTAGAGACTATTGCTCTCAAACTTTTGAAATGATATAGAATCCATGTTTAGAAATCCAACATGGAAATAGTTCTTTCTTACATCATTTTTCATGGGGTAAGGGACATTTGTGCTTATCCTATAATGAAGAAATTAGTTGGAACCCAAAGTGATGATGTTGATGATGATGATTTGTGCTTATCCTAGCATGAAGAAATTAGTTCGAACCCAAAGTGATGATGTTGATGATGATGGTTTGTCATGTAGCTAGTGATAGTTTCTGCTAGTTGGTTCCTACTGTATACTGGTGCTATGAAGCACATTTGAAATAAAGGATTTCTAATCATTAAAATAACTTTGCAAGGTAGAATTTTTCCTCCATGTTATGAATGAGGAAACTAACTCTGAGAGATAATAAATAAATTCTCTAAGACAGGCAACAGAAGCAAAATAGGGGGTTTCAAAGCCAGTGTTTAGCTATGCCACAAATCAGTCAGATGGGACAACATAAGATAGCTAAAACAGTCAAGAGAAATAAAACTGTATTTAGATGAAGTTGTCAATTTACTCCATGACATTTGTTTGATCAGTGTTGAACTCAGTAATAAAGCAAAGAATGGCTCAATGACATATAAATGCAAGGAAACCGTAACAGGATAATTGTGCTTATTTATGGAAAACTTGAAACATGACTAGGATAAAAGGACTTAAAAAGGTATTTTTTATGCATCAATTATTTAAATAATATCCTATATGTAATGATGCCAAAGTTTTGAGGACATTTTTCATATCAGATTATTACTAAAACTAGTTATACATGGTAGCTGTTAAATAATACAGAAATATTTGACAGGTAGGGGAGAAAATGTTAGATACATCTTGTAAGCTTAACATGAACTCTTAGGGAAAAAGATGTTCCAGTTCATTGCAGATGGTCTCAGTTGAAATAATACTCTCATGAAACATTGTTTCAGCTGTTTAACTGATATAACATAAAACCTAAGAGGAAATTAAATGTACTTGCTTTGCGGAATTTAAAAACTAAAAAAATACATTTAAATCTACATGTGCTGCTAGTCATGTGCCTTGAAATCACTCATTCAATCCCAAAAGAGGTATAACCTTTGAGTTGGAAAATGCTACTTATTACTGATTAATTTGCTTTGTTTCACCTTGTCATATTTACACATACAAGTTGAGGAAAATATTGATCATAGAGGTATGCTAACCTTCAGTGGCATTTACTTAAATACTCATGACATGTCTCCCTACTGTTAGGAAAAGCAGATTCACAAAATGTCCCTATATTGAGAAATAGTATAACCTCAAAGTGAAAAGCAAGTATTTGTAGCAAATACAGGTACCTATGTACCTGCTGGGAATTTCTTTCTTCCACTAGTTCTATAACCTTGGGCAAAGTATTTCATCACTCTGTGCCTCAGTTATCCTCTGCGAAATGAAAATACCTTAATTATTCCTTATAGGTTTGTTGTGAGGATTAAATGAATTGTATAAATAAAGTGTTTTGAACAGTGCTTGAAACAGAAATATGTTAGTATTACGAACATCTTGCTGGGTCTCATGACCTTTGACACATATGCCTGAATTGTGAAAAACCCTGAATAACACTGAGTCATTATGAGTCTCAATCAGTATGTAACCCATAGAGTGATTACAGAATGGCTGATGTATGTATCTAAAAGTGAACAAAGTGAGGAAGGCAATTGTTGGAATTGACTTAATGAGAATAAAGGTGAAGAAGACAAAATTTTCAACAGAGGGAGAGAGTCATGGTCCTCCTCCAAAAGAGGAAGAGAGAAATACTGTCAATATTCACTAATCTAATGATTCCCATGAAAAGTGAAAGCAATATTTAATCTGGAGGAAGAGCAAAGGAATTTATTTTACAGCTCAGTAGTTCTTCACCAAGCAAGCAGAGGGTGCAGGAGATTTTAACCTTAGTGTGATTTAGAGACTCAAAGCATAGGAATTGTTGGAAATGCTACAGTCATATTTTTATTCATTCATTTATTTTTATTTTAAAGTACAATTGATGATGATGATGATGATGATGTTTAGAGTAACAGATGCTCAAGGTACAAACATCCTTTAAAGGGTACAAAATGACATTTCACAAAATGACATTTTAAAAAAGTAAAAATTATCCTTGGTGCTGCAGACTCTGTGCAATGTTACTCATGTAACCAGTGTTAAGAATGTAACCACAGGGGCCCTGGGTGGCTTAGTCTTTAAGCATCTGTTTTGGCTCAGGTCATGATCCCAGAGTCCTGGGATCCAGCAGCTCATCTGGCTCCCTGCTCTGTGGGAAGCCTGCTTCTCCCTCTCCCACTCCCTCTGCTTGTGTTCCCTTTCTCAGTGTCTCTCTCTGTCAAATAAATAAAATCTTAGAAAAAAAAAAAGAATGTAATCGCAAAGTTTTGTAGTGGAGTGCATATATACTTAGATTTTTACTCAGTGATACCAATGTCCCCTTGAAACTAGCATTCAGACTAAGAAACAATGTTACTGGAACCCACAAGCTTTCCTCATGCCCCTTTCCATTAAATAATTCAAAATGGCTATTATCTTGACCTCTAATATTGCCTATTTTGTCCTTCAGAGAAGTTGAACTACATTGCACATACTGTTTTATCTGTTTTCTTTCTCACCATGTTATGTTTGTACGGCACATTCCTATTTTTGTGTGTAGTTGTAGATCAGTTTAATGCGGCATTATATTCTACAATGTGAATATATCACATTTTAATGATTTTGCTTATGGGCAATTGTGTTTGCACTCACACAAATACTGTTGCTCTAAACATTCTAGTAGGTGCCACTTGAGGTACATTTTATTTCAGCCTTTAAAATTAGGTATCTTTGGTGAAAAGAAGGAAAATATTATATTTGAAAATATTATATCTAATAGATACTAAAAATAGCAGCCTTATGATGGCATATTTGAACACCATTATTAAAATATACATTTGGGCTTAAACTCTTAAAAATTGTGATCTTATAATAAATGATTAAAATAATTAAATTAATAAGAATAGGGTGCCTGGGTGGTTCATTTGGTTGGACAATTACCTTCAGCTTAGGTCAAGATCCCAGGGTCCTGGGATCGGGCTCCCTAATGTGGGAATCTGCTTCTCCTTCTGCCCCTCCCCACCACTCCTGCTTGTTCTCTGTCTCTCTCGCAAAAATAAACAAATAAAAAAAATTTTTTTTAAAGGTTTTACCTATTCATTTGATAGAGAGAGATCACAAGTAGGCAGAGAGAAAGGTAGAGAGAGAGGGAGAGCCGAAGGCAGAAGCCCCAACCCACTGAACCACCCAGGGGCCCCCAAACAAATGAAATCTTTAAAAAGGGCACCTGGGAGGCTCAGTGGGTTAAAGCCTCTGCCTTTGGCTCAGATCATGATCTCAGGGTCCTGGGATCAAGCCCCGCATCAGGCTCTCTGCTTGGCAGGGAGCCTGCTTCCTCCTCTCTCTCTGCCTGCCTCTCTGCCAACTTGTGATCTCTATCTCTCTCTCTGTCAAATAAATAAATAAAATCTTTTAAAAAATTTTTTAAAAAATCTTTAAAAAATAAAATACAATAATAAGAATAAGATAACTCTAGGAAAAGGAAAATATAATATCTACTCTTAAAATAACAAGTGCTTGTGCCAAAGTAATACAAAGACACTAATAACACTGGTCTTAAATTGTGACTTCATCAAGTTTTAGCTCTTTAAAATTAGCTAAATTAACATAATTTCTCCATGCCTCAGTATTCCTATTTATAAAATGAGGATAATAATAGTACCTACTCAATAGGATTATATGGAATTCAAATAAGTTAATACATATAAAGTGCTTGGAACGGGTACCTGGCATACAGTGCCAATAAATATTTATTTTATAGTGCTGAATAAAGACTCTACCTCAGGAAAGAACCTGAAGTTGTAAATAGCATAAGGCAATGTATCCAGGAATTTGAAGCAATAATTCCTTAAAGTAGAATAAAGCTTAATAGTTTAAACACTCCTTCACCTTCCAAAGAGGATTTTATTATTCTCATTTTAAAGAGGAAAATACTGTGTCTCAAGGAATTTATATAGTGAGAAGTTGACTTTTTATCCCTTAGATTAAAAAAAATTGAGATACAGTACAGAAAATGAATACAACACCAAAAATAAAAAATTAGATAAAGAAATCAAGACAAAATGGAGTAAACCACAGCAGTAGTGTAAGATAAAGCAAAAAGTAAAATAAGTTCATGAAGTACACACCACGTTAGTGCAGTTACTAGAGGTAAAACAAAAATTTAATTCTGAGCACCTTAGTAGCCAAATCCAGGAAAGAAGCATAATTAGTTTTAAGATTCACCATGCACTTAAGAACACATAGAACCACAGACATATTCTCCAGTTCACATGCTCACACATTGTCTCTTACTTTTGCACATCCACATATATTCTCACTTACATATGCAATTACACACTCAGGGACCCAAATACATGCACACACATGCACACACACGCTACAAGTTGCTCAGGATATGCACAGAGTTTCTTTGTATTGAGGGTTCAAAAAAATGTCTCCCCTTTATAAGAGGCACACAGTAAAGTGGACTCCATCCCTACAATTATCCATGCAATACGCAGACTACTTTTGCAAGCCACAGACATAACACAGCCCCCCCCACTGTAGTGAGATCGACTCTGATGGAATGATAGTCTGTCACAGACACATCTGTCAGCTCTTGAAAGCTCTGGCCGGATGCAGCTATAACGTTGCCAGCAAACCTTTAGTCATTACCACTGATAGTTCACAACAGCAGTAGAGGAACTGCAGTCCCTTTACCCAGGACACATCTACTTGTGAGAAGTCATGTTGGATAAAATGAACTCCTTGATGTGACATGTCCTGCTTTGTCAAGTTGGTGGTTATAAAACAATTAAATGTCAGAGGAGTTCCTCTCTGGAAGTAGGGTGATTGAGCCCAATATCCATTTTCACTTCTTCCTAGATCAGACTATTCAACTGCCTCCAACTTATTTCCTCATCTGTAAAATAATAACATTAATATCCACCTGACAGAGATGTTGTGGGGATTAAATGAGGTAATCGATGTATATTGCTGAACATAGTGACTAGTATATAATAAGCATTCAGTGTTAACAATTATTAATTTTGTTATTTGCAAAAAAAAATCAGAGAAAAAAATCTTGAGGTAGTCTTTCTGATAATTATCAGCTTCACTATTTTTTAGCATTTGTTTCAAATTCCGAGTAAAACTCAATACCATCTGCCTAGAAGAGAATATAATGTTCTTTGCCTGTAAAGGTCATGCATTTTATTCAGAAACAACGCATTTTTTAAAAAAATGATGATCTAAACACATTTGTTCTCTCACTCTCTCTCTCTCTGACAAATAAATAAATAAAAGTTAAAAAAAAATAAACACATTTGTGTTTTACGGAAAACCCAAAAGGCTTATGACAAAATGCCTGCTGACCCTGCTTCTTAAGATTAAGACATAAGCTAAATACACCTCATTGAATAAAATAACTACTTTTGACATGAATTAATTGACTTCATAATTCTTTGATTACAATAATTTTCTTTGTATTTAACTAATCAATATACTCTTCCAATAATTTGATACTTTCTTAAAGACTTTCTCCAGGAGGTATTAAAATATATTACCAAGACCACTAGTTAATAAATAAGATTAAAGCTATCTGTTCCTCTGACTGTTATGTGTCTCTATGTGAGAATACATGGACTTCAGAAATGCAGATTTACTTTGAACAAAAAAGAAGCTGCCAAACAAAATAGACAAAATAGCTACTAAAAATTTGAGCCCCCAACTAGAGGGGAAAATTGGATTATTCTTTAAAATTAGCACAAATTGCATCCAGAGCGAACCAAGCATAAATTATTACAAAGTTACCATAGGTAAATAGACAGCAGTTTTTAGATAGATTTGTTTAACTTTTTGAGGTCGCATAGCTAGTAAGTTCCAAATCTGTGACTATAATATGGGTTTTCTAATTCATAATTGAATTAATTTTTTTATTAATGTGGTTTTCAATTTTTTAAGGAGTCTGACACCCTTTTTGGAGCAAACTGTTATTAAAAACACCCAAACATAAAACAGACACTGAGATACTTTGGTTAAGTTGAGGCTAGGGGTCCTGATTCCTGTCTCTTCATCTCTCCAATACCATCTAGTAGATCCTGATGAATTGCAACAAAGCCCTAGGTTTCCGATTAACACGACTTGAAAATTCTGCTGTGTGCACTACATATTTCTAATCATTAATCTTTATATGCTTGACAAAATCTTTAAGTTACAGTATCATATGTTGTGCCCATAAGAAGCACCATGATATAAGTAGGTATTATCTCTTTTATACTAAATGTAACTTATATTGAAATAAATTATATGTTTTGCTCAAAACCACACAACAAATTAGTCAATGGCAAAGCAAAATTAAGACCCAGATTATGACATTATGTCACCATGTTCACAGACCTACGTTTTTGTCCTGGGATTAGTTCCAGTACATAATAACTATCAAGGCAAAAACTCGTTTTTTAAACCAAAGTTTTCTTCAAAGATCATATAAGCACCACTAATTCTCTTTCATTCTTTTTAACTGTAAATTCTAAAGACTTCCTTTTTGGGTGCACATATAATTCTTTCCTCCTGTAAACTCTACTTTTATAATTCCTCTCTGGACACTTCTCAACCTTGGGCCCTCTTTTCTATCACCTCTTTACACTGCAGTGAGGAGCACTGGTTGGTGTCTTTCAAGAATAATACAGAAGGCATCAAGCATAAGCTTTAAACTGAGAAGCAGAGTTATCAGTGAGAGAAGCCAAAAATCAACTTTCGGATTAATGTTAGTTATATATTTTTAACTAATTCCAGATTGAAATTAATGAGATGCCAGAGGGTTCTACAGAAAAGCACTCACTATTATAGAAGCCCAAGGTTGGTAGGGGAGGGGCAATTGGACTCCAAGAAAAAAGGACAATGGATTAAGGTTATTATTACACTTTAGGAAAGAGAAAGTAAATGGTTACCTACTTTGTAGATAGTCCTTTCTATCTTTTTTTCTTTTTCTTTTTTAGTTCCATATTGGTAATATCTACATTTGATATATCTTCTACTTGGGGCAGTTCTCAAGATTTGGACATGTGCCAGAGTTTCTGTGTGATCTCATTCATCCACATATGTGGATATTTTCTTATATAGAGAAAATCATTCTGGAGACAAAAAAAAAAAAAAGGAAGGAAAGGAGAAAGAGAGAGAGAAAGAAAGGAAAGAAAAGAAAAATAGTTCTCTATGGGAAAAAAAAAGTTCATTAAATGGAAATAGAGCTTACAAGACTTTTTTTTAAGTATGTAGAGTGATATGCAAAATAGTGGGGCTTCCAAGCTTCTAGGGAAGGAATAGCATGAACCCACTAGAAAGCCCTGCACCAATCAGCTGGGTGACCATGGACGGGCATCCAAACTTCTTAGACTCCAGTTCCATGTCTGAATAACAACTTGCTAGTTGTCCCAGCTCAAATTCAAAGGAGAGAGTGATAATAAGGAGAAGTCATTATGTACTAAAATTGTAGTAAAAGTCTTGATTTTGTTTAGTTTCCATTTCAAAAATGGTTAAAACACTTAGAATACACAATAAAGAACTGAAATTGTATTTCTATGGCATTATGGAAGGATTAGAGATATCTGAGTTTTACCTAAAATGCAATTTTAGGTACATGAAAACCACGTAATAAAATTAAGAAGAAAATTGCAACATAAAACAAAATGAGGAGGCACTAAGTATAATCCTGGGGAATAATTCTGGGAAATGATGTGAACTTAATATGAATCTTTCTTCAGTATGTCCAGAACATTCATGACAAGTCTAAAGAGGGATATTTTAAATCACTTAATCCAGGAGTATTATTTATGAGCCAATTTTTCATAGAGAAGTTCTCTGAAAGTTGCTTTTTTTACTAAACCAGGGATGATCAAAACTATAGTCCCTGAACCAAATCTTGTCTTTCACTTATTTTTGTAAATAGAGGTTTACTGGAACAGAATCACATTCATTCATTTACATGCTACCTGTGGCTGCTTTCATAGTACAATGACAGAGTGGAATGGCCACAAAGATCACATGACTTCCAAAACCTAAAATATTTACTGTCTGGTTCTTTAAGAAAAGTTTTGCCAATCTCTGTTCTGAAATATATCTTATGCATCTCTCTAAACACAGGTAATATTTAGTTAATAGAGCAAGTACCATTTTTGTACATCAGAATAGGAATTAGCAAAGTATGTGATAAACATGCAAAATTGTATCTGGTTTATCATGTTAAGGGATTAAATATTAGAGTCTTGGATTTTTATCTTTTAACTAGTTAAGCACTGTAAATATCCTATGTCTTTACTTATGTGAACAGAGACAGTTTAAATGTATCTAATTATTTCTCTTGTAAACACAAATAAGATACAGGCACTCCATATTAGTTACTCATTCTTTGTTAATTCTTTCATTCAACTATTATTCTTTTGAGCATCTACCATCTGCGAAGCAATTTTTGTGATGTTAGGGATGGAAAAGTCAATCAAGGGGAAAAAAATCGCTGCCTTCAACTAGCTTCCCTTTATCCTGTAGCCCAGGGACTATGACACTGGCTACTGAACAAAATGCTGATACAGAGAATTACTGAATGAATCACTGAGTGATGTTAGGACCTTAAAAGGGACAGATTTGCTTATTGGGAGCAGGAAAAAAAATCGTGGAGAATCATCATAACAACTATCTCTAGACCATCTTGAGACTTCTGAAAATTGAGAGAAATACAACATCTTTGAATGGCTTCCCATGGGAAAAGAGAATATGCTTCTGCTGACTTAGGAAGAAATTCTATAAATCAGATCTACTTAATATATCAGGATAAGAATTCTCTGAAACACACACATGCACACAGAATTTTAAGAATTGGTACTGTTTTTAAAACTCTGACCTATGATAACAATATATTAGGTCAAAAGCAATACATCAATCTGAGTTAAGGAGAAAAGTTTGCCTGACAACTGTCTTGGTGAAGACGCTGGAATCCTTAAATACGTCTTTCCAATGTGACTACTTCTACTTATTTTGACGTGTTCTTTATGACATGTTTACATGTATGGAAAACAAAATTAAATGCAGCTAAAGAGCAAAGTGCATCTATCACACCTCTACTTCTGATTGAATATTCAAATTATCACTGTTTCTGCACACACCTCTTCTAATTATTTTGCTTGCATGTCTTGAATTTTAATTTGCAGCACTATGTCAAAGTGGTTATTTGCTTTCAGGTCCTTGTAAAGATCTCCACAAAAAATAAAATAAAATAAATAAAACTTCCCTTTAAACTTCAGCTCTGGATATAAGGCCACTCACTAACGAGCATTGCATTTAAAAAAGTTATTTTCCATGGGCTGGGAATCATTTTGGGGGGTGAAAAAAAGACTCTATACTTACCTGTCACTTTGAAAAAAGTGGATTGAGTTTCTGAACAACAACACATTGCTAAAGCTTTGGTTTTTGCCCTATTTTCCAAATGATGTTTATCCCTATAGCCATTATAAAGGATTGCTTTGCCATTTTAATAATCAGATCCACAAATTTCCACTTAGCATCAAATCCAAACAACTCAGTCTGAAGGTGATTGACATCCCTGCTCATGCATCAACATCTATTAAGCCAGATGTTTTACCTCTTTCCCTGCCAAGAGTGAGCATCTTTTTATGATCAATTGTCAAGGCAAGCCTGTCAATCGAGGCATCACTGATGTTTACATGGGAAAGTATAAGTCATTCAACTGCAGTCATGCTATTCCATCTATCTAGATCGTTACCACTTTGCAATTAGATGTTTTTCTCAAGATGAAAATCAGTTGGAGCTCTCCCTGAAAATATTTGCTAATGTCAAAAGTGCCTTCTGACCTTCAACAATATAATCTTCTAACTGCAATCAAAATGAAGCTCTTGTTTATGTGAGGGAGTAACTTGGGCACCAAGTTGCCTGTGAATCTGAAAAGTTCCTTAGTCTTCTCTTAAACTTAGAAGCCTACAACAGTTTTCCTTTCTCAAAAGCATGTTTCCTTCTCTAATTGATTAGGGGACAGAAAATGGGAAACACAGATGCACAGCTAAAGATTGTTCTGAGCATCCTAGCCACATGCCCCTTCCCAACATAAAATAACTCATTGTTTCATGAACACAAGAAGATGATATTTTAAATGGAATGGAATTATACTGAAAATATCCACAAGAAAACTACCTCCTACTTTTAAAACAAACTGAAAATATGCTAGCCTTCTTCAAAGACTACTGGCAAACAATAAAGGTGGAAAGTTATTCCCTTGGGAGGAGATTTTATAGCTATCTGAAGGGGCTCTGAGAAGATACTTAATTTAAACTTTATTCTGAAATAAAATACAAACACAGTAGTAACAAATGATTATTTTTGGAATATTTTTAGGGATAGTAATAGGATTTTTAATTTCAACAGTCACGTTTCATTTCCTTCCAGATTTCTCAAAATCCAAACAATTTCCTCCTGGAGTATGTACTGTATATATGCATATAGGTTGTAAAAACATTTAAGAAAGTAGAAGGAAAAAAGATAATTGGTTGATATTTTTGAGAGGACACTGAATGGAAATCCTTAATTACCAGTAAATAATCTCTTCGAGACTCAAGAATGCTAAAATTAACACACTCATTCAATTATCAAGAATCAGGAGTGACTGAATACATCTGTCAATTTTTAGTTGCATTGATGTAAGAAATCCAAGACTGTAATCGGTTCTGAGATAAATTGAGAGATGAGTAAGTTTACCTCTCTAGCAATGTTTCTTTCAGAGACAGAGTCTGGAAAAAATGAACTTGGCACAAAATGATAACTCTTGCTTACCCTGTACCCTAGAGTAGCCGAGTACTAAAATATGGCAACCTTGAACTCTTTGTGATACTAGTTTTCTTGGTCTTTACCTTTTACAGAGTACTGTACTCTTCACCTTTTCACATTTTTTCTTCTTCTATTCACGGCAGATAGACCAAAATCTTTGCCTAGAATTAAATCTGAAGATAAGAAAGTAGCTTGGGGCACCTAGGTGGCTCAGTCTGTTAAGTATCTGACTCTTGGTTTCTGCCCAGGTCATGATCTCAGGGTCATGAGATCGAGCCCCACGTCTGGCTCCATGCTCAGCTCAGAGTCTGCTTGAGATTCTCTCCCTCTCTCCCCCTGCTCTCTCTCTCTCTCTGAAATAAATAAATAAAATCTTAAAAAAAAGTAACTTAACAAAACATATCAGCATACATGCTCTGTTTAATAACATGAAAGGTTTTAAAAGTTATGTGAGCACACAGAGTTCACATGTGAATGGATTCATGTAAAACCTTCCAAGTGACGTATAGCTAGGAAAGTTTAGTGTAAGTCTGGGGAAACTGAGCTTTAGTGACTGCAAAGCATAAACTATGTCCAAATAAGAACCAGCCTCTTCAGGGGGTTTCAGTACAAATACAAGAGTATTCCACAGGTCTGCCAGTGCATTTCCCTTAGCGAGGTGCATTTCCCAGGGAAAGAACTCCAGGAAGCGTGCCCTCCACAACAGCCTGACTGGTATGATTGAAAAGAGAACATTTGCCAGTGCCCAGAACATTCCCCCTTGGTCCTTAAAACATACTACTCCTACTTGGGTTCGTTCTCCATAGTAATAATAAGTGCTGTTTAATTTCGTTTTACTTTATGTGTAACCTTAGAGGCCTTGTGCCATAAGGATGAGAGGAGTTAGCAGGAATGGAGTGAAGAATTTAAGTCCATGATCATTGTTTAGCAGGATTGTGAAACTTAATGAGCCCCTTCAAAACTTTGGGAAAGAAATTCTGGTGGCTACTGGGGAAGAAGACATACATCTGGGCTGCACTGGTGTTGTTCCTGAGATCATTCACTACAGAGAACATTTTCTTAACCTCAGTTTTCTAGGAGGAATAGACAATGGGTACTGTAGTTGACTGAGCTTAGCCGGGGGTCTTGTGCTCTGTTGGCTGCTCCCCAGTGGTTTCCCATTCCTGCAGATCGTGGCAATGGAAGGAGGAGACCGCACGGGGCGGGGGGGGGGGAAGGAAAATGAGTGAAGCTTTTATGATAAAATAGGAATATGTCATCCTCTTAAAACTTAAAACTTGGCCACTAGTTGGGGTGATTTTCTTTAATTCTTGGATGTGTCCATGAACCCAGAAATGCCAAAGTAAGCAGGAGGAGGGGCAGACTAGTGAATCAGCTTGGCATGAGGGGAGCACACTAGCAGAACTCATAAGAGTAGTTTAGGACAAATAGGAGGTTGGAGTATGAGTTAGTAAACTAGTCAGGCAAACAGCATGAATGTGCTGAAACAAGCTCTATTTTTTTTTTTTTTTTTAGTTCTGTATCGTTTACCATTGCTGATGATCTTCATGTGGGCTAGATGCTTTCCTGGAGCCAGACTTTCTTTTCTTTTGCTGTTGACTAGTTCAGAAAAATAAAACAAAAACACATTTGAGGTTACAAACAATCTTAGCCAGGAGACCGACTCTTTTCCTAGTTATTCCTACTGGGGAACATTTAGTGACAGGGGTTATTTACATTTTATCAGCAACATAACTTTGTCTCAGTTCATTTCCAGCCTAGAAACTAAGGATTTAATTTCGTGAGTGCTAACCATGCTGTACTTAGGTACTAATTTTGAGTGACAAATACTTCTATAAATTTTCAAAGTTTGAAATATCCTTTAGTGAGCAAGTAA
Organism: Procyon lotor; assembly: GCA_028646535.1. NCBI lineage: Eukaryota > Metazoa > Chordata > Mammalia > Carnivora > Procyonidae > Procyon > Procyon lotor. The sequence goes on from CM053609.1 coordinate 104,763,615, forward strand.
TAATTTCTCCATTGGGTTCCTTTTCTATGTGCAGTTCACTGAGCCCAAAATACTTTTGTATTAGAAAAAAACAAACAAAAAAAAAAACAATTTATGCCCTCAGCATAAATTGAAGACAAAGAATGCCTAAACTTCAAAATCACTGAAGAAAAAAGTAAAGGATCTGAGGATCTGATGTACAGCATGGTGACAATGGTTACCAATACTGTATCATATGATTAAAATTTACTAAGAGGGCAAATCTTCAATGTTCTCACCACACACACAAGGTAACTATGTGAGGTTAAAGAGGCATTAAGTACCCTTTTGTGGTCATCTTTTCATAATATATACATATGCCAAATCATCACTTAACTTTACACATTATTTGTCAATTATATCTCAATAAAGCAAGAAAAAGTCACTGAAAAAAACTCAAGCAACATAACATAGCTGGTGTTTAAAGTTATAATCTAAGAAAACTTTCCAGAACTCATGATAGATATGAATTTTCATATTGTAAATTCCACTGGATACTTTGGAAGTTTAATCCAGAACAATCAATTCTGAGAAATATTATAATTGATCTACTGAATTCAAAGGTAAGGAATCTATTCAATATTAAAGAATCTCAAATTAAATGGCAATGAAATAACATTTACACTGTCAGATTGGAAAAATTATGGTCTGGTATTATAAGACTTGCCAAATGTGTGATTGTGAGTATGTAAATTTCTACAGTGTTGAGGGTACTGTGTCCATATTCATTCAAATTAAAATTCTACATGGTTTCATTCAGTAATTGCAATATGAGTAATTGCATAATAAATTTTTTGACTCCTTTATATAAAGTCATTGAAGTCTTCTGAAAAAAAAATAAAAACTATCCATCCACATAAACATAGAATAATAAAACATACACTACTGTTTTAAAAGAATGTGATAAAAAAGCTGTGTAAGTATAAAGATTTTTAAGATATGTTATTAATTCAAATTAATAACTAAGGTATTAAATAGTATCTAAAGAGTGTGTGTGTGTGTGTGTGTGTGTGTGTGTGTGTGTGTGTGTATTTGTGTGTATGTTTAAAATAAATGGGAAATTTTTGCAAGGATATCCAAGAAAAAAAATGTTTCTGGATTTAGAGGGAAAATCTATTCTTGTATGCACTTTAATTTTGTTTGTTCGTTGAAGCTGCATGCACTATCTTTATGATAGTAACCGTCCAATTCGTAAAAACTTAGACTTAATGACACTGTGCAATGGAAGTTCAGACAAAAACAAGGAGACTTAAGAGAAATGTCTAATAAATTATTGGAAGTAATGGGGACAGATAAAAGCTGTGTGGCCTTGACTATGTAAACTTTAAAATATAGGAAAATGCAGCTAAATCAGCCCCTCTTCTGCAAAAGTTTGTCTGAGCTTGGAATTAGAGTTCTGGTGTTGAAAGGGACGTTTGGGGCACCTGGGTGGCTCAGTGGGTTAGAGCCTCTGCCTTCGGCTCAGGTCATGATCTCAGGGTCTTGGGACTGAACCCCACATCGGGCTCTCTGCTCAGCGGGGAGCCTGCTTCCCCCTCCTCTCTCTCTGCCTGCCTCTCTGCCTACTTGTGATTTCTCTCTCTCTCTCTGTGTCAAATAAATAAATAAATAAATAATCAAAAGAAAGGGACCTTTGGGATCATGTAATAAGATTTCTCATTTTATTGACAAGGAAGGTAGATGTTCAGTAGTCCCTCCTCAGCCACAGTTTCACTGTTGTGGTTTGGTTACTCACCATCTGTTGTAGTTAGAAAGCAGACAATCCTTCTTCTGACATATGTTAGTAGGTCAATAGTAGCCTAACATTACATTACAATGCCAACATTATTCACTTCACTTCATCTCATCACATAGGCCTTGACCATCTCACACTATCTCGAGAAGGATAATGACAGCACAATAAGGTATTTTGAGAGAGAACACATTTATTACAGTATGTTGGTATATTTGTTCTACTTTATTATTAGTGTTGTTAATCTTTCCCTGTGACTAATTTATAAACTAAGCCTTACCATAGGTATGCATGTTAAGTTAAAAAACGCATGGACATAGTGTTCAGAACTACGTGATTTCAGGCCTCCCCTGGTGATCTTGGAACATATTTCCTGCAGATAAGTGGAGAAAGAGGGGATTACTCTATTTGCAGATGATGAATGCTGACTAATTCAGCTTAGGCAGGTGGAAGGGCATACAATTCAAGCCATCTCTATCAGAATGCCCTCACAACCCAAAATTGGTCGAGCAAGTCGACAAATGTAGGACAGATTTCCTAGACTCATCTGTGGCCTCCTGAGTCACAGTGGGATGGGAGATTTTCCCTGCTGGGAAGTAAAGGTATAATGACTCTCCTGGGGTAGAATTCAATATAATATAAAATAAAAATCAATAATAAGACATCCATTGTCACCTTAACAGAGTTGAACTATGGTTATTCTATTAACTCACTTTTAACTGAGTAGAAGTCTGTAATGGAGCCATGATTCTGTTTTCATTTGTTTGTTTTTGGTTTTGCTTGTACTGATGTTTAGAGTATCACAGCATTAAGCTAAGGCTTGAGTGGCCAAGCATCATCTTTTAGAAAGTTATTGTGTAAGTAAGTGGATTGGGGCACATATGACATCTAAAAGTAGCTAAACATTTTTTAAAAGTAAACTCACCTTTCTTTTTTAAATCGTTTCTGTAAGAGTCACATAAGAATGCTGCCAGCTTCACTCATGTTGCTCTTTTGATTTTTGCAATTTCTGGGTAAAATAATAATACCTAACATGTCTACAGCCCTTACTACATGTTAGACACTCTTCCAAAGACTTTGTAAGTATCCAAAAACCATTCACCTTTCCTACAATCTTATGAGGAACGTACCTGCTATGGTTCCCACTTTACAAATGAAGAAACTGAGGCAAAAATGCCGAACGTCCCTGATGAAGGTGATACAGCTGAGAAGTAACAGGCAAACCCTAATTTGCTGCGAGTCACTGCTCCAGGGTGTGTCTGTGGAAAGCACTACACGCCTCCCCTAAAATTGTTCTTGTGTCTTACGCAACAGAGAGGGCAAGATAAAATGCAGCGGGGGAAAAACCCATAATCGGAAAGTGGAAATTCAGTAATTTACAATCTCAGCTTCGGGATCTCCCAATGTTGTTCTGCGTTGAGAGGAGCACATGATCTGAGAAAAGTGGCTCTGTCCCATGCGCTTTTGAATAATAGGAATATTTTTTTTTAATAGGAATAGGAATAATTTCTACAGAATTCTTTATCAGCATGAATAGATAGATGCTTACTAAACCACTTTGGATTTTGTGCTCTCCTTAACTTCACCTGTTTGCTGGTGTCTATCTACCCTCTCCGCCCCCCACCACCTCACTCTGTGATTACTTGTGCCCTTTTGTCCGAGGTTCCTGGACCTGCCTGTGTGCACGAGAGCAGCCTGGAATTTCCAGGTCACAGCTCTTTGCCGCCTCTCTCGAGGACTGCCTTCTGCAGCCCGGGCCCAGCCTCTACAATCATTCCTCTCCTCCCTTCCACTGTTAGCTGGAAGGAAGTGTGATTGATGGGCCGGTAAATCCAGTACTTTACTCTCTGGAGAGTGTTTTGTTGTTGCTATTGTTTATTTAAAGAAGGCTCTCTGATGAGTCTCTAATGCTTGCATTTAAAGCAAAATGCAGGGTGACAAAGGGGAAAGGTTTAGGTAAGAAATCATCCTTCCAATTTCTGGAAACAAGCAGTGTGGGCAGCCCTTCATGTGTAAGCGTATAAGTGTCGTCCAATTCAGAGGGCAAGCCCTGTGAAGGAGTCCTGGGACTTTAGCTGCCTTTTCAGGGCTAAAAATCAAACAAGCAATCACGACTGGACCCTGACTTACTACTCTGCCCCTACTGTTGTGCTCACTGGGGGCTTGGTATTGAAAAGTTAGCCCTGCAGGGCCAGCTGCATTTTTCTGAATATGCAAAGCTCCTGGCCTTCGTGGTCCTTGTCCCTCTGCCTGGAATAACGTTTGTCTCCCTTCCCCAGCCCAAATCATCCTTACTCCTTGTGCTGAGTCCTGCTGCAGGAAAGCTGTAGTTTCAATAGGAAGTCATTCTTCGTAGCGATTTAAAATGTGTTTCCTTGAGCTCATGCCATCTACTCATCCTAAATGTCCCTGTAGGAACTGGACTGCACCCCTACATCACAAATGGTCAAGGAATCATCTCTGTATGTAGTCTTTGAACACATAAGGGGAGATTTTTACCATGATTTTTACCATAATTACTTTTTCACATGTATTTTACTTTGCCTTTTATTTGCTGTTCTTTAAATAATAGGTATTATTTCACTCAAGCTGTATGAACACTGAACTCTCCCTAAATATGTCTAAGTGCTGTGGTTTGAAGTGGTGAGGTTCAGAGCCAATGGCCAACAAAGAATTCTCGAGATGCTTTTGGTACAAAAAAGGTAAAGGTTTTATTAAAGCACAGGTTACCATTCTAGGTATTGGGAATACAGAGCTGAACAAGAACTCCACAATAGAGATTGGAAAGAAAGAAACAATGGATCATTTAATATGCAGTGTTAGAATGTAAATTTTCAGAAATCAAAATTAACCTGTAATGAAGCCTGACTCAAATGTCACTTCAAAGCTTTTAAAGACTCATTTTTTTTTTCCTGGTCATGTTTACAAATTTCTGTGATTGTCTAGTTCTACTATTAGTATTACTATTTGTATTTTTATGAGTTGCTTTATAGGCCTGGCTAATTGCAAATACTTGAAGTAGAAAACACGCAATATATTCAGAGTGGATACAGGGGTAAAAGGGGATGTGAGGCAGTGAGATAAACGGCTGAATAACAAATCTGTTGTTTGTCCTGATTAGGGCTTTTAATGAGAGTCCATTAATGCAGAGATGCGAGCCAATCTAAAATATGGTTCCTGTGTGCTTCCTGTCAGTTGAATTATTAGTTATCTTCAGAGGGTCAGAATAAGGGGAGGAAAGGACCAGGTAAAGAAAAAAGGTGACAAGCGTGACAAGAAGGAAAGAAGGCACGGAGCTCTAATGAAGCACATCCTTGTAATATATTCCTTCACCTCAGAGTTCAGTACTTTCTGTGGAGCCAACATCTCTAACCCTTCATTCTTCCACAATAGCATTAGGAAAACTTTCTCAGAAATTTATTCAGTCCTGGTGTTAAATTTTTTCCCCATACTTGATGCAAATAGATAAGCCTACCTGGAGCCTATTTGTTCAGGTGGTTTGGAGCAAATCACAAATGATATGCTCCTCCATGGAGACATGGTTGAACTTACGTCATACTCTCCTCCATTTCCTGTATTTTTTGAAGTCACTCAAGCAGCAGATGTAGTCACTCGTAGAGCGTGCAAAAGGCACTTCTTCTCCAGGTGCTGTTCCCCAGTTGTACTAACATTTTCCTTCCACATCCTGTGTATATTGGTCAGCCCTTGCCAAGTATAATATTCTCCTTTCATGTAGAAAATAATTTTGATGCCTAGCATCCATCTGAGGATGACCTAAGAACTTCTAGAACATATGATAACTTGGCCAGAGTGAACATATTCTCTAAGGAAGCAATGTTTATAGAGGTTCTTACCTGTAGATTTTCAGATGCTTTATTTTATTAGTGAAAAAAAGTCATTTGCCAGAAGAAAAAAAAAACCCGAAGGGGAGAGAGTTTGGTAATCAAAGAGATGTTTTGGTATAACTGAGATTCTAGCAATTTTTCAAGAAGACAAATTTCTTTACTGAAGCCAAAAGTATGTTATTATTAGGACTAAGTAGAAGGTTAAAGTCCAGTCATAGGAATAAGGAAAAAAAAATTGAATTAATAGATCTTGGTCTCTAGGTTAGAAGTTCTCCAGCCTGCTTAGATTTTATTTATTAGAGTTTAAATTCCCCTGGATTAGGAGAAGATTAATTTCAGAGCCTGAGTTAGCTTTTGACCTGTGTATGGGACACAAGTGGCCACAGCTGTGGGGAATGGAGGACTGGTATGGCAGGGGATCATAGTCCTTTGTGTGAAATAAAGATAATCCACACATGCTGTGGCCATCACAATTTCTCAGGTACTCTGGAAATAATTATCATCAGAGTCATCCAAATATCCATATTGGAATTAGATCTGCAGAATCTAAGAGCTGATTTTAGTCTATTGGAGTGGCAAGGCATGAACTACCTTAGGTGAGAAATGAGGATGACTTCACCAAGGGAAGGAAAACCAAATGTAACATGAATCAATAAAGCAGACATACTTTTTATGAACTCCATTAACACAATGATTTGGATGTGGTATACTGTTTTATTATTTGAATGAAATCCTGAGCCTGCAATCTCTTTACAGCATAAAATTCATTTCTTAGTTTCTACTGTTGTTAGAAACAAAAAAATAATACAAAAGAAGAATTTAAAGGAGACAAAGTCACTTATTATATTTCTTCAATTCAAATGTAATAAATAAAATGTCTGGTTTCTCTGGGTTGCCCTTGTGCCGTAGGCAGCTTTATCATCTCCAGACTTTGAACTTTTCTGATCAATCCTTCAGAAATGATGATACCCATATATAGTAGCAATCATCTTTCAAAAAAAATGAAAACATGTTAAATATGTTAAGACAATAATGTGACTACTTAAGTGAATCCAACCTTATAATTGAATGCTAATAAGAATTGTTTTCATTTCAGATCAGTTATTCCATGGATTGAGAAACTTGACCAGATGTTAGGAGGAAAAACAACTGGTCAAACCACACTTAGTATACTCACAGGTACAGTTCACTTAAACAGTTACTTAAAATATAAAATAAAGCACCAGCATAACATAAAACATTAACAGAGGAAAGTTTTAATTGTATCCTTTATTTTTCAGCAAAGTTAAATTGAGTACCTGCCATGTACCATATTACTGCTAATAGGTAGCATACTACTCCTTCTATTCTTTAAATACTTCTCAATGACATTAGAATAAATTCTAATTTTCTTCCTATTTCCTAGAAGTTCTAATCTGAATACAAACATTTCTCTGCTTCATGATTCCCACCAAACCGCTCTCCCCTCTCTTTCCGTAAATCCCCAGAGTTCAGTTTTGCACTGTCACGTCTCTTGGTAACTCCTTCCCTTGACGCCCTGCCACCAACCTCCACTCCTAAAATGATTGGTTCTCTTTCATACTTTACAACCTAACTCAAATATCACTTCCTCTGATTGGCCTTTTTGATAGCCTTTATTTTGTCTTGATCGTAACTTGTCATTAACTGACTTTTTTTGTTATTTTTTACTTATATATTTTTTATCTTTCTCCACTTTGATGGGGGAAGAATTTGCAGATTTTGTGCATACTATATTCTGAATATGCAGAACAGTGCCTATCACAAAATATCACAAAACGTATTTTTTAATAAATACGTTTTGCATATTCTCAATTTGGGGGACTTAGTTTGGCCTTAACAGAGTTTATGATAGCTAATGAATAAGATACATTTACAAAGACAGAGCCAAAGGAAAATGTCTTGTTTTCATTGTTATCAACATCACCCAGTCTTGCCATGGAGTACATGGTTTCATATGTATGGTCATATCTCTGGCATTATTATTAAGTAAATTTCTCCATATATCAAAATAGTAGAAAAATTTATAGCTCATATATATTGCAGAGCAAGAAAATATTTAGGTTTGGAATTTTGTAAAGAAAGTTATAATAGATTTATAGTGTCTCATTATTCCTAGCGTGCAAATATGCCTTCATTCTTGCTTGTCAATTATTTCATAATCGAGCAATGCTGGATTACAAAGATAGAGAGTTTTTAGTCTAGTGTTTTTAATTCATTATCTTAAAGTTGGAGTTACATGTGGGCAACCTCTCAGGTCCCCTCCGTCCTTAGGAGCTTTGTGCTATCACTTTGCTATCTCTCAATAAACCTGGCTTTGTTGCCCACCACTCTGTCTGGTCTACCTCTTCATTTTTCAAAGCAGTGTGACCAAGAACCACGGGCACCGACAGAGAAAAAAAATCCTGTATCACCTGTCCTTTAATAAATCTGCCATTTTGTGCACACGCGCACACGCACACACACAAAATAAGGGTCAGTACAATGTTTATATCATGAAATAATGAGTATTACCCTTCCATTGTTGGATTGATGAACATTCTTTTTTATTTTTTATTTTGTTTTATTTTAAGATTTTTTTTTTTAAAGATTTTATTTATTTGACAGCGAGAAACAGCGAGAGAGGGAGCACAAGCAGAGGGAGTGGCAATGGGAGAAGCAGGCTTCCCGCGGAGCAGGAAGCCCGATGCGGGGCTCAATCCCAGGACCCTGGGATCTGACCTGGAGGAAGGTAAACGCTTAATGACTGAGCCACCCAGGCGCCCCTCATTTTAAGATTTTATTTATTTGACAGAGAGAAACACAGCGAGAGAGGGAACACAAGCAGAGGGAATGGTAGCGGGAGAAGCAGGCTTCTTGCCCAGCAAGGAGCCCGATGCGGGGCTTGATCCCAGGACTCTGGGATCATGACCTGAGCCGAACGAAGGCAGACGCTTAACGACTGAGCCACCCAGGCACCCCGAACATTCTTTTTTAGATGTGAGTTTCAGTATTATTCTTTTGAGAGGAGAATAAAAAAGTTGGAGAATATAATAAAAATATTACTACATTATAGCTGTGAAGTTTATAAAGTTAATGGTTAAAGTTGTGTTTGCAGATAAGCAAATATCCAGGTAATAAATAAAATTTTATTTAACTGTTCAGATATTTTGACATAAAAACATCAAATAGATATGTTTCTAAAACTTGTCATATTTTCCCACACTTAGAAATGAGATTTCAGCACTTTTCCTTCAAAACAGAATTCCAAATGAAATGCTTAAACCATTTTTTAAACTTTTGTTTCTTTTTTATATTTTTTAATCATATCTGTGCTCATATTTTTTTCCTTATTTGCTCTATTATTCCATCTCTACCTTTTTAAGCTTACTTGAAAGCCCTATAACTTCTATGTAATAAACATTTCCTCAGCCCTCCCCTCTACCAAGAGATCATGATCATTGGATTAATTCTCAAATACTCTCTATATTTAGGTCTGTCTGTGTATTTGTTACCCTAATAAATTTTAAGATGCCTAATAGCAGGTAATGTTTTCATCTATATTAGCATGTTAGTAACACCTAGCATAGCTTCTGGGACCTAGCATTGTCTAGTAAATCTTTTATGAATTGAAGGTCTGTATGATTTGAATTTCATAAGCATTGCAAAACAGGTCATTTTGAAAACCAGCTATAGAAAAATGAATAATGTTAGTTGATAAATGCAGTTAATACCAGTAAATACTATTCCTCCTATAATTAAAACAACTGTTTTTTTTACTGATGTCAATAAGAGAAAAAAATACCAGAAATTTAAGCCAATACCACATTAAGAGAACTGAACATTTCATTTGATCTAATTTTATATTGTAACATATTAAAATATAACAGTACTAAATTAACACCCCATGCCTTAGTAACTTATGAAACAGATTTCAAATCAGATGAAACAATTCTTTTTTAGAACAAAGTTTCTGCTACTTACTTTTCATTTTGGTAGTTAGATTGCATGTGGTATAAGCAAGAGAGCATTTTTTCCCCGTTTTAGACTTCAGATTACCAAAGCACTGTAAAGACTTAGCTCCCCGTTTAGTCTCAGTCAGAGAATAAAGCCAATGTCAAATATCTCACATAGGAAATGACTGAAGGAAATCTCATATCTAAAATTTGTTAAGTGTTCAAGGATTCAAATCAAATCTTAGATGTTGCGGGGAGCACACCTGGTTCTAAAAAGTGCATTTTAGATTCAAAGTTAAAGAACTACTAGGACCAAATAAAGTAAGTGAGAGTAGGATGCTTTGACAAGATACTGTGATGAATGGGAAGAGATAGATTTAACTCCTGAATATTCCATAGTAGTAGGAGAAAAATAGCAAATGTGAGAAGTTAGGGATGAGGGCCTGAAATTGTTTTTCCAGAAATTATGATTATAGATTTATTAATGCTAACAAACAAACAAAACCTTTCATTATAATTACCATTGTGTAGATAGTTAATCGAACATATATTTTATCATACCAGAGGATAATGTGCTTGATCAATAGGTCAAAGAATTCACTGAATATTATAAAAGTAAAACTAGTCATCTGGTCAAATGCATTGGTTATTTGTAAGATTGACAGTCATAAGTTTCTCTCAGTTTGGGGAATAAGCATAATCCTTACTGTTCTCCAACATGCAATCGATTATATACCTTTATTTATGAAATAGATATTGATAAAAAATGAGACAAATGAAATTATTGTTATAAGGTTACATTATGACAGTTAAAAAATTATTCACCCATCCAGAGTGGCTATTGGAAGCTATTTCATATTATTGAAATTATCTGTTATATTCTTTGCCACCTGTTGCCTTAATATGTAATAAACTGACTGTTTTGGGAAGCAGCCCTTTTAAACTTTGATGTGTTACTCTTCTATTTTTTTGCAATTTTGTTATCACCTTAGTTTAGACTCATATCATATCCATAATATGCTTCTGTACAGTGTTTTGATTATTCTCACCCGCCCCTAGTATAGCCCTCTTCAAACATTTCTCCATACAGTCCCTGGAATTTTCTTTCTTAACATCCAAATATATCACTCTTCTGTTTAAAATTTGGCTGTCCTGACCCCTCACATTCAGAATAAGGAACGAACTTTTAGTCATCATCATTCTCACCGGCCACTGTTTGTTGCAGCCACACTAACTCGTTTGTTGTTTTATACAAATACTGATTGAGCATTTCCTGTCTCCCAAATACTGTGCTTATGCTCCATGTATATCATTGTAGCTACTTCTTATAGTGGACATTGATTCCCTTTACTGGCTGAAGTACCTCTTCCCATCACAGAAATTAGCAGCCAATGACTAGTAGAGACTGCCCTCCATCAAATGGGAGCCACTTCATCCAAGAGGCTCTATATACACTGCTCACTCCCACTCCTCATTCCACCTACAGCCCATGACTGACAGACTGACTGACTGACTGACTGACTGACAGGAGTTACGATAGCTAGCTACCTTGCCTCAAAGTGGGACCAGTTCTATATACTTCTTGCTCCTTAAACTTTCCATGGGATCAGGCCAAGGCGAAGCTGGTCGGATACCACATCCTTATTTAGGTTATTTTCCCCTGTTTTATCCATGCTTTACATTTCCTTTTCACTGAGAGTGTCCTTTCTGTGAAGACTTGGCATAAGAACCTGCTTCTCAGAGGGCACCTGGGTGGTTCAGTTGGTTAAACATCTGCCTTCAGCTCGGGTCATGATCCCAGGGTTCTGGGACTGGGTCCCATGTGGGGCTCTCTGCCTAGTGAGGAGCTTGTTTCTCCCTCTCTCTCTGCCTGCCTCTCTGCCTACTTGTGATCTCTCTCTGTGTCAAATAAATGAATAAAATTTTATTGGAGATATAAGGAGGAATAAAATTTTTTATTCATTTATTTGACAGAGAGAGAGATCACAAGTAGGCAGAGAGGCAGGCAGGGGTTGGGGGGGGGAAGCAGGTTCCCCGCTGAACAGAGAGCCCCATGCGGGGCTCCATCCCAGGATCCTGAGATCATGACCCGAGCTGAAGGCAGAGGCTCTAACCCACTGAGCCACCCAGGCGCCCCAAATAAATGAATAAAATCTTAAAAAAAAAATCTGCTCAGGCTCTGGGTAAAGGAAATCCAAACTAAGATAATCTGGAGATGAACTTCATGAAGCTTATATGGCTACCATCATTTTACAGATGAGAAAATTAAGGTTCAAAAAGAATAAGCTGCTTCTTCCTTTATTTTTTCTTAATAATTGATAAATTATTTTTAAATAATTGGCAAATTGCTACCTGTGGGTCACAAGTGCAAATAACTTCAGAGTTCAGGGGGGTAATGTGCATGTGAATAGGCTCAGGTTTAAGACAATGTACCTGTGGAATAGTTGTTGAAACTAGATCTTGGGTCACCGAAAAGCCATTCACATGTTATTGTTCAACATGATGCCCATAGGCCCAAATTATCTTTGGGCTGAGGTTTGTATTTTAGTTCCAAAGTCCCAAATGAATAAGGATGTATATATCAATATGTTTACTTTATTCAAGACACTAAACTAAATGATGTAGCATGTGACTTAATTGAGCCCCCATTCACTGTGTAAACTGGATGTTTGTGGTAGACAGATACTGCTGGTTGTCCACCTACGGCCATCCCTTTCTCCTTTTGACCTTGCCAGCAGAGCCTACTTTGTACCATAATGGCTGGAAATAATTGACTCTTTCCCACGCAGCCTTGAGACTAAGGATGGACATATAATCCTATTTAATGGAACTATAGACATGATTCTCTGATTAAAAAAAAAAAGAAAGAAAAGAAAAGATAGCTGATAAAAAAAAGTGTAACCCGTTGTTCCCAGAGTTTCTGTGAAAATGGGGTACCCAGGGCTGCGCAGGCTCTCTTCTGACATAAGAGTTAACTTTGACAACACGATGGGGATGGAGAGAGTGGGAGATAGGAGGAGTCAGGACACTCAGTGATGAAGATAAATCTGAGCACGGAATCAACTCTGAGGGTCCTTCCTTTAGGTTTCTTGTTGTGTAAAAACAATCAAATAAAACGCACACATAGTCTTGCTTGAACCTCTTTTAGTTAGTTAGCATTCGGTCACTTGCAGCAGAGAGCATCCTGATTGACATGATATTAGAAAAGTGAGCCTCACATAATTTTTGGCTTAATCATTTTTTATTGCTACATCTGACATGTAACAATGTAAATTTAAGGTGTATCTTGCATTACTTTCATACATTTATACATTTATATATTGTAATATAGTTGCCATTGTCATTATATTTATCACATTATGTACTTATAATACATATTATTATCTGCATTCAATAAACTGTACATTAAATCTCTATGGCGCAGAGGGCCTGGGTGGCTAAGTTGGTTAAGCAACTGCCTTTGGTTCAGGTCATGATCCCAGGGTCCTGGAATCGAGCCCTACATCAAGGCTCCCTATTCAATGGGGAGCCTGATTCTCCCTCTGCCACTTCTCTTGCTGTGTTCTCCTGCTCTCTATCAAAGAAATAAATATTTTTTTTTAAAAAAATCTCTATATGGGGCACCTGGGTGGCTCAGTGGGTTAAAGCCTCTGCCTTCAGCTCAGGTCATGATCTCAGGGTCCTGGGATCGAGCCCCCCATCGGGTTCTCTGCTCAGCAGGGGCCTGCTTCCCCTTCTCTCTCTGCCTGCCTCTCTGCCTGCTTGCAATCCCTCTCTCTCTGTCAAATAAATAAAAATTAAATTAAAAAAAAATCTCTATGGCTATTTTAATTCTCATTACAAGTTTGCACTCTCTTTCTTTCTTTCTTTCTTTCTTTCTTTCTTTCTTTCTTTCTTTCTTTCTTTCTTTCTTTCTTTCTTTCTTTCTTTCTTTCCTTCCTTCTTTCTTTCTTTTGAGAGAAGGAGAAAGCACTAGTGAGGAGGGGTAGAGGGAGAGGAAGGGGGAAAGATAATTTTTTTTTTAAGATTTTATTTATTTATTTGATAGAGAGCACAAGTAGGCAGAGTGGCAGGCAGAGGGAGAGGGAGAAGCAAGCTCTCTGCTGACCAGGGAGCCCAATGGGGAGCTTGATCCCAGGACTCTGGGATCATTACCTGAGCTGAAGGCAGCCGCTTAACGCTTAACCGACTGAGCCACCCAGGTGCCCCATGGAGAGAGATAATCTTAAGCAGGCTCCATACCCACCTTGGACCCTGACACATGGCTTACTATCAAGACCCTGAGATCACCACCTGACCTGAAATTAAGAGCCAGAGGCTTACCGGACTGAGTCATCCAGGACCCCCACAAGTTTTTACTCTCAAACACCATCAATCTTATACTCCCTCCCCCATCCTCTAGTAATCAGTTTTATTCTTGGTTTTGGGGGGATTTTGGTGGGTTTTCTTACATGTTTGATTTTTTTAGACTCCACATATAAGTCATATCATACAATACTTTTCTTTCTCTGTCTGACTCATCTTGCTTAGCATAATGTACTCAAGGTCCATTCCTGTTGTCGATTTTTTATAGGTGTCAGTGTTAACACTTAGACTTGAGTTATCCTACCTTTCCGTGTAGAGAATTTCTCCTCGATGGCACTCAATGTTTATAAAGCATTCCCCTTTTTTATTGTTTTTCATTAGGCTTCTTTCAAATGCTATGTTGAACAAATAATTCAGGACATCTGGATTTCCCAGAGAAATAATGTGCATAGAGAAGAATTTTCACTGAAGTATTGAGGATGAGCAGCACCAGGCTTATTTTTGTTCACTTTAGAATATGAAATTAAACCTTAGCTATCTGAAGTAGCTTGACCTCCAAAATAATGCACTTTTCTATCTTCTGTTCATCTTTCTTTCAGAAAATAAAAAGAAATATTCCATTTGAGTGAAGAACAAGATAATTTGATTCAGACATTGATTCTCAATTTTTCAGTACCTAGCATTTTCCCTCCATACTGAGGAGTTTTGTTGTTTTGTTTTATTTTTTTACTTATGTTAGTCACCATATAGTACCTCATTAGTTTTTGATGTAGGGTTCCATGATTCACTGTTAGCATATAACACCCAGTGCTCCATGCAATCCTTGACCTCTTTAATACCCATTACTGGGCTAACCCAACCCCCCACCCCCTCCCTTCTAAAGCCCTCAATTTGTTTCCCAGAGTCCATAGTCTTCCATGGTTCATCTTCCATTCTGATTTCCACCTCCTTTATTTTTCCCTTCCTTCTCCTAATGTCCTCCAAGCTATTCCTTATGTTCTATAAATAAGTGCATTCCCACCAACAGTGTAAGAGGGTTCCCTTTTCTCCGCAACCTCTCCAACACTTGTAGTTTCTTGCCTTGTCAATTTTTGCCATCCTAATGTGTAAGGTAGTATCTCAAGGTGGTTTTGATTTGAATTTCCCTGATGGCTAATGATGATGAATATTTTTTCACATGTCTGTTAGCCATTTGTATGTCTTCTTTTGAGAAGTCTGGTCATGTCTTCTGTTCATTTTTTGACTTGATTATTTGTTTTTAGGGTATTGGGTTTGAGAAATTCTTTATAGATCTTTGATATCAGCCCTTTGTCTATAGTATATTTGCAAACACCTTCTCCCATTCTATCGGTTTCCTCTTTCTTTGTTGAGTATTTCCTTTGCTGTGCAGAAGCTTTTCATATTGATGAAGTCCCAAAAGTTCATTTTCACTTATGTTTCCCTTGCCTCTGGAGACATGTCTTGAAATAAGTTGCTGTGGCGGATGTCGAAAAGATACTTGCCTGTATTCTTCAGGAGATTTTTTTTAAAGGCATTCTTACACAATCTGAAAAGTTTAGTCCTCTATCTCAGCATATGTAATGTATAGAAAAAAATAAAAACATGAATGTTTTTTGGAAAATAAAGTCTCAAAATTGTCCATGGGGGATAAATATGTATGGATTCAAATAGAAATTTATATAAAATCACCATAACTGGTACTTGTATCAAAGAATATTTTTCATAAGTGTTTCCTATATATAAGTTTTAAGTTTGAAAGAATGAGTGATTTTTATAATCAACTTTGCATTTCACAGGACTTTCATCTATATATTGCAAAATGCTTACTAGTTCTTTTTGAGAGACAGTTCTGAATGAGGCTCAATAATCACGGTCTTATTACTCCAGTAAAACTTCCTTCTAATATATCACAGATAATCACTGCTGTGGCAGAAAAGCCAGAAAAGCATAAATACCCAAGGGGAAAGAATTTAGAAGGAAGATATTTGTTAACAGGATGAAATTGAATAAGGGCAAGTGAAATATAAACAGTTGATTATTAGAAAAAACTTCAATAGTTTCCCAATCAAGAGATAGGAACTATTTCCTCTGGGAATAAATCAGACTGATTTATTAAATTTGAAATGTTCCAAACCAGTTTGTCTGAGAAAACAGGTAATACTCTTTTTTATAGAGTATTGCAATTTAAAATGGATTATCATATGAATTTTATCACTTGTTCATTGCAATTTTGCTGTAAGGTATATAGACTAAGGATTATTATTTCATTATTTTACAGATTATGAAACTGAGATACAAAAAAGGATACTTGTCTAGGGCCATAGGCAGTAATTGGCAGATTTCGGTTTAAACTCTAGAATTTTATTCTACTATTTTTAGAAATGCCATTGTTAGAATTTCTGAGTAACTGAGCTTGAATAGAACATGTAGTTTTCTGTAGTTTCCTCTTTAATGTTGTTAAGCAAAAGAGGTTTTTTTTTTATTTCAGGGGTTTTTCATTTTTGTTATTACAGAAGAATACAGAGGGCTAAGAATCAAGTTGCCCTCCCTAAAATTGAGAAATAGTAAAGACAACTAATAAGAGACAAAACTCTGTTATTAATTATAAATATTCTCCATCTCAATCTGAATGATGATTACGCAGGGTTTACAAATAAAAAAATTACCAATCTGTAAGTTTAATATTAGCAAACTTCGCTATGTAAGATTTATCTTGTTAAAAATGTAAAAATAAGTGTGTGTATGTGTCTGTGTGTATATTCACATCTATAGTCTCATTCATACATGTAGAACTCTTCTGTGTATAAAATTAATGTTGCAATGGCAACTTTGTCCAATGCTGACATAGACATAAGAAATCCTATTGGTTTTTTGTATGCATGATGAACTGTAAATGAAGAATATAAAAACCATTGTTAGTCATGAATGAAATGGTCAATTTACATAATTAAAACTTCTTGGGGAATTGTTTTACATTCTCTACTTCTAATGCCTAGTAGACCAATGGGCACAGGAAATATAATAAATATGCACTCATAGATCAAGTGACATAAACTACAAAAATACAGAATGTGCCTTTGACAAATATTGCAAGCTCCGTTTCTTCCTCTCCCCATATCTGGACTACATCTTAACTTGGTATGATTCTTGGCTGCTCAGAGTCACCAGATCTTCCTTGAGCAATCCTCCCTTCATGGTTCAAAGATTCCCTTGAATCTATCTCAGTTCATTCCAACAAAGCATATGTGCATATGTTCACCATCTTGATTCTTATCTGTGAAGTGACCTCACTTAGCTGTAAGGAGGAGATGAATAAGGCGTGTGTGTGCATGTGCGTGTGGGAGGGTGAGGAGCCATAAGTTGATGACAAATGAGGTGATAGGCACTACATTGGACACTGATGCTCTACATATCTTAATAAAGTCCCACAACACTGCAAGATAAGAATTGATCTCAAGGTAACTAAATACTATCCCAAAGTATTTCCATTTGAAATAAAGTTGAGAAGAAAAATCTGGTTCTTCACTCCGAAGGACATTCTATTGTTTTTTTGTTGTTATTTTGTTATTCCTCTTATTCATATTCTATATGAATTATAGAACAATAAGGCAACATTAGGGCTTTTTAGATAAATAGATGTCATACATTCATATATATATGGATTCCTCAGAACACACATACTCTTAAATGTGTGAAAAGTGCTGAAAAGTGCTTAGTGTTCCACAGTTGGTTAAAAACATAATCGGGGCTAAAATGTAGATATTCCAATTACTTTTAGGATATGATGTTTTGGGAGTGCCCAGGGTGGCTCAATTGGTTCAGTATCTGTTTTCGGCTCAGGTCCTGGGACTGAGTCCTGAGTTGGGCTCCTTGCTAGGAAGAGAGCCTGCTTCTCCCTCTCCCTCTGCCACTGCCTCTGCTTGTGCTCTCTCTTGGTCTCTTTCTTTCTCAAATAAATAAATAAAATCTTTAAAAAAATATGATTTTTTTAACATGAAGCAGTAAGGTGCTGAATCTATCTAATAACACATCATCTCTCCCAAAAGCTAGTAACAACTTTTTGAAAAGATTCTTATAAAGAAAAAAAAAATTGCAATTTCCAGTAAAAGTCCTTAATGATGCTATAATCCCACCCTTCTCTTATGTGTATCATAGCCCTTTTTTCACTGTATTTTAATTATGTATATTTTCTCATTTTTCCCATACTAGACTTGGAACTTTGAAATTGAAAGCTCTATTTTTTTGTCTCTGTTTTTTATTTTTGTTTTCTGTGTGTTTTGTTTTTTTTTAATCCTAGCTGGACTTGGCATATACTAGGTTCTTAGTATTGTTTAATGAATGAATGAAGAATGAATGGTCTGCTGGATGGGCAGTGGCATTTTGGTCACCTTGATAGTCAGTGAGGAAATTATTATTATTTTTAATCCAGGGAAGGCTTTTGGGCTACCTTGAAAATATCTCCTTTATGACAGCCTACTTTAACTATAGGTAAGGATGACAGCCAAGATAGAAATAATTCTGTCATTCCCACAATGGCTATCGGTCATTATAAGAGGTAGGTATGATTTACTCCGAGGAGAGAGATACAGTACTTTCTTTCACTGGATTTTATTTCAAGAAAAAAATGTTGGTGAAATAGTTCAGAATGTTGGCCAACACAGACATGTTAGTTTTAATTGAACTGTGCAATCAATCATTTGGGAAAGATTATTGGGTTCTGCTATAATTGATTTTATATGTTAATATATCATATAGTTTCCTTATCTCACATGGGGGAGGTGATCTGTTTGTTCCTTCCACTTTGCTTATAAATGGCTGAACATACCCTTCTCTTCAACAATCAGAGCTAAGTCTGTCCTCCACAGATGCCTGGCCGATTAAGATCACATGCACAGCTAACGGGAATTTCTTCCCAATGGTAAATGTGTTTACTGCATGGAGGATGCTGTCCAGGCTTGAGGTTATGGATGCAGATGTAGGAAATTGTCAAAGGGATAAGCCTGATTTCATTAGCTGGAAGTGGCTGAAACTATTTCCATTACAATAATAGTAAGGTCATAAGTTTGATTAAGAATTCCTATTCCATATTGGTTAGATTTAATTATAAAAGGCAATTTGTCAAATTACTGGAAAATTTTCTCAAATGCCATCATCATCTGAAATGACACTGGCAAACTATGAAATGTTTGCTGTGTGCATCCCTGAAGGCAGATGCCTAGCTTTTGTGATCACCATGAAAGATACTAACATACAGCTTTTGGGAGAAGAAGAAAAATTGATTATTGGTATATGAAATCAAATGATTTGACGGAGTAATTATTTTGTTTTTTTTTGGTTAAGTAGGGCACTCAAAAAAGACAAAGCAAACAAACGAAAACTCTATCTGTATATCACTGAACTTCACACTGTAAGAGAGGAAAACAATGAAAGCCCACACCTATACACTACAAGAGCAAAAGCAGAAAGATTGTCGTTGAATTCTGTTTTCTAGAAAAAGCTGAACAGTGGCTACCTTCAAGATCCCTTTTTATCCTTCTGATGGTCAAAGTCTCTTGGTTGCCCCCTCCTGGTCCTGGTGTTGATTGGATATTAACACTCAGAAAATTTGGCAGCTTAATAATGTGTTCTCTTTGCCCTCATCTTTAAACTGCTCACAAGGTGACTCTAAATCCACAGCTTTAGGCTGTGTTGTGGTGATGGTAAAAAGTGCCACTAACCTAGTGGGATAAGAAAGGAGCTTCTTCACTGTCCCTTGTTACAAGAACGATCTGGGCCTGGATAAAATAAGTCTTCTCTTCTGTCTGCCCACTGAGAGTGTCAACATCTTCATTGTGGTTGTCATGCATGGTTTCTTTGGGCCTCCAAATCTACCAATAACAGTAGCTGGACGTCTTTTGTTTTGTTTCTTTGATCTGTAACTTCATAAGATTTTTTTTTCCAGAATGACTTAAAACACTATTTCGAAATGTAAATTGTATGACCATTTCTCAATAGTTATCTTTATGCTAATGATGCAATAATAGTATCATAGTATTTCATAGTATTTCTAAATCTTCATGAGTAATAAGTAAAATTTCTTGGTCTGATAAGGCTATCTTTTTTTCTGACCAAAATATTTCCCTCATCTTCCTCCTTCTCCTGCATGTACTTCTCTCTTCCTTCCCCTCTCCTTCTACCCTTCCTCCTCTTCCTCTTCCTCCACTTTCTTCCACTCTCCTTTTCTCCCACCTCCTCTTCTTTCTTCTCCTTCATTTTCTTCTTCTTTTTCTCCTCCTCCTCCTCCAACTCCTCCTCCTTTTCTTCTTCATCTTCTTTCCTATTTACCTGGGTGTTCTTTTATACAGAAGTATGTCCATATGTGTCTCATGTATGGATTCCTTGCACTGGTTGTCTTTATGACTATTTGTATGACTATTTGTATATCTATTGTATGTCTTTATGACTATTTGTATGACTATTTGTATATCTATTTAAAGTTGAGGGCCCCTTTTCTCCATAATTTTAAAATTAAGTTGAAAAGAGAAACAGTATAGATATTATATGTATTGTGATGTCAAGAACATCAACACTGAAGGGACAGTTGACCAAAGGAATGAAAGTAAGAAAGCAGATGTTATTACATTGTAGAGTGTGTGGTTGTGGGATAGAGATATACTGGCCACATGGAAAGGCAGGCTGAAGAAGGATGGGTTTATTACATGTCCAATTAAGTGAACTCAAATATTTCTACAGGTTGGGGCACCTGGGTGGCTCAGTCAGTTAAGCATCCAACTCTTGGTTTTGGCTCAGTTCATGATCTCAGGGTCGTGGGATCAAGCCCTGCATCAGGCTCCACACTCAGTGCAGAGTCTGCTTGGAATTCTCTCTCTCTGCCCCTCCCCCAGCTTGTGCACACACACACACACACACACACACACTCTCTCTCTCTCTCTCTCTCTCTCTCTCTCTAATAAATAAATAGATAAATCCTTAAAAAAGAAAACCCAAATATTTCTTCAGGCCGTGCAGGCCCTTATAAATCTTTGATAAATAGAGGGCTTTACACATTTGTTTGAAAAAGAATTGAAATCTGATGACAATGAGACTCTACAGGTCTGTCTCCATATCTTTTAAGTCAAAGTGTCTGGGAAACTACGGGCCTGAATTTGACAAGAGATATGGATTAGAACAGATGCTGGTCGCAGATTGGAAGCAGAAACTCAAGAGGAAGCCAAATTAATGGGCAATTACATAAATTTATGCAAATACTAGTGAAGGTCTTAACCAGCAAATATAATATTTGGCAGCCGACAGTGGAGGTTGAGAGAATACGTAGTCTGCTGGGGCCACCATAGCAAATTACCACAAAGTGGGAGGCTTCTATAACAGACATTTATTTTCTCACAGATCTGGAGGCTTCAGAGTCAAAGATCAGGGCGAAGGCCAATTTGGGGTCTGCTGAGGGCTCTTCTCCTGGCTTGCAGATGGCCCCTCTGGCCCTGTCCTCAAAAGGCAGAGAAAGGGAGCAAGAGGTCTAATGTCTCTTCTTACGGGGACAAGGATCCCAGTGGATCAGGGCTCACCCCTATGATCTCATTTAAACTCAAATATCTCCTCATAGGCCTCATCCTTTAATACAATCACACTGAGTGTTAGGGCTTCAACATAAATTCTGGGAGGACACAATTCAGTTCATAGCAGAAAGGAAGAAACCTAACTGTGGTGCTCTCTCTCTCTTAGGGCCTCTTCTACATCATGAAGTCCAAAATGTTCTATCATAGGTGATGTTTAGCACTTTGTTCTACTTTTAGGGGCTCTGGAAAGAACTCTAATATTTCAAAAGCTGTATTTGGCACTGGAAATAATCTTGGGTCATACTAAAATAGGTGTTTCTACGTACAGGAAAAAAAATAGGGATAAGTTTTAGGAAATGGGGAGGCAAAAGTTTGTCCTCATCTATGCAAAGTTTCACCATCATATCCTGATAACTGTTGGTCACTTGATAGCCCCAACTAGCCTCATCTGGAAGCTCCTCGTGGTCTCCAGGTCTCCAGTGAAAAAAACAAGTGGCCTTCTATCTCCGTCATTCAGGGAAGTCACACGCTACTTCTTATTCCCATAACAGCTCTACAGAGAGGGAGCCCGGAAGTCAGCACAGAGATTCTATGGTTTTAAAACCCCAATTAGGAAAGCCTTGGAAATCATGTGGGAAAGTTCAAGGAAAGGATTTGAATCCTGTGGCTCCTACCTTTAAGACCAAAATCATCTAGCAAGAAACTATGTCAGGTCTCAGAACCCATAGTTTGTCCTGAGCCTCATGCTTGATAGAATCTTCTTCCTGTACCTTATTAGGAGGGGATGGTGGGCATGCTCAGAAAAAAGACAGGTCAGCAGCTGGTGGTATGGTTTTGAAGCATGTTCTCAAAGCTAAGTGCTGGTCTCCTCCACCTCAATTATCTCTGGCTGAACGTAAGTGACAGTGGATGGTTTCCTTCTAGACTTAGTGTAGTGCTTATGGGTCCAAGCTATTCAAAATGCAAACAGAATCCTGGATCCTTTCAAAGACAGGACACATGATTATATATCTGATCTTAAATACAAACAGCAAGTAATGTCACAATTTTTTTCTATTACTCTCTTATCATTCCATGTGACCAGCATTTTTAAGACTTCCTAACACTTTCATTATCCCTAGAATTTTCATGATTTAAAAGAGTGATATTTTGTACTAGACAGAGCTGTTGATGGGGTGGTTCCCATCTGCCCCCTTATTTTTCTGGAGAACTAGACTGGTTTGAGCTGCTAATAGGCCATGGCATTAGAATCAATTGTAGGGAAATGAGACACTTTTGAACTGAGTTTGATCTTGAACACAAAGGTAAATCTCTACCAAGTGAGCATTTAACTCCAGTATCCTG
Organism: Procyon lotor; assembly: GCA_028646535.1. Classification (NCBI taxonomy): domain Eukaryota; kingdom Metazoa; phylum Chordata; class Mammalia; order Carnivora; family Procyonidae; genus Procyon; species Procyon lotor. The sequence goes on from CM053609.1 coordinate 104,786,365, forward strand.
ATTCCCCTAGGGTAAAATGCAGGTTTCTAGAAAAGCTAATTTATACTAATCTCATCAAATCAATCAATTCTTATTATTTGATATATAATTCATAGTACAGTGAATGTAGACATGACTGAATTGTCATTTTTCTTCCTGTTGTTTACTGGACAAGGATTGCATTATCGGGAGGAAGGAAATCATTGGAAGAATATCCATTGATTTGGGGATTATTAGCTTGAATCATGCTATAGAAGACAGGCAGGCAGTACATTACATGTGTATTTTACAACAGTTTTTCTTTCAAATATTATTAGGTAGAGTTTCTTATATTTAGAAATCTTATACGCAAGAGTATTCAAAGTAAATACAAGGTCAGTGTTTCAGGATATTTGTCCACTCTTCCTAATAGCATACAGATCATTTAGTTGGAACCTGGCCATTTCACCAGTACACCTTGTTTCAATATCCAAGTCTGAGGATTTTTATCCCATCCTGGTAATGTCCTCCTCACCTTGGTGG
>CM053609.1:104787365-104826173 GCA_028646535.1 Procyon lotor
TACCCAAGGGCCACAATATCTGGACAGTGTTAGTAGCATCTCACTCTCAGATATGTTAGGCACATTTGTAATATTCAGTTCTCTAAATTTCACCATTGAATGACTGAAGAAGAATAAACTAAAAATATGTGGCAACATAAACATAGCAAGCCATCTGCCAATGCGGACTCTTGGAAATGTAGCAACCTCACTCCTGGTGTCCTCTTTTTTAGAACAGTAATAATCTTAGGGTCCATTTTCCCTTAAAGTCTTAGAGGCAGAACATAATTTTATGGTAGAATACCTCAGTTTAGTTCAGTAAAATCAGTAGAGGTCAGACTATGTATGAATGAGGGGGAGGAATTTAATACAAATATCATTGCTTTCCTTCTTGTTCTCTGTTGCCATGATGCCAACTACCTTTTAATTTTTATGATACTCATAAGAAGTTTTTGCAAAACCTTCCTTAACATTTTACATCTGACAGATACAATGAGATCATGTACAGTTGGGGCCAAATTGTTCCCATTATGGAAGAAATCTATGGATTTCAGAAAGATTTTTCTTTTTTTTCCTTAGAACAAACCATGGAAAACTTTTAAGGATGCTGGATTTTTTCTTGTAAACAATTTCAGCTTTCATTTATCTGACTGTCGACAACCCAGACTACTTCAGTGAATTGAATGCAAGTTTACTCTTCAAAATTAACTCTTTGGTCTATGGTGTATTAACTTACTGCCAAGATAGAATCAATATTCAACAAATTTAAGTTTGTTGTCTGGCTTTACATCATGCGTGCTTGGAACCAAAGATTCTTAGAGGGCAGTGCATTTAAAGAATTATCATGCCCAATCATTTTGATCTGTGAATGGAGGAGCCAAATCCTGAAGGATAAAAGCTGCCATACATTTTGTTCTAAATAACAAAGCAGAGAAGTGGCAGAGCTCAGACTAGAACTACTTGCCACTCTTTAGTACTGAAATCATTTCTCTATAGCCCTTCTTACCAACCATGACTGGTTTACAGATAGAATGTAGACAGTGTAGCTGAAAATAAGAATATTTAAAATGTTTAGAAATAAATAATACTATCAAGTGAGGTTTTTGTCTTGTTTCCTACTCTTCTTTTGAGAAAAAGCCCAAACTCCATTGTTTTGTATTTAATCCACTTAATAACTTTGTTTATTATGAGACTATAAGGCTCTGTCTATGAATTCTTCCCACCAAAGGCCCCTTATCTAAGACGGCATTTCAACGACTTATTTGTAGATTACTTGTGATTATGTCCCCAGACCAAGCTAAATATGGATGATTTTGTAAGTGCATCCAATGAAGGGATGCCAGGAAGAGAAAACTGTAGTACATTCTGCCCTTATTTCTTACACCTGAGTTTGTTTTTTTTTGATTTTTTGGAGAGTCAGACAAAACCTAGGAAGCCAGAGTTCTGACACCATGCCTGACAAATGAGAGCCCCATTCCGCAGAGAGAAATGAGGCTGTGAGGAGGGAAGGCTCTCTCTCTGCTTCATTCTTCTCGAGTGTCCATGGTCTGCATGCTTCCTAATCTGATTCGTTTTCCTTCAGCTTCATGGGAACGTTCCTGGTTTTTCTTTTTTTCTTAAGATTTTATTTCTTTATTTGACAGAGAGAAAGAGAGACAACAAGAGAAGGAACACAAGCAGGGGAGTAGGAGAGGGATAAGCAAGTTCTTCCCATTGAGCAGGGAGCCAGATGTGGGGCTCCATCCCAGGACCCTGGAATCATGACCAAAGGCAGATGCTCAACACCTGAGCCGCCCAGGCACCCCTCGATTTTTCCAATTCATAAAATAGACCTCTCCCTTCTCTGAATTCCTGCATCCCTTCAGGGGCCTTGAGATTTAATTTAACCAAGTTTTATATTAATACGAAGGAAATATCCATAGATATTAGGAAATTACTTCTGTATAAAGAATGATAAACTTAAGAATATCTTAAAAAGGACAAGAATATACCATATACCCCATCTTTAGGGAATATTCATGTACATTCTTGTATAATCATTCAATGGAATTTGCATGACTATTTAAAAAATTTGTCAAGACTGTAATAACATAGAAAAATGTTTGTTATATAAAGTGAAAAAAGCAGGATGTACAACTTTATATCAGCATGATAATTATGGAATGAAAAACCTTTACATAAAAATGCCGAGAAGATTTACAAAAATATATTTGCAATATTTTTACATGGGTAGTAATATTTTGGATGACTTAAAAGTATCTTTCACATATTTCTCAAATTCTTTTTTCATATGTTCTACTTTCATACATTTCTCAAATTCTGTTTAATGTATTCATTCAACAAATATTTAGAGAGCACAAAATATGTGTCAGGTTCCCTGCTAAGGGTTGAGACAGGCAAAGGGAGTTAGCTAACTATCTGCAAGGACTAATGAGAAACAATTCAGAAGCAAACAGAGTGCAATGAATGAAGTTTAAGGATCGGGTGAGCCAGATTTTACAAGAATATAAGACAGGGTGCCCGAAATTTGGAAGGCAAGGTAAGGAGAGGAATACTGATTAGGATACCTTTAGCAGCCAATAATAGAAACCATGATAGAAAATGTTTTTAAAAATAAGAAATAAGGGCACCTGGGTGGCTCCGTCTGGTTGAGCAGCTGCAACTTGATTTCGGCTCAGACCATAATCTCAGGGTTGTGAGAGGAGCCCTGTGATGGACTCCATGCTGGGTGTGGGGCCTGCTCAGGATTCTCTCTCTCCCTCTGTACCTCCTACACACACACACACACACACACACACACTCTGTGCTCCTCTAAAATAAATAAATAACTCTTTAAAAAATAGGAAATCTGTTGGTTCGTGTGGGTTTAATTGTGTCATGTGGATTTAATTGTGAAAAATATACGTTGAAGTTCTAAGTCCTATATCTCTGAACCTTCTTTGGAAATAGGATTTTCGCAGATGTAATCAAGTTAAACAAGTAAAAAGGAGATCATGCCTGATGAGGGTGGGCCCTAAATCTAATAATTGGTGTCCTTATAAGGAGGGAGATATTTGGAGACGAGATCCCCAGGAGATACACATGGAGTAAAGAAGGCTGCATGAAAATGAGAGCAGAGACTGGAGGGCTACAACTCCAAGCCAGCAAACACCAAGGACACCAAGTTTACTTGGTGCAAGTTTACTTACTGCAAGGGAGGCAGGGAACAGATTCTCCCTCAGAGCCCTGAGAAGGAATCAACCTGGCTGACACCTTGATTTAGGACTTCTGGCCTCTTGAACTGAGAAATTTACTCTTTCTGTTGTGTTAAGCCACACAGCATGTGGTAATTTGTTATGGCAGCCCTGGGAAACTAATACAGAGCCTATAATTGGAATACAAAGTATGGGCAGAGTTCAAGTTTAGCTTAACTCGATGGATGCTTTTCCATTTCTTCCTTCCACTCTCAGTTGTTTGTTCCCCTTCTGGGTGACACCATTATACTTATATGGGGGTAAATGACTGTGGCAGTTTGTAGCTTTACACCTACACAGAACACAAAGAGGAAGAAAAGGGTATTTCTTTTGATGCCTATTTCTTTAGAAGGAAGAAAAAATTCCCAGACACCTTTCACAAACTCCACATTGTTTTCATTAGCCCCAATTAACTAAAATGCCCCCCTCCCAAACAATATCTTTGGCTCAGAGAATAAGAATAACTTAATAACTTATAGCAGAATAACTTAAGCCTGACTTCCCATATCATTCACTGGAAAGACAGATAGTAGGGCTGTTTTAAGATCAGGCAGCATCAGGAGCTTGGAAGAGTCCTCAAATGAGAACATGGGCTCCACAGGAGCAAGGTAGACACTTGAACAAAAGCAGTGTTTCATCAGGTATGAGTCTGGCTAGGAGGTAGGAGAGATGGATGCTGTGAGGCAACAAAATATCCCATTCTTCAAGTGAGGTCAGTGCCCAGCTGAGATGGGAAAATGATTAGGATTAAAATGGCAAAGGAGAAGACAGCAAGTGAGAGGTTTATGGAGGCCTAGAGACACCTAGAAGGACCAAGAGGGTGCTGTGTGAAAACTGGAATGCAGCAGTGTGCGGATGTTGAGCTTGACCTTACAGACCCTTGAAGCCGTGTAGACTTTGTCCTAAGAGCTATGAGAATGTTTTTGAGGAGAATTGTGTAGGCAGGTGATATTTTCAGATCTGTGTTTTCAATAGAGTGTTCTGGTTTAATATGATGAGAGTATTTTAGAATTTAAATCTAGAAATTATCATATTGAAGGAGGAGGGTTGTTGCAGTAGCTAAAGTAAGAGAATCGTGGTCAAGTTTAGAGTGTTAGCATTCAAGATGGAAAGATGGGGATGAATTTGGATCCATGTAGCATGAGCTATGAACTATAAAATATTTAAATTTGTGGGTAGACACATGCACACACATACACACACACATACATAAGTACAAATCAATTGCCTCACATGATCAAAAGTTGTTTTATATTATCTTCCAGCTGTTTCATTTTGTATGGAAGTTGAAAAATCAAAACATGGGCTGGGTAATTCACTGTTTTTAAATCTCCCTACTGTTACTACCCTCCCCTACTCATAAGAGTCTAAGATAGGGATAGGCATATTTTGACTTACAAAATGGTAATTAATTAGAAGAACACATCCTACTTATCCTAATTCCTTAAATAAGACTTTTATCCTATTCTTCATACTCTCTACCATCAAGAGCCCTGAATACTGCATGATAGACAACCTTGGGTATAAAAACCATCCAGGGTACCCAGGGATTGGCTTAATTAGAGTTTGTTTGGACCAGCTTAGAAATGTCCAGATATCTAGCACCATTAGGAAGTATAACCTACCCTCCACCTCCTATCATATCTCCATATATTGAATAACAATCCTTTTGTTGTTATTATTGCTTAATTCCTCTCCATATCTTCCTGTTCTTCTGTCATCTATTCAGGCAGTGTGCTCAATCCATGCTTCATCACCTCGGGAGAGGGATGAGGAAAGAATGGAAACAAGAAGAGCACAAAATACTTTGACTTTATTCCTAAAGCCTAATTGGTTAGGAAAACTGAAGGCGTTTTGTTTCTGTGGATGAGGTACAAGGAAGAAAGAATGGGATGCCCTAGACATAGAGAGAGTCTCTTGATGATACGGGAAAGGAGAAGGATTTCTACCAACTAGAAACATTTTCTCTGGGACAGTGAGGAAGAACGAGGGAAAGAATTAAAGAGGGACAGCAGGAGGCTGGTAGAGCCCCATGAATTTCACAAGGAAAAAGAGAACTAGCATCAAACATCTTCCTTCTTAGAAGCACCACCAGGGAAATGTCAAGACTCTAAATGAGAACAATTGTGGTATAAATCTGAGGAAATAGAATCACAGGCAATCTCATAACAATTTGTGAACCTTCAGTAGCTAAAGAACCAGCAGAATTCCGCTGGACTTGAGGCCATGTTGATGGGCACAATGGCATTTCCTTTTTTTTTTTTTTTTCCCCACAATGGCATTTCCATTCAACCTATGTGAATGAGGTCTCAGGGAGCTTCCCCTGTTCTTTGACCCACAGCATTGGACTCAGAAACTGTGTGATAAACTTGATTGGGAGGAAAATTAGGAAAGGCTGAGTTAATTTTTTAATCTGCTGGTGAAATAAAACAACAACCACATTCTTTGCACACCTGAACTTGTGGACTGAAATTCATACCCATGTGCCATTTTAAAGAACTATATTATTGACTACTTCAAGTCCAGTGCCATTGTCAGGAATCGTATCTTATCTTTCACTTAGTTTGTATTATCCTGCAGATAACAGAAAAATTATGGCTGAGGCAAACAAGATTTTTGGTTGTTTCTTTTGCTTATTTGTTTCTTTTTTTCTGAAGAAATAAGAGGTAGATGTTCACTGGTATTGATTTCAGACGTATAGCTTATGCATTGGAGCATAAGCTTGTCCCTTCTGCTATCCTCACGTCACTGCTATCATCTTGACGTCGCTCTCATGCCTTGTCATTATCACACCCTTAGACATCACGTGCATGTTTAAGTAAGTATGAGAGGGAAGACAGGTGTCAGCTACACCTGAACTTTTTTATTAGAAAAGAAAATATTTTCCCAGGAAACTCCAGTTCATCTCATTGAACATCTAATGGTGTGCCTCACTGTGAAGGATGTTGGGGCTGAGTAGATGGTTGTAATGAGTAAAATAAGGGTTATATAAGTAAGGAATCTGGGGGGAAAGTTTATAGGTTATGTCATTGACCGCGTTTCCAACTCACTAATGGAGAAATAAGAAAAGGGGATAAAAGCCTATCCTAATTGTTTCCTACTACTTGTCAATTGTCACTCTTACTCACAAGCCCAGGGTTTATTGGACACTTTTAGGGCAGGATGATAAACTGAATAATTTCATATGGTTGTGTGTTAATGATAGGTTTTACATCCATTATTTTATTCTTTTTCCGTTGCCATCCCTGTTCATCAAACACTGATTAGTATCAGAGCTGTAATCCTCTAATAGAAAGAAAGAAAGAAAATCTTGGCTCTTTTCCTGTTCATTTTCTACTTATAGTCTTAGAGTTAAAATAAACTTCAGCCATAAGTAGAAGCCATATTCTGTCAGGGTTGGTGAGTTTTGATAATACTGTACAAATCCTACATTGCAAATGTACACTTCAGTGCTGATTGTGAAGCCCAAAGGCATCTCCGCGTAAATCCCTCCATACTCATTCCCACATGTGAGGAGAGGGAGGAAGGATGACAAGACTTGGGGCCTGGGGACAGTTCTGTGGATGACTTACTTAGCACCACCGCACTGATGATTGTGTGATAGACAAATTAGAACCTATCACACCTTGACCAAAATGACTTACAAAGCTGCAAAGCACAGGCAGGTAGGAGGAAAGAGAAAAGAGATGGTGTGCCTTTGCAGAGTTCCTCTCCCTAAGCCAACTAAGAGCAGTGGTGGATGTCAGCCCTAAAGTTAAAACTGAGAAAACATAAGTCTATATATTTTACTGCACTGGGAGAAGGACAGAAGAGGCCAGTAAGATCTATGGCACATTCTGGCTTACTTTGGCATTTGCTTTTAAGCCTGAGGCCACATTTGTCTGAGGAATACCAGGGCCTTCCTTGGAAATGTAGACCATGTAATCATGGCCTAAGTATGTTACATCACTTTTCATTTATTTTGCATTGATTATCCTCTATTCAGATTCAACCCCTAATGAAAAGATATTCTCACTCTGAGTTGTGTGTGGGGGTGGAAGGGTGTGTGTGTGTGTGTGTGTGTGTTCTTTGTCCTAGAATACTGCCAGTTGCATTCATGCATGCACTAATTCTTTTAATCAATCACCAAATATTCATATGATATCCACTTACATGCTTGGTGCTGTAGATAGTGTGGATAACAAGACAAAGGGGGAGGAGGGGTTCCTGACCTTCTGAACTACAACACAGCCTGGCACCATGCAGAACTGTGACATCACATCTCCCACACACATAGATTTAGTTCTGCACCCAACTTAGTTCTTCTCTCTCGGTCTCCATCCTGCACTTGTAACCATGCGTGCGGAAGACATAGCCTCATCTGATTGAGAATAAACGATGAAAGAAGAGAGAGAGGGTCGATGGCCTTGTAACTGTCAACTATGACTTGATTTTCAGCTTTCTGGGCACCAACAGCATAGCCTCTCGCTTTCTGTAGCCCCAGAATCCTCCGCATGACTTCTGTTGAAAAAATGTATGCCTTGGGAAGTAAAATCCTTCTGTAGCATTTGGTAGTTGTTGCATTTTTCCTTGTCTATTTCCTCTATTTTTTTGTTCATCTATTTAACCAATATTTATATGTTTACTCGGGAACATGGAGCAGTATAAATGCTTTGCCCCTACAAGACATTTTGCAGTTTTCAACTACATTTATTAGACTAATCTTGGAGATAGAACTCCCATTAGAATGGTAGGGATGGAAGAGAGATTGCCAAGGTTTCAAAGGAGAATAAAAGGAGTGAAGAACAGAGTCATTAGGTAGAGCCACGTTATTCAACGGGTGAGCCAAACACCACACCTCAGCGTTCTAACGAGTTTTGAGGTACATTCTTCTCATCACTTCTCTTCAACTGATCTGAACTTGGTCCTGAAGGCAGTTTCCACTGAGCTCTGTGCCTCACCTCTTCCCTGACTCCTGTTTTTCATGACCAGAACGCTCTTGCCTAAAATCTGCCTGTCTTCTTGAAGAAAGGGAAAAAAGCTCCTTTCACTAGCGCTCCTCTATTTTTATTTGGTCTTTACTCAAAACTCCATGATTCTGTGCTAAGAAAATGGGAATCTGACAACCTGTCTGTGTGTCATTTCAACTTGGTCATCCTCAACCTTCTATCTTCACTGATATTTAATTGCCAATGAGAAGAATGTGTTCAAGAAAGCTGGCAGCCCAGAGCTTTTGTCCACGTGCTTCACGTCACGTCTCTTTAAGGTGCTACCTTAGTGAATTCTAAGTTTCAGTTAAAAGTGTTTAAAATGTTTAGACAAGAGAACAACCAGAGCTGTTTACAGCATGTTTACACCACAGTATAATTCTCTTACTTGGAAAATGAAAGACATTTCAATATTGTCTTAAATAATACTTCATACTAATCCAAGAATAACAACAATTAAAAATTTATTTTTCTGTAGCTGAAATGGCCTCAGGAGATTACCTAATTTAGCTGTCATCTGGAGGCAATGGGCAGTTCTCCCATTTTACAGAAATACAACTGAGGCAGTAAAGGTTAAATGTTTTGCAGATGGTCACAGCAGATTTTCTAGCAATTGAACGTTTTTGGACATTTTTCCTTTCTTTCCTCATCATTCTAACTTTCTTCTGGAAGAACTTAGGTTATGACTTCAGACAGACCTCTCTCCTGTGCCTCTCATGAGCTCCATAGCTTTCCATACCCCGCTTAATCTGTTAGCTTACATTTCCCTATTTTGTAAAATGCAGAAAAAAGCTATTTAGAAGGGATGCTGTAAGGATTGGAGACTATCTATGAAGGGCCCTTTTCAAAAAGATGCCCAAAAAATGATTGTCATTGTCATGTCATTTAATACACAGTATTTACTCAGTACTTTGTCTGCAAAACAATACCAGACACGAGGGAAATAAGATGGATAAAAGATGCAACCGTGTGTAAGAGGAACTCATATCATCGTCTCACGGAGGGGGGAAAAGCAACATATAATTACAATGCTATCCAAGGCAAAAACCTCTGTAAGAGATGTCCTCAATCCACCTGAGATGCACAAACCCAGCCTGTCTTAGCTTCTACTTCAATAACTGCAGTGGCATCTAGACGTGGGAGCAGGAAGCCTTTAAGAATTGTCTGAGTTTCCCTGTGCAGTAACAGAATGACTCACTTCACTTTTTGGTTCATCAAGGTCAACAACTTTTCAGGGGTTCCCTCTTTGTTCCAGAGAAGTCTCAGTTAAATGACTAGTCCCTACCTCGGCTTCTTTAAGTTCAACAACAGAGCCGATTAATGACTTGTGACAAATAGTTATTTACACCCTCAGATTTTATCGAGGTCACCCAAACCAGGGCACTGATTTGAGTCAGTTGTGCTGAGAGAAGCTTGCTTTGCCTCTGAGAGAAGATTATGTTCATAATCTCCTGACTTTAATCTCACTGGATATTCAGAGAGATTCAGACAAAGGCCCACAAGTCCTCCAACTGCATGTTTGCCCTCTGGTTCTGTGTCCCTCTGCCCAAGGGACTGCACCCCTGAACTGTCCTTTTTTTTTATCACCTGCAGGATGCACTGGCATTTCTGCTTCGGACCATCAAACTTTACAGCATTGTAAGGACCCCGAGCCAACCCTGGCAAAGCGTGCCCTTTCTGGTCCGGCACCTGTCTGTTTGCTCAGCTCCATAAACTGCTGACTTATAAGAGCTCCTCAGAGAGCGTGCGAATAATCCAATTATTGAAGCTTAGCTGGGAGGGCTTATCCCAAACAAAGCAGCGCACGTTGGCTTTCCGAAGAAAGGGGGCAGGCAAGGGGAGAAGCCAAGTCAAAAACTTTGGAGCTACCAGAGCAGCAGTGCAGAGTGAGTGATTAAATTCTTTTTGTCTTTTCAATCAGAGCTTTCACATAAAGAGTAAAGAGCATCTCTACTTGCTGCAAATCTGGGTGTCTTGACAGACGGATTTAATTCGGCCTCGCTTACTGCCTGATGTAGAGTGACACGCAATACAGGCTGGCCTGGCATATTGGATGGATGAAATTGCATGTGGGGCTTTTCAGCTCCCACCTCCCCTTGCTCTTCTGATCTTAGGCGGGAAGGAAGGTGCAAGGTACTGCATCTGGGTCCCAGGAATGAAGGTGACACTTTCTGCAGGCAACTTCTATAAGCACACAGAGGGATTGAATTGACAGGTGTCATTACTGTTCAGCTTTGCTCCACAGTTCGGAGTCGTGGTAAAGAGCACAGGTTCTGAATTGGATTCTTCCATGTCCCCATGAGGCAGCCTTAAGAAAATGATTTCATATCTCCTAGCCTTAGTTTCATCATCTCTAAAATGGGGCAAATGTTAGCTCATACCTCACAGGGTTGTAGTGAGAATAATTCCTACCACGTCTTGGGTGAATTATCTGATGCAGACTATGGACCTAATTAGTGTTAGCCACCAGTGAAATATGTTATAATTTAATAAAGATAATAGTATTAATAATGTGCACCATTTCATGGCTCCTAGAGCAAAACAATTTAGGCAGTTCAGTGACATTGTCCTATAGATTAAGTCTGCATGATGAAAACTGTATCTTTGACCTCTCAAAAGCCATCAGATTGTGATGCTTTATTTAACATAAATGAGATTAGGGCTTTGCAGCAGACTCTGTAGGGCCTTTGACTATTAGTCTATGAGGAATCAGAAGTCTCTAGAAACCAGACACATTGACAGCTGCCATAAAAGCCCAGTTAGAGATCTGGGTGGAGATCTGGTTGAGTGTAGGGACAAATGGTTGCTCACTGGATAGGCTCTCCAGGAGAAAGGAAAAGGGGAGACACTGAGCTGGTCCATTCTTTCCTGACTGTTCATCCACAAAGACACTTGTTCTTAAATGTCACAACACATATCTGTAGAGACTGGTTGATCTGGTAGCAAAGGAGAGTAATATAAAGTCTAGAAAGCAACACGCAACTCTGGCCATTGAGTTCCTTTAAATCCTGAGGGAACAAACAACTTTGGGAAACAAATACATTTTTCTGTCTCCTAATGTTTTCTGCTTTCTGAGATTGGCATACTAAAGGACTTAGGAATTGAGCAATCTAAATAGAGAACAATAGACATGCAACATGAATTTGTATGAAAATTGTGTGATATGCACGCTTTAATGAATGTGTATTACATACTTTACGTGTATGTAATTCAGACGTCTCCACCTCCTCTGGTCTTCTGGGGTCATTATTTCCTGTAATTTTTGGGTTCTGTGCACCCTGGACATTCAGGAGCCCGCTCAGGTGGGAGTGCATGTTTACAGCAACTGGCCCCATGAATTTCTGTCCTTAATTGTTGGGAAACCTCCAGTGGTTACTGTCTTCCTTCCTCCCCACACCACTGCCTTCCCCACTAGCTGCCTCTGCTTCCTGCTTTCGCACAATGCATGCTAGCATTGGGTGATTCATGAAACAGACTTTTAGTGAGACGTGTAAACAGTCCAAAAAAGGTAACACGTATTAAAAATCACTGTCCTAAAATATTTCAGTCTTTTCCTTCCTCCCTCCCTCCCTTCCTTCTTCCCTCCTCCTCCTCCTTTCTTTTTTCTCTCTATCTCTCTTTCTCTCTTTCTTCTTTCTTTCTTGCTTTCTTTCTTTCTCTTTCTCTCTCTTTCTCTCTTTTTTCTTTTTCTCTCTTTCTTTTTGTTTCTTTCTCTCTTTTCTTCTCTTTTATTTTATTTATTTATTTATTTATTTATTTATTTATTTATTTATTTGAGAGAGAAAGGGAGACCAGGAGGATAGAGGCAGAGGGAAAGGAGAAAGAATCTCAAGCAGACTCCCCACTGAGTGCAGAGCCCAACACAGGCTCAATCTCATGACCCTGAGATTATGACCTAAGTCGAAATCAAGAGTCAGATGCTTAACTGACTGAGCCACCCAAGCGCCCCACCCCCCCTTTGTCTTTTCTAATATGACAAACTCTTACTGTCTTTTATTTAGCCTTCTACTTGCCAGTAAGTTACTGGAGATTCTCTCCAATTGTCCAATTGGAACCTTCTTTTATCTTTCTTCTCCCATTTCCTTCTCCATCAACATCACTGTCTCCACCTCCATTTCTAAGAAAGAATTATAATCCTTATTACTTTGTTATTACGTGTATCTTAGCTTACTTCTACCATATTCCAGAACTACCTGTATATTTTAAGACTTGCTAAAGTACTTTGCCAAAACATATCTATCCTGGATTTCAAACAGTCCCTTCTTTTTTTTTTAAAGGCATACTGTGGTTCTCATTTCTAAGAAAGCATCCTTCCCACCCAAGCAAATCCCAGGGACAATATGTGGATGTGGACAGATTTCTTTCATTTACAAGAATGCAATATATGTGTCTATGATAATGGCAACCACTAACACTTGTAGAGAGCTTGCAGGATGCCAGGCACCGGGCCAAATGCTTTATTTGCCTCAGTTAGTAAATCCTTGCAAAAAGCTTTGGGGGGAAATGTGATTATATCTCCCATCTCACATTTGAGGAAATGGGGACTTGAAGAAGGAAAATAATTGACTAAAGGTGGTGGCGATTAAGTTGGGAATGAAGCTCAGCGGATCTGACTGGGGAGCTCTCATTCCATCACAGAATAACTACTTGTGTGTGGCTCTAGTCTTAACCCAAAGCATAGGAGAGTGAGTGCGCATTCCACGCAATCTCTGCCCATGGATGATGGACTCGACCTTGCCTGCTTCCTAACTGTTTTACCTTTATCTTCTGACTTCAATACAATAAGGTGTTTGGTGGAAAGAGAACCAGAGAGAGTCATAGGTTCAAAAGATCCATGACATTAGGAAAATCTGTTCCTATATCTGGGTCTCATTATTTTTCATCTCAAAATTGGAGGAACAGTAACTTCCTAATTCTCTCCTATATCATGAAGCAGAAAAGTTGAATTTGAAAAGAAATTTGCAGAATTTCCTTGAAATTCAAAAACTCTACAGAAATGTTAGCCACAGATTCATTGTGCTATTATTATTACTATTATTACTATTATTATTTTATATAGGTGCTTCCATCCATATGTGACTGCAAATCAACCTGTCCATTTCCCTATCTCCCTAAGGCTTTGCTGATACACTTTAAAACTTGCCATTCATATTATATTAAATTTAGCAAAATGTAAGAGATTTTCAAATTAATTTATAAAGAGAAAGTTACATGGTTTCCTTAGATTCAATACTGTTTTTAATTGTATCAAACACTCAATAAAGGGCGCAGTTTATATTGGTCCCTGTGGCAAGGTTGAGGAGGGGCTGGCATCAGGGAGGTATTTGGCTCTTTATCACTCATATTTTTAGTAACTGGCCCATGGAAACCTCAGTCCAAGCACAACTGTGCAATCAGGCTTTGGACTGATTTGAAGCTAACTCCTCCATGCTAAAGTCTCAGGTTTCCCCTGCAGACTTTACTGCATGAATTTCTAAGCAGATTCATTATCAAACATCTGCCAGGGTCACATTGAGTGTGACGTGGGTATTATCATTAAGTTAGCATTGAAAAATCAAAGACGGATGCCCCCTTTTTAAAAGAGGCATGGATTTTTTATTTCCCTTAAAAACTAAGAGCATATCACTTAATGTCATTTCTTTTTAACCAATCAGTTTATCTCTTCTTACTGTTAGGAAGCAGAGAATAGACCCCCAAACTCAACCCCAACAGTACAAGCCATTTCAGAAGTACATCTATGAAATGCACTGCCCGTGTCTCTAAGGGCCATATGTTCTAACTGCAAATCTTTCTTGTTATGGTCATAAATTTACTTACTAGATGATATACCTAATAGAAGCACTACAGTGCCAGGCTTTGGGGTGCCCAACATTGGCATCACTTTTGGTAGCTGGAACTATTGGGTGGCCCAGAGAGGATGGCAAAGCACCTTCATCAGCTGGTGACCTAAAAGACCTAACTTGTACCCAGGAGCCAAACAGGGGGGCAATAAGAGAACAACTAAGGTTATCTACTTAGCAATATTTTCCCATCGTTGTGTACATTACCTGAGCAAAACTTCACCAAAAAGAGTATAATTAGTAAAGTAAATTTAATAAAACAATGATTAAATGAATAAATAATTGAATAAAATAAAAGGCAGTTCAGTCTTTAGTTCCACTTTCCACTTTCAAGCTGCATCCTTCCCTTCTATAATTTCTTCTCCCCTTTGCTTCCTTTCCAAAAGAATCTTGCAGTTCATTTAGAGCAGACAAGGCAACACACACACACACACACACACACACACACACCTATCTGGGCTAATCAGGCAGACAAAGAGCATGCTGGGATTCATCTAGTAATATTTATGCCCTTAGTAATGACCTTGGCGTTTCCCAAAACACTTAAGATTTTTTTTAATTTTTATTTATTTTTTGAGAGAGAAAGTGAGAGCATGAGAGGAGCAAAGGTCAGAGAGAGAAGCAGACTCCCCGTGGAGCTGGGAGCCGGATGTGGGACTCGATCCCGGGACTCCGGGATTATGACCTGGGCCGAAGGCAGCTGCCTAACCAGCTGAGCCACCCAGGTGCCCCTCCCAAAACACTTAATACAGCAACTGCCATCACTATTCAGTCTTACATAAACCAACCCAGGTAAAGAATTGACTATCATGTATTATCTCAGCTGCTAATCTCAAAACCTCTACTTGCCCCTTGCTAAAGGCAGGGGTATAACTCTGGCAAGAGCTAGTCTTTGCTAAAGATAATAATAAGAATAATGAAGGTAAAGGTTTGAACACAGAGGACGTGGCCCTTGCTCCTCTGGCTTTCACATATACCATCAGAAGTAAGAAATGCACACACAGGTCACTCTCTCTATTACAATTTATTCTCAGCCAAAGGGCTATAAGAGGAAACAGTGTTCTTAAATGGGATTTTTCAGAAGTGCTCAAAGACATAGAAATCTGAGTTGGTAACTTGTTTCAGAAGACTGCAGAATAGTTAGAAATGATAAGTGTCTGTTCAAGGTCTTTTGTACTTCTCTTTGGAAATGCCTTAGGGTCTTTAGAATTTTCAAACATTTAAGTAGAGAAATATATATTTGTATATTAGAAAGTATAAACACATATATACATATATAGTAGATTATATGGACGTATATTATATATAGTAATATATACACATACACATATACATATATAATGTGTAGAAGATAGCATGCATATATATGTATATTTTTATTTACATTTACACATATGAAATGTTTTATTACTTTAGGAAGTCCTAGCCTCTTTTGTGAGTTTTGTAAATGAGCGCAAATTTGCTTCACTGTCTTAATTCTTTACAGACCCACAAAAGAGTCTCTTTTAGATTTTTCTGATACCTTAGGACACATCTTGCTAAGCAGTGCATAAAACAAATCAAGATAAAGCACTGATGCTCACAGACACAGTTCAGTGTTCTGGGATGAGCTACTGATGTAGTTCCCAGGAAGGAACCTGGTCGCACCGCTCTTGCTGCTGGGGGTTCACACTGCCCCATCACAGCTCACACCAAAACCAGAGGATAAACACTACTTTTGCTTTTTGCTGTTATCTTAAAATCAAAAATCCTTTTCGGATTTACTTTACATTAGTGAAAGCAGGTATGTCTTTCATATGTATGTCTTTCATATGTATGTCTTTCGTACATCATACATATGTCTTTCATAAAAGCAAAGTGGCATTAATACCAATTTCCAAAACACAGAGGATGCCTACAGATCAAGAGCAGTCCATCATGGTGCCCAACATCCCACAGCTATATAGATGGGGTAAGTGATCCAGGACCAGCCAGCCACTAGAATCATCCCCTACTCTGCTCAGAATGAGACCCAGCAGGCACCTCTGAGCTGGACAGGCCAATCAACTCCTCACTTGGAGTTTCCAGTGAGACTTGAATGGCCATTGTGTTCTCTTCCTGTGGAGGGACTGTACGAAGCATAATGTTTCAGAGAAAGAAAAAGACAGAGACGTATAATCCTTTCTATACAAAACTGAATTCTGTATAATTCTATGAATAAATTAATGTGTAGTGGTTAATTTAAAAAAAATTATTTTTCATGTGCTGCCTCATTGGATCCTCAATCCCACGGCAATAGCCAGAATTATATGTGTGAGCAAACCATTGTTAATAATTTCCATTACAGATTAGGGATTGTTCAACTTTTTCTAATGTTGGGAGAGGAAAAGCAGATTTCTCCTGCCTTTGTGATGAAGGTAGTTGTGTAAATTAGAACACAGTGCCCACTGAAGTTGGGCCCTTACTCTCCCACCAGAGCTATCTCCTGAATATATTTGAAAGAGATTACCTCTAGGTCTAGGGAGGACAGGGCTGGGTTGTAAGAGATCTACAGTTCAAAGGGGCAGAGAAGGGATTTATCAGGGCAAGTTTTCTAAAGAAAGCCGTCTAACAGGGGGTTCGGGGCCTATCCACTTATTACCAGGTTTTGACTGAAACAAACAGTAAATCCACCTGGCAGTGTTGACCTTTCTCAGGTAGGCATTTTAAGGGAGTGATTCTAGGAACATGGCCTTATACTTTCAGAAGCCATGCTAGAAGTTTGGTTAAGTCTCTTGGCTCAGAAGTTTAGATGAAATCATTTTGCGCTGAAAGTTTTTGTACTTCTTAGGGTCTACTCTGGGTCAAGTGTAGGGTTTGTTAGAACATTCCATGTAATACTGCAAATCATCCCCCAAACCCTGAGACAGACTGTTTGCCATCTCTTTCAACCTCTGAGATAATTTAGATTTGTAGAAAGAGCACATGATAATTAATTGGTAGACCTAGGATTTGAAACCAGTTTTATCTTTTAGGGCAGAATCGTACTGATGCTCTAAAATGTAAAACCTATAAACTTGGTAATTTTTTTTAGATTCTTATTTGAAGAAAATATTTCTAATGTGGTATTTTTCTAAACTTACTTCTAGCTACTTTTTCTGGTTTTGTTTTGTTTTTAACACCCTCGTACCATCTCTCTTTTCAATTGAGTTAGATCTTTGGATAAAGTAAAATGAAGAGGAGATGAAATCGGTGGGGTTTTTTTTGTGTTTTTTTGTTTTTAATTTTCTCTATGCCCCTTAACTTTATTTTCCCTGTGCATTCATAATTTTCACTTTTCTGTTAGGTTTGAAAGGTGACATATAGCAGAAGAAAGAGAAAAACAAGAATATAGTTGAATGGAAACAATGAACTGCATTTTAACAATTAGTCCAGATTAGACAAAATGGTGGAATTCTGAATTCCAGCACTGTTCATATTTTGAGCTGGGTATTTCTTTGTCGTGGGGGACTGTCCTGTGCACTGTAAGATGCTGAGGAGCATCCCTGGCCTCTCCCATGCAAATGCCAGTAGCGACCTCCCCCGTGTGATAACCAAAATTACCTCTGGATATCGCCAATTGTTGCCTGGCCAGGCAAATAGTTCCAGGTGACACTCACTGGGTGAAAGTTAGAAAGAAGAAAGAAAGAAGGAAAGAAAAGAAGGGAGGGAAGGAAGGAGGGAGGGAGGAAAGGAGGGAGGAAGGAAGGAAAAAGATGACAAACATTCTACTTAATCTGCGCCCCCAGTTGCTGCCCCATTTCGCTTAGTAACAACTTCTGAGTTTCTCTGTAGTGTTCATGGATCCTTCCCTGTTTCAAATTCTCGCTAATATTCTCATAAAGGAGATGGCCTGGCCCTGGTATGACCTCTGTGCTTGGCCCAAGTACCAGTTCTTTGATGAGATCTTGCTCTGTTTACTTCTTTGTCCGATACTCCAAATTCCATTTGACTCATTGTTTTACACAGAAACACCAATGTTTCTAGGGATGAGTATACCATTCTGCCTCTCCAGCCTCCTTGACCTAACTCTTCATTTCACTCACAGAGACTTTGGAAGCTCTGCTCACCCACCTGCTGGGGCATTCCCCACCTTCCCTGCTGCCAAACACTCTTGATGCTGTTCCCTATGTTACTGCCTCGTCCACTCATTCTTGCGTAACACTTAATAAATAAAACCCCTCGCAGATATGCTTCAAAAATGAAATTGTGGGGCACCTGGGTGGCTCAAGGAGTTAAAGCCTCTGGCTTCGGCTCAGGTCATGATCTCAGAGTCCTGGAATCAAGCCCTGCCTCAGGTTCTCTGCTCAGCAGGGAGCTTGCTTCCCCCTCTCTCTCTGCCTACTTTTCTGCCTACTTGTGATCTCTCTCTCTCTATCAAATAAGTAAATAAAATCTTTTAAAAAAAATGATAGTGTAAGAGCTAAAATCTAAAAAGGGCTAATCCTGGCCAAAGTGCAGGGACTGGCAAAAACAAACAACAGAATTGATTTCCAGAGAGAAATGGGACAAATTAACTTCAGTAAGGAGACCATACACTTCTGAAGAAATTACTCCCAGATTATACAATGCCACAAGTAAGGAAGCTGAATACATTATATGTTAATTAAAAAAATTAATTAATAAATAAAAATGAATAAAATTAAATTAAATTTTAGAAAGACTCCCTATTAGTTAATTTCTGTTTCAGTCACTTCTCTCTTTTCCCTTTTCATATATTTGCACAGGTCCTTTCTCTATTATTAATTGCTTTCCAGGTTTTATTAGGTGCATTATATATGCTCTCTGGCAGTGGGGGTGTGTTAAGTAGGTCCCTGATTGGTTCTCATTTCCTTTGATAAAGTTGTATGTGCTACATGATTAAACAGCCGCCAAATAGATCCCTCAGTTTCAGTGTGCTAAGGGATTATGGGTAAACTAAAGCCATCTTCGTGGGGTTTTTTTGCCCATTCTGGTTTTGAATGAGAAGGAGAGGATATATTTGTTTTAATTCAGAATTCAAAGTAAGAAGAAAGCCGAGGAATTAAATCAACAACCTCGGGAATTAAATCAATAAATAAGCAAATCTTCCACATGCAAGCACTTTATTTTAAAGCTCTTTTTAATGTCTAACCACACTTACCTGGTCACCATTCTCTTATGCAGCAAGCACTTTGGGAAATTTATAAGAGAAATTTATCTCTCAAATTTATGCTATTTGATGCCACCTTCTTGGCCAAGTTTCTCTTCATTTAAAGGGCAGACAAATAATACATTATTTATTTTGTACTTGTGTCTGAAAAGTGCATGGAAATACTTAACAATCCACGTTTATTTCATTTTTACCAGAAGGTCTGGTCCCATAACAAATTTAGAAAAGAATAGCTTCTAGATGCTTAATTCACTTGAACTAAAATATATTCCCAGAGGACTCACAGTGATTTGCAGCAATTGCATATTTTGCAAATAAACATTTTAATGCTTTAGAAAAAATTCTGTCCCTCTAACAGTGAGAAAAACCAATTGCAAATACTAGGAATCTAAAATTGGAGCTGTATTTCTTTCTGAGCTTTTACTGTTGGTTACATTAGCCTATTAAGTACATTGCTTGTTTAGAAAAGGCCATTGCTCTACTTAGTCTGATTAGGTTTCTAGAGAGCTTATCAGAAGTTTTTCTTCCTAAAATAATGAGAAATCATTTAGTGATGTCACAAACAACTAGGTAACAGTCAAGTCATATGGCTTGAGCTTACTGACTGGAATATGTAAAGCTTTACCTAGTATTTCTTCAGTTAACTTGGATTTGCCATCATTATTAGGTAGTACACTTGATGTTTGTTCTTGCATGCATGTTATTTATTAGGCTACCACCAGAGAGGGAAAATAATTTAAGGACAGGATTCCTGGATCTGTTTGGAAGAAAGACAATAGTTCTACTACTGATCAAGAAGATAGGATGTAGTAGCAAAATAGAATTTGTTAAGGGTCAGAACAAAATGCACAATCATATATTTGAATAAAATCAGTGTGCTTTCAAGCAGAAGTCACAGAGTTGGGTTTTTGGGATAACTACAAAAGAGTTTCTCTATTTCAGAAACTAAATCATTGCTAATTAAAAAGCTCTCCAAAATTTGGAGACTGCAGCATTTTATATATAATATAAATAATATTTACTTATTATTTATATTATAAATATAAATATTTTTATTTATATTTAAATATAATATTTGAATATTATATTTAATATTATTAATATTAAATATTAATTTGATATTAATTATTTAACATTAATGATATTTTATTAAATATTAATTTAATCATTAATAATTAATTGATAATTATTAATGCAATTATTATATATTTATAGTAATATAATTGCAGCATACAAAGTGAAAGATGCAGCTGTGACTGCTGCTATAACATGTGAGATATGTAATATGCTATAACATATAACAAAGTGAAAGACTGCAGCTATAACATGAAGAGAAGGAAAGATCCATGACCCAGGTACAGGTTTAGAAGGGGAAAATTTCAATAATTTAAGATCACTATCATTCATTGTAAAAATATATAAACTCTTTTTTTTAAAGATTTTATTTATTTATTTGTCAGAGAGAGACAGAGAACACAAGCAGGGGGAGCAGTAGTCAGAGGGAGAAGCAGACTCTCAGCTGAGCAGGGAGCCTGATGCCGGACTTGATCTCAGGACCCTGGGATCATGACCTGAGCCAAAGGCAGACGTTTAACCAACTGAGTATTGGTTAAAGTGTCCCAGTACGTAAACTCCTAGCAGTGCAATGCATTGAACAAGCCAACATATGGTATGCAATCATCAAGCAATTTTTTAAAAGATTTTATTTATCTATTTGAGAGAGAGAGAGAACACAAGCAGAGGGAAGAGCAGACAGAAGGAAAGAGAAGCAGGCTCCCCAAAGAGCAGGCAGCCCGATGTGGGGCTCAATCCCAGGTCCCTAGGATCATGACCTGAGCTGAAGGCAGCTGCTTAACTGACTGAGCCAGTCAAGCAATTTTTTTAATCTCCCATTTCTTTTTTCCAAAAATTGGAAACAACAAATCTTCATTAGTAGAGATTAAGATGAATAAAGCATAGTATGTTTATGTAATAGAATACTATATGCCATTTTTAGAATGGAGTAGATAAACATATTTGGACTTTGGAAGATGTCTAGGTATGTTGTTATGTAAAAAAAGCAAATTACAAAAGAGAATGTATAGTATAAGCCATTTGGTAACAATATCAAGTCAGTGGGTATATAGATAATTTGTATTATAGAGGTATATTATTATCATATATAATATATAATGTATATATAATAAATCATATTATTATATATATAATGTATGTATAATAGATAATATGAACTTTTTGCTATAGTTATCTTTGTAACTATTGTAGATTGGGATTACAGGAAATGTTAGTTTTTCCCTTATTCATTTCTGTATGTGAATTGTTTAGAGTAAGCATGCTGATTTATAATATAATATACATACAATTTATAATACGAAGTACATAAAATTTCAATAGAGAAAACAGACTGGAAGGAAATATACTAACATGATAACAATAATTGTTTCTAGTTAATGAAACCATGGAAGATCTTTAATGTTTTTTTTTAAATTTATTTATTTTAGAGGGAGGGAGAGAGAGAGAGAGAGAGAGAGAGGAAGGGAGTTGGGCCAGTGGGAGAGGGAGAAAGAATCTCATGCAGACTCCGCACCAAGTTTGGAGCCTGACTTGGGCCTCATCTCATACCTGAGCCGAAACCAAGTCTGATGCTTAAAAAAAACTATTTATACTCTAACATCTTATTCTGTATGTATATGCCACACTTAAAAAAAATTCAATTTATTTAAACTAAATCAAAAGCAAAAACAGGGGTGCTTGGGTGGCTCAGTCAGTTAAGCATTGGACTCTTGATTTCAGCTCAAGTATGATCTCAGGGTCATGGAATAGAGCTCCACATCTGGCTTCATGCTCAGCAGGGAGTCTGCTTGAAGATTCTCTCTCTCTGTCTCTCCCCTAAATCACACGGGCATGTGTGTGCCCACTCTCTCACTCTCTCTTTCTCTCAAATAAGTAAATCTTACAATGACAACAACAATAAAAAAGTTTTAGTTCATCCATTTCTCCCATCCTCAACCCCCCACCTCTGGCAAGCACAAATCTGTTCTCTATATCTATGAGCTTTTTTTGTTTGTTTTTCTTAGATTCTATATATAAGACAGACCATAAAATATTTGTCTTTCTCTGGCTTATTTCACTTAGTATAATACCCTCAGGGTCCATCCATGTTGTCGCAAATGGCAAGATTTCATACTTTCATGGATGAATAATATTTCTTTGTGTGTGTATATATACATATACCACAATTTCTTTATCCATTCATCCATCACTTAGGTTGTTTCTATATCGTGGCTGTTGAAAGTAATGTTTCAAGGAACATGGGGGTGCATATATTTTTTGAGTTAAGGTTGTCATTTTCTTTGTGTAAATACCTAGAAGCAAAGTTGCTGAATCACATGGTAGTTCTATTTTTAATTTTTTGAGGAACTTCCATAGTATTGTCTCCCATTTTAAATACCTCTGGGGGACAAATTATTTCCTTGTCCTTGGGAAAAAACAAGCAGCCCTCGCAAAACCAGTGGCTGGTTACTTTAAGTCTTCAAGCACAATCTCAATCAAGTAATAAAAATATCCATTCCTAAGAAATAATTAAGCTCCAAATTTGAACTAAAATCAAGTGAGGCTTTTTTCTGCTTTCCCAACCTGAATCTGGAAGGAATCTTGAAATTCGGCAGAAAGCAAAAGTTTACATTTCTTTTTTTTCTTTTTGTCATCCCTCTGTCCAAGCTTACTTACCTGTCTTTTTCCTTTCCCTGTATAGTTTTCCTATTCCTTGCCATCAACATCTGGATCAATGACAATAGCAGAAGTAAAGGGTAAAGGAAACTTCTCTGGGGACACTGAAGTGGGGATTGACTGGTTATCTATGGATTGATTTGACAGATACTCCAAGCTGACTCACTTTTGTAGGCTCTTCAGAATATCCCTATCCTTTTGAAGAATCACTCACCTCCAGTCCTTCTGACAGGACTAAGTGCACCTCTACTTCTGCTGGTCCCTCTGTTCTCATCACTCAGAATCCACATCACCTCTGTGTTTTTCTGGCGAAAGCTTACTTGTCTTTCTGGAGGGGCTTTTGGACAAGTTCTGAAATGACTCATGGAAGTTTTCTCTCATTTTTGGCCTTCAGTTGGTCCACTTTTGTACTATTGTTGGAGAACATGTTATAACCAGCTCAACAATCTCTCCTTCACAGTGCTTGCAAAGCAGCTATTTAAGAATCTCTTGCCCTTAGATCCTCCAGTCTTTGCATTTCTCAAACTTCAGGAATGCACATCAAGCTGTAAATGCTCTCCTGGAAGTCTTTTAATTTTGTTAAAGAGTAATTACCTCCAATGCCACATTCCTCTTTGAATGGAAGAGACTCCTAATTCACCAACAGATCTTTCTACCTACAGTTTTTGAATAATTTGCTAGAAGTCCTTCTACCTTGTTTTGGAATTTGGAGGTAGCAATCAACCTCCCTCTTCTCATTGGTGGAGTAGGACAGGGAGAGAGATTTCCAGCTCGGCTCATTTCAAATAAATCATTTAAAATCCTCTCTCAAGTTCCAAGTCTCTTTGTCAGCTATATCCTTGGTTATGAGGAAGGGGATCAAAAGTCCTCTAACATATTTCATCAACTATTTTAAACCTTTTTGTTGTTTTTTAGCATCTCCTTTGGAATATACCTTACCCATTTTAATATTTTTCTCAGTATTCTGTTTCAAATATATTGTGATTTTCTTTATAGTTTTAGAATTGTGCTATGAAAAACTATCTTACTCATTTGTATAAACTATTATAGTAACACAATTTATTTTGTTCATCTTTTGTTATGGTTGTCTGTCCTATTAAATGCTCTGGAAATATTTTTTTCCCCTTACATGGACTCCAACTCTGTTAATCTTCATCAAAATAATATCATGTCTCATTACCAAAACAAGTCATTTTCTTTTAAAGTCTTTTATTATTCTCTTTTCTTCATTAAAGCACCATCAATCTTATCCCTAATGCTAAATCATTGTGAGTGAAGGAAAAGTTCACCCAACTTCTATACGCAAGTTACAAAATTAATTATAACTTTGTCAAGGAAAGATTGATATAAATTGGGGTGAAGATCCAAAATGAAATGATATTGAAATGATATATGCAGTCTGTTGAGTAATATTTAAGACTACTAATTTTCTGGGAACACTCATTTTCTCAATATTTAAATTTCAAGCAATGACACTTGAGATGAAGCATATTTTATCCTCATGGGTAACTCTCATTACATGATTATCATTTAAGAAAAGGTACACATACTAATATTTCAGACCTTTCTAATATTGCTTGCTACTAAACTTAGCTGTTTTATTTGTTTAAAATTTTTGGACATAGCTTTTGTGAATATATACATGAGTAAAGAAGATTTTTCTACTTTGTTCTGAGATTTTGCTTTCAGGGTAGAAAAGAAGAAATGTTTTTTTCCTCCTCCCTTCTTTTTTCCTTCTCTCCCTTTCCTCCTTTTTGCCTTCTAAGATATGTTTGCGTTAAGTGGAAATAAAGTTGATATATAAGTCTCTTTCCTCTAAATCATTCTCATTAGCAGTGTACATCACATCTACCCAAAAGTTTGATACAATCAAGTGTCCACAGGCCATTTACTAAAGGAAATCATTGTTTGCAAGCCAGAGAAGGAAATAACACCTAATACTTGCCATATTCCTCTATTTTCTCCCTGTATAGAGAGAAAAGACAGAGGAAAGAGTTTGTGCTCAAATGCCCCAGACTTCTTAGTGTTTAGCAAAAAAAAAAAAAAAAGTAATTGGGAAGTGCTTTTAAGAGAAATTAGTTTCTCTTGTCAACTGTCATTGAGATGGATTACACTCAACTGCATTGCAGAAGCAGCAATGAAATCTAACATATTTGCAGCTAAGACAATAGTGTGCATATTTTTAAATTGCATCAGGTAGGGCCTATTATTTAGGATTCGTTGCTACTGTCATTGTCACAACATCCTACATTATTCAAACCAAGCATCAATTCCATTAGTCAGTCTCTCCTTTGCTGTCAAAGATGCAAATATAGGATTGTGTTGCTTAGAGTAAATGCATCATCTGAATGGAAATGTGTCAGGAGATATTAAATGATATAAAGTATGATTCATAAAATCAAATCAAATAAATATATGAGTCCCTTTCTCTCCAAAAAAGAGGAAATCCCTTATTAAAAAAAACAGAAGATTGTGAGTTTTTTGTAGTTCAGGAGAGTAAGATAATCATCTTTGTGTTTCTACCACCTAAAGAACAGTCAGTGTTGAATGGTGTGATACTTAATAGGTGATCAATATATATTTTTTGAACAAAATATTCAGTGAATGAATGAATGAAAATCAAAGAAGTCTTATTTAATATATTAACAATGCACTAAGAAAATAATTTGGCCTATTAACATTTCCCTGGGTGTTCAGAAAAATATGAAATAAACATACACCATTCCAAATTCCCAAACATCCTATAATGAGTCATATTTATGTCAACTTATGTGCTTAGGAATTGACAATATTTCACTCTACTGAACAAGAGTGAAGTGCTACTGTAATTAACTGTATTTGAATAGATGTTCTTGCATGCCTGCTACTTGCATGCTTTTTCATCAACACATATATCCAGGAGTCCAAAACACCAGGGGAGGTTACATGGATCAAGACCCATTTCATAAGTTGAGGATGAAACCTGCAACACATTCTCCAGAGCTAATCCTGAGGCTACACATCAAAAATGGATATTGGTCAACTAATCTAAAAGATTTTTAGCTCCCCAGTCACAAAAGATATTCTGTTAAAACATTAAAACTACCAGTTAAATTTAATCAGATTAATAAAATAGCCTACCTACTTTGTTTTAAAAAATTTAAATGAATACTATAAATATTTGTATTTACTTGATGAATCATATAATTCTTTCATACCATAATGTTTATATAGTTAGAAAACAATCTGTATTTTAATTTACTACCACTGCTTATGATAAAAATATTTTGTTAAGTATTTTGAAATTACATTAATGCCTTAAGGAGTCCATAATAACTTGAACTCAACTTGGAAAACAGAATTTGTTTATAATACTAAGGAACTAAAAATCTTATTAAGTATCTACTATGTTTCATGTGTTTTATTTTATCTTTCAATTCAGTGAGTTTGGTAGTATTATCATTATTTCATAATTGAAGGAAACACTCAACAAGTTTGGGGAACTTTCCCATGTCCCAACAACTAGTAAGTTATACACAAACCTTAGCAGTTACATGTAAACCTTACCCTGTCCTTCATTCTGCCATACCTCCACTTATGATGGAATGAATTGAAGATCCTCTTACTGATGAAGATCACGGCCAGGCTAGTTCTCTATTACATTCAGAGCTCTTCCATACCTTCACATTAAGGTCTCTATTCAAATAAAAATGCAAAAGACAAGCAAATATGTAGAGTGTTGTAGGAGAATATCTCTTCTCCATTCCTAATAGTTCTGTTCATACCAACAAATCTCAATAGTGTTAACATTCCTGGCCTTTTCCCCCTACTTATGCTGGCTCAGGGCAGGTACAGTCACTTATCTGATTATTACATGGGGAAGAATAGATTCGGAAAAACAAAATTTGACACAGCAACTCCTTTACTTCTCTTAGGAACAAGCTACCTGTTAGGTTCAGGAGTTCTCCTTTGTTCTTTCATGACTTAAGTCCAACCAGGGCGAGCTTCCCTTGTGGCCACGCTGCCCAATCCAGAGTATGCCTGGTTATATCCGGGCTTTGTATGCTATGCGTATTTTGTTCTCTTACTAAGTTGTATCTACCATCTTAGATTTTATCGAAAATAACACTGAAATTTGGTCAGCATTTAATACTTATTTAATTTATTTCCTAATGTATATACATTTGGGTTTTAGAAAAAAATGCTATTTATTAGGTCCTCTCAAACCTCTCAGAGACTTCAACAAATAATAAGATCATTACCATGTAAATTTACGTACATATACACAACCATCTACAAACACCCAAAACTAGAAATCAGAAAAAATTAAAACTTTATTAATAGTTATTTTTATTTTTTTGTTTGTTTGTTTTGTTTTTAATAGTTATTTTTAGATACCTATTGGAAGTTGGTGATAGGCCTGGTTTTACTGGTCTGGTCTTATTTTCAATTTTCAAACAAAGAGAAAGTATGAGTGATGGTATGAGTTCTATGAACAGTATAACACATTTCTTTCTACTTTTTGTATTTTTCAAATTATAACTCACAGGTGTGGCGCTTTCATTAAAATTAAACTAAAAAGACTTTTAGAAAGACCACTCTTATCATGTTTTATTTAAGCAGCAACCTGCTGTGTTATAAACCTGTGAAGGGAGAAATTGATGCCAGCTATTTTTTCTTTTTGAACATATGGGAAAACATACATTTAACTACAAATAACGTAAATATTGACATACGAGTGCCTATTCCTATGTTGGAACATGAAATATTTAATTTTAATGTCCTAAATATTTTACATTAGCATCTGTTTTTGCAAACATATGCTTATAAATTACACTGGCATTCTGATTAAAATATCTTCCTAAACAGCAAAGGTTAGGTAATCCACAGGGTTCAACTAAGTATTTTGTTTATAATAGGGATACCTCGTACTTTTCTCAGTTAGTATTTGGATAGAGCTACTATATTTTAAGTTAACTTCACAGTAATAATACAGCACCTTTGGGATATACATGTCTGTGTAACTAGGATTTCAACACCAGAATAATTTACAACAAAATCACTTCTGACTCAGTTCTAGTGTTTGCCTCTAAAGCAAGATGAGAACGAGAAAACGAAAATTTAAATATAACCACTTATGAAATAACTTGCTCATCAGATATGACCTATGCTCCTTCTTCTGTTTACCTCTTTTGTTCTAGCTTTAACAGCTTTAGCAATTCTCTGCTTAGCTACTGCCAGCATTTCAACTTACCATGCATGTACTATATACAAGAGAAAGCAAGTCCTAGTCGCTCTAAGTTTTACATACATGTTTTGGCACTGAAGCAATATATGCTGTTCATATGTTTATGAACAGTTCATATGTTTATACTGTCAAATGTTTAGAGAGTAAAATTAATATGAATTTCTAGTAAAAATGAATGTAAGTCTTTCCCGGTTCACTCTATATGTCATAGCAGTACAGTGGAATTCTTGTGTAAGCAATAAAAGCAGGAAATTATCTTCTCTACGCATGAATATCCACTACTTTTTATCTTTATCATGTACTGAGAATAATACAAATAAACAAACAAAAACTAGAGTTTTGTAGAGATATGGCATGTGAGTGTGCATAAAATTACAAGCACATATAAACTAAAATAATGTCTTCTAATATGTTAACTTAAGGGAAATGAATAAAGACATAATCAAGAGATTTCAAAAGATGCTTTTAAAATGAACTTTCTTTTTGGAATGGAGGGATTTTCCTATTAGCTCTAAATGTTTATAAGAGATTGCTACCTGGGCCAAGATTCAGTAATGGTTACCCAAGTTAGCCTCCTGCTGCAAACTGCTATGGAGCTGGACAGATAATATGCAGCAACCATTTAAGATGTGCAGGGCCATGGTTCTTAAAAGAAGAGAAACATATAAGATGAGCTCCATATTCACCCTGGGATTCTGTCTGGGATTCACTTTCTAAACAGAGACAGTGGAGCCCAAAAGAAAGTGGGGTCTTGCCTGGTAGAGGAAACTGAGATTTGAATTCAGGGATGCAGAAGAAAAAGGAATGAGCCTTACAGGATATCAGTGAGAAGAGAGCTGCATGGAAAAGGTACTCTAGCAATCTTCAGGGGGATCTCCTGGAAACTTTGAATGTAATAAGCTCCTTGTGTACCAGGAGGGGCCCGAATCTATCATAAACACAGATAAAGAGTTGTTTAATACTGTGTTAATAAACTGAATTCAACAATATAAAAATATAATGCATTAGAGTCAAGTAGAATTTTCTCAGAAATTCACTAATCATTAGAGTACATGATTAAATAAAGGAAAAAAAATACATGATCCTCTCGATAGAGATATAAAAAGTACCTGAAAAATTCAATATCTATTTGTAATAAAAATTTTTCAGCATAGTAGAAATATAGAAAACTACTTTAATCTGATAAAGGGCACCTACAAACAACTTGCAGTTAATATCATAGTTTATGGCAAAGGATTGAACACTTTACTCCTAAGATTTGAAACAAGGTGGGAATTTGTTAAAATGCCTTATTGAGCACTATATGGCAAATCTTATCCAGTGCCAATAAAGGAGAATAAATACTAATAGAAAGAGGAGGAGAAGGAAGAGGAGAAAGAGAAGGAAGAACATCCACATAAAACACTAAGGAATTTAATATGAGGGAAACAGCATATCAATACATCACATGGTGTTTACAGTGATTGAAAACATGGATTATCTACCTTTTATTCACAAGGACTACAGAAATTTTGTCAGTGTTTTACCCAATCCTTTTTCTGACAAGAAAGACCTGAGCAATGTAAAAGCCATAAATAATGTGGGATGAAAAAAGATGGATAAAGGGATAGATGGAAAATTAAAGGTTTATAGACAAATAGATATAAGTATATGGATATGTAAGTAATTATATATAAGTAAATGTAACTCTAGATAATCATAATTACATATAATAAATAATGATATAGATACACATATCCGTCTATCTGTTGGTTTGCACACTGGCCCCCATACACTGAGAGCTAGGAGAAACTGAAGAGGAAAGCCACTCCAGACTGGTAGGTGGCAAGTGTAATAGCAAGGAAACATATATGAGGCTTGTCTTGGGAGGCCACAAGGATGAGTAGATCTCCATAGAGATTCTGGTGGCAGAATCTTAAAAGTTTACACAGAGACCTTAATGGTACTCTGTCCTGTATTCAGTCCAGGTGATTTCTATAACACATTGCTCTCCTAAGTCTGCATCCTTGTCAAGAGCCTGGCTAGGGGAACAGTAGGCAGCATGTAAATTCCAAGGGCGGAGATGGGGTGAAGAGCCTCTAATTGCCTACATCCAGCTTGCAGGTCAACCAGCAGTCATATCTTTGTGCTGACTTACTCCAGTTCTATCTATCATCTATCTAGCATCTATCTATCTACCTATCTATCATCTATCCATCCACCTCTCTATCACCTCTCTACTATCTGTCTATCTATTTATCTATCTATCATCTATCCATCTCTAAATATAAAAAGGAAATGTTTCTACCATTGAGAATACTAAAACTAATAAGACTATCTCAGAGTTGTAGGCTTCTTAAAAAATAAAATAAGAAACAAAGAAGAAAATTACCCTCATGGAAATAAACATCTGGCTTCTAAAAGTGACTACTTTGAGGAAAGGAGAAAGTACCCATTTAGATGTGAAGTTTCTCATCTGCCTGTGGACAAAGACAATTCATTGTTCTTGTTATATATGCTGAATTAATAATAATTAATTGTCACAAAGAAGATTGCATACATAAAAGAAATAGATGGTGTACATTAAAGATCTCCTCAATATGTTTGCAATATATATTGGGTTAACAAACAATCATCAGCCATCTCTGTTTTTTGAGTTATGCATATTCTAAATAAAAATGTGCTGTAATTCCAAGTATCTTCACTAATTAATTACACTAACTTTTGATATTTTCTACAAGGGTATGTACAAAGTGACAAATTGCAATATGATGCCATTAGTTTTTAATGTTAATATAATGCAGAATAAAGATAATTTTAGAGTATTAGCAGGAAATTTAATATATGACAGAGGCAATATAGCACAATATCTTAAGAGCTCTGCACTGAGCCAGATTGCTTTGACTCAAATTCTAACTCTGTTACTTAGTGGTTTTTGCTTTTTTTTCTTTCTTTAACCTTAATAAAATTAACTTATTTATGCCTTAGTTTCCTTATTTATAGAAGGTGAGTGATTATAGTCCACCTATTTCATGGGGTTATTCTGAGAATTCAATAAATTGATACATGGGAAGTCTTAATTAATATACAGTAGAGTCACTTTTTGACCACAGGAAGCTCTCATACGCTAGTATTTTTACATCCTTTCTTTCACAAATCTGTTGTTGTTCTGTCTTTCCACTCTTACGAGTGGTCAGTGTTGAACAGTACTTTGAATCACATCACTATTGCATTATTACAATTACACTAGTTATAATTAGTGGATCACCTAATATGTATACTCTACTATGATAGACTTTATTTTACTTTATTTATTCCTCCCTACAGCCCTATAAAATAGGTATTATCCAAGTTTAACTACTGTGAGAAATGAGGTTTAGAGACTTTACTAAATACTTTCAAGAGCTGAGATTCAAGCTCAGGTTTGTCTAAATTTCAAACCATTCTTCCTTCCATTAGGATTATTAATTTATCACATTTTCACTCTCTTGGCCCTCTATCCTCATAAATTCTTGGTTATGACATTAAAAGTTACTGGTAACTCCCTGTGAATGAGCAAGAAAACTAGAAATAAAGTGTAGCTTTTTCTTTTGCTTTCTTTTCTAGACTACATGATATGCTGCCGGTAACTTGCTCCTAATATACTATTAGCAGTAGTTGGTGACTTTATTATGGGTAGGTACGTCACTTTTACAGGGAAAAAAAAAGACTACAATAAACATAATATTGATTTGCCGATTAAAAGAAAGGCATTTATCTAAAAAAACATTGGAAGAATAATAAGATTTGAAGACAAAGAAAACTGAATTATTGGTACTTTGCTAGAGATTGAGTAAAAGGATAGAGTTCACATGCATTATTCCACACAGCTCCCTCTCTTCACCAGGTGTCCTGCAACCTCTTGAAGTGGCCTGCTCTTTGCACAGATCCCTTCTCGGATAATTCAAAGAAGAAAGGTGACCTTTCCATTTACCCTCCCATGGAAGCTCCCATTTTCCAGTCATAATCGGCATGATTAAGCCATAAAGAGAAAAAAAGTGTCTGTTTCACAGGACTCCACACCAAACCATGGATGAATTATAGCTCTGCTTAACCTCAAGTAGTACTGACATTTAAAAAATTGAGCTTCTTAAGACACAGGCATAAATCTCCAATGTTGGAATTTCAGAGGAAATGTTTTTGAGCAAAAGTTTCCTCCTGGAGCCAATAAAAGTGTTACATTTGGGTGAGAACAGTCATGATTCTTTTTAAAGATAACCTTGAGTTTCCAGTGGGCAGTTTTTCATGTACCATTGATGTCCCCTGTAAAGCCATCACCTGCCATTAAACATCATCCACCTAGCCTTTTCTAGCCCTCTCCTGCAGTTCTATGTTGTAACAGGAGGACAGAAATTCTCTCTGCTGTTCTTACCCTTGGTTCAAAATTTCATTCCTCAAACATATACTATATTCTCCACAAAAGCAATGAGTGGTTGCTATTGCCTTGCCCTGAAATGCTTTCTACCCTTCCTACTTCCCACAGCCTGGTACCTCCTTCTGGTCCTTTCGGTCACAGATTTGATGCCACTGTCTTCAAGGAGCTATTCAAGAACCAGTAACTTTGCACTTCAACAGCATGTTCAAAATGGATTCTGCTTAAAAACACATACTCCTTAAGGGTAGCAACCACGTCATGCCCACTTTTGTATCCCCAACACATAGAAAAATAGGTGTTGAGTGAACAAGTGAGAGGTACTGGGGAAAGATAGGGAAGAATGGCAGAATATCAAGGGGCTTTATACTGTCG
Organism: Procyon lotor; assembly: GCA_028646535.1. Taxonomy (NCBI): domain Eukaryota; kingdom Metazoa; phylum Chordata; class Mammalia; order Carnivora; family Procyonidae; genus Procyon; species Procyon lotor. The sequence goes on from CM053609.1 coordinate 104,820,234, forward strand.
CAAGGACTATACTGTTCTTCATTTATTATAACTTAAAAGTGAAAAAAGTCAACCTCACAGGTCAGGTGCAGATAAAATGCTCTGAAAAGGTAGAACTCTTTCTATTTTCAGTCACAAATCAGGGAAGGTTAATGGGACTATACCTTTCTCATCACACAATTATTCACTCTTTTGCTTTTTTACTAGAGTCATCATAACCTTAAACATTTATTTATAGGAAAAATAAATACGAATGTTTATAACATTAAGTGCTTCTTCTGTACCAGTTTTCATAGGTACAGAAGAACTCCTGGGGAAATTTTATTTTATCATCCATGATATATAGTTTGATTTTACAAACACAGGTGCAGCTGGCCTTGTCAGTGGTTATTCTGGAATATGTGAGACACAAGCTGGAGACATTCTATTGGGAAAAAAGATAGAATGTATAATTGGTAATACATTGATGTAAGTGAGGAATTAAGATTAATTACAATAATTGTTCACCCTATAATCTGGGCCACTGCCCCTAGATGGCTATGACCTGGTTCATGTAACTTAGTTAAAATACTAGAATACGTCGTAAGATGAGCAAACAGCCTACTGGAAAGTGGGGTTGATGGAGAATTATGCACCCTCACCTCCTCAGATGGGAAATACACTGTCAGCATCCGCAAGAAAACTGTCAAAAGGACGTGGATCTATTTATGTAAAATGGAAAAGATACCATAGTTCTCTTTGTTTTATGATACAATAACATTACCAAACTTCAATAGAGAAAATAAAATATCAAAGAAAAAAACCACAAGAACTGAGAATAACTAGACAGAAGTCACCAAATGTACAGGTTTTCAAGAAGCAATTTTGTCTCTATCATGTTTGCCTTTATTGACTGAATACAAAATAGTTCCCAAAGTGAGAGTACAGGGATGTACTTCCCATAGTTCCAGGCTAGGGATCAGTATTCACATGGCAGAGAAAAGGATGTGGAAATTTTTTTGCATCTGTGGGCTGTGAAGACCTAGATCTGTATCGTCAGGTCCTAGGAGGTACAACAGATTTAGGGGAGACTTCAGAAGACGGAGGGGCACTAGCAGCAGGTGGCATAATGTCTTTTTACCACAGGCTGCTTTAGCAGGAGAGCCATGGAGACCTCAGCTTTACGAAGCTAGCTGCAGATAAATCTGGTGCTTATTAACAGCAGCCAGGTCTTCAGGGATGGCACGCTGCCTGTAGCCAAGCACATGCCAATCATTTCCAACTATACCTCTAAGGTTAATTGTACTCCTTTAATTTAGACACAACATTAGACCAAAATTCACACTAATACCTTAGTATAACATTTTATCATCCTCTTGTTAATTTAGAGTTCCAGATTTTGATTCAGAATACTTAGAGGACAATCGAGGGGTCTCCCAGAGGAAAAAAAAAATTATTAGATGATAGCATCTGCTAGGGGAGTACAGTACCAAATCAAGAAATATCTTTGGGATCCAAATAAATGCAGAGACCTGAAATCCTGGTCAATGAATGTGAATTAGCCTCCCTCTCACAAGCATGTCCCTTTCCCCTGCCCACATATACATGCTTCTCAAATCTTGTTATATCTCAAGTGGAATCCATGTCACATGAGAACATGTCTAATAAAAATATAATAATAATAGCACATATTGAGTTTTTACTATGTTCAGACAGTGTTGCATACCATTTTTCCACCTTTGAATTTTAGAATAGTGTTACAGAAAAGTTGCAAAGGAAGCATAAAGAATTTTCTCATACCTTGCACCTAGTTTCCTCTACCATTTAGATTATATTTTAACATGATATATTTCTTACAATTAATGAGCCCATCACAATATAACTATTATTAACTAAAGTCCATACTTCATTTTCATTTCTTTAGTTTTTACCTAATAATCTTTTTTTTGTCTCAAGATCCCATCAATATCCCATTAATGTACCATGTCACATTTATTCATCATGTCTTCTTAAGCTTATGTGTCAGTTTTCTGGACTTGCCTTAATTTTGATGCCTTGGATGGTTTTGAGGAGTACTGGTCAGGTTTTTTGTAGAATTACCCTCCACTGGTATTCGTCTGATGTTTTTCTCACAAATAGATTGGAGATATGGGTTCTGGGGAGGAAGACCACAGAAATAAAGTGCCATACTCATCACATCATATCAAGGAGAACGCTATCAACATTAGTTATCACTGTTGATGTTAACCTTTATTACATGGCTGAGGTACTGTTTGTTAGATTTTTCTCCACTGTAAATTTACTTATTTTCCCCCTTCTCATATTGCACTCTCTGGAAAGAAGTTACTTTGTGCAGCTTATGTGTAAGTGGTGGGGAGTTACACTCCACCTCCTTGAGGAGCATAATATGCATTTTTCATGGGTTAGCACAGTGAACTGTTAAGATAAAGACTATGAGGTCTGTTATGTTATCCTATTTCATGGATGAAGAAACCAAGGAATATGCAAGCTCAAATAAAAAACAAGTGCCTACATTCCATGTCTAAAGGTTGCTGAGCTCTGATATGGTCTTGAGAAACCTGGTTCCAGATCGTAAGCTCAAAGTCAAAAATGCCTGTGAGTAATTCAGACAAGTGAAGTCTGACATGATCATTGGAGTCAAGTGGCTGAAAGCCTATCACGTAGAAGAAGATATATATTTGTACTGCATACTCCAAAAACACAAAACTGGGACCAAAGGGTGAGGTTTACAAAGACAAGCCCTTCAACTCCAAATCCAGAGACAATATGTTGAGAAATGTTGAACAATAAAATTAGAGTTAATAAGATACCAGAGGCTAGCAGCCCTCAGATGACAGGGTTATTTCAGAAAGGATAAAGTAATAAGGAAAATTAAAACATATATCACTTAGAATGGTTCTCTCACTGTTTTGTTTTTTTGTTTTGTTTTGTTTTTTTTTTTTGGTTCTCTCACTGTTATAAATGTTCTAAACTCAATCACTCATATACTAATCACAACAACCCCCAAGGTAAGTAATGCCATTATCTCCATTTTATCAAGATAAAATCAAGGCACAGAGAATCTAAGTAACTAGCCTGAGTCCACACACCTTGTACATGCCAGAGTTGGTGTTCAAACAGAAATGGTCGTAGATCCTTTGTTCCTGGTTTTACTACTGCAGACTGCCTTCCGCATGAAAGCACTTCCCAACTGCTGGATGCTGTGGTGTCTTCTGCTTTATTAGTATTTAGTGAGAGACATGCTTTCTCCTTATCATTATAAAATGTATTGCCTTTTACTAGTGCAGGTTAATTCTTATAATCTTGAATTATAATTTACTTGTATACACATCAAGGCAGACCAACCCCTTTGGTTTTATTTTGGGAAGTAAATCAGGAAATTAGGGATGAAAGAGGAAGTCATCAGCTTAGAAAAGTGAACATATATGTATATATCTATATCTAGCTATATACAGATATCTCCATATAAGTGGAAGATATGATGTAAAGGAGTTAAATACGGAATTACAACACCCAACAATTTTTTTTTTTCTAAATGTAATGAAAGTCTTTTTCCTGGAGATTAACAGTCCTTATTTTTTTACTTGTGTTTTTGTAAAACATGGTTAAGGTTCATTCATTCGTTTAACAAAATAATTGTTTTGAACAAACACAGAGCTCAAGATAGCACTTGGGATTTCCTTCCAGCTCTTAGGAGCTAGAGGTTTAAGGAAATGCCTCCAGAAAAAAAAATTAAAAATATCTCATTTCACCAGGCTGAGTCTGCCCAATGCAGTAATGTCCTAGTCTTGGCCAGAGGAAAAAGAGTAGGAGCTGGGGGCTGGGAGCTCAACTAAGCCCACGAAAAATCACCACCTTCAACTAATGAATGTCACTGTTACACTCAGAAGGGTGAGAAATCTGAGTTTAAGGCAGAAGAGAAAAGGAGGAGTTATTTTGTGAACCTCTATCAGCACTGGATTGTGGCCTGAGCAACATAACAAGCAGAGAAGATAAATGCAATCCTGTGGTTCACCTTTTAGATTTCCGTACTGAAACATTAGTTCAGGTCTGCAGAATTGATCCAGACGATGCCTAGAAACAGGAAGCCCCCAGGAAGTGCCAGTAATGAAAGGGCTCTGTCTCCCACGAAAACACAGGGAGTGCGGCTGCTGACAAAGTGGAATCCATTGGGCTTCTCCTGATTGACACATGTGGTTAATTGAGTGTCACATTGTGTTCATGTTACCTCTGTTCTGAAGCACACTACAAGCGATCACCCCTGACAAGTGATAGCTTAGAGCAAGCATAAATAAGGCATTTCATTGATCTGGCAGGGGCTATAGGTAGAACCCACAGCCCATCTGCCTGACAACCATTGCAAATCCTAAGAGCATTGTAATCTTTTTTCCTCTCCCTTTCTTTTCCAATATGATTTACACATGGCCATTTAGACTGATTTACTGGCTGCCATGACGATGCTGCTTTTATCTACAACAGGGTGTGTGAGCCTTCACCTTCCTGTCCCGCCATGTGTCACCCTGCCTATGCCTTTCCTTCATGAAAAGTTTGCCTTTCAGTAAGAAATGCTGGAGGTACTTACAAGGCAATGGATGGAGTCGTACATGAGGTATCCATAGTCTTTGTAAGGGGATCCAGCACCAAGTGGGTTGGGAAGGAGTGGGTGATAGGAAGAAAGGAAGGAACAGAGGTTTAATTTTGGTTAAATACTGTAAGCCAGACATTGTCCATCAAGCTCTGCCTGACTCCTCCAACCTGAGCTTGTCATATTAATCATCTCTGTTACCACAGCAACTGAGCAGCATATCAGTTTCATTATTATCTTTTTGCAAGTAGAGTTCTAACACCAGATTGTGTGCTTTCTGAAAGCTATATCCTCATTGTTTATTGCTGGAGCTGTACCAAGCAGAGCAAACAGAAGGCCTTAACTAAGAATTTGGTCAAAGAACGTGTAAGTGATGAAAAGTCACAAAGTGATGAATGTCTTAAGAAGATGTACAGTTTATTCATTTATACAAATCAGAGGCTTTTAAACATTTTAGTCTTAGGACTTCTTTACATTCTTAAAAACTACTCAAGTATTAACCACTCAAAAGCATTCATTTATGTGAATTATGTTTATTAATATTTGCCATATTAAAACAATAAGATATTTTAAAATATTTATTAATCCATTTTTTAAAGAAGTAATAAACCTATTACATGGTAATATAAATACCAGCTTTTTTTTTTTAAAGATTTTATTTATTTGACAGAGAGAAACACAGCGAGAGAGGAACACAAGCAGAGTGAATGGTAGCGGGAGAAGCAGGATCCCTGCTGAGCAGAGAGCCCGATGTGGGGCTCGATCCCAGGACGCTGGGATCATGACCTGAGCCGAAGGCAGATGCTTAACGACTGAGCCACCCAGGCACCCTAAATACCAGCTTTTTATAAAACTGTCTATACTATCTATAAGAAAACTAATTTGTGGAAAGAGTGGTATTATTTTTATATTTTTGTGAAGCTCTAACAGTTGGCTTAACAGAAACCAGCTGGATTCTCCTACCGGTTTCTGTAATCACTCTGTTGCAATATCACATGTAATGTGTGGCCTCTGGAATACTCCACCATACAATTTTAAGCGAATGATAGTGAAAAAGTAAATGCTTAGTTTTTAAAAAATTAATTAATCAATTAACTTATTTTGAAGGCTCCTCATGGGGCTTGAACTCAGAGTCAGATCCAGACCTGAGCTGATATTGAGTCAAATGCTTAACCAGCTGAGCCACCCAAGCATTCCAAGGCAAATGACTTTTTAGTAGTAATATGGAAAGAGTTTTGACATCATGGAATCCCTGAAAAGGTCTTAAGGACCGTCCAGTGTCCACACTCTAAGAAACTCTGGTAAATGTTTTAAAACTCCACTCGAAGCTTCAAGTAGCTCAACTATTTTCTTTTTTATTTTTTTTATTTTTTTTT
>CM053609.1:104826673-104872091 GCA_028646535.1 Procyon lotor
AAAAAGAACAGCTTTGAAATTAGACTGGGATTCAAATTATTGAGCTATCACTTGTCAAATGATTGGTCTTAATCATTTCATCTATTTAAACCCTGATTCTTCATCTATGAAATAGAGATAAAACTATTTATTTAACCTTCTTTGTACTTCACTTTTGTAAACTCTAAAATGGGAATATTAATATTTCCTCCTTCATAAAGTTGTTTTCAGGATTTATTTGAAGTGTATATGACATTTACTAAGCATTATATAATTTTTAGTGATCTGTATAATTATTGTCATTACTATTATTATAACGTGGTAAAGTGTGAGGTTTAAGTGTTATAAAGTATATAAAATGTTGATCTTAATGCCTGACAAGTAACAAATGCTAAGTGATAGTCACATTGTTTCAATTATTATTTAGTCATCACACCAAGCTGTGTTTTCCCATTAATCCTCTCCTGTCATGCTAATTGAAGTCACTTATGTAAGAGCAAAATTTTAGTTTCATATATAATATTCTGATATTCTTACTCTAGTGTCTCTTCTGACTTGAATTCATTCTGGTCATTTCTATCAGTTTAATGCTTTTAAATTTGGCTTGGTAAAATCCCTATCTACTGTGGACTGAATATTTTATCCTCCCAAAATTCATGTTGAAGCCCTAATCCACAACTGGACAGTATTAGAAGGTGGGACCTTGGGGAGGCAATTAGGTTGTATAGGTGGAGACTTCTTGATAGGATTATTGCTTTTAAATAAGACATATTTAAGAGATGATCTCTTTCTTCACCATAGAAGGATAAGTAAGAAAATTGCTATCTGCAAGCCAAGAAGAGGACCCTCACCAGACAGAGTCTGCCTGCACCTTGATCTTGGACTTCCAAGCCTCCAGAACTGTGGGAGATGAATGTTTGTTACTGAAGCTACTCCATCTATGGTATTTCGTTCTAGTAGCCCAGGATGACTAAGACACTATCCCACTCCTTCTGTCCTCAAGAATCAAATATAATTCCTTATTCTCACAACTCCTTTTATAATGTAATTCCAACATACCTTCCAGTTTCACCCCTTTGACTTTTATACTTGGGTTCTCCAGTCAAGTCAAAGAGACAAGTCATATTTCCCAAATATTTCTCAAACTTTTCTTCTCCATGCCTTTGCTTATGCTACTGTTCCCATTATTTGGAATGTCTTCTCCTCTTCCTTCCATATATACAATCAGTTAAGCCATTTTAAGTATTAACTCCCCTACCAATATTCTCTAGGCATTTCTGATTGAATGTACTTTTTCTCTCTTCTGATTTTTTAACCTCTTTATAAAAATAGTAGCTGTGATGAATGGGATGAGAAGAGTGCCCAAATCTGACTGCTCACTTTCCTTTCCCATGGTAGCATGAAAAATCAGCTACAAACACACAGAAGACAACAACTAAAAGGGAAATAAAGTACCTCCCCACCAGCTCCCTGCTCCCATTGGGTTACATAATGTAACATGGACAAGGAAGCCAAGTAACTTCTTTTTTTAAATTCAACCTTTAGTTCTTAAAATTATAAAGAAAACAAAATTATTGTGAAATTTGGAATCATCCACTGATTTAACATAAAAACTTATTACTGACTTATTACTAACATAAAAACTTATTACTGATAAAAACTTAGAACTGAATGGACTGAATTAGCATACGTAACTTGTACCATAGCTTCCTCACCTATATAATGAGAACTTTCTCATAGGATTATTGTGAACGATGCATGTGTTATTATTTGTATTGTGCTTAGAATACTGAAATGTGTCTAGTACAGAGTAATCCAACAAGAAATGAGCCTTCAGTGTGTTTCTGAATGACCTGCAATAGTTTAACAACTTAGCCTGTTGCATAAGTGCAGTATTTGATTTTGTGTATGTATGTGTGTTTGTTTGTATATGTGTGTGTGTGTGTGTGTGTATAGATCTCTCTCTCTCTCTCTCTCTCTCTCTCTCTCTCTCTATATATATATATATATATATATATATATATATATATACATAATGGAGAGAGAAGGTAAATAATATCCATGTCTATATTTTTAGAGGGAATGAATATATGCATATATATACATACATGTATATATATATGTAAGAGTCGGGGTTGGGGAATGAAAAGACACAGAGACAGAGAAAAAAAACACCCAATCTAATTTGGTAGACAGAAATAAGAAAACTGCTTTTTAGATCATGTGTTTAAAGTACCTAAACCACAGAAATCTTTTAATATTTTTTAAAGATGGATTTTTTTGAATTAACTAATCATTAGAAAGTATTACCCAAGAAAGAATAAAATGGCTTTCCAGTTAGTTGGGTTAATTCAATAAAGCCACTAGACAAGATCATGGACTCATAACATCATAAAGAAAGAATTAAACTCTCTCCAGCTTGTGGTCTCCTGTCCCTCCTTCTTGTCTCCTTTCCCTGTTTCATCAATAGTCCCTCCAGCTCCATATCCCACCCACCAATATCACACATATCCCATTTTGCTTGCTTATCTCATGGTTTAAAAAAACTGAATGGAGGGGGCCTGGGTGACTCAGTGGATTAAAGCCTCTGCCTTCAGCTCAGGTCATGATCTCAGGGTCCTGGGATAGAGCCCTGCATCAGGCTCTCTGCTCAGCAGGGAGCCTACTTCCCCCTCTCTCTGCCTGCCTCTCTGCCTCTCTGCCTACTTGTGATCTCTCTCTCTCTGTGAGATAAATAAATAAAATCTTAAAAAAAACAAAACTGAAGGGAGATGAAGAAGTCTTCTAGCATATGTCTTTGTTACTTATTAGGTCAGTCCAAGATCCTCCTGATGCCCTAAACTACTCTTACCAATTCACATCTCTTCCCTTTGTCTCTCTACCATTCACTCTATTCCTCTCTTGAGAGATTCTATCTACTGAGTATATCCTGGAGAAAGGTGTCATCACATAGCTGTCCCCTTAGACATCTGATGAATGAAATCACTCTGAGATACTAATGATGGATAATTACTTAATATTAACTATGGCCCTAGTATATTTGCATTTTCCCTTAACTCTCCTTCTTTCACCTGTGCAAATTTTAAAGCATGGATGCATCTCTATCTGGATGGCGGGAGAAACCTTCTAAAATCATACTGTGTCCATGGACTCCTGTGAATGAGACTAGTCATCCTGCAAGATCTATGCTTACTGCCAAATTTTAGTGTTTCGAGTTAGGTAATCCCCTTAGAAATGTATCACTGCATACAATGCTGTTGCTTCTACTTTTAGGAAAGTTAAACTCAAACCGTGACTTAAATCTCAATGCAGAGTTAACCTTCAGCTGAGATTGAGCATGGCTAGGGGAAGTGAATTTCTTTTGTCCTTTTCAATATCTTAGTATTTCTCTTCAAATATATGTTCTTAAAAGAATAAACAGATCACAAGGGATACCCGTGTTTTTCCTCTTAGTTTTTTTTTTTCTTTTAATTATCATTGTGGGTGTTTTTTTTTTTTTCTTTGCTATTCTTTTAAATCTTATTATAATTAGTTACTACTGATGCTCCTCTGAATCCTTCAAAAACTTTATTATCTTTATTTTTCTCAAAACAAGGAGGGCATTGATTGGACTGTAATGCTTGAACAAGTTACAATGTTGCAATTTTCCTATCAAGAGAATCTGATGTTTGTGAACATCCACAGAGTCTTGGCGTTTTCATTCAGGCTAGGATAGAGGAGCTCATTTGTTATGCTTCTTGGTTCTCTGTCATTCAGCTTGGTGGTGGGGGTGGGGGGGAGAGGAAAGCACACAGCCTGAGAAGACTGACAACCAAAATAAGGCTGTTCAGGGTTTGAGGCATTGTAAACTTCACCCATGCCTGTAATTTTAAAGACATTTTAACTTTGTTTGATAGTTTAATTCAACTGAACAAGCATTCAGCGTGGATTTAGTATACAGCTAGGGTGAGGGACAATAGCTGACTCATGAAACCTTCTTCAAGGACATTGGAGGCTTGGTATATTTGAAATATCATGCTTTGAGAAACTGGGAACATACTATCAGATTCCGTCTCTATAAACTCTTGTAGGGTCAGAATCACATCTAATTTTGGGATTACATTTGGTTTATGAGAGATGGTCACACAGTCTCAGACCTGTCACTAACACTTAAACTCCATTGGTTTCAATGTCTTTGTCTGTAAATTAAACAGTTACACTAAATTGACTTTATGATCCTTTCTTTTGTTATATTCCGTGATTCTTGAAATGAGAGTCATGCAAGACAGTCAGCCACAGAGCACGAAGTCAAATGTAACAGATAGCCTTCATGGATAGGACAGATACTTCTATCTATAACCAGGAAGTGGGGAAAAGCAATTGCAAGAACTAGAAAGGACTGATGGAGGATGCAAAAATGGGCCAATCTTGATGTGAGACTGAGTGTGGATGGCCTTAGGGAGAGGAAACAATGGAATTAGCATATCCCATCAACTGTATGATATCATCAATTACAGGCATACCCCATTTTATTGTGCTTTGCAGATACTGTGCTTTACAAGTTTAAGGTTTGTAGCAACTCTGCACGGAGAGAGTCTGTTGGGATCAATCTTGCAATAGTATTTGTTCACTACATATCTGTGCATATTTTAGAAATTCTTATAATATTTTGAACCTATTCATTATTATTGTATTTGTTATGGTGATATGTGATCAGCAATTACAATTCGTTGAAACCTCAGATTTTTTAGTAATAAGGTATTTCTCATTAAGTTATGTACACTGTTTTTTGAGACATAATGCCATTACACACTTAATAGACCACAGTATAGTATAACATGAATTTTATATACACTGGGAAATAAAAAAAACTTACGTGACTTGCTTTATTGGGATATTCGCTTTATTGCAGTGGTCTGCAATCAAACCTGCAATATCTTCAAATTATGCTGGTATAAAACACATTATTATTTTATGCATTGTTAAAAGGTAAAATGTTACTAATTAAACCACAGCCCTGTGCTTTGTTATCTCTTTCTTTTTAACTTTACATATTTTTAAAAAGCTCCTTTATACCCATTTGAATGTAAAAAAGTCATACACATTGCCAACAGGTACATGAAAAGGTGCTTAACATCCCTACTCATTAGGGAAATGCAAATCAAAACCATAACGAGTTATTACCTCACTCCTGTTAGAATGGCTACTATCAAAAAAGACGAGAAATAATAGGTGTTGGCAGGGATGTGGAGAAAGGGGAACACTTGTCCACACACTGTTAGAATGTAAAATGGTACAGTCACTATAGAAAACAGCATGGAGGTTCCTTAAAGAATTAAAAATAGAACTACCATATGATCAGCAATTCCATTTCTGGGTGTTTCTCCAAAGAAAATGAAGACACTAATTCAAAAAGATATCTGTACCCCCATGTTCACTGCAGCATTATTTACACTAGCCAAGACATGGAAACAACTCAAGTGCCCATGAATGTGTGAGTGAATGGATAAAGAAAATGTTATATATATATATTTGCAACAACATGGGTGGACGTGCATTCTATAGGGTATTACGTAGTGAAATAACTGAGACAGAGAAAGACAAATACCATATGATTCCATTTATATGTGAAATTTAAAATAAAACAAAGAAAGAAACTCAGAGATATGGAGAACAGATTGGCAATTGCTAGAGATGAAGGATGAGAGGTAGCCAAAATGGGCGAAAATGGTCAAAAGGTACAAACTTCCAGTTAGAAAATAAGTCTTAGGGATGTAATGTAAAACATGGTGACTATAGTTAATAATACTGTATTGTATATTTGAATTTTAAAAAAGATTTTTATTTATTTGAAAGAGAAAGAGAAGGTACGAGTGGGGGAGGGACAGAGGGAATCTCAAGCAGACACGGCGCTGTGTTGAGCCTGATGCAGGACTCTACTCAGGGCTCCATATCACAACCCACAGATCTTGACATAAGCTGAAATCATGGGTCAAATGCTTAACCGACTGAGCCACCCAGGTGCCCCTACTGTATTGTATATTTGAAGGTTGCTAAGAGGAAGGATCTTAAAACTTCTCATAATAAGAAAGAAAATCTTAACTAAGTGTGTTGATGGATGTTAACTAGCCTTATTATGATGGTATTTTTTTATTTTTATTTTTTTTAAAAGATTTTATTTATTTATTTGACAGTGAGGGAGAGAGCGAGTACAAGCAGGCGGAGTGGCAGAAGGAGAGGGAGAAGCAGGCCTCGTTGAGCAGAGAGCCTGATGTGGGGCTTGATCCCAGGACTCTAGGATCATGACCCGAGCTGAAGGCAGACACAACCAACTTAGCCACCCAGGTCCCCCATTTTATAATATTTACATGTATTGAATCATTATGTTATACACTGAAACTTATATAATGTTATATATCAATTACAGCTCAATTAAAAAAAGAGCTTCATTATTATAATTTGGATATGAAAGAAAGGATCCCATGAATAGCTGTGACCTTGTTTATCCAAACACAGTCAAAGACAGTTATGCTGTAACTGCCACCAGGCCAAAAGAAATGAGAGATGCTACTGACTGTAAGATAGCCAAATATCAGAGATATTAAAATATGACAAAATAAATGTGCTTAATCTTAAAAATCAGCAAAATGGGCTAGCATGCATTTTATAGGTAAGACCATGGGGTGTTCATGATAGTGGCTAGAATAGTAAATGGATTATATAGAATGAGGACATTGCTTGGAGGAAAAACTACAAGGCCCAGAAAAGAAAAGCTGGGGGGGCAGGCAGGACATATAAAAGATGTAACATGTGCCATCATGGCAAATCCAAAGAAGGTCTATTAAAATGCATATGTGTAAGAACTTAAAAATTCCCAATACCTATTTCTTTTTCATTTTTAAGAGATTTTATTTATTCATTTGAGAGAGGAAGAGAGGGAGCAAGAGAGAGCGCATGAGTGAGGTGAAGGGGGGGAGTGGCAGAGGGAAAGGGAGAGACAGACTCCCCTCTGTGTAGGGAGCCTGATGTGAGGCTGAACCTCACCTGAGATCATGACCTGAGATCATGACCTGAGCAGAGGGGGCAGATGCTTAAGTGACTTAGCCATCCAGGTGCCCTCCTGTGATTTTTTCTAATCGGTATTCCACACCTTAATCAAGAAGAACTTGCCAAATAAACCAGGTTCTGAAAGAATCATCATAAACTAAGTAACACCTTTAATTAATAACTATCAAATGACACAGATTTATACAAAAATAGAATTTATTTACATGTTATATGTTTTTATCTTAGTTCTCAGGGACAGAAATTGAAGACTATTTTTTAAAAATACCCCATGGTTCACAGAGTCCAGGAAAAAAAACAACTGACATTTCCCCCTGTTTTATCACTGAAACAGCTATGAGTCAGTTTGAATTTCATTCAAATCTTCCAGTGAAGGTACTTTTTATACAAAATCTCCTCTAGAAAACAGCCAAATGCCTGTGAGCAACTAAAGGAGAACAAGCCAAAAAGAAGATTGTTTCTCCAGTGATGAGCAATGGTTAAGATTCTTAATTTGCACCATCTTTACCAACAGACTACTCTCTGTAGTGTTGACTAGGGAGTGGATTTCATTACTAAACCCAAGGTCACAGGTGGTTTTGCACTGAAGCATAATTAAATTGTGCAGAAGGAATTAAAATAGTTTAGCAAATAAGGTCTTCTTATTTGGGCTGAATAGGACAGATATAATGCAGTGCCATGTTCAGGCTACAACCAGGCAGCACTTGGGCCCAGGGAGATTAATCTGGAGAGCAATCACTTGATGATCCCTGACTATGAATACTTAGTTGAAATTATTCTTTACTCACCCTGGGATGGGAAAAGCAATCACTCATAATTAACAGGTCACTTTCTTTGTGGGAATATTTATGCAGGGCACGGAGAGGATGGCATAAGAGAATACTTTTCTTGGTTAGGGAAAAATTGATATGTGTGCTTGGGATGAACATGATCAAAAACTATTAAAGAGAGAAGGAACTTATTAAGAATGAAGAGTTGCTTAATTGTATATTCCACGTGTGCATTTTTGGGGTGGGAGGATGAAAAATACAACTACTGGGAAATAGGCAGCTGAATGGTGATAGAACGTTTTAAACAGTTTGAGAGAAATCAGTTGTTTTCAGCTAAATTTTGAGGAAAGACACAAATAAATGCATTTCATATTAATTTCTGGCTCTGTTCCCAAAGATATAATTTTTGTTTGTTTGTTTGTTTTGTCTTTAGGAAATTGAAATGGGGAGAGACTCTGATGACTGCAGACTGTATAAAACTAAAAATATACATCCAGTTCAGTCATGATATATCATTTAGATCATTTCTACATTGTCCAAGTTAGTATACTTGTCCAGTCAAGGAATCAAAATCTCCAAAGTTGCCACATGAAGCGGAACATTGGTTTTTGGACAGTGCTTTCAGAATACATTATGCAATATTGACATAACAAATACTTATATGCATTGTATATGAGGGGTGTGTGCATGGGTATGCGTGTGTGTAAATGTGTGTGTGTGTGAGGGGGTACCTGTAATATAACAGCCAAATAAGTCCATAAACAAGTGGGAGAGACCAGCTGTTGATCTTACTTAGGACTATAACAATATTTTAATAGTATACTAGAAATATTTGAATGTGACAATTGCCATAATTATTCATCAGGTAGCTCTTTTAAAAGATTCAGGCCTACAAATTGGATTAATTAGATTGTCAAATTCTAATTTTTTCAATAGTCGTAGAAATTACAACACACCTTTACTGCCAGTCCCTAGTAAAGCTTAAAATAGGTAATTATCCCTTATTTATGTTTTAAAGATTTTATTTATTTATTTGACAGAGAGAGAGAGATCACAAGTATGCAGAGAGGCAGGCAGAGAGAGAGGGGGAAGCAGGCTCCCTGCGGAGCAGAGGCAGAGAGCCCCATGTGGGGCTTGATCCCAGGACCTTGAGACCATGACCTGAGCCAAAGGCAGAGGCTTTAAGCCACTGAGCCACCCAGGTGCCCCTAGGTAATTATCCTTTAAAAAGAAAACAAAATTGAAAACCAAATCCCCCAAGCCCCAGCTTATTCTGGTACAGTAGAAAGGATTCAGGGTATGTAAATACAAACCCAAATTTAAGGGGCATCTGGGTGGCCCAGCTGGTTAAGCATCTGCCTTTGGCTCAGGTCCTGACCCCAGGGTCCTGGGATGGAGCCTCCCCGCCCCCCCCATCCAGCTCCCTGCTCAATGGGAGTCTGCTTCTCTCTCTCCCTCTACCTGTCCCCCGGCTTGTGCTCTCTCACTCGCTCACTCTCCCTCTCAAATACATAAAATCTTTAAAAGAAACCCAAATTTAAAATATCGTTTTATTGCCTCCTACTTAATTCAAACCTTATTTCAGGTCCTCACCCAGCAGGTGATGCAAGGTAGATTTGAGGCAACACAATCAGCCTCATTGACATTCACATGAA
Source organism: Procyon lotor (assembly GCA_028646535.1). Taxonomy (NCBI): domain Eukaryota; kingdom Metazoa; phylum Chordata; class Mammalia; order Carnivora; family Procyonidae; genus Procyon; species Procyon lotor. The sequence goes on from CM053609.1 coordinate 104,836,122, forward strand.
TGACTGATAACAATTTACCTATGAAAGAGATGTAAAATTTAAGATGGATTTAGATTAACACAAATAAATGTGTTAAGGAAATCACTTAGTTATAACTATAGGTAGTCTGAAACTATTCAAGGGGCTTGGGTATACTTCGGAATTGAAAACCACTTTTAATACAGTAGTCCATCCTCTGCCTTCTTGGCCGGCTTCTTTAACCTATTACTGGTTTTCCCAGCTTTTCCCTTTCTCTCCATACATATTTTTACATGGTTTAATTTTTATTTGTTTCTTTACTATATACATACTGCATCTATGTTTATACATCTGTGTATACATTTGATTTAAGTAATTAGAAGGAATTAATGAGTGATGAGGTAAGAAGGACATCCTTTCCCAGAGTGAATCTCAGGCATGGTCTGTAGAGTCTCTCTCTCTGTCAAATAAGTAAGCTGGAGGTACGTTCCAGTTTGCCCTGGAAACAACCCCAGCTCATGTCTGTTGTCCAGCTTCCAGTTCAGCTTAGCATGTATGCCTGATTTTTTCATTTTAAAATGGGAATCAAATAGGATTCAAACCACCTTCTTCCAGAAGACTATTGAGCGCAGGGGACTGCGTGAGCCCCGAGAAGTCCCGCCGCGCTGGCTTTTCCCGCTTGACTCTGTGCTTACTCTCTTTTGGTTGGTTGTTTATCCACCTTACTCCGCAATCGCTGGTGTAGTTCTTTCTAAGATGCACCATAGAGAAGCGCCCCCTCCCCACCTCCCAGTCGCGCTAGAGCGTCTGGTCGTGTCCAGATGACGTCAAGTAGGCGCCATTCGCTGAGAGCTTTCCCCACCCACCCTGGCTTGGTTCTCACTTTGAAGACCTGGCCAAGCGGGAAGGGTCGTTACAGGAGTCGAGTTATGTTTGGTTTGGGGAAGAAGCAGGCACGTTGGAATAAATGTCAGAATCTTAGTTGGTAAGCTGAATCGTATTACTGATAATAGTTGCATTTCAGTAAGCCAAGATGAGTTTGGTAGACCTCCAGTTGCCACTTTTCATCTAGCACTATGACATGCGTGTGCAAGTTACAACTTTAACATACGATAAAATATGAAAGCTGAACAGAGGTGACTCCTATCTCTTTCTCCGGCCCCTTTTCAGTTGCATATATGTACACATGTATACATGTACCTTCAGCTTCTCTTTCAGGGACAAAGTGAAGGACACTTGCTTAAACCAAGTGCTTTGGAAACAAGTGGCCTGTGACCTTGATGCTGCTGACCTCTTGTCCCTAGGCACTTGGTTTACCAGCCAGCTTTGCCTTAGACTGTGTGCTGTGCAACTTGAGCTGCAAGCAGAACGTTGGTTTCGTGAGTGATGTTAACAGGAATCAGGAAATTAGAGGAGAGCTTTGCATTAAACACATTTGGAAAGGAGAGTTTGAACAATTGCGCCGTAGTTTGTATAGAGAATAGTCGAATGTACTTGTTAACTCATTTTGTCATTAGAAAAATACAAATATATTATTGCTCAATAACGTATTTTTAAATAGTTTGATAAATCCTTTCAACAGCAGTGACTTTTTAAAGATGCATCTTTAATTAAAGGATATGTATTGTACTTGATTTCTGAAAAGAAAGTTTATGTAAATATATAAATTCCGTAAAATATCTGTTGACATTTACTATCCACCATAGAAGATGTAGTGAAATAACTGAACACTTAAAAATGAAGACCTCAGCAGCTACGTTTAAAAACAAAACAAAACAAAACAGATTTGGGGCACAAAGATGGCATAGTCATTTAAACCTCTGACTCTTGGTTTTGGCTGGAGTCCTGATCTCTGGATCCTGAGGTAGGGACTCCTGCTCTGTGCTCAGCAGGGAGTCAGCTTCTCTCTCTCTCTCTCTTACTCTCTCCCTCTCTCCCTCTCTCTCTCTCTCTCTCTCTCTCTCTCTCCCCCCCACCTCCCTCTCTCCCTCTCCTTTTACCTCCCTCTCTCTCTCTCCCCCTCTGCACCTCCCTGGCCCAGCATGCTCTGTCTAAATAAACAATCAGATTTAACTTGTGTCAGTATGGAAGGCTCATTTAAGAAAATCATTCATTAAACATGGTCTTTCGTCTAGATCAAATACTTGTTCTTCTCAATTAATTTCTCTTGTTTTCAGTTTTCTTGTGCAATTATAGCTGTTAGAGTGTTGGCTTCATTAGTGAAAGAATATAAAAACAGTAAATTATGCCTGTTTAATATCATTATCATCAGATGCATCAAAGTGAAAATCAGTGATATTAATGCCAAGAATAGGTAGATTTTTTTCAGTTTATTAAATCAAAATTATTGAGTTGTCATACTGTTAAGGGTAAAACACCTGACATTAGCATTCTATTACAAATGGAGTTGAAAAGCTTTAATGTTGAAGGCATATTTAATTGCTTTTGTATTAATAGTAAAATATAAATTTGATAAAGTATATGTGTGGTAAAAACATTATTTTTACTAAGTTAATAAACTTACATAACTGACAGAAATTTGGGTTTAGTTCTGGTAAAGACATAATTCATAATTTAGTCCAACCAAGCCGCAACATCCTATAACCTAAAGAGAAGTTGCTGTTGTCAAAGTCTACATAGATAAGTGATAGATAATAAATTAATGACTATTTTTGTTGTGATGAAGGTAAGTTTGAATATGAAATTTGCTTAAACATGGCAATCCACACTTTTTCTTTCATTGCCACCCCTCATCAACCAGAATTTAGAAATGTCTTAGCTTTTGATAACTACTTTTAGAAATCAAATAAAGTGCCCCTCAGTGGTACTGAATATTTTTTGAAATGCAGTTACTCAATTATATATTATTCGAGAAAAGTTGGAAATTTTTTTCTCAGTTTTGTTTTTTACTTTTTTGTTGAAGTATAATTACTCAGTGCTCATCTTAATAAATGTACTTTTAATCCGCTTTATATCACCCAACCCCCCATCCCACACCTCCCGTCTTCACAACCACCAGTTTGTTTTCTGTATTTAAAAATGCTTCTTTTTGGGGTGCCTGGCTGGCTCAGTTAGTTAAAGCCTCTGCCTTCAGCCCTGGGATCGAGCCCCGCATCTGACTCTCTGCTAGGCAGGGAGCCTGCTTTGTCCTCTCTCTCTGCCTGCCTCTTTGCCTTCTTGTGATCTCTCTTTCTCTCTGTCAAATAAATAAAGTCTTTAAAAAAGAAAAAAAAAGCTTCTTTTTTGGTCTCTTTGTTCATTTGTTTCTTAAGTTACACATATGAGTGAAATCATATGGTGTTCATCTTTCTCTGACTTATTTCAATTAGCATTGTATCCGTTAGCTATGGATTGTAGTGTATCCACCCCTATTTTTGCAAATGGCAATAACATTGTTTTTTATAGCTGCATAATATTCTGTGTGTGTGTGTGTGTGTGTGTGTGTGTGTGTGTGTGTGTACCACATGTTATTCATCTATGGATGGACACTTGGGTTGCTTCTTTATCTTGGCTATTGTAAATGATCCTGCATTAAACATAAGGGTGCCTATGTCTTTCGAATTAGTGTTTTCATTTTTGTTGGGTAAATAGTAGTGGAATTACTGGATCTTATGATAATTCCATTTTTAATTTTTTGAGGAACCTCTATACTGTTTTCCACAGTGGCTGTGCCAGTTCGCATTCCCACCAACGGCATGAGGGTTTCTTTTTTCCACATCCTCCACTACACTTATTATTTCTTGTGTTTTTGATTTTAGCCATTCAGACAGGTATGATGTGATATCTCATTATAGATTTATTTGCATTTCCTTGATGATTAGTGATGTTGAGCATCTTTTCATGTGTCTGTTAGTCATCTGTATGTTTTCTTGGGAAAAAAATGTCTATATTCATGTCCTCTGCCCATTTTTTAATTGGATGTTTTTTAGGGGTGGGATATGTGTGTGTATTGAGTTACATAGGTTCTTTATATATTTTGGATATTAACTGCTTATCTGATATATCATTTGCAAATATCTTCTCCCATTCAGTAGGTTGCCTTTTTGTTTTGCTGATTCTTTTCCTTTTTTGCTGTTCAAAAACTTTTTATTTTGATATAGTTCCAATAGTTGAATTGTGCTTTTGTTTCTTTGCCTGAGGAGACATATCTAGAAAAATTTTTCTTTGGCCAATGTCAAAGAAATTACTGCCCATGTGTTCTTCTAGGAGTTTAATGGTTTCTGGTCTTCTATTTAAGTCTTTTTTAAAAATTTTTTTTTAAGATTTTATTTCTTTATTTGACATAGAGAGACACAGTGAGAGAGGGAACACAAGCAGGGGGAGTAGGAGAGGAAGAAGCAGGCTTCCCACTAAGCAGGGAGCCAGATGCGTGGCTGGATCCCAGGACCCTGGGATCATGAGCTGAGCCAAAGGCAGACACATAACAGCTGAGCCACCCAGACCCCCCTCATATTTAAGTCTTTAATCCATTTTGAGTTTATTTTTGTGTATGGTATAAGAAAGTGGTCTGGTTTCATTCTTTTCCAGGTAGCCATATAGTTTTCCCAGCACCATTTGTTGAAGAGACTCTTCTTCCCCCATTGTATATTCTCACCTCTTTTGTCATAGATTAATGACCATATATGTGTGAATTTCTGGGCTCTCTATTATGTTCCAGTATTCTGTGTGTCAGTTTTTGTGCGGGTACTATACTGTTTTGATTACTGCAGCTTTATAGTATGTCTTGAAATCTGGGATTGTAGTATCTCAGCCTTGTTCTTTCTCAGATTGCTTTGGCTATTCAGGGTCTTTTGTGGTTCCGTACAAATTTTGGTATAATTTGTTCTAGTTCTGTGAAAAATATTATTGGTGTTTTGGTAAGGAAATGCATTAAAATCTATAGATTGCTTTGAGTAGTATGGACATTTTAACAGTATTGGTTCTTATAGTTCATGAACATGGAATATCCTGCCATTTGTTTCATCTTCAATTTCTTTCATCCAGGTTTTGTAGTTTTTGGAGTACAGGTCATTTCACCTCTTTGGTTATGTTTATTTCTAGTTACTTGATTCTTTTTGGGTGTAATTGTAAATGGGATTTTTTTTTTTAAGATTTTTATTTATTTATGAGAGAGAGAGAGAGTGTGAGCAAGAGAGTAAGAGAACATGAGCCTTGAGGGGTGGGGCAGAGGAAGAAGCAGACTTCCTGATGAGCAGGAAGCCCAAGGTGGGGCATGATCCTAGGACCCCAGGACCATGATCTGAGCTGAAGGCAGACACTTAACTGACTGAGCCACCCAGGCCAGCACCTTGGGATTGTTTTCTTAATTTCTCTTCCTGCTACTTCATAATTAGTGTGTAGAAATGCAACAGATTTCTGTGTATTAATTTTGTATATTGTAATTTATTGAATTTATTTATTAGTTTTTTGGTGGAGTCCTTAGATGATTCTATGTATAGTATCATGTCTGCAAATAGTGAAAGTTTTACTTCTTCCTTACCAATTTGAATGCCTTTTATTTCTTTTTATTGTCTGATAGTTCTAGCTAGGATTTCCAGTACTATTTTGAATAGAAGTGGTGAGAATGGTCAGCTTTGTCTTGTTCCTGATCTCTTAGAGGAAGATTTCTCAGTTTTTGTTCAAGATATTGCTCAAGATAAGTTGGAAATTTTTAATCCATGTAACCAAATAATAGAGTGTAGAAGCTTCAGATTTTCAAGCTTTTAGTAAATTGCAGTTATTGAGGGAAAAAAAGCATACAGACAGGAAGTCATTGAGGTATCCCTATAAAACAAGTAAGTAAAAAAAAAAGTAAAAAAAAGTAAAAAAAAAATAAATAAATAAAGCAAGTAAGTAGCCAAAAAATTAAACTAAGAGCATTTATGGCATATAAGATTTAATATTGAAGTTCTGTGCATATTCCCTGAACTATCTTAACCTAGAGACAAAACTTTTAAGTTTGAGCTGCTTTTATTAATTGGATAAATTTATTTTTCATCTAAAAGGCCTATAACTTTGAAACTTCTAAAATTCATGAAATATATTTTTTAAAGCATAAATAGAAGCAATTGGTATAAAAATTTCTGAGAATAAAGCAGTATCTGTAAACATATTTGAGTGAAATACTAACATATATTAATATGATAGATGAAAAAAGGCAGCTGTGAAAATATTTTGAGTGAAATAGTCACATGTTTATATATATATATATATATATACTGGAAAAATTTAGAATATTCTCCACCAGAATATTTGCTGAATTTAGTAGTTAACCTAGAACTTGAAAGATCATTTTCTCAATACAAAAATAGGCTGTAGAAAATCCATCAATTGAATATTTTAAAATTACACATTTATTATCCATAAGACAAATTTTGAAAAGAATTACAGGCAATTTTATGATAAAGAATAAAAATAAGACTATATTGAAAAAATAGATTTTTCATAAAATTATAGATAGAGCTAAGAAACTGTTTAAATTACTTTAGTATGTTATAAAGGAACCATTTTGCTTGTTATCTTTTTAGTGTTTAGAAATAAATACAGAGACTTAAAATTTTTTTATTATGTACTTAGATATATTTTAACTTTTAGAAATAATTCTTAATACATTTGAATAGAACTGTATTTTGTAATGTTATTGATATATAAACAATAGAATACAATATAAAAACATTAGAAATACAAGAAAACTGATTTATCATCAATAAATCATATTTGAAAATTTATTTTAATATCCCCATTTCACTCTAGGTTTATCTATATTGAATTATAATTTATGGAAGTATTTCCATATAAACCCCATCATCAGGACAATCAAGATATTAACCAAGTATACAGCACATACAAGGATAAAATATAATTATTCTCATCCCCTGAATTCTTTTTTGTCCATTTTATCTTTGTTGTAAAAAATTTTGTGGTATGTCCTTGGAGGAGCCAGGATAATCATTCCTCCTAGTGTTCTGGGACCAGGCTATTAGGTCAATGTTCTTGCCAAATATATACTCAGATAATATATTGTTATCACTCACTGAATGTTCACAAATAACCTGTTAATCTTTTCTAAGTGTCAGTTTTTTTTGGTTTCTAACTCTATTAAGTTAAATACGCAATCTCACTCCCAATTCAGGATTTTATTCATGATACCTTTAAAGTGGTGAATAGATCCTGACCATGCCCATTAGGAGCTAAGAGAGGAATTCAGTAGTAAAATTGGCAAACAAAAACAAAGAAACAACATTAACCATGTTCTTGATATTCCAATGAATCCATTTATCTTTCCATGTGCTAGTTAGAAACAGCCTCTTTCTTCTTTTTTCCCTCCTTTCCTTTTCCTTTGCTTTCTTTCCGTAGGCTTTATTTTTAAAAGCAATTTTAGGTTCACAGCAAAATTGCAGAGAAGGTACAGAGATTTCCACTATACTTGCTGCCTCAACGCATGCACAGCCTCCCATACTGTCAGCATCCCCCACTAGAGTGGCAACTTTTAGTCTGTGTTTTAAAATACATTTAGATTAACTGTATATTACAAGGAAGACTGTTGTACTTTTGTTCACCTTTCCATTAACATCTAAACTGGCTTTCTCCCCGCTCTGCCTTAGAATTCAGCTAGCAAGTTGTCTTACAGCAAAAGGTTTGGTGAACAAGTCTTATTCTAGCTGCCTTTGTTGGCAGAGTACTTACACTGCCAAAGGCATCTCAGCCTCTGCTAACTATTGATTTTAATGGATTTTGTTGGCCATTCCCAGTCCATCTGTCTGCAATAAAACAAAGATCTCTTCAGCCCCTGTAGGAATTTCAGAGCTATGAAAACTCAGAAAATGCCACCTGGGAGATTATTTTACCTCCCTTTTTGGCAAAGATTAAAGTGTTCTTCTGGGATTGATTTGTGCTCTTCCAAGCTTTTGAATAGCTACTTTTCTCACAACTCTTTCAAAAAAATTCCTTTCCAGTGAAATACCTCCTCTCATGAACCCAAAGATGCTGGGATAACAATAATTAAAAACATGGACTAATGATCATCTTTCTAAGGCGAAGTATTACAATAGGGCAGTATTCACCCTAAAAAAAAAAACAAAAACAAAAACAAAAAAAAACCCTGAGACAGCGTCTTTGGATCTCTTCTTCACTTGCTCTGAGGTGTCTCCCATTTTAACCCTGTATTTATTTAACCATCTTTCAATAAATACATAGTTCTTGTTTTCCTTCTATACATCATTTCACTAGGAGACTGAAAGAAAACAGAGGGATGTTAACTCTACAGATTCTTAGGCTAAAGTCTTGTCTTGTTCCTCATTCTCTAACCAAGGTTATAATTCCACAGTGTTTCTGCCGTCAACTCCTGGATGATAGAGGAGATAGTTCATTCTGAATTACCATGGAAACTTCCAAAAGTCTTTAGGCAGATTGTCCCAGAGCAGGGACAATGGCAGCCTGCGTGTTTAGGAACAGGTGTAAATAGTTTCCAGTTCTTCTACAGAGACCAAGACTCTAAAAACAACTCCAATTTGTCTCTCACATCTTTAATCCTTTTCCCAACTCAGTGGGAGCTAAGGTGACTCATAGCTCCAGAGCTGCAAGCCCTCAGTTTCTGGAAAACTTGTGGATTTGAGTTTAAGGAAAACAAATGTCAAGATGCCATAGCCACAGTGATTTATATCTCTATTCATTACGGTTAATATTTTTCTTCCCTATCATAAATGCCTAGGAACTGCCACATGAAATCTAAGGAATGTTATTGCTCAAACAACAAAGGGAATGGAGCAAGTTAATGTATTTTATCATTTTACAGGAGGCAAACTAAAGTGAATAAGTACCATGTATCATAAAAAGAATCATATTTCTTAAAAGCCAAATAGAGAGGTACTAATAAAAGTGAAGGCTTTCTTATTTCACTCAATTGCCTGCAGAGAAAGAAGAGGGGGAGGCATTGAAGCTGAGGGGCTTGACACTCCAAGCCAAGGATCATGCACAGATGTCTAGGTACTGCATTTCAGCCTTCCCTTCTAAGGTCAGGAGGGAAACATACCTATATGGGACAGCTGAGACCTTCCTAAAGGTTTGGAGGATTATATCAACCTATCAGAGGATAAGAAAATGAGGTTGTGGGGGCTGGACCTCTTCACTGTCAAAGGTGTATTTATTGCTCCTGTTGGCAGAGCCTGTCCCCAGCCTGATAATATTGCAGCTCACTTTACCAAAGCAGCCACTGTCTGTGACTGTTGCCATTAGAAACACTTTCACCGTGCAGACAGGGATTTTCTTGCTGCTAATCAGTGAAGGAGTAATTAGGCATGCATAGTTAACTGACAGTGGCTGTGGAGAAGGCACTGGCTTCCTTTTGAAGGGAATTTCCAGTTGCACTAACATTATGACAGACACGAGATGTCTGCCCTCCATATGGAATGGAGCAAAGACCGTCAAACTCATCTGATTTAGGACTGTGAACCTGGATTCCTGTAGAGATTTCAAAAGCACAAGGTCAGGACTCTTAGTTTGAAGTAATTCAGCACTCTTTTTTCTTCAGCTGCAGATTTCCCTAGGAATCCTCTTTGATATTATGGCTTCCATGAGATTGTGCTCATAAAAGAAAAAGACATAGATGTTTCTTTTAATGCCCTGAATACAGAATTGACCAGTCAGCTCATTATATTCTATAATTTTAAAATATGATATGGATATTTTTTTAGAAAAAAAATTTCCATAGTGGGTCACTGTATGTGGGTCACATTTTTTAATGATTTTCAGGGTAGAATTGTCTGATTAAATAGTGAAATAAATTCATGCTTCTTGTTGTTGATGTACAGTGCAATAGGACGTAAAGTAAAAGAGTTGAAAGAAGCTAAGGACAGGAAATATGCCAGAAGTGCGAAGATGTGGAATGCCGTATCTGTAATGAAACTGAGGGAGTTCATTTGGATTTCATATTGAAAAGTTTCCTTTTATCTTCTCCTAAAGGAGTACAATATAACATATTTTTCACCAAAAATAAAAGATAGAATCATGTATTGAATGGAGCTATGCATGTCCTTTTGTGTTAGGGGATGGCATTGAGAAAGAAAAGGGTATATATGTAAGCAGAAATTTTAGTAATTCTTCATTAGAAAAAACATGATAAATTTTGGAAGAAAAAATGGGATATTATTATTATTATTATTATTTTTTTTTGGGATATTATTGAATAAATGAGCTCAATTTCCAGTTTTAAAAATGTAGTTTCAAGTTTGGCCAGCAGAAGGTACACTGCACAAAGGGCTGAATTACAAACTAGCCTGGTACCATGCACCCATAAATCAATTTGGGTAGTATGTAGAATTATGTTCTTAATCATGGAAGGATACTTTTGCTTGAAACTATTCTTTCTCATATTTCTAGTAGTCTTGCTTATTTATGGGCATGTTGGACTGTGGCCAAAGCTTTCCCCCTAGGTAAAATGACAGCATCTTAATTAGGATTGTTTGGTCTGTGGCATGAGTTGCCAGAGAGCAGTCCCATTGTTTTAATGCACAGACATTCATCATTAGCCTGCTCACAGTGCCTGTAGCCTAGTGGTAGAAGCACAGGACTGAAAGACATCTGAATCATTTTTTGGATTCTAGCACTGTCTAGGTGTGTTAAAAAAAAGGCAAAACTACTCTCTCTTGGAGCTCAGCTATATCATCTTTCAAGTGGCCGTCCTAATCCCTAGTAGAATTGTTGTGAAAATTAAAAAAAAAAAAAAAGAATTGTGAAAATTAAATAAGTTTAAATCAGAAGAATCACTTTCTTCCCAAAAAAGGAATGGGATTAAAAAAATGTAAGATAATGTTGATATTCTTCTTTGGAACAAGGCATTATAATTCTCAGATAAGCAAAATATGCGCTGTATTATGATTTTAGCTATTAATTTCTCAGCAATATGATAGAACTACAAAATACCCATAAGAGGTGCATGAGAAAAACTTTCTCGTGTCTCATGATGACCATATAGCTTTAAAGAAAATGAACTAGGATCTGGGACCTCATACATTATTTCAAACATCCCTGGTATAAAGAAACTGGTAATTATTTTTCATTTGTTATATATCTTCTAAGAATTTGGGCTGTGGAGGAAACCATGTGTGTGTCTCATGTAGGAGGTGGGAAGAGTGTGTATTGTTGGAGGTGGGAAGAGTTCATAGTTCAGGGCAAATGTGAGAAAGTGCTGACCTGTGTCATATTTTAGTGATTTCAGAAATAAGAAACATTCCAACTTTCTGAAACAAGCTGCACATCTTATGACAAAATATTTTGGTATTGTGGAGATTGACAGTTGTCAAGCTTTATTCAAAAGTATTTTAATCTTTAAGCCTGTCACCTTTGTCAAATACTTTACAAGTGCAAAGCAAGTGCTTTCAAGAAAGACCTTGGCAAATATGAAGATCTGCTCCGTTGCCACTAGGAAAGAGTGTTAAATTTTGAACGAACTGTCAAATCATGCCCTGAGTCACAATAAAAAAATGATGCAAAGATAAAAAACATTAAGATATGTTTTAGATTAAGAAGACCAACTCCTTATTAGCAGTATTGTCAAATCTGGTACTATTTACTAGGATGGCAACAGCTAATGAAATGCAAGTGCTATTTTGAACCTAAAACATTTGAAAGATTAAAAAAAAAAAACCGTAAAAGAAGGTTGCCCCTTAATATCCTTTACCAATTTCTGTTGTTCATAATTTTTAAAGGTTAAATGACTGGCCACCCTTACCATTCAGTTAGAATCTTTTTTCTTTTCCCCCTTTACTAGCCTGTGTTCTTCGTTTTTTAAAGTGCTTGTTATTTTGAATAAGTTAAGGCTTAAGAGAAGTAACACAAATAATACAGAGAGTTTCTGTGTATGGTTCACTCAGTTTTCCCCAATGATAACATCTTACACAAGCACAATACATTATCAAAACCAGGAAATTGACACTGGTACAATTACATTAACTCAAATACAGACTTTACTCAGATTTCACTAGTTTTTACATGCACTCTTTTTTCTCTGCCTCCTGGGAATCTGAGTTACCGAAATCTCTAACTGGTTATCAATAATAAATATTATGTGATACAGAAACAAATGGTTGACCAGCAGTGACATTTAAAATGAGCAATGCTAAACCATAAGTCCCATCTGTTTTCACTTACTTCACAAGGTTCCTGTCTTTGGCCTACTTAATCATTCCAACTCCCTTCCCTCTTCAAACCTCCCTCCCAACACCAGGATTCAGATAGCAACCGCCTGAAACAAGGTTTGACATTTTTGAGTGTTTTATCTTTGATAAACTCAAGGGGGTCATTTCTATAAATTCTACAGATGCTTTCTGACATTAATACTGACAAATTAAAGAAATGAACACAATTTGTAAATCTAAGAGCTTGTCAAGGATAACAGACATGTTTATTTCTACCTGGTGAACACCTGGGTTCAACTTGCTAAGAAACAATGAGCACCGTTGTTTGGAATAGAAGAACCAGTCAAAAGGAGACTCTCCTATTGCTGAATGGGGTACCAAGGCAGTACTTTGGCACACTTCAAGATGACATACTGTTAAGTGGGTCATATTTAAAAACGAGAGGTCATGGCCGTTTGTGATGATTAAATACATCATATGTGTTTTTGTGATTAATTAAGTATCACTGCAATTCAGTATTAATAATCAGAAGGATTAAAAAAGATTTCTATAAAGGTAAAACAGGCACAGAGGCCAGCGGATAGATGGGAAAATCATTACTATTATGCACAAATGGAGGAGAAATAGACCTAGTTAACTAAAATTGTGTGAGCTAGATTGATAGCTTATTAAATGAAAAATGGCTATTTCTCTAAAATTCTTCAATGGGAAAGCATGATACCAGGACCATTTTTTTTTAAAGCTATCAGTTAGGTGAATTAAATGAGAAAAAGTAGGATGTTTGTAAGACGAATACCTAATTTTTTTTTTTTTTTTTAACTCCTAGAACACTCAAGTACCTTTTTGGGAGACATATAATTTCCTTTAACTACTGTCTGTGTATCCAACTAATAGAGGAAATTAAAAGATTGTAATAAATCTCTCTACTTTTGCAGCCCTGTGTCTCTAAGTTCTCAGTTTCAGACCAGACTAGTTAATAGCTTCTATTTTCACTTCATTCACTTTGCCATAAATGAAAGCAAATGGCTGTTGGGTTCTGGCAAGTCTGAGTGGGTAATGGCTGCTGAAGAAGGGTGATGCGGAGTTAGTGGGCCCAAAGATTAGATTTACGATTAAGGGACACTTAAGTTGTTTTGAAAGCATACACTGGCAGGAGCCTCCAAGTAACAAAAGAGAATGGATAGCCATGTACAGAGATTTTTGCCTATATTATAGTTTTATGTATTTATTTTATTTAAAAAAAATTTTTTTAATAGTCTTCCTGAAGAGCTTGCATGAAAACATTCATGTCAATTCCAGGCACTAAAAGATATTGAAATAGAAGAATAATTGGGCATTTTAATTGTGAAAGGAAATTTATAGAGCACTGTTACCCAACTGGGCCTCTCTGTCCTTTGTGGAAACTTTCGGGTCTACAAGTACAGAAGATTAGGACTTCCATCTCCTCACACTTGCTATCACAGAAATTTATCCAAGTTTTATTGGACTGTAGATATAAGGTGGTGACTTATTGGGATCAAGGGGTCTTGCATTTCAGCCTACCAAATTCAGTTGTCAAATGGAAGGTTTTGTTGAGTATCTGAAATCTGAAAATCAGCTGCAGGCAATCAGTATTTCTGAATACACTAGTTATGGCCATGATAACCTATAGATCTGTGCTTGTCAAAATTAATATATTTAGGTTCCTTTTATGAGGATTCATTATTTTCAATAATTGACAATTAACATAATTGCTACTTATGTGATACAAAAGAAAAAAAAGATGCCAACAATAAAGACAATCCTTTATATGCTAGAATTTGCAGTTTGGGTTTAAATAGGCAAGAAAATACACAAGTACCATTCAGAGTTAAATACAATAATGATACAGGATGCCCTGGGCATACATAACCATTCAGAGTTAAGTACAATAATGATACAGAATGCTCTGGGCATACATAGACATACTCCCCTAGAGGGAGGGAAATGGATGCAGGGGCTTCCCAAGTGCAACATTTAATAATTGTCGCATGTAGTATATAAAATGAAATCCACCTTTGAAACTTTGATCATATTTATCTCTCTTCTCTGATCCCAGAGTAATTGTTATCTATTGTCTAATTGTTGTCTTTCAAGGAGCATTTGCATTATGTTATCTTTTCATGTGTATTATTCTATCATCCCTGTTACCTGGCGAGACCCTTGAAGGCAGAGACCTGTTTCTCCAGGCCTCAACAGCTGTGAGGTCACACTAACAAATTTCACAGTGCCCCACTTGTGTAATAGCAGAGAATTTGGTGTGTAACTCAAAGTTTCAAGTACTGATTTCTGAGTGTCCTTGGAGATTTTTTGATCAAAGCTCGGCATGCTGTTCTCACATAACTCGCTCCATTCTCACTGGCTGTCATTGAGCTCTGCCTCCTGTTGCACCTGCTCTGTACCATTGCTGCACCACTTCTGGTACCTGCCTGCCAGGGACGCATAGGCGCCAAGGGTGCCATCTCTTAACATTGCCAACCTAATGGGGATGAATTCTGCTCCCTTTGCTCTTTGAGCACTGATACTGCTCTGGTTGTGGTCTTCATGTCTTTGAGTCTTAAGTGAAACAGCGCCACATCTTTAACCACAGCCACTTATCTTCGTATGGTTAATTCTTGAAGAAAGACTCGAGACTTGCACCATGCTGCTGCTTCATGCACCACACTTTCTTCTTCATTCCTTGTTTCCCCAAATCATAGCCACCACTGAATCTAGTAGTTTTCCTCTGTCCTGTAAATCAGTTCATGCAAATTGACACCTGAGGGCCACTAACGGCACTGCTTTATTAGGTATACTCCTTCGGCTCAACCTGGATGCCTACCACGTTAGCTTCACGGCTCACAATCGTCTGTGTATTAGCTACATTCAATCAAGAGAAGCATTTACTAATCGATTCATAATCACATCCAATATGAAATAGCACCACTTAATAACATGCAGTTGAAAAAAAACAAACAAAAAACCTTTTTCTTGCACTTGGAAACCAAAGCAAATATATGTGAGTCAATAGCACAAAGAAAAACTATGTGACCCATTGTGCCACAAGACTAGCAATATGGCAGTAATGTGTGCCTGCCAAACTGCCATCTCTGCAAATTAATCTTTCATTTCATCTCTGGATTTACTGTCACACTTCGGCTGGGAGTACAGTTATGACTGAATTGAGATTCTTTTATATTCATTCCTCATGCTACAACATAATAAATATTTTTATTACCAAAGTTTTCTTGATGCATATGTTATTAGAAGTCACAGATTTGTCTCATAGTTGGCTCTATGGAATCAAAAGAAGTAACTTTTTTTTTTTTAAATTTTATTTATTTATTTGGCAGAGAGAGACACAGCAAGAGGGGGAACCCAAGCAGGGGAAGTGAGAGAGGGAGAGGCAGGCTTCCTGCTGAGCAGAGATCCTAATGTGGGACTCGATCCCAGGACCCTGGGATCATGACCTGAGCTGAAGGCAGAGGCTTTAACCCACTGAGCCACTCAGGCACCCGCAAATGTGTGAGAATTCTTATACAAGTAGATAATCATTATTGGGAAGTATGACAGATTAAATTTTTTTTTTTTCTTCTCATGGTGTTGACAGTTCAAAATGGACACAAGAAGTACATAAAAGTTCTCAAGGCCTACGCTCAAAATTTAGAATCGATTTCTACCTTATTCCATGGGCCAATGCGGGTTTAAGTAGTCAAGCCCAGAATCAAGTGAAGAAGAAATATACTCTGCCCATGACGATGCCTTGGCAAATATAAGGAAGAAGGGAAGAATGAAGAATTTTGATCAATATATCAGTCAGTCCCATAATTTCAGGTCATGTTTCTATTTCTAGTTTGCTTTTCCGATGAACAAACATGATTAGAAAATTCAGTGTTTTATTCAAAGTCATAGTTAAAAAGTGAGGGAAAAATACCTACTGTAATGATTTCTAAGCGCACAGTAAGGTCCACTGATTGGCCTTGCAGAGCCTCTTGAAAAACTGCAAACATTATCATAGCCTGAAGTTCCCTTTGTTTGTTTTGTTATTGAACTGTGACCATACCCTATAAACTTTAAGTTTTAAATAGCAATAAGTAAGTATTGGTAAGCCATTGGGGGGTTACTAAAAGCAGGTCTTCCAAAACAAAAAGCATGGTTCAGTTTGCTGAAGGTTTTAAGTTCAACATTATAAAAGGTCTGACTGTTGTACCATATCAGCCTGTGAAGCTCCTAATACGTGTTGCAAAGGGAAAATTAGAATCCCCACAATTTGGGGCAAGGATGCTTTGATATCAGTATTGTTTTGAATTGAAAATAGTTTTGATTTGCTGATTTGCTTGCTTTTCAAAATAACTGTTGGTTTTTCTTAATCATAATTTATTTGTTGTGTACTTACTGATAATAAACTTATTTGTAACAATAGTATGTTAGATTTTTAAAAGACTCTTATAAGGTACAGAGATGTGCTTCAAATAATGTTCATGTATAATTTTGTTTTTATTGTAATTTTGCATGGTTCAGGTGCAAACTGGCAATTTTCATAATAGAGTAATGTTTCCTTTGGAAAGTAGGAGTTGACTGATTAGAATAGAGTGCCAGAATCGTCTGTGTAGTCTAATGGGATGTGGTTTGAGAGCCATTATTACAGATCAAAATACATGATATGATTAGGGTTAAATCAGGGAACACTGTACATGAAGCCCAATATCTAAAATTGCCTTCGGTTCTCTCAAATAAGTGGCTCTGATTTGACCTCTCTCATCTCATGTACAATAGGCAGTATTCCTGGTTACATATTTAATATTCCAGTAACCAGACAATGGGTAGCATTGGGGGTATAGCATAGGATGTGTTATTTATTACTTCCTAAATTATTAGTGAAACTCCAGTCATTTGGTCAATTATACAGACTCTTCAAAGCACAAAGATGTTTGGTACAAGTGGTTGAAGTTTTCACTTTTGATCCAGATGTTTTGGTACTATTTAGTTGTAGTTGTTATGAATCTGATTTTTCCAAGTGCTATGGTATGTATACTAAGGAAATCACTTGTTTTCTTTATTTTCATTCTCTTACCTCAAAGTTAGGAAAATGGTGAGAGGAAACTCACAAAGATTTAAAAGGATAAAGTGAGATTTTTAAAGTTTCTTGACAAAAGCAAAGAATAACACTAACAGTTTATAATAGCTTGGGTATTTATTTACCTTAACATTTTATTACTAGATACTACATAGTATAATTTGAACTGCCTTGATACAGAATTATTTTAAGCTTTCACCTTTAATTCAAGTTTTTTAAAAACTTCTGTGGGCTCTTTAAAGTTATAAGCATAAGATTTGCTATGTTGAAATCTGAAGGCATTAAATCATGTATTAGAATAGGTGAGTATTATACAAAAGCCCATATTTTGGAGTTGGGGAGTAAAGGTTCAAATACCAGATTAAGGATTGTATAATATGGGCAAGTCACTTAGCTTTGGTAAAACTTAGCTGTCTCACAAATGACATGGGAAAAAAATGCCTGCTTTGTAAGAAGGTTGTAAAGATTAATGGTTGTATATGAACTATGATTTTTATTAAATTTGCTTAATAAATAGATTAAAATTGATTAATCTTACTTCCTTAAGTTAGGAAATGACTGGATGTTACATAGGAAGTCACCATTTTAGTTCCATTAATAGAATGAATGAATTCTTGTATTAGAATGGCTACTCCTCCATGTGTCCCCCTCCATGGCTTTCAGATCTCAATCTTATAACCATCAGTCTAGAAAATGCCATGAAAATGACAGCTGGATTATACTAAAGAGAAAGAAAAAGGTAATGAAAGAAGGGAATGAAGTCAGGTATATAAGCAATTATAGCTGTGATTGGAAGGGGAAATTTTGAGGTTATCCATAGTGAAATCAAAGGACTGTAGTTACTATTCTCTTTTCATTCCCAGAAAAGCATAGGCTAATTCTCAGCCCTTTGGAGATGGTGGTTTACCAATATCAAGAGGATTAATTTTTTTCACAAATGAGTTAAATTACTAATAAAGACCAGTTTATAACTGGAGGGGGTAAAAGCAAAAAGCTAATGTAGGACTCTGTTCTTTTTAAAACAGAAATGTCTTAAAGATTCCTTATGTAAAAAAAAAAAAAAGATGAAAGGTTGTTAGTTTTCAACTTTTTTATGTGTTCCGGGTGGGAAAGTGCTATGCAGTGGATTAAGAGGGACAAGTTTTGGTGCTTGTATCAGTGTTTTTGAATTTTGGTTTTTGCAGTTTTACGTATGCTAAAATTAAAAGTAAGTATAGTTCTACTTTTATTTTAAAAGAGTGTCAACATAGTGTAGTCATGGATACCAGATCACTGTAATTGATGAAATGGATTTGAATCAACTGACAGACTAATAACTTTAGTAATGAGTTAATGAAATTATTCAGTCTTGGACACATGCTTTGTAGTCTTAATATATTTCTAATTATATACACATACTCATACGCATATGTTTAAGTACATAATATAAATATGGACAAAGACACTTATGAAATAGAGAGACATATTTATAATATATGTTTGTTTTCCTTTAATAATTTATTCCTTCAGCTGGTGAGATGTGACTTTACTCTGCATTTCTACAGTATGATTCTTGTTTCATTTATCTATTGCTGTGTAACAGCACACCCCAAACTTGTTGATTTAAGCAACAACCCTTTTATTTGTTCATGATTCTTGGTCTAAGCTAGGCTTCTATTTTATCTTGCAGTGAGTGGGTCCCTTATGTGGATGTATTTTTCAGGTCAGCCTGATGCTGGGCTGAGCATCTTTCTTTCCAGTGAGTCTCCAGGACTTTGTCTACATAACCTCTTCATTTGGTTCTTTTTGTGGTCTTTCCATCAATATAATATGGCTTCTTAAATGGAGGTGGAGTTGGTGGTCAGGGTTCCCAAGGCCACACAGAACAAGGAAGCTGTGAGATCTTCTTAAGGTCTGTGCTAGGAACTGGCTCTCGTTATTTATAACACGATAATAACGCAAATCACAGGACCAGCCTATATTCAAGGAGAAGGGCATTACATGAGAGTGTGCTTATTGAGATCATAAATAGTGGAAGGCATGATTCACTGGAATCTAGTAGTGTTTCCTCTGTACCCTAATGATTTGCATTCCTCCCACATGTAAAATACATTCACCTTGTAC
Source organism: Procyon lotor (assembly GCA_028646535.1). Lineage (NCBI taxonomy): Eukaryota > Metazoa > Chordata > Mammalia > Carnivora > Procyonidae > Procyon > Procyon lotor. Next base: position 104,855,370 of record CM053609.1, read on the forward strand.
CTTGGACCTTCAAATATCTCATCCCATCAGTGCTTCAAGTCAGGCCTGAGATCCTGGATCTCATCATCTAAATTATGTCCAGGTAATAAGACTTCTTGGTAAAATTCCATTACTTTCAGAAAATACTAGAACTAAAAAGACATGTTTTATTTTCCAAATCCATGAAACATTTGATGGTAAGGCAGGAAACAAGGAATACAACAGACGTTCCCACACAGATGTTTGTGTGAGAGTGGGGTGGGGCCAACTGGAGACAAAATACTCAGTAATTCACAGAAATTTTGAAATCCAGTCACGCACTTAGCACCATCCTCACCTTCTGCCTTGGTGTGGGAGATGTAAATTGGTTGGGGCTGATTTCTGTTCCACATCACCTTAGAAAGGTTATTCCTGTTGCTTGATTTTGTAATCTGGGCCTTTGAATTTTAACGATTAACTTTCCATAAGAAAAGATCAATGTTTTCATTTGGACTTGTATTTTGTTAAGACCCTCTCTGTCCCTTTTAGACCAAATTTATAATTTCTTTAAAAATGTTGAAGACCCTTTAAATTTTAAATTACAGGTACTGTATTTGACAAAACCCACGCCCACAAATCTCTACAAGATAGACCCAAATTCACATGGACCTAGGGCCAGGAAGCCCTGAAACAATATACTACTCAGCATCTCCAGAAGTTTTTTATTCTAGGGGACAGTGTACAAGGCATATCTTTAAAATTATTTAGAAGCCCCCTTTTCTGTCAGAGGGTCTGAGAACCTCTGCCTTAAAACCTTTTGAAATCTTTAGAAAGATACTTAGAGCCATGTCATTGACTAGATCTTACTCCTAAGTTTGTACTTGATTTTTGTCTTGGATTTGATTTTTGCCTCCAGGCCATTTCTATTTTGAGGACCTTTTGCTAAATGCAGATGCTTTGAATGCAAAGTTCTTATTTTTCAACCCGGCACATTCAGATTAGAAATGTTTCCTGTAGATTCTTTTAGGAAATGAAAAGAAGTTCCTTCTTTAGTTCATCGTTAGTTCATCTCTCTCAGTAACCTCTCATATGTAGCCAAAATAGGCCAATAAGCACTTGCTTATTGGTATAAGCAATAATGGTATTCTCCATGGAAATGTCTTTAGCAAAACTCTTAAGCTTGTTAGGAACATTGGTGAATTATTATAGGTGACAGTTTCTTTAATTATCCTGTCAGTAATTAATGTGAATCCCTTTCCTTAGTCTCAAGTGAGGTTTCCTTACTGCTTTCCCAGCCTTCCATAGTATTCTCCTCAGAGTCATTTGGTCTTCTTCTTACTGGCAGCTCCTCAAGTCAATGCCACAGTTTCAAGTTTTGTTTTAGCAATTCCCTCTGTTGCCAGGTGCCAGATTTTACTTTAATTATATATGGTACATATCAAACCATCCCCAAGTCAGTAGATTAAAATAACATCATTCTGTTTACTCATAGTTCTTCAACCTGGCTGCTTCCAGCTAGGCAGTTCCCATGTTCTTGTCAGCAGACATTTGTGTAGCTGCATTTACTGTGAGGTCCCCTGGGTCTGGCCTTAGCTAGAATACTAGGATGGCTAAGACTACCCCCTCTCCCTCTCCCTTCCCCTCATTTCTCTTCTTTCTCCCCCTTTTCTCTTTGGGTGTGTGCAGTTTCAGGAACTCTACTTCTCCAAGTGGTCTCTCTCCATTTGTTCTCTTCTGGGTGGGTGGCCATAGTTCATACATGGAAACTCAACGTCTCAGCACCTCAGAACACCCAGATGGAAGCTTCTGGATATTGTTTTGGCTTAGTATTGGAACTGGCACAACATTACCTCTGCTACATTATCCATACTTAAAAAAATCCAAGGACCAGTCCATGTTTAGGAGGAATGTGAATCCCATGAGGCAAGCTTCACTGTAGTCCACCCATATAAGAGAATATGCAAAAATACATAAAGCAAAAATACATTTCCCCCCTGTAAGTTGGAGTCATTCTTCTAAAATCCTCTTGCTAGATTTAATGTGTCTTAGCCGTAGAGAAATCTACTGTTTGATGGCTTCCAAATACCCTATCAGGAAACTTGAGGTATTTAGACCACCCGTAGTCCCAACCAGAGAAGAGTCATGTGAGATGCCTCTTTATTTTCAAAACAGAGCCATTGGAGTCTAATTGACGTAACAGTGACAGCTCCTTGTGTGTGTGTGTTTGTGTGTGTGTGTGTGTGTGTGTGTAATAACCAAAGTCAAGAAAGATTCTCCTTTTAGGATTTAGATAACTGAGAACAACAGTTACTCTAACATCTTTCTGAATAAATATTGGTTATTTCATCCATATGTGTGTGTGTGTGTGGTGGTAGGTTGTAGTTAACATTGATTGGAAGATAGAGGAACAGAACAGAAATGGAAAGAGATAGAGGGATCCAAGAAGCCCATAGTTAAAAGAACCTGAAAACACAGTCCTTGGACAACTCTTATCTATATAAATATGCTAATTTAGAGACACTAAACCACTTGTGTAGTTTTCTTTTGAGTAATATTATATTCAGTTTTAAGGATATTGGAGATGGAAATGATGGAAATAATTTGAAAATATCAACTATTTCTTCTCCCAGTCTGACTTGTAACCTATTTTTGTAAGTAAAGTTTTGTTAGACTAAAGCCACGCTCATTCTTTTTCATATTTTCTAAGGCTGCTTTCATGCTACAATGCCAGAGTTTAGTAGTTTTAATACAACCATATGGCTCACAAAGCTTAAAATATTTATTATCTGGCCCTTTATAGAAAAATTTTGCTCACTCCTAATCTAGGCAAACTCTTGAAAAAGAAAAAGTTCATCTGTGAAAACGTCACGTATTGATCCATCTTCATATAGCTCAAATGACTGAGATGCAGCTCCATTTCTATAGGGTCTTGTTATCTAATTAGAATGTAAATGATACGCTGATCCAGGAAGGCACACCTGCTTGACCTTTGGACATTTAGTCTTTAATTGAGTAAAACAAATAGAAAAAGATTTTCATAAATAGTCTCAATGATAGAATGTCCCAATTTATAATCTCATTTAGAAATCTTAAAAGAAGATTATATTTTAGAGGCATGTCCTTAAAACAGCTAATATTCAATTCCATCATGGCAAATAAATAGAATTAATTGAAAATCTGCTACAAATTTCCTTATTATTCACCCTTATACTGATAACTGATAACCTTATACTGATAATTCCCAGTTAATAATCATTTAAATATCCAAAACACATATGCAAATATCATAGATATCAGAATAAGTACAATTGTCATCATCTTGCTAGATTAGAAAAAAATCACTAATGTTTTCAAAATCCCAATATAAAAATAACAGCCAACAATTAAGTCATTGCATTTTGAGCAGAATCATCAGTACAGGCAAAATTTCATAAATAAATTACCATTATTTAGCATTTGGGAAATAGACTTATATCAGCCAAAATCAGTATCTCTCATTTTGGGAAAACTTTCTTTAAAAAAAAATCTGGAGTAGTGACAATTAACACCTCTTGAGAAATTGCAATGAGCTAAGCACTGTGCAAGAAGGGTATATTAATTTTATGGATGAGATTTATGGATCATAAGAAATTAGACAAAAGTCAGAGAATACTGCTAGATATGATACGCATCCAATGTCTGTGCTATTTCTGTTTTGCTATCTCTGAGATTATGTGAAGGAAGCAATGAAGATAAGTTTCCACAAAGAGTTATCTATGTCACAAGGAATTTACAGGACTTGTATTAGAATGTAGAAGAATTTGAGAGGCAAGGAGGGAGTTTGGGGTGGGGGTGGGGGAGAGAAATGAAACAGGAAGGGATGGGGAGGGAGACAAACCATAAGAGACTCCTAGACTCACAAAACGAACTAAGGGTGGCTGGGAGGCGTGGGGGGGGGGGCGGCGGCGGTGGTAGGGATAGGGTGGCTGGGTTGTGGACATTAGGGAGGGTATGTGCTGTTAAGTGCTGTGAAGTGTGTAAGCCTGACGATTCACAGACATGTACCCTGGGGCAAATAATACATTATATGTTAATAAAAATTAATTAAAAAAAAAAGAATGTAGATTCCTAGAGGGAAAGAACCTCAGTGTCTTTATTTTGCTTTTTTACCATTTATTTCATTATACCTCCTGCAAATAGTATGGTTGGTGTTTGCAGAGGTGAAAAAGTACCTTTGGTTTTATTTCAAGTATTCCTGCACAACATTTCAATAACTCACATAAGCAATGATGCATATTTTCAAAACAGTTATTATTTTTTGTATTCCAATGATATGAATACATTGTTGCAAGATATATTAAGTTATTAACCTATTGGACTTACTTTATAGGCATGGTGTAAGAGTCATAGTTCAAATGTCTTCCTCCTTGATCCTCATTAACTTGAGTGAGAATTTCTACCTGAGGTGACTTGGATCTTCAGCTCCCTTGGATTTCTGGACATTTTTCTGTGCTAACTTCAGGCTTATAACACCTCCTTGTAATAATTTTTCCTTTCATATATTGAGTCAGAAATTATACAAGAGCCGAAGAATGGCCAGTATATTAATTGGAATAAAGTCTGATGATTCCTAGGCCAAATCTAGGGAGTTATCTATAACCTTATACTTTATCGTCCCACATTCCAAAAAGTTTCTCTTACTGCTTGGTCTAAAAGACATTGATGGATGCAAATTCTGACTGCTTCAAGTACCTATTACCAAAGTTCACCCCTGCATCTATCTCTGCACTTTCCAGACAAATTCAACATATTGCTTTGTCAAAATCCATAATCCTTTATCCCAATCCTTTGGTTGTACTTCCCTCTAAATAAAATTCCTATCTCCAGATGGAGCATGTGATTGAGTCTACAGCAGAGACTGCTAACTGTACACAAAAACTATTTACTCTTTTGGGCACGCAGCTAGATTATATTTCCCAGAATCCCTGTGGATAGGGGTAGTCCTATGTAGTTTCAAGTAATGTAAAGTGAGTGGAAGGAAAGTATGCCAATTTCCAGGCTTGGCTCACTAAATCACCTCCCTCTATGATTGCTCTTTTTTCTTCATATGCTAGTTAGTTGTCAGCTCCTTGGAAAACTTAGGTGTATGGTGAAGATAACAGAGCTTCTGTCAGCTTAGGACACTGAATGACTGCAACTGCTTGGTATAGGAAAACACTATGGTCTTGCATGGATTTGTGATGAGTAAGGAATAAACTATGTATTAAATATGGCAGTTTGTTATTCTGAAGTTAGAATAAAGCATTTATTTATTCTTAAAGACGATTCTGCCAAATTAATATTTTTTCCCTTTAATACCAGCTTAGGGAGATATTAATTGATAAGCACTAATTGCAAAATTAATCAGATGTACACATAAATAAATAATGCATCCTATCCTTATTTATGTTGCTTCTCAACTGGGTTATTACTGACATATATAAATATAAAATTTGCAGAGATAAATAATATTTAGTATTTCTAACTTGAAAAATAAAATGTTTTTGTAATATGTAGACAAGTATATATGAGTAAGTATAGGTTATATTGTGAATATGTATATAAGTGACAAATGTATTATTCTTTTTTAATTTATTTTTTATTTTTTTTAAAGATTTTATTTATGTATTTGTCAGAGAGAGAGATCACAAGTAGGCGGAGAGGCAGGCAGAGAGAGAGGGGGAAGCAGGCTCCCCGCTGAGCAGAGAGCCCCATGCAGGGCTTGATCCCAGGACCCTGAGATCATGACCTGAGCAGAAGGCAGAGGCTTAACCCACTGAGCCACCCAGGTGCCCCAACAAACATATTATTCTTTTAACTACTGTATTGAACTTCTGTGCCAGGCACTGTGTAAAGTCCTAGAAATAGAACAGAATGCCACCAAGAAATTATACCTTTGTGGGCCTTACATTCTAGTGGTGGAAAAAGGAAATTGTTTTAACATATCAAAGAATTATTTAGTATTATTATTAAGTATTTGAGTAATTATTTGTCTTAATATCATTATATAGTTATATTCTTAGATCTTTTTCATCATATTTGATATAAATTAGGGCAGCCTGCAATAAATATTCTTTAATAATGCATAATATGTCTGCAGTCTTAACAAAATTCACAATTTAACAATATTTTAAATCACATTCATTTTCTTCTTATAAAACTTATGTTGAGAATATATGGTAGTTGTTGTGCACTTATGTATGATCATATTAACTTTGTCGAAGTAAATAATAATTTTCGCAGATAAATTTTAAGTAAAATCCTCTTATGTGGTTATGGGAGTATATCTCTATAGTGATTCAGTAGGTAAAGAAGGAATTGAATAGCTCCCTGTGCCTGCCAGTCTTCTCACTTAGCACATATATTTGTGGTTTTATCAAGGACAGTATATTCTAAATAAATATAACTTTAAAATGACTTGCACAATTGTTCCAGTCTTTTCTCTTCCTATTGAAATCAGATATAGGCTACAAAGCTCAGCACAGACTCTCTTCTCTTTTGTGAAATTTTTCTTAATGACCTCTCACTGAATTTTCATGACAGGTATTATCCACTGTTCTCATTGCTTAGCCATCAGTATTTGTTTTCAATTATTCCAACTTCCAGTTATGACAGATAATCATGGGACTTCTTGTGTTGCTCAATTTTTGTCCAAGAAGCAAATTTTTAAATTTAAGTGTTTGGCAATAATTGAGTGCAAATAAATGCTTCCTATCTTTGAATATACTAATAGACAAAATAAAGATTAATTGATTAATTAAAATAATTTTAAAGGTACTTAGATATCTTGCCAAGGACATACTTTAGGAATATTAATGTGAAGTTATCAGTACTTCAGGAAAAAGTACAATAAAACAGTTCAATATAGTAGGAAATACTTCAAGACATTCTTACCATGAGAACTTAGTCCTTAAGGAAAGACAAGCTAAAGAAGTCAAGAGTGAATTTTCACCAAGAAGATGAGATTTCTTGATCCTGAGTGGATTTCATAATAAACAACCTGGCTTATTATTCTAGCTGGTGTGGGTTTTCCTTCAATTGATTGGAGTCAATAGTCGCATTTTAGTGTGTCTTAGAGGCTATAATGCCAAAACATTCTGACTTAACAAGGAAGCATTTCATAAGAATGTGCAAGTAGATTTTAAAAATTCTTCTAGTTCTTCATTTATATATATATATATATATATATATATATATATATATATATATACTTGACAGTTTAGTATATAAACTGTCAAGTTACCAATTTTTTAAATATTGTTTTTGGGGGAAAGGATTATTTAGCTAGACTCTATTTGCTAGCCTTTACAGATAGTTAAGGCTGTATGCTTGAGGTCTATGTAATGAAATGTGAATGGAGGTAATGGGATATCTCTGGCCCAAGGATTTCAACCAACTCTGACATCTTTTCATTTCTGCTTGCAGGATGAAGATGATGACAAGGTCCTAGAGGATGATGTAACCACAAGATGGATAAAGCCTAGTTCCTAGAGTGCCACTTGGAGAAGAGCTGACAGCTGGTGAATACCTGTTTCAGATGTTTTGTAAGTTAAGAAATAATTATCTATGGTATTTGAACTATTACACACAGCGGCTAGTGTTCTGGCTAACACAATACCTATAGCTTTAGCTCTCTCATTATATTACTCTATTTCGCATAAAAATATACCACATTTATTTATTCATTCTTCTGTTAGTATTAGTTCTCTTAGTTTTTCATTTTTTATGAACAGTACTGTAGAAAATAACATCATACACAATTCCTTGGACATAGGTGCAGAATTGGTACTGGGATGCATATATATGTGTGTGTGTGATTAGAATATATGTTTAAATTAAACTCTACTACATCTTCAATTTACTAGATTTTGTCAAAGTTGATCTCCAGGGGCACCTGGGTGGCTTAGTCATTAAGCGGCTACCTTTGGCTCAGGTCATGATCCCAGGGTCCTGGGGATCAAGCCGTGCATCCAGCTCCCTGCTCTGTGGGAAGCCTGCTTCTCCCTCTCCCACTCCCTGTGCTTGTGTTCCCTCTCTCTCTGTCTTTCTCTGTCAAATAAATAAATAAAATCTCAATTAAAAAAAAAAAAAAAAGGTGATCTCCACAGTGCTTTGACATCTTGATTCCACTGGCTGTTTTTAACATTCTAGGAATGTTTTGGACTCTGAAAAATCCTGAGATTCTTTTTTGAGGTATAGAGCTTAATTTTTATATCTTATTATCACTAATGCTTCATTGGGTGTAGAGTGGGGTATAGAGGAAACAACAGTGATTGCTAAATTATTATCCACCAGTCATTTATCTTCTTGATATCACCTGGTAATCTCAACTCTGGAAGGTAATCAGGATCAGAAAAGATTGATCTTAAAACAAGAAAAAGGCAAAAGCAATCCAAGATGATGTCAAATATTATACATGGAATAATGAAGAAAGCAAACCTACACATATGGATATACATCTTAATTGTATGAAATAATAGTAGTAAATAATTTATATAGGTAAAAAGCACAACATAGAACCATCATCTCAATCAATCAAGGTTAGTAGGGGTCTGATGTGCTTTTAATACTCCAGAGTTTTGTGTCTCTATAAATATTTCAAGAGAAAAATAATAATTAATCTAAGAGTTTATCAATTTAATAGATTTGTACTGAATATGTATTATATTCATCAGAAGAATAGGAACTTATTTTTAACTTCAAAACTATAAAAAAATCAATTTAATGGGTCACTCTCAGTGTTTTTAAAGAAGTAAATAAAAACAAGTCAGGTTGTAAAACACATACTCAGTAAATATTATTTTTTAGAACACTTATTTTAGAATTACCATGAAGGAAAAGCTTTACAGATTTGAAAACATTAGGTTTAAACATTTCTCCAGAGGAATATATATCCAAAACTAAGTCAAAACACCAATAAGAAAATTAGGAAAAAAATTAAGCATTTTTGAGAGACAGTTTATTATTGTTAGTAATATACTAATGAATTTCATTAATTGATTAAAAAAAACAATGAAAATTGTTTTAAATCCATCAATGAGATTAGAATATTTTCATTTGTTCAACTGAAATTTAACTGCCCTTTCTATTTATATTCTTTGCACATTTTTACTCAGTAATTTATTATTTTTTTATCAATTAATGAAATTCATTAGTATATTACTAACAGTAATAAATTGTCTCTCAAAAATGCTTAATTTTTTTTCCTAATTTTCTTATTGGTGTTTTGACTTAGTTTTGGATATATATTCCTCTGGAGAAATGTTTGCCTGATGATTCACAGACATGTAGCCCGGGGCAAATAATACATTATATGTTAATTAAAAAAATAAATAAATAAAATAAAATTAAAAAAATAAAACAATGAAAAATTAAACTTATATTTACTACTATATTAATTTTATTCCAATTAAATAATTTTTAAAGTACATATATTCAAGAAAAATTATGGAGAAATAGACTCTATCATAAATTACTTGAAATTGTTCAGAAGATTTCTGGTAGGTAAGAATGTTAGGGTTTGAAGGCGACGGCCAAGAAGGAATTCTTGACATGTCTTTGGTGCAAAAAGGTGATTTTATTAAAGCATGGGGACAGGACCTGTGGGCAGAACTAGCTGCAATGGGGTCAGGAGAAATGGCCCATTATATACTTTCAAGTTGGGAGGCGGTTAGGGATAGTCTAAGTCTCTAAGGAATTTTGGAAGCAAGGTTTCCAGGACCTTGATGGGGCTAGCTATTATTGGGAAAAGGTCATTTATTACCGTCTAATAAAACTTTCGTGTTGAGACCCTTCAGATGTGTATCGGTGGGCCATATGCTTGGGGGATGATTGCCAACACGTATCTTGGAGGTTAGAAATAAAGGGACATTTCTAAAGGAATTTTTATAGGTTAAAGTAGAATTATAGGATCCTGGGGACAAAAAGGGGACAGATCAGGCTAGGATTGCCTTTTGCCCTTAGCAGAATATTAATATTAAGGCAGTTGAGTCCCTAGAGGACTGTCACTCTGCCTGTTTCAAGGACTTGTTATTGGGCTGTAGATAGTAAGGAAATTTAATAATTTTTCTTCTGCCTTTGTTTCCTACATCAGGTTACATAAATATGCATTAATGATGGTTACATTTTAGAAGTAGGACTTGTCTTCTTATGAGAAAGATATGTTTTCATTATATACTCTTTATTCTCTGTATTCTTTTTATCATATGCAAGTATAAATTTTGGGTTTTGGAACTCTAATACTTCAGTTTTTATTTAATTAATAGCAAAATATGAAGCATATTAGCTTACTGTTGCTGCATAAAAAATTACCACAAACCGAGTGGCATAAAACAACACATATTCATGATCCCAGGGTCTTGGGATCGAGCCTCACATCGGGCTCCCTGTTCAGCGGGAAGCCTGCTTCTCCCTTTCCCACTCCCTCTGCTTCTGTTCCCTCTCTCACTGTCTCTCTCTCTGTGTCAATAAATAATAAAATCTTAAACAAAAACGAAAACAAAAAACCCCACGTATGTATTATATAAAAGTTATTTGTAAATCAGGAGTCCATACAGAGCTTAATGGAATCCTCTGCTCTCAGCTTCACAAAGATATAATCAAGGTGGTGATTGGGCTGTGTTCTCATAAAGAGGCTCATTTGGAAAAAAATTCTACTTCCAAGGTCACTCAGGTTGTTGGCAGAATTAATTTCCTTGAGGTGATAGGACTGAAGGCCTGTACTTCTTGCTGGCTGTTGGTTGGAGGCCAACCACTCTCAGCTTCTAGAGGCCACTTGTATCTTGTCACTTGGGTTTTTTCAACATGGTTGAAAAACCATGTTGAAACCATGATGAAGCTTGACTTCATCAAGTCATAAAGGAAAATCTCTAAATAGTGTTTAAGAGTCTTTAGACAGAGATTGCTAGCAAGGTGAAAATTTACATAATGTTATCATAAGAGTGACCTCCAGTCATCGTTGCCATATTTTACTGGTTAGAAGAAAGTCCCAGGTCTCACCTACATTCAGTGGGAGGGAAATAATGCCAGAATTAATATCAAGAGGATGGAGGTTATAGGGGGCCTAGAATTTATCCAGCTCATGAAGGGAATATTCAATATTTAATAGAAAGAAATGTAATGAGTAACTATTCTAAAACAAACCATAACTAAATAAACAACAAAAAACCCGAACAATATCCTAGTGTTTCTTATATGTAGTAGTATTATATACAGTAATCCAAATTGAATGTTATATGCTTTAGATAACTTAATTCTCTACTTTTCAAGATTGTCTGAAATGTCCTATAAAGAGTCAAATTTTTAAATACATCTAGATTTTCTAAATATTTGGAGACCATTCATGACATATTCATGAAAAGTTTGTATAAATTCCTAGTTGCTTCTTTTGTAATCAACCTCATAATTCTTGGAAGCTATGGAAAGGCAAATTTAGATTTTTGGAATTTAAGCTGTGCTGAGATAAATTTCGAGACAGCAGGAGATATAACTTAGAGAGGTTTTGTAAATAATTAACCTTTGGAAATAACACTTGCTATGCGAACACACATATCAATACAAATAATTACCAGATTCTATGCACCTTTAGCAAAAGATTGCAGTGGGTAATTTAAAGAACATTTGAAATATTTGCGTATCATTCAGAGTGTTACCTTTTCTCTGGTTCCTACTATTAGTAAGCCAAAGAGCAAAGCTTCCGTAGAGGTGTGTAAAAAGGGACACGTGATCATTTAATTGACAAACAGTAATAGCCCTTTCATCAGGAAAAATGATTTGGGACTTTAAGACATAAGCTGATTTCGTAAAGTATCAGTGCTACCCCTTCAATGACAAAAGGAATTTTCTAAAAAAGAGTCTGACAAGGAGGAGGTGATGTTGTGATAATAGAATATTTGCCCTGAATTTGTTTGTCAATATGTGGTCTTCACACAGAATAAAACATAGAAATACAGACAGACACCTTTTTTAGTTGTGAAGCATTCAGATAACTCTTTAATTATCCAGTCTGTTTCAGACACTATTGAAATTCTCTTAGCTTTTTAATTCTTTCTCTAGCAGATTTAAAATAATTACCATTTTCATCCATTTGAATGTATTTTAAATGAGATTATGATGCATCCATTGTTAGGAGTGGCCTCTATTCTCAATGACTGAAGATCCAGCAAAAGTCCCTATGGCCTCTCTGAAATTTTGACAATTTATATCCGATGATTTCATATTTGTGATATATTTTATTTATATACATTGAGGTATTTAGGTGGAAATTATTTTATTCTAATGTCACAGATTATTTAAATGATACACTAGGGAAAGGGAGGAAAATCCCCCTTGGTTTTGTTTTCCGCTCCCATCTCCAATCCAAACCCTCCCTCTCACTCTTGAAGCTCACACTTCTGTTACTCTTCTTTCAGGAATGGATGTGGCAAGATATTTTGATTATATACATAATTTTGTCTGTCAGATATCCTCAGTAAGATGGGGTCTACTAGCTTCCCATTTCTCTTTACTTATATTACATATATGTATATATTTATAAAATACATATAATAGCTTACCAAATAGCTTTCTGTCTTATAAATGTGACCCCAAATAATCCATGTTTGTATTTTAGTGAAATATTCTAACAAAAATGACATATCTGGGGCGTCTGAGTGGCTCAGTCGTTAAGCGTCTGCCTTCGGCTCGGGTCATGATCCCAGGACCCTGGGAGCCCCGCATCGGGCTCCCTGCTCGGCGGGAAGCCTGCTTCTCCCGCTACCATTCCCTCTGCTTGTGTTCCCTCTCTCGCTGTGTTTCTCTCTGTCAAATAAAATCTTAAAAAAAAAAAAGACATATCTGCATATTGATAAAAGGGTAAGTAATGGTAGTAATAATGAAAAATTTTGAGTGTGCACCATGTGCCACATCTTGAGTGCTGGGCCTGGTACTTCACACCTGTGGAGATGCTGTGCAGGTGGTTAAAAGCATGGGCTTCTGCATCAGACTCTGTGCTTTCCCATCCTGGCTCTACCACTTCCTGGCACTTTCTGTGTGAATACTTAATATCTGCCTTGTGTTTCCTGGTTTGTAAAATGTGAATGATAATTTAGCTACTTAGGACTTTGGTGGGGCATTAAGTGCATTGTGTATGTAAACCACTTTTTCAAAATGCATGGTATCCAATAAGCAGTCCATAAATATTAATGAGTATTCCGAACTCTAAACTTCACATCTATGCTACTTTACAAATAACAATCTGAGAAGGAGATTTTGGGTGACTTTTTCATTGTCTAACAGCAGGACGGGCTGTCAGAATAGCTGAAACCTGAACGCTAGGCTCCTCGCTCACTTCAGCACATCACCTTGCTGTGCATGGTTAGGTGGTTTAAATTTGTGACTTAATGGCAACGTGAGGGTACAGCAGGCCGGCTCAGCCCTACACTTGAGTCATAATGGGCAGTGAACTCATTACTGTGAAAAACACGAAGTGTGAATCCCCTGTCATCAGGTCCCGCCTACTGGTAGAAGAAGAATAACTAGCTATGTGACAATGAGCCTGTGATCTAATCTTTCGTTCCCTCAAATATAAACCATAACCAATAATATGATTTTTCTCTTTTTGTTTATTGGAAAGACTGAGGCAATGCATATTATTAAATAAATATTGTGCTGAATAAGTTAAATAAACAAAGATTTTATTTAGTCTGTTGCAACAGAGGAGAGAGATTGAACTAAATGGGGTTTAGGGCATGCTAACCCAAGATATGGCATCTTGGAATATTGTGTATTTTAAGCTGAGGAAATTTGAGGACATGGCAGAGCAGGAAGCTCACTTTGTCTTCCTCTTCCCCCTTACTCTTCTTCCCGATAACACATCATAACATCTTCATGAGAGAGATGTCCTCCCATCCTTCTGTCCAAAGACATAGGTACCCCAAGATAAATCCTAACAGGCTTTTCTAAGTTCTCTCCAGTTTATTACATTTCCTCATACTCCCTAACCTGTCCTATTCCTCCACAGCCCTGTACTCTTCATAGAACCTAGCATAAACATACAGAGGTCTAACTCTTTCTTTGGGTTTTCATTTCCTTATAGTCTCTCGTCATGTAAAACTTACATTGGTATGTCTTTTTCCATTAATCTGTCTTTGTAAGTTTAATTTTCAGACCTGGTCAGGAATCCTAAGAGGGTGAAGGAAAACTTTTTCCTCCCCTTCCCACACTCAGTTCCATTGAAACAATGGGAGAATTAAGTGCTGAAGTGAGCTAATGGGAAAGTACTGGGAGGTATGAGGAGGGATGATGTCTGTCAGTGTGATTATTTGTGTTTGTTAGTTGGTTTTTATCTGAGTTAGGCTCCTACTCACTCAAAAAGACAGGAACACTATATTGATAATTACATTTTGAAGAGATGGTTTACAGGTCCTTAAGAAAGACATTTCTGAATTGTCAAATAGACAAGAGACTGGGAAGAGATTTAGATCTCAAAGGACCAGAGAAAAATTTGAAGTTGCAGGTTTTTTGCAATAATGCTGTAAGGGAGGTCAGGAGCCTGTAGTCTTGAAAGAGACCTATCTAAAGTTTAGTAAAGCTGAGGGGATTGTTAAGTCGTCTTGGTCAATATACTTTATTATAGATGGTTTACATTGTGCCAACATCTATACTTATCAACAAACATCATCATTGTTGTTGATATTATGACTTTGAGTAGACTTGTTTTCCTTCCTAGGCTATTTAATATTAAATCATTGATCAAATGTTATTCCACAGTATAGACAAAGAAATGACAAATATTTAGAGATGGCCTAGTCCATTGCCATTGTATAGTTGAGGAATTGATGATCCATTACAACAACTTTTTTAAAGATTTTATTTATTTATATGATAGAAAGAGGTTACAAGTAGGCAGAGAGGCAGGTAGAGAGAGAGGAGGAAACAGGCTCCCTGCTGACCAGAGAGCCTGATGTGGGGCTCGATCCCAGAACCCTGAGATCATGACCTGAGCCAAAGGCAGAGCCTTTAACCCACTGAGCCACCCAGGTGCCCATTACAACAATTTCTGAGTAAATATATCCTTGAGTTGGAATTTTAACACAGACAAATAATTTGTCATGATGGTTTCTCCAAGGAATATTAAAAAAAAAAAAAAAAAACCCAACAAAACAACTGTATTGGTAAAGGAAGAAAGCAGGTGGAATGAGGTGAACTTCGGAGGGTCATGTTGGTGAAGTCATATTTAAAAATTAGGCTACTCTGAGTTGCCTGGTTACACTCCTGTATCTAAATTGAGTGGCCTTCCATATTGATGTTTTAGAGGGAAAAGTTCTTGTACTTGGTTTCCTCAACTCTACTGGTAGCCCCTGTTTAGCAAGGTGAGGAGGCAAAACGATAGCAATAGGTATTCAATTGCCCTAAGTTCATTTAGCTTCTTTGCAGAATAGAGAATAAAATTTCACAGTGTCATTTTTCTTTTTTGCCAGTTACCAGAAAACAGGATTTGGGTAGTTGTTTTTACTAAATAATTTGCAATAACTCTGAACCAGGAATATGATAAAGTCATAAACATGAGATTTTTTAAAATTTGAGACATTAGTACTTGACTGCTTTTCCCATGCAGCATTTTTTCACTCTGAATAGGCCTTCTTTTTTTCCATTCTCTATTCTTTATACTAATTTTTTATTCTTACCTGGAATGCTTCTTTCTTTTATCTGCCATTCAGGTAAATGAGATTAGGAAGATGGACATCATTTGGAATTGTGCAAACTGTTTTACATTTGTCAATTCAGTTATTCTCAAAAAATATCAAAATAACCCTTTTGGATCAATATCATTATTATTTTAATTTTACCTTCAAGGGAACTGAATTTCGGAGATATTAATAATAGGTGACGTTGCACACTTTCTGTCTGTGAACCTCCCTCTTTACATTTTACCTTGCTTCTCACTGATCCCATTTTAACTTTCTACCTCCTTTTCATATCTTTTAGAGCAGCAATGGCTAAGAATAGCTATACTGAAACTTTAGGTTTTTCTACCATTAAGAATGGTATAGAGAAAATCCCATTTTCTAAGCAACAAGATTCCCCTTAGAAAAAATCTTATTTTAGGGGCATCTGGGTGGCTTAGTTAGTTAAGCATCTGCTTTTGGCTCAGGACATGATCTCAGGGTCCTGGGAATGAGTCCTGCATCAGGCTCCTTGCTCAGCAGGGAGTCTGCTTCTCTCTCCCCCTCTGCCTGACACTCCCCCTGCTTCTCTATCAAATAAGTAAAATCTTTAAAAAAAATTTAAAAAACCTATTTTAAATGAGTCCTTTAATTAACTACTTTGGATGAGAGATAAACATGTAAGAAATTTCTTAAATGATACAAGATAGTGAACTAATTTGTAAGTTAAAGTGCAGAGTGGCTACTTTCTTGGCTTTCTTTACACAAGAGGTCAAGCTGAATTGCTTAGAACATAAGAGGACATTAGAAGCTGTGATTAGAACAAGGGAGGACAGGTGAGACAACTGGCAACCAGAGAAGGCCTTTGGAAGAACAGTAGTGATGTCTAAGTGGAGACTTGTTTTAACTTTACTCTGTGTGGTATGGTTTGACTTCTCTTACCTGTCTGTCTATGACATTCTCAGTAAATTCTGTTTTTCTTTTTAATGTGTTGAGAAAATGGATGTATTATTTTTTGGCAGAGGATAAAGTATTGAGCATGGCCCTAAAGCTGTCTCGGGGAAATCCTCTAGGAACTGTGTAAAATGTAGGATATATTCCT
>CM053609.1:104872191-104896582 GCA_028646535.1 Procyon lotor
ACTTGTGATCTCTTTCTCTCTCTGTCAAATAAATAAATAAAATCTTTAAAAAAAAAAAATATAGAGAGAGGGGCACCTGGGTGGCTCAGTCAGTTAAGCATCTGCCTTCCGCTCAGGTCATGATCCTGGGGTCCTGGGAACAAGTCCTGCATTGGGCTCCCTGCTCAGCAGGAAGCCTGCTTCTCCCTCTTCCATGCCCCCTGCTTGTGTTCCCTCTCTTACTGTGTCTCTCTCTCTCTCTCTCAAATAAATAATAAATAATAAATAAAATCTTCAGAAAAAAAGAGAAAATCTAGTGAAGGAGAAGTGACAAATGTGTTCAAAGAGAAAGTCTAACCAAGATTAGAGACCTAAGAACAACATCTTTGTCTCTTGGTGAATTTTGCTACCTGGCAGTAAAAGGTGGATCCATAGATGGCTCTTCAAATGTGCACGGACACAAAGATTATCTTTGAGGAAGCCAGACACAGAACTTCTAGAAAGTTATATGCCTCTAAGAACCCAATGGCATCTCTCCTATGAGGTGTCTCATATGAGTGTCTCATTTGAGATAAGTTTGGGTCTCCTGTGAGACCCAGTGGCTCTCATTCATTAAATTTCACAGATGCATTTGAAATTAATAGCTTTCTCAAAATCTTTCTTTCGCTCTTCCCAAATCCTAAATGGAACCACATTTGTATTTGATTCTTGATACCTCAGTAATAATTCTGTTCTGTGACAACAAGCTTTTCAGTCTTTGGTTCATCAAATTCAGAACAACACATATTTATTAAATATTTGCTATGTGCCGGAAACATTGATTGGAGGTTGGAATATAGGGAATATAGGGGTGATTTCCTTTTTGTTATTATAATAGACTTTTTTCCATATTTTACTGTCTCACCTCATGAGGCTTTTTCTGATTTGTTGATCTGTCTTTCTCACTTTTAATTTTAAATGGCATGTCTTTTGGTTGCCCAGATCTCTTGCCTTGTCCCAATCACTGGCATATTGTTCTTTTTATTCCTGTTTGTTTAAATAGACCGAAATCTGTTCTTGTCCTACTATGTTGACTAATGTGTGCCTTCCAAGTTACTAATATCAGCTCCTTCCTTGGCCTTGACACAGTGTTTGATGTACTGGTTCGTCAATGAATATTTACTGATTGGGGAAGAAAAAGGAAGAATTCCTTATTGCTTTTTTCCTATGAGTTCTTAGACAAGTATAGTTCCCTCTGAGAATTCTCTCCATACACACTTCCTCATCCCTACCTTCTCCTGAGGACAGTTCAGGAGACAGGTAAACAGAGCAGTTTGCATTCCCCTACTGAAGCACACAACAAATCCTTTCAACAAGTCTTGCTGGTGGGATATAAAAAGAAAACATTAGCTTAGAAAAGTCAATAACAGTACATAAAATGAGCCTCAGTTTTTCTTTCTTCTTTTAAGGTAATGAGAGTAAATTTAGCCCAAATGTGTTCCTGCTGTCTGGTATATTTTAGAGCAATTTAAGAAATAATTCTCTGCTGTTAAGTTCGTGTTCAACTTTGAAATCATCAGTTTAGCAATAGTGAGCTGTTATCTGTAAGTTAATTCAGCTTCAATTTCAGTGGTTAAAGATAAAAAGTAACTCAAATTGCCATCTTCTTGGTTCAAAGATAATTCTGGGAAAATTGGAGCCTACATGACAGGGGAACATTTTCTCTAAAGTTAATTTAAATTAACAGATTCAATTTCATATGTGTTATGAGTTACCTGAGTTTCCAGATGGGGACTGTAACATTTAAACAGAAATCCCACCCAGAAGTTATTCCCTCCACTGGCACACAATGTTGGTAAAATCATCTCTCAGAAACATGCCAACACAGGTGCAATGGAATATAATCAGCATAATTTTCCATGATAGACATGACTTTGCGAGGAATGCAGAAAGAAAAGAAAGGCATTACTGAAGATTTCAGAGGTACCATAATTCAGGCAGACTTATTTTAGAGGAGAGCAATATTTGCTAATATTGCTATTGGACCAAACAAAATAAATATATTACTAGATAAGACTAAAGCCAGAAATCCAGTGAGTAATAAAGAATGTCAAAAATCACTGAAGTATTTATAAGCAGTAGTTAAAATATAGCTTCTGCAGAGGTTCCTTTACTTCACTTTTACAACTGTTTTCTGGCTTAAGCACAGCAATATATTTTGATATTAGAATTGGGGAATTCTAGATCTGAAGATATGATTACCTTGTAATAAGTGAGATGAGATTTAGGTGACAGTAATTAAGAAGGAAAAAAATACCCTTTACAGAAATTATAAACTATGAATTGAGAGTTATATGGATGTTAAGGCATATGCATCTACTCACAAATATGATCATGTATCTTTACCTCTTAGGTTGTAATATAAATTATATTTTGTTTTTAAGATAACTTAAATCACACATTAATCTGATAATTAGTCCAATGGATTGGAAAAATTTAAAAGAAGATTTCCATTTAAATACCCGTTGTGTGCTGGTTTCACATACATTTTCAAATCAAAATCTGAATTGATATTTAGGTATTGATATCTTTGAGCCAACAAGTCATAATATGTAATGTCTATCCTTAATCTTATTAATATTCTAGAATTTATTTTCCCGAAGTTAATTCTTTCAGTTTAAATGTATTCATACACAATATCCTATTTTGATTCTTCTTTATCTTTATACATGGCGTCAGTTTTACTTTATGCTATCTCAGTAGAAAATTGATAGATCAAGAGTGCTGTATACTACTGAACTCTTTCAGTTCTATACTCTCTGGCCTCTAAACTCCCTATCACCAGACACCTATGTCATTTCAACTAGTGTCATGCTTTGTTACCACAGTCAGGCACCTCTATGGTGAACAAGCCAACAGACCAACACTGCTGCTTTCACAAATAGTTACTATTTATGAATTTTCCCCAGAATCTTCTAGCATTTTTAATGCATTGGTAGAAAACTATGTGTAGTAGCTAGTTTCCAAAGATGACCATCATTCTTTGCAGTATTCCTGCACTGTTGTGCTTTCTTCTTTTTGAATCTGGCTTGCCCCTTATATTCTGAACCAAGAAAATAGACTGTGATGTTTGTGGATTTCCAAGGCCAAGTCAGAAGAAGCTTTGAGGTTTTCAACTAGATTCTTTTCAATTTTTCTTCTTGGAGTGATCTTTCTGTGAAATCAGCCTCCCTGCTTGTGAACAGCCCAAGCAACATGGAGAGGGCTTGTGCAGGGGCGCTGGTCTATATTCCTAGTTGAATTCCTAGCTAACAGCCCTTGTCTACAACTGGCCATATGACTGAGCCATATTGGACTTTAGATAGCTTCTTTGAAGTAGGAGCTAGGTCTTATTATTTTTTTCTTTCTTCTAGATTTTAAATGCCTATTAGCCCTTCAGAAGCTGTATAAAATTGTTACTTGGTTTAAAATCAAATTGGAAAATGTTCTCCAACAAGTGGTTAAGTCTACAAAGGGTAAGATGTTGAGGAACATGGTTTAATAACTACTTCTTAAAGTTTAGACTTGGATTATTTTAAGTAGCTTAACTTAGAATATCAATGACAACAGTTTAGCATTTCTCAGAATTTTAAGCCAGCTAACAATGTTTGTTAGCAGTGGAAACTATTGTCAGATACATGGATTTTAAAGATTACTCATTTTCATTTGACATTAGAAAGTAGAAATAAAATCCTTATGATTGCATCTTCAAGTTATCACAAGGGATTCTCTGAATGTCCTAAATGGTTACAAAATCAGAAACATTAAAACCCTGCAGGGCGTCTAGTGAAATCAGTGTACGCATATATTCTTTGTATACTTTTAAAGCTCATCAATCTCATAGAGTTGTCATGTGAAATCTGAAAAGAATAATTCTTAAGGTCTAAGAAACATTGGTTCTCAGAAAAGTTTAGCTCTTCTTTTCAAAGCAAAGAAATAGGGAATGGGGGGAATTTGGGGAATGAAAAATTGTCCACTGTCCTGACAACAGTAATTTAGATGTAAGGAGCCCTAACAAAAGTACCTTGCCAACACATGTGTAACCATTCTCCAAAATGTTTCTTTCAATATGTGGCCACTTTACTTAAAAAAAGAAAAAAAAATAAGCTCCAGTTAAGATGTAAAATGTTTCCTTTCGTGATCAGCCTTAATATTTTGTAGTGAGTTTATCAGATGGACACAGTAGAATCAGTTAAAATGCCATTTGTGACAATTCTTTGTAAATTGTTAGGCTCTAAAATTTTTATTAGTAGTCCTTTACCATTTAGGCTTCAAAATGAATGCTGCACAAAGAAATTTTGATGCGGGGGCTCTAGTAAAATGATGATTCCATTAAAATGAGCTACTTCTCTGGATGCTGAAGGGAGCATCAGCTGAAAACTAGGGGAAGAATGTGGAGGGCAAAGCTCTAGAAGGAAAGCTAGGACAGATGTAGAGAATAACTAATAGGTGTTCCATACATGTCTCCTTCCCTTTGCCCTACTTTATAATTTTGAATAAAGTCAGAAACAGGCAAGATCAACACCTTTTATATACGTGCACTACGAAGGATTCATGAGAATGAGTAAAAGAAAACCTTTGAAAAATGAATATTGGTTAATAATATTAGTAATCTGGTGTAACCCAGGAATGCCGTGTCCTTGGAGTCAACATTATATACTCAGGTTCATCTCGTCTTGCTGCATTCTACATATTCATAGTCCTTGTGGTACTTACTCGCCACTGACAGCTCAACTCATTACAGCAATCCAAGGCAGACAGAAAACACAGTGCAAACATCTATCTCAGGCCCTGCACTGTCCGTGAAGGACAAAGTAATAACGTAGGGAAATTTCTTCTTGCTCAGTTTGGGTAATATTCAGTCCTATATGTCCAATTGGGTTTTAAGCTACATATCGGCATATAGCATTCTGAAATTTTAAAGCCAAAATTAAAACAATTTATGTAACACATAAGAGTAAATACAAAGAAAAGATCAAATGAAAGGATGTAAAAGGCAAGAAGGATTATTATTTTAAAAAAATTTAAAATCATTATTTTGGTGTGGCAGAATAAGGAGAATAGGTGTCTCAGTAAGATAAAACTAATAATAGCTAATGGAATTGAATAATAAATTCAATTAATGTCTTCTTTATGGGTCACAGTGAGCAGATTGAACATAGGTATTATGCAAGGGGAATAAACTCACACTAGACTATTGTCAAACACTCAAATAGAAAATAGTATTTCCTGGGCGGGGGGGAACTAACAAACTAATAAGCAGAGAGGTTACACAATATACATGGAATTCCAGCTTTCAGTATATTTGGAGAACTATCCTTACACCTGGCAAAGCTGGACTGCACTTGCCATGGTAAGGAGTCTAGTAGAGTGGGACCACAGTCAGTATTTTTAGGAATACAGCAAGGAGCTTGGATGTAACTCTGAAATAGTGGAAGTTCCTTAATCAGGGATGTGGTCATGTTAGAAAGGAAGGTATTTGAAGCTCAAGGGCTTGTTCTTTCACGGTGCTAATTTAGACCTGATCATTTCTACTGATGGAAATGGATAGGAGATGAGCTCTTAGGTTAGGATTGGTCTATCCTCAGTAGATCTCATATAAGAATTGTTATTGATGGAAAAGTAGACACTCACAGAGTTCAAGTAATTTACCCAAAACTATCTAGGTATTTAATGACAGAGTTGATACATTATTAGAAGTAAGAAGGGCCTATAATTTTATTTTATTTATCATCTTCATATAATGATTTGGGAAGCTTTCTTTGGTATTTTATGAAGTAATTTGAGTATATGCATTAATCTGTTTCTTGTGGGTTTTATAAAATTTGTATGAGGGAACAATTGGGTAATTTTTGTTTTTGTTTTTGTTTAGTTTTTGTGTTTTGTTTCCATTGGGGGTGGTGGAGGTAGTCAAGAATTGCTGATTAACAGTTTGGTTTCTTTCTTTTTTTTACAGTTCAGTTTCTTTGTCTTTGGTTTGTTTAGGTTTTCCATTTCTTTTTGAGTCAATTTTTGTTTTATATTTTCTAGAGAAATTTTTATTTCAATTATGTTTTCATCTGTATTATAAAATTATTAATTTAAAAATAATCTCTACTGGTCTGTATCTGTGTATTTTTCCTCCCTTAGGTGCTTTGTTTTTATTTTCTTAATTTTTCTTGATAAACCTTCTAAATTTGTGTCTATTTAATATATCTTTGGCTTGTCCTCATTAGGATTTCTTTAAACTTTAAAACATTTTTATAACTTCAGTTCATAACTTTTTAAAAGTCCTTTTCTGCTCCATCCATCATCTTTATTGTTTCTGGGTCTGTTTCTGTTTGCTAATTTTTCTTCTGGGTTTGGGTTACCTTCGCTGCTGTTTCATATGCCTAGTAATTTTCTAGTGAATTTATGGCATAATGAATGATGCATATGAGAGTGTATGAAATTTGTTATCTTTCTTTAAAAAGTGCTGAAGTTTGGGGCACACGGGTGGCTCAGTGGGTTAAAGCCTCTGCCTTCGGCTCAGGTCATGATCTCAGGGTCCTGGGATCCAGCCCCACATCGGGCTCTCTGCTCAGCGGGGAGCCTGCTTCCTCCTCTCTCTCTGCCTGCCTCTCTGCCTACTTGTGATCTCTCTGTGTCAAATAAATAAATAAAATCTTTAAAAAAAAAAAGTGCTGAAGTTTGTCTTGTCTGACTTGATTCTTTCAAGGTTTGGCTTTAAATTGTTTTAGGGCAAGACTGAAATGCTAGGCTGGTTTTATTCCTTCTTAAGTGTGACTCTTAAGCATTTCTACTGATTGCCCTGAATGTTGAATGAGATTTTTACAGTCTGATTGCTTGGAATTTGGATACCTTAGTCCTTGGAGATATTTGGAATTTGTTCACTAGTAACTCCCTGCCTTTGTTATTTGCCTAGCTTCATAGAGTTTCAGCTTTACATTCACAGATTAGTATGATGTCAGAGATTGAAGGGGATCTTAATAAAAATGTCAGGAGTTCAGTCTCTGCCCTGCAGATTCCCTGTTCCTCAGCTTCCCAGAACTCTGGGAAATGTGCTTCTTCAAATCAGCAATCCCCTTATTCTCTGCTTGCCTTCCTCATTCCTGGGCATCTGTCCAGAAATTGCCTCCAGGCAGAAAGCCAGAGCAATGTAGAGCCCCCTTTGTTTCTGTTCTCTTAAGCATCATAGTCCTGGTCTGCCTATTGTCTCAATGTCTGGAAACATTTTTTTCTTATACTTTGTCCACTTTTTTAATTGTTTGCAATGGGA
This sequence comes from Procyon lotor, assembly GCA_028646535.1. Classification (NCBI taxonomy): domain Eukaryota; kingdom Metazoa; phylum Chordata; class Mammalia; order Carnivora; family Procyonidae; genus Procyon; species Procyon lotor. The sequence continues at coordinate 104,879,447 of CM053609.1, forward strand.
AAGAAAATTCCCCTCTAGTTAGCCCTTCATGACTGTGAGTGGTACTACTCGTTTTGACAAATTTTACACATTTTTATGGCTTAATCTTTAATGTCATGTAATTTTTGGTAAGGTTATTTTTAATGTGGAATTATTTAGAAGTGTGATTTTTAGTTTTCCAGTTGTATGTTTGTTTTTTTGAAAGGTTATCCTTATTAATGCATTGTAAGTATCTTTCTTTCTTATTTGTTCTGAGTTCTTTTGAGATAGCATTGAAAATATGGGTGAACTAATGTATTTTACTTAATTATTCTTTACAAGGTGCTGTATAAATCAGTCATATGCATTACTATTGAAATAATTGAACCTGCAAAGGTTTGGGTTATTTGTTTTATCACTTTTAGATTGAGTAGTATAATAACCTTCCAATATAATTCTTTGATGTATTTCTTCATCCTCTGTATAATTTTAACCATGTAGTAAGCTGCATTTAGTCAGTAGCTTCAGAATTTTTGTATCTTCCAACTGTATTAATTGCTTCCAGGCAATTAACTTTTCCTCTATTTATTTTTTGTTACTCCAAACATCTCTTTATTTTTACCTAGTGAAAAAGTAATTAAAGAGAGGCAGTTATTTTTTCTCTGCTCTATTTTTTATGAGTTTTTGTACTATTAAAATGTAAATTTTACTTCCTGAAAGAATTTACAACAATAAAATAAACACATCAATAGATAGATATAGAGCCCTTCAGTATTCACGTAACAGCTGACAGCAGATGAGCAGCAGAATTTTAAGATCTCCTCCTTAGGAATTAGTTAAATTTTCCACTGAGGGGTTTGTATCATTTGGTTTACTATTATTTTAGTTATATATTTGCCTCTCTTTTTTTTTTTAATTTTATTTATTTATTTGACAGAGAGAGCGATCACAAGCAGGCAGAGAGGCAGGCAGAGAGAGAGGGGGAAGCAGGCTCCCCGCTGAGCAGAAAGCCCGATGTGGGGCTCGATCCCAGGACCCTGAGATCATGACCTGAGCCGAAGGCAGAGGCTTAAACCACTGAGCCACCCAGTGTCCCTATTTGCCTCTTTTTTATCCTGCAGTTTTCAGGGCTAATATTAAGATAGTTGAAAGCAAAAGTAAAGGAATATATAAATTAAAGAAATATTATGGAGTTTTACCAACTAATTGCTACCTATTTTTGTTATTGTAGTACTATAGGCTAACTTGGGATAACAAAAACTGAAAGCTGTGATAACAAAAACTGAAAATAATAGTTTAAATTAGTGCTGCTTAAGACTGTGATAATATTGTGATAATATTTCACCATTTTATTTACACATTCAATAAGAATTTGCGATTGGTATTTAATGAAACCTTATCAATAAAATCGCCTTCACATTCTGAGAAGATGATTTTAGATTTGACTTCTACTTTCAGACTTAGTTTTAAATCAAGAACCAAAGTGAAAAACAGTGAAAATAGCCATGCAAAGTAATGGGTCAGGAGGAGTAGTTTTATATTGGAACATGTTGTTCAAACATCTCATGGCGGTAAAGAGTAAAAAAGCATAAAGTCACATCCCGTCATTTCTTCATTCAAGAAACAAAATGCCAGCCTTTACGGGGCTTACAATCCAGTGGAAGAGAGAATATACTAACAGAAACAGCGGGAAACAGTATGTGTCATGTAGGGATACATGCTGTAAAAAAGAATATAGTTGCAAAGAAAGGCTGAAGGGAGTTCAATTTTGATATCAGTTGTCCAGAGAAGCCTCACTTAGATGTTTTAGGAATCATCTGAAAGAAGTGTTGAAGTGAACCTTATAGGTATCTGGAGGATGAGCATTTTGGCTCTTAGAGGAGCAGGTGAAAAGGCTCAGGGGCAGAAATATACCTGCTGCATTCACAGAACAGATTGGAGACCAGTGGGGCCCAAAATGTTAGAGAACAAATGGGTAAAGAGAGGGACAAATCATATAGGGCACTGTAGGTTTTAATAAGAAATTTGGCTGTTCCTCTTAATGAGATTGGAAGGTTTTGACCAGAGAACTGAGATAATCTATTTTTTTTTTTTTAATAATGTCTGGATGTTGCGTGAAGTATAGGCTGTATGGGAGCAAAGGTAAAAACTGGAAAGTCAATCTGGAGGCTGTTGTGAAAATCCAAAAGGTAGTGGCTTGGATTCCAGTGATAGCAATGGAGAGAGTGAGAAGAAATCAAGTGATTGATGCATTCTGAAGGGTGTGTTAGCTGCATTTGCTGATGAGTTGGAAATAATACATGAAAGTTATAGAGCAATAAAGGTTTTGAACTGAATAATTAGAAGGATAGAGGTATTTCTCTTAAAAACTTCATCTAGATATACAATAATTCAGATATTCTAAGCCAAAAATTAATGAGTGGATTGGAATTAATTGTAGTGGTTATTGTCAAATGTGGCTAGACAACTGAGTCATTGGGGGGCTATGTAAAAATATAGATTCTTAGCTCTATTTCTGGAGGATCAGACTCTGTGTGTCTGAAGTAGAATTCTTGAAAAAAGATATGTATGTAAATAAAATAAAACAAGTAGGTTGATAAGAAAGAAATGTAATATTAATGATGTTTTATTTTGCATACATAAAAATAGAGGTATTCTCAAATCAGTGATGGACAAACTACTACTTATAGTCCAACTGCTATAAAATAGATTTTTCTTTTTAACATATCCATACATGTCTATGTGTTGTCTGTGGTTGCTTTCATCCTACACAGCAGATTTAAGTGGTTGAGATAGAGACTATATGGCCCACAGGCCTAAAATATTTATTATTTGTCCCTTTAAAAAAAGGTTGCTGAACTCTGCCCAAGAAAGTAGTTTACATATAAATATTTTTGACTTTACATAGTAAAGAAAATTATTTTATGGATTAGATTGAATAATTCAGGACTGGAGATGAGATTCTGAAGCTGGATAGTATATTCTAATACCTGATTTAATTCAGTTGAATGCAGTTGAATAAATATGCGCTGATCACCTACATTGAGCTTGTTCTCTATTAGTTGGGCTAATCTCATGGACAACATCATTTCCATCAGAACCAAACCATTTAGGGTGTACACTTAACAAGTTTGGGGTACTGTTTACATAGTAGACTATATTTCAGGTTCCTTAGTTTCTTGTAATGTGGTGGCTTTGATTGTCCTCTGTAGATCAACTGTTTCTCACCTGATTCATTATAGAAACCTCAGCATTTGAAAGGTAAACTTGGATTTCTTTCTTTCTTTTAAATAAGATTTTATTTATTGATTTGACAGAGGGAGACACAGCAAGAGAGGGAACACAAGCAGGGGGAGTGAGAGAGGGAGAAATGGACTTCCTGCTGAGCAGGGAGTCAGATGCGGGGCTCAGTCAGGACCCTGGAATCATGACCTGAGCCAAAGGCAGACGCTTAACAACTGTGCCACCCAGGCACCCTAAACTTGGGTTTCTGGATGATTTCTGAATGTAAATTTCTTTGCTACTACTCAGAAAACTGCATCTACGTCATGGCAAAAGAAACACTTTGGCAGAAAACTGATCCAATGAGTAGTTATTCCTCCTAAGCATCATCTGACCACTTGCAAAGTGGTTCACCAAAGTATTTTTGTCCTATAGAAAAAGATCATAAAACCAACTCATAAAAGCTAATGGATAATTGGTGGCTTTCTCAAGGTCATTTATATGATATTGGTAAATAAGGGAAATCTTAAATCTAAGCAATTTATCTTCTGTTGGTAGTTGATCATTGTCCATGCTAGATGAGGTAAGGAGAGGGTTGTAAAGAAGTAGGAGTCAGGGCCTGGGTGGCTCAGTTTGTTGAGTTTCCAACTCTTGATTTTGGCTCAATTCGTGATACGGGTTGTGGGATGGAGCCCAAGTCTGGATCCTGGCTCAGCGAGGAGTCCACATTTCTCCCTGTCCCCCGGCCCCTCCCTCAACTTGCATGCACATGCTCTTGCTCTCTCTCTCAAATTAATAAGTCTTAAAAAAAAGAAGTGGAAGATGTAACTTGAGCTGCTTTATCCTGTGAGCTATGTAAACAAATAATGTGTAAAGCTGTAAAATCTTGCTAATTATGTGAAACCAATAAATACAAAGGAAAACACATTTTTAAAAAAGATTTTATTTTTAATTAACCTCTACAACCAGTGTAGGGCTTGAACTCACAACCTTGAGATTAAAAGTTGTGTATTTACCTCCTGAGCCAGCCAGATGCCCTATCACTTTTTTTTTAAAGCACAGACTCTTAAGAATTTATTTACTAGTCCATGGCTTAGGCATACACACCTGAAATGCACAGTATTAAGCACCTTACCCTTTGAATAAATGGATCACAGCATTTCATTAAAAAAGAATGAAAAAATAACCCCAATGATTATAAGCTGACCACTCATCTTGAAATGCTAATTACCTCCCAGTTTCCCAAGACCTGTAGACCCATAGCATGTGTATCAGTCAGAGTCCTTTGAGAAAAATGATTCAAACTCAAATGGTACAAAAGACTTTTTTTCTGAGGGACCCAGCAAGAAATATTGTGGCAAGGCTCATAGAGACTAAGAATGGCAGAAAGCCATTACCACGCCCTGGGCTGGGGGCAAGAGAAGGAAATGGAAGTATTCAAGGGGGGGGGTCTACCTTCAGAAGCTCAGTCTTGGAGGATATAGTCACTACCATCCCTTGAACCGAGTCAGGAAGGGTTCAGGGCAAAGCATACTCAGCCCTCTCTCATTCTCCATCCTCTCAAAACTTCCCAGTGCCTCACATTTGGCAAACCCATTTGCTTGTGTGTAGCAAAGGGAGAATAAACAGCACATTGGAGGGGAAAACAGTAAGGGCAACACTTCTTCAGGTGAGTGTTTTCTTTGTAGATTTTTGTTGTTTTGTCTTTTTTTTCCTTCAAAATTTGGAGGGAGAGTTAATGAAATAGCACGAGAAACTCATTTAGTTTCTTCTAAAGCATGTGCATTTAAAAGGAATGAACAAGTGTGACATAACATTTACAGCTCACTATACTCTGAAGAAAATCAGGAAGCCTGCAAAATGAAATATACTTGGTGAAAAGTGTCTTGAGTGGAACGTAATAAATCTTAGACTGGCAGACAGTTGAAACAGGAAGACCTGCTGAGCTCTGATGCAGGAGAGTCTAATCCACTGGATAAATTGTTCCAAGAAGAACTCATTCTTGTGAAAATATATTATCCGTATGACAATACCAAGGCCATCATCCAGGGTGGTTATTGGCTGTGCAAATGCCAGTAACAAAAATGAAATATACCAGGAGATTGAAGGGGGAGAAAGAAATAGGTGATCAAATACCAAATACAGAGAGGTGGAAATGCCCACATGGGTTCTGCCAGTCTTTTCTCTAAGACATGGCATTCTTTCCATCTGCCTTGGCCAGTGCCACCAAATATCCTTTTTCAGATATATTTAAAAGATAACTTAAGAGAATTTCCTCAATAACTATAATTATAGTAATGAATACGTAGTTAATAACTGTATCCTGGGATAAGTCAACTCAGGCCAAGAGAGGTCTTAAAAAGAATGCTAGTGGCAAAAACAAAACAATACTGACTAACCAACAACAACAACAAAAAAAAAAACCCAAATATTTAAGTTTGAAGGACAGAGTTTATCACTGTCTTGGAGAGGAAATCTTGCCCTTTGCTTCATTCGGTGAACAGTTGTAAAAAATACTGTTAATAAACACCTTATAAAATTGCGATTCACTTGAGTTGGCCCATATATATATATGAAACTAGTTTGGCTTTTATAATCAAATAAAAGCCAAATTAGTTTTTTGGGTGACTCAAGCAAAAGAAACCTAAAGAAAACAATTGTACTTTTGGTAAGGGAGAGTTGCTACTGATGAAATCAGGTGAGACACCTGTAATCATTGCCTCATCTAAATAAATACTTAATCTTCATGTTTTCCTGCACAGATACAGTTTTATAAAATATACTTTGCCAGAGCAAGGGGATGATTAATCTCCTATTAAATTGAAAATTGAAGTAAATATCTGGATATCTTGAGTGAAAATATCCACAGAGCAAATAGTTGGGGCTGTTTATTAGCTAGATATTTTATTTGTGTCATAAAAACTTATAACTAGTCACCAACATCTGATGACCATGTTTCATTTGAAGACAGAAAAGGATTGAGACTTTCCCACCTTGAGGGACTGTGCTCAGTTCCTCATCGTGAAGACACATGTTCAATGATGTGGTTTGTCTAACTCTACATAGTCTCAGTGTTACAGCCATTGTTCCCTTTATCCTAAATCACCCCTGCAACATCATCCAGCAGGGCATTTTTGTGCAACAATGGTAGGGTGGTAGTAAAAGTGGCACTTTTTAACCCTGTTTCTGATTTCAATTTTGTCACTCTATGGGATATTTATGAGAATTCATTTCACCAATTCATGTCTCAGTTTAGTTATCTGGGGATGATTTATCTGTATTTTATTATTGATAAAGTTTTATGGATATACTCTGTAAAAGAACCAAAGGTTATTTTTCTAAAAACCCAATAATTGGCATTAATAAGGAATAGTCAAGTCTCTAGAACTCAACTAAGTTACTTTTCATGATATACTAATTCTTCCATTTTTTTTCTAATTAACACAACAGTTTTTAAAAGAAGTAATTCATGTTGAGTAACAATGATCTATGACATAAAATATAAGAAAGAAATGAAACTTCCTTGTACCTATGAGTACATAGTCTGATATAGTTAGTTATTTTCTGGACACACATTCTCACACATTTAGACACATATTTCAGCAAAATAAGATGGTATTTCACATAACACTATATCACAAACATTTCCCACAATTCATCTATTTTAAAGGATTATTTTAACTAGTGACACAATGTGCATTTACCAATATTACATGGCTTAGTAAAAAATGCCCCTATTTTAAAAAAATTTATACCTTGTACTATTTTCTTTTCCTTGTTCTTAGAAGCAATACTGTGAAGAAAACCAGAAAGGGGTGCAGAATCTGTGTGGACACCTGTTAAATTTCAGAGTTTTGATACATTGAGTCAAATTGCTTTCCTAATGATTATCATTAGTTTATGCTTCTACCTATATCAGATATTTGCTATGATTTCAAACAATTATATATACTTTTCTTGTTTTGTGTTACTTTGGTAATTTCACTAAATGTTGTTTAGGATGAGTAGATAGTATCACAATTATATCATATTGAGTCTTACACAAACCCAGTGAGGAATATATATAATGGGAGACACATACACACACAAAAGCACACAGAATATGTGTGTGTGTGTGTGTGTATAGACCATATGGAAATCCAGGCATGTGCACACACACACACACTGATATATACACAAAACTTACACATCAATGAAAACTCCTACCTTAGGAAGTACAAAGGAAAATCTGAGATACTGAGAACAAAGCTCCTACCTTAGGAAGTACCAAGGAAGATCTGAGATATTAAGAACAAACAACAAATAGGCTTATATATCTGATTAGAAGACCTAACATTTTTTTATTGGTTTTCTGCTATAATGGAGGTGAATTTTGATGACAGAATAGGATTGTGTGACCTGGTTGTATGACTTGAGGACTATGGATATCATATTGAACCTATCAGCTTAGCAAATATTTTAACAGGCTAAAAATAGCAAGTGTTGACATAGATGTGGAGCAATGTGAATTCTTAGGCACAGCTGGAAAAGTAAATGGTAAAGGGCAGAACTACTTTGTGTAGATTTCTTGGGCATTCCTCTATTTATTTTATGCAGTCCTATGGCATCACTTCTCAAAAATGTATCCAAAATGTGTATGTTTAGGCTGTACTTCCCTTCTAAATTCTGTACCATCATTGATACCTGCTATTAGATATCTTTATAAGGAAATCTCACAGGCCTTTAAATTTTAAGGTATCCACCAAGCTTTCCTAACTCCTCCTGAGCTCTCCGTATTGATTAATGACACCAACAATCTCTCAGTTACTCAGCTTTGATGTTGTTTATATCTCAATTCTACCCAATATTCTTCATTTTACCTTTTCAGTGCCTCTTACCTCTATTTTATTTTCTTTATATGTTACTATTTAGTTCATTTCCTTATTATCTTTGGCCCAAACTCATTTTCCTGCTTGTAATCATCCTGTCCTACACATTGCTCTACTAGGTCTTCTCAGAGCTCACTTTGAAACTACCGGGCTCAGAGTTTCCTAAAGCTTTACATGATTGTTAAAACACAACCCTCTATCTCCTGCCTGGAATTTAATGTCTTTTTACATTAAAGATTCAACTTTTAGCCATACTTCTCTTCTTGTAATCTTCCTTATCCCTATGTATTTGCTTTTTTGCATCCTGTTTTATTTATTTGTTTGTTTGTTTATTTGACAGAGAGAGGCAGACAGACAGACAGACAGCAAGAGAGGGAACACAAGCAGGAGGAGTGGGAGAGGGAGAAGCAGGCTTCCCGCTCAGCAGGGAGCCCGACCAGGGACTGGATCCCAGGACCCTGAGATTATGACCTGAGCCAAAGGCAGATGCTTAAGGACTCAGCCACCCAGGTGCACCGAATCTTGTGTTTCAATAGCAACAGATTATTTACCATTCTCCCAACATTTACCATTCCTGCCTTTATAAATTTGTGTAATCTAGTCTAAAATACACATTTCCTTCCTTTGTTCCAAGTGGCAGACACATATTTCTAAGTCAATTTAGAGACAGTTTCTGTATAAATAATTCTGAAACCTGCTAGTAACAGTTAATCTTGCCCTTTTGCTAGAGTCCAAACTAAACATATTTTTCTCCTTTGGAGAATCTATCCCATTCATTTCTTTAAACCTATACCTTTTCTTATCTATCTTTCTTACCAGACTGTGAGAGCCAAAATCTTAAAGCTGATTAATCTTAGCTTTTCTCTTCAGCACTTCAAAGAGTATCAGGTATGTTGCAGACACTCCATATATGGATGTTGGATTTAATTAAATTACACTGAAACTTTAATCAGTGTACACTCTAAGGGACAGTGACAAAGACACAGTGGACCTCTTTCCACAGAACAACCTTTCAGCAGCCAGGCCTTGAAGCGTACTTTCTGGATTACTCCTCGATGGCCCAGCCAAAGGGAAGTAAATAAAAGGAACTAAAGGGCATTTGTCAATGCAGGAGCAGCAGGTGAGAGCAAATGTGTCCTTGGGGTGTACTTTTTGCCCTAGAGCCACTCCTCCAGCACCTGAGATGGGATAGCAGGTGTAGAATTCAGCATGCAAGCCTGCAACTTGCTTTGGGACCTGGCTGCTGTGATGATTTTCTTCTCTGTTCACTTTATGCTCGTTGAAAGAGGTACGAATGATAAGTATAATCAGCAACATCGAAGTTATGACTGTCCCAACCCTTGGAGACTGCTTTCATTGACTTATTTTTTTTTTTTTTTAAGATTTTATTTATTTGAGAGAGAGAAACACAGCAAGAGAGGGAACACAAGCAGAGGGAATGGTAGCGGGAGAAGCAGGCTCCCCGCTGAGCAGAGAGCCCGATGTGGGGCTCTATCCCAGGACTCTGGGATCATGACCTGAGCCGAAGGCAGACGCTTAACGACTGAGCCACCCAGGCGCCCCTCATTGACTTATTTTTGTATTTTAAAATTTAAATTAGATGGCCAACAGGTAATGATAAAAATAACAAACAGTGAATATAGGGAAACTTGCAATTAGCAAACCAATTTCATGTACAAGGCTTCATTTAATTTTCACAACTCTTGAGAGTCTAGTGGGGCATATAGTTTTATATTTTATTGTGTGCTGCTTAGTTGTGAAGGTTGTAGATTTTAGAGTCAAGTGATCATAGATTTAAAGTTCATCTTTGCCAGTTACTAGCATGTGCCTTTGTACATATTACTATATATCTGTGATAATTAATTTTTAATGAGTCATCTTGACTGGATCAGAGGATGCCCAGATATCTGGTTAAACATCATTTTTGGGTGTGTCTGTGAGGATGTTTGCAGATGAGATTAGCATTTGAGTCAGTGGACTCAATGAAGTAAATGGCCCTCCCCAATGTAGATGGGCATCATTCCATCCTTCAAGGGCTTAAATAAAACAAGCAGGTGAGGAAAGAGAAATTCTTGCCCTTTTCTGCCTCATTGCTTGAGTTGGGACATCTCATTTCCTCATGTCCTGCCCTTTGACTGGGATTTATGTCATTATCTCCCCTGGTTCTCAGGCTTTAGGACTTGGACTGAAGGATACTGTTGTCTTTCCTTGGTCTCCAGTTTGCATATGGCAAATCATGGGACCTCTCAGCCTCCATAATCACATGAGCCAGTTCTTCCTATTTTATATCCAATTGTGTTTCTTTGAGGAGCTCTGATGAAACATCCCAGTCTCTCTCTGTCCCATTCCCTAGAAAATGGATACTAACAACATTGATTATCCATAGGGATGTTGGGAGGATTAAATGAATAAAGATATTCCATAAGGTTCACTTGGATACATCCAGATAGCAGAACTAGTGGGGGGTTATAAAAGGAAAAATACTTTGGGGTAAGAACCATGTTAAATTGTGACTCTAACTCTGGAAACTTGGGTACATTACAGACCATTCTGAACTGCATTTTCATTATTTACAAAACTGGGGACTGGTCCTTACTGTCATGACAAGATATTTTATTATTTTATTTTTGGTGATACTTTTATTTTAATCTTTTCTTCCCTGTTTGTCGTCCCTGTATGAAGATTAAATGATGTAACAAATTTGAAAGACTACTACTGCTAGGAAGTTGTGTTTGCAGGATTCATTCAATAAATAATAGTTTCCTTCATCTTTCAATAGACTTCCTTTTATTTTTCATCTGCAAAGTGGAGATAAATAATACCTTGCCTGTCATTCTCATGGATTTATTTTTAAGGTCAAATTTGATAATGAATATCCCTTAATAAAGTCTTAAAGTGTTAGTTTTTAACAGGTTTCAATACTATTTGATCAGACTTTATACTTATCTGTAAATATATCCATTAGAGAATCTTGCTGACTTTCTCTTCAAAATATACCAAGGGCTTGGTCACCTTTTACTTTCCCTGCTCCTCCGATGCTGTCCAAGGCACCTGGGTGACTGCTTCCACCGCGTCTCTCACAGACTCTTCTCATCTCTGCAATGGGACAGAGTCTTATAGATACATTGTGCATGTTGTGTCATACATCTCTTCAAACCTTGAGGGAGTCTGCATTTCACTTAGTGAAAGAAAGAAACTGTAATACAGTGCTTTTGGTAATCTGCTCCCCCACAATCAATTATTTCATTATCTTTCTTGTCTCTTTAACTACAGTTCTCCCTCCTGCTCATTCCATTTCCTTTCTCTCTGCCTACTTGCTATTTCTTGAAGGTGTCAACGTAGACTCTTGCTGTTGGGCCTTTGTAAGGGCTGCTCTCACTATCAGGGATTTTCTTCCCTCAGCTGTCTGCCTGGTTAATCCCCTTACCTCCTTTGGGACATTACTCAAATGTCATCACTTCCTTGAAGACCGTCTTGATCACTATATTTAACGTTACATCTCACTGCATTCCTGACCCCCTTGATTCTGCTCCACATTTTTGTCTGTCAGACTTATCAACTAATGTTATACAATTTATTTGAAAATACTTTTTTTGTGTGTGTGTGTTTCAATGAATATAAGTTCCATTACAGATCTAAGTTTTGTTCACTAATGAATTCCAAGCTTCTGCAACAAGCCATCACTAAATATTTGTTGAATTAAAATGAATCACTAGAGACAGAGGTGCTATTTTTTAAAAAAATTCAATTCTTAGATTTTTGTCAAAGGGCTTAGTGTCTAGCACTGCATTATGCACGCGTGGAGCCATGATCAGACCATTATCACTTGTATTTGCTACATTAATTTTTGGTTCTTACTGGAGCAGCCTATCCCTCCTATAACTGAAGTTGCTGCCCACAATTGCATTGGCATCTCTTGAGAGAAATAGAAACATGGAGCTGACTTTTCAGAATTCTGATAAAAAATGCATTGCTCCATGGCTGAGTGCACTTAATTTTCTTATATATTAAAAGCTAATGCTTGCATCCTACATGAAGGTAGAAACCATATGCCGGGTAGTTATATATCCCCAGAGAATGGTCCCCAAACCTGTGAGCTAGTTTGCATGAAGGATGCTAAGTTGTCAAATTCTACTGACAGAAATGTATTAAATTTTTCTAAAAAGGACATAAACATTTTGAATTTTCAATATGGAAATATTTTGATATGTTACAATTTTTAATAATTACAAATCAAACATATCTTCAGCTATACTTTATGATTTGTATTAATGATGATTGTGAAGCACTTCTGACTTGAAATATATGGCTAAACCTAAATGATAGATTTATCAAATCTAGACACAGAGTCTACCCTGTGGTGCTTGGAGTGAACAATAATATCAAATGAATGGCTTTACCAGAGAAAATTAAGAGATTCTCTTTTAGCCATAAAGCTCTTTGGTAGGGATTAGAGGTTGAAAATGTCAGAAGAGGCAGATAATGGAACCCTAAGCTACTTGTGGTGGAAAGAAGACAGAGGATAAGGACACTGATACCAGAAGGCATTAAATACAGGGATCAGTGATGGGAAATGAAACCAGCAGGGAGTATTCTGACAGCTTTTTTCCCCTGTATTCACATCACACGGCGATACTTTTTTATTTTATTTTATTTTATTTTATTTTATTTTATTTTATTTTATTTTATTTTATTTTATTTTGTTGTTTTGTTTTATTTTGTTTTGTTTTATTTTATTTATTTTATTTTATTATTTTATTTTTGGTGATACTTTTATTTTAATCTTTTCTTCCCTGTTTGTCGTTTTCTCTCTCTTTTTTTCTGGTTCAATTCTGTGAGTATGTTTGTGTGAGTGTGAGTTTGTGTTTATGTGTACACATGTGTAGGACTGGGAGTGATGATAATGATCAAGGTTTAAGAAAGGTAGGTGGACTAGTAAGTATCCACAGTGACTTGTGGAGTTTTGACAATATTTTAATTATATCTCTATTACTTTCTTTACCTCCACTTTCCTCTTATTCTCATCTATTTTCTCAGGACCAGTCTGATTTTTGTTTGTAATAGTAGCAAAAAAATGAATACTATTGATATGATGGCATATCATTTCTTTCTCTCCCAAGCAATAATTCCAGCAAATAACTTTTTTTTTTTTTTTACGATTTACTTACTTAATTTAGAGAGAGAGCATGAGCGGGAGGGGGGAATTAGGAGGGAGAGGCAGCAGGAAAGAGAGAGAAAGAATCCTTAAGCAGACTCCCCACTGAACACAGAGCCCTTCCTGGGGGCTCCATCCCAGGACCCTGAGATCATGGCCTGAGCCACTATGAAGAGCCAACTGCTTAGCCAACTGAGCCACATAAGGTACTCTTCAGATATCTTTAAAAAACAACTTGTTTCAAGTTTTTATGTCTTGTTGGGCCAGAATTGTTACAGAGGAAAGATTTAGTCAGGCATGATAAGCTGTCCTTTTGTTTATCATTTGTATCAGGTAAATAGAGAGCCATTGGCCATTTGGAGAAGTAACCGTAGACAGTATGGAGCACTTATCCTCACAGCAGCTATAGGCCTTTATTGTTTGTTAAAACAGTAACAGTGGAATAGGGGGTTACAAATTTCCCCTGTGCAGATGGGTGTCACTATTGACATTCTTTTTGGGGGCAAAAGCTCAGAGTTCTGGAGTTGCCTCACTGAAGGCAGCAGCATTATAGCACTGTTAATATTACATACATAGATCTTTATAAAAAGATGAGCAGAAGACAGAGGTCAGCTTTACCATGGGACTTGTCTTACCATAGACAAGAGATCTTTGATAATATCCTCAGATATACTGTCTTAATTATCTGAAATGGGACTTTGTTTCATTTTATTCATTTTTCTGCAAATGTTTAGAGAGAAGGAAAAAAAATGGAAACTGTCAAGACAGGGGCAGAGAACACATACAAACATGCCCTTAGTCAAAAAGGATTCTGATTAGACAGTTTGATTCAAGATATAATAAGCAGATGGTGAAATCCATATATTCAAGAATTCATGAATCTATGACCAACAGTTCAAGTGACTGTAGGGCACATATATATGAAGTAATATAGCAAAGCATTGCTAAATGTCATCTTTCCTAAACTGAAGGAGCAGCATTCTCATTGCCATGGCAATTTAAAGAGGTAGAAGCAAATAAAGAAAACTGGGTTGTGTATTAGATGTTTTGATTGCCAAGATGAGAAAACTGAGATGAGTTACCCTAATCTCCAGGAGAAAAGAAAATTTCTAAGAATGGCATTTGAGGGATTGTGTAAAGATATGCTGTAAGTCAAACACCGCTAGGTGTTTTCCAGCTCTTCTCAATGGGATAATTAAACCATATGGACCTGAAAATTAAGGTGATGGCTCAAATAAACTGTGTTCTTGACAAATCGACATTTCAGAAGAGAATTAAAGAACTGTCATTATACAAAGCAAAATGCAAAGCACACTGTATTACTCTGAATGTTTTACTGTGCAGCTTTGTAAAATCTTGATAGAATTGAGGGCAACATTTCAAAGTAAATAAGATGGAACTTTGCTTAAGTAGATATACAATAAAATATCTATAAAAATATCTAATGGGAAATTATTCCCTCTCAGTGCCCCATATAGATCACTACAAATTCTTACCTCACCCAGAGGATCTATTTTAATGAGGAGGAAGAATTAAGTTCTGTGATTGATTTACAAATTCTGATAAGAAGGCCAGTGGTAATTTACAAAAAGCCTTGTTTTTTATTGTATTTTTCCCCCTGTACATGTAAAATACAGTTATTACCAGTTCTCTAGGCCAAACAATACCTTACAAAGTAATGATTTGTGTTTGTTAAAGAAAATCGTGGAAGAGTGCAGCAACTTTCTCCTAGATACATCACCAAACTCAAGAGAAGCAAGGGCAAAAATGAACTATTGGGACTTAATCAAGATAAAAAGCTTTTGCACAGCAAAGGAAACATGCAAAGCACATTGCATTACACAATACAAAAGCACACTGCATTACACATACACAAAAACATGCAAAGCACACTGCATTACACAATACAAAGTACACTGCATTACACATACACAAAAGACAACAGATAGAATGGAGAATATATTCACAAATGACATATCAGATAAAGGGCTAGTATCCAAAATCTATAAAGAACTTCTCAAACTCAACACCCAAGTACCGAATAATCCAATCAAGAAATGGGCAGAGAACATGAACAGACATTTCTGCAAAGAAGACATCCAAATGGCCAACAGACCCATGAAAAAGTGCTCAACATCACTTGGGATCAGGGAAATAACAAATCAAAACCGCAATGAGATACCACCTCACACCAGTCAGAATGGCTAGAACTAATAAGTCAAGAAATGACAGATATTGGCGGAATGCGGGGAAAGGTGAACCCTCCTACACTGTTGGTGGGAATACACACTGGTACAGCCACTCTGGAAAACAGTACGGAGGTTCCTCAAAAAGTTGAAAATAGAGCTACCCTATGACCCCGCAATTACATTACTGGGTATTTACCCCAAATATGCAAATGTATAATCTGAAGATACACCTGCACCCCAATGTTTATAGCAGCAGTGTCCACAATAGCCAAACTGTGGAAAGAGCCCAGATGTCCATTGACAGATGGACAAAAAAATCCACTCTTTATCCAGAGTGGATAAAAAAACTGTGGTTTATTTACACAATGGAATATTATGCAGCCATTGAAAAAAATGAAATCTTGCCATTTGCAATGACATGGATGGAACTAGAGGGTATTATGCTAAGTGAAATAAGTCAATCAGAGAAAGACAATTATCATATGATCTCACTGATATGTGGAATTAAGAAATAAGGTTAAGGATTATAGGGGAAGAGAGGAAAAAATGGAACGAGTAAAAACCAGAGAGGGAGACAAACCATAAGAGACTCTTAATCTCAGGAAACAAACTGAGGGTTGCTGGAGTGGAGGAGGGGTGGGAGGGATGGAGTGGCTGGGAGATGGACATGGGAGCACTGTGAATTACGTAAACTGATGAATCACAGAGCTGTACCCCTGAAACAAATAATACTTTATATGTTACTAAAAAAAAAAAAAAAGAAAGAAAGAAATTTAAAAAAAAAGAAAATCATGGAAGATTTTACTATTAGTTGTCAAAACTCAATTATCCTAGCTGTTTATCTTTTTCGGGTTATGTGTATGTACATATATATGTATATTTGTGTGCGGTGTGTACATGTGTGTATATTTATATATACACACACACAATTTTTTTCTTCATATGGTCATAGTACCTTTAAACCATTTAATCTGAATATTAGCTTATAGAGCTCATGACAGTGAAGTCCAGATTAAGATAATGGCTTTGACTTTAATTTAGATCAGTAAAGTTAATTCTCTCTTATAGTTTCTTAAAATGCCACAGCATTTTAATGCCACAGCATTCTTGCCTGTTTATACTTACTATGGTTATTGGGCATGTACTATATATTACATATTGAGTATGACTTACATGCATTATTATCGACCTTTATTGCATTTTTTTCATCAAGCATAATTTAATCTAAGTTTTCATGTAAGGAAATGGAGTCTCTGAATTGAAATACTCCATTTCTTTTAGCTAATAGGTGGTAGAACAAGAAATCTAATTCAAGCTTTTTTTTAATTTTTTTTATTACAAAGCCTAGAGTCCTTATATTGGACTACACTGTCTCTCAAAAACTAATGGTTTGTTTTTTTTGGTCT
This sequence comes from Procyon lotor, assembly GCA_028646535.1. NCBI lineage: Eukaryota > Metazoa > Chordata > Mammalia > Carnivora > Procyonidae > Procyon > Procyon lotor. Next base: position 104,896,245 of record CM053609.1, read on the forward strand.
TTTGTTTTTATTATTTTATTTATTTATTTAGACATGGAAAAAGACTAATATGGATTTAAGGACAAATATTCCATGTTGGTTGCTGAACACCAAAATGATGTCCAAGCAACCATCATTAAATAAAACAACCTGAAAAGACCTCAATGTCAGACAGGAATCCATCAAAATCCTTGAGGAGAACACAGGCAGCAATCTCTTCCACCTTAGCCGCAGCAACTTCTTCCTTTCTACATCCCCAAAGGCAAGGGAAGCAAGGGCAAAAATGAACTATTGGGACTTCATCAAGATCAAAAGCTTTTGCACAGCAAAGGAAACAGTCAACAAAACCAAAAGACAAC
>CM053609.1:104897082-104935436 GCA_028646535.1 Procyon lotor
AGGGATAGAGTGGCTGGGTTGTGGACATTGGGGAGGGTATGTGCTGTTAAGTGCTGTGAAATGTGTAAGCCCGACGATTCACAGACATGTACCCTGGGGCAAATAATACATTATATGTTAATAAAAATTAAAAAAAAAAAAACCAAAAAACTAATGGTTTGGTTTTTTGGTCTTCAGTTTTTATTATTTTATTTATTTATTTAGACATGGAAAAAGACTAATATGGATTTAAGGACAAATATTCCATGTTGGTTGCTGAACACCAAAATGATGTCCAAGCAACCATCATTAAATAAAACAACCTGAAAATAAGGCATTTCTCTAGCATACAATTAAATCAGAAATTGTTTTTATATATTTTTAATCAGTAAAATAAAATTCAGAACCAGCATGTTAGATATAGATTGTAGTTCAGAGTAGGAGACCAAGAATATAAAGCCTTTTTTTTTTCTTCTTAAGACCCCATTTAAATAGTCCTAGATGTATATAAATAGCTGAGAGAACAGGAGAGGGGATCATCATCAGATAGAAGAATGCAACAAATTCCTGGAAGATACAGCTTAGATGAGAGAATATTTACTAAAGCCTGGTTTGTTAGTGGCTATAATTCAGAAACTAAAACAGTTCACAGGATAGAGGAGCTACTCAGTACATTTTGTTGAATGGATCAAGAAATAAGGCTAAAAGCTAGGGCTAGAAAACTTGAAGGATACTGAAGCAGATACATGTGTAGATTTTGCATTGCAGTATGATTTGAAGTCCCAGGATGAGATTCAAGGGTTAGAGAGGGCTAAAGGGAGAAAAGAGTTGCAAATAGGAAGTAATTGTATGCCTGTATGTGGACTATATGGAGGAATTCACTTCTATCTATTATCCCAGACAAGTTTTGCTAAAGGACCAATAGTTTATATTATGAGGCAAAACCCAAGATTTCCCTTCCAAAAAGTTCACCTAACATTTTGGAGAGATCTTAGGTCTGCAAGAATGGGAATTGGTGTCTCAGAGGGAAGTGCTGGGATCTTTAGTGTTAAATAAGTGAAAAAATAGAGAGTTTAAGGAAAATGAGAGAAAATAGAAGACACAGATGATTAATCAAGGATATTTGACTATAGGATTTTTACAGAGACAGCAAAGGCATGGAAGTGAAATAATAACCAAAGTGATGATTGTAGGGCATTTCCCAGAGGTAATGATGGCATACATTATATATTGAAGTTGCCTAAAAACCCCAAATCAGATGAATGGGCAATACTTCAAGAAACTTCAGACCGCAGGGTATGGATGAAGGAAAGATCCTGTTTCCAGAGAGAAATATAATATATGAAGGAATAAAAATCAGAAGCTTTATTTAGTGTTTTTGTTTGTTTGTTCATCATCAAGAGTGGATGCTGGAAAAAAGGGAAATGCCTTCAGAGTTCTGAGACATATAATAATGAATCTGGAGTCTATACTAAGCTAGAAAAGTAATCAAGGATGATGACAAAGCAAATGTCTTTGCATATCCAAAGACATAGTCTTGGAATTAATAAATATTTTTTGAGTACCTGGGATTCTTTTAGGCACCAAAGATAGAGTGGTTAATAAGGCAGACGAGGTCCCAGTTAAATGACTTATATGTTCTGGAGGTAGGAGACATACACAAAAACATCAGCAGGAAATGGTAATGGATGAAAGAGAAAACAATCCCTCAGGTTCTCTACTGATGAAAATATCAGTATCAAAGACCTTGCCTCAAATAATGGCTTTTCATAACATCCTGGTTCCATTTATAGCTAACACCAGATAAATCAAAACTTCTCTGACAGGTTTTCAATATGTATGAAAGTGGTTTATCTCTCTCTCTCTCTCCTTTCTCTTCTCTTTTCTTTGCTGCTTTTTTGTGTTTGATTTCTTTGAATTTGTGATAGTCAAAGTTTTAAAGCCTCTCTTAAATTAGTCTCTCATTTTGTATACCATTAAACAGCTGTTCTTTGCTCTTTGCTACCTCTTTTGAACAAGTACTAGGTAAGTAGTGACTTCGTAACTAAACCATTTTGTGTTACCGTTTCTCTCCCTGAATTTTATTTTGTTACTGTAACTATGATAATTTTCTTTAACTTATTACTTCATTCTTAACATAATTTGTGGTCTATTATTTTCTTTCTTAAAAAATAGTTTCTTTTTCTGACTCCTCATAGTAATTCTCTCCCATCTTAAGATCTGTTTGCTATTTTAAGCAATGTATGCCCTTCTGCTCCCTGCTGGGATTCATAATTGTTATTTGGCAGATGAATCCTGGCTTGCCTAATCATTGCTCTGAACTTTCCACAAGCCCAATTAGCAAACAGTGGTAGTGCAGGGGGTGCTGCTCCAGCAAACCTCAGAGCAACCCTCCATGAGTTCTCAAATTTGCAGTGACTCACTATAATTATAGTTTTTCATAAGTAAATCATTTTTGTCTGTAGAAGGTATAATCATGATATTATATTATCTTTATACCTCTGAACATTGATGAGGCCAGTGCTTATTAAGGAATAGTGACCTAACTCAGTAAATATTTGTAAGAGATTAGTTGATGGAATTCTTAATATTTCAAAGATGTTTTCAAAGATGAAAAGAGGGCTAAAACTTACCAAAGGCTTTTGCAAATGATTACTAAATGAAAAAACACAACAGCGAATGGTTATCAGATCTATTTTTCACCTCCCTACATCATGTTGCTATCAATATATGAAAAGTTCTACCTCAAAAATAGCAATCCTGAATCATGTATCCTTCTCAGATTATCCTGAGGATTTTACAGTTATGGCTAAATTTTTTGGGTGTTTTAATTTCTCTGTATCAAGGTATACTTTTAACTCTGCTTTATTTGACAAATATAATGTGATAGAGTATTAAGTCACAGATGATGAGTATCCTGTCTGTGCCATTGACAGTTGGGCATTTAACCACTGGGCAAATTACTGGTATAAATCAGCAGCAGGTAATATAGGGGTAATAGTGTCTTGCTTGCAGAGTCTTTACGAGGGTTGAAGATAAGTGAGGAAAGCTTCACAACACTATTATGTAGTCAAGAACTGGCATTTCATTATTGGAGACTTATTAGAAAACAGGTTCAAAGAAATAGAATTTATTAAGGTTTTGGATCACTGCTCTTTTGCTTGACAGTTAATAGAACTCACAAAGAGTTAAAGAATTTAAGAACTGTGGATTACTATTTAGGATGGCCATATAGTGTTTCACTGTGTCCCGTGAAAACTTGCTGTTCTAAACTTGGGACTAACCTTGTTTAAACTTCCTCAAGGAAGGAAACAGCTAATAGTAAATTTGTTGATATTTGGTAACTCTCCATTAAAAAGACACTGAGAGGACACTTACTTGGCTCAGTCAGTAAAGCATGCAACTCTTGATCTCGGGGTGATGAGTTTGAGCTCCATATTGGTGGTAGAGTTTATTTAAAAATTAATTTCATTAAAAAATTAAAAATATAAAAAAATACATTGATAACGATTCAGTGCAATCTCATCGAAATCCCAGCAAGTAATTTTGTATATATTGGTGAACTGATTTTTTTTTTTTTTAAAGATTTTATTTACTTATTTGACAGAGAGAAAGATCACAAGTAGGCAGAGAGGCAGGCAGAGGAAGAGGGGGAAGCAGGCTCCCTGCTGAACAGAGAGCCTGATCCCAGGACCTGGAGATCATGACCTGAGCCGAAGGCAGAGGCTTAAGCCACTGAGCCACCCAAGCACCCTGGTGAACTGATTCTAAAGTTTATATGAAGTGGCAAAAGGCCCAGAATACCCAACACTATATTGAAAGAGAAGAATGAAGTTGAAACACTGGCGCTATCTGACTTCAAGACATTATAAAGCCACAAAAATCAAACCAGTGTGTTTTTGGTAAAAGAACACATACTCAGGGCATATGGGTCACTCAGTTGGTTAAGTGTATGCTTTTGGCTCAGGTCATGATCCCAGGGTCCTGGGATCTAGCTCCACATCAGGCTCCCTGTTCAGTGGGGAGTCTACTTCTCCCTCTGCCTGCTACTGTCTGCTTGTACTCTCTCTCTCAAATAAATAAAATCTTTATTAAAAAAAAAGAATTTTTTTTTTTTTAGATTTTATTTATTTATTTGACAGGGAGAGAGAGAGAACACAGTTAGGTAGAGAGGCAGGCAGAAAGAGAGGGTGAAACAGGTTCACTGCTGAGCAGAGAGCCAGATGTGGGCTTGATGCCAGGACCCTGAGATCATGACCTGAGCCAAAGGCGGAAGCTTTAACCCACTGAGGCACCCAGGTGCCCCAGAAATATTTATTTAAAAATAAAAAAGAGTGGGGTTAATGGGGTTAATATGTGATCTCTCTCTCTCTCTGCCAAATAAGTAAATAAAATATTTAAAAAAAATAAAAAGAATACTCAATGGAAAAGAATAGAGAGCTCAAAAACAGACCCACCCAAATACAATCAAGTGTTCTTTGACAAAGGAGCAGAAGCAATACAATGGAGCAAAGATAGTCTCTTCAAATCATACTGGAACAATTGGACATCCACATGTGAAGAAATGAATTAAACACAGATGTTATATCCTTTGCAAAAATTAACTCAAAATGAATATAGATCTAAATGTACAACACAAAACTATAAAACTAGAAGATAACTTAAGTGAAAACCGAGATGGCTTTGAGTATGACAATGACTTTTTACATACAACACCAAAGTCATGATCCATGAAAGAAATAATTGATAAACTGGACTTTTTTAAAATAGAAACTTCTGCTCTGTGAAAGACAATGTCAAAGGCATGAGAGGACAAGCCACAGATTGGGAGAAAATATTTTCTGAAGGCACATTTGATAAAGGACTGTTATCCAAAATATACAAAGAACTCATTAGACCCAACAATAAGAAAACAACTCAATTAAAAAATGGGTCAAAGACTAATAGTCACCTTACCAAAGAAGATATGAAGATGATAAATAAGCATATAAAAAGATTCTCCAGGGGCGCCAGGATGGCTCTGTGGGTTAAGTGTCTGACTCTTGATCTCAGTTCAGGTCCTGATCTCAGGGCTGTGAGTTCAAGCCTTGCATTAGGCTCTATGCTGGGTGTGGAGCCTAATTAAAAAAAGAAAAAAAAAAAAGATTCTTCATATTATATGTCATTAGAGAAATGCAAATTAAAAAGTCATAAAATACCAGTATATACCTATTAGAATGGCCAAAATATGGAACACTGACAATAACAAATGTTGATGAGGATGTGGAGCAATAGGATGTCTCACTCTTTGCTGGTAAGAATCCAAAATGGTAAAGCCAATTTGGAAGACAATTTGGCAGTTTCTTTTTTGGAGGGAAAAATAAATTATTTATTTTTATTATATTCAATTAGCCAACATGTAGTACATTAGTTTTTGATGTAGTGTTCAGTGATTAATTAGTTGGGTGTAAAACCCAACTTCTTATGAAACTAAACACTGTCTTACCATATGATCCAGCAATTGCAGTCCTTGGTATTTACCCAAAGAAGTGGAGAACTTGTATCCCCATAACACCTGTACATAGATGTTTATAGTAGTTTTATTCATAACTGCCAAAACTTGGTAGCCACCATTATGTCCTTCAGTAACAGAATAGATAAATTGTAGTACATCCAGATAATGGGCTATTATTCAGTACTAAAAATAAATGAACTATCAAGCCATAAAAAGACATGGAATAATAACTTTAAATGCATATTACTAAGTGAAAGAAGCCAAACTGAAAAGGCTGCACACTGTAGGATTTCCACAAGTTAATTTGGTGTCCAAATACATGGCAGGTACTAGATAATGCATATGTATTTTGGATAATGCTATGACAGATTTTATGTGTTGTATAAACCAGCCATGAGTTTCCTTGTGGTAGATTTGAATAATTACTTCCTAGGTTAACTAAGGCAACATTGAAACAGTGACAGAATGAATGTGGAAAAAGGAGAAAAGTAAAATTATAGTTAAATTTTATATTCAAAGAGATGCTATGTCTAAACAAATATTTAAAGTAAAATATTTTACTTTTGGGGTGCCTGGATGGCTCAGTGGGTTAGGCCTCTGCCTTCAGCTCGGATCATGATCTCAGGGTCCTGGGATCGAGCGCACATTGGGCTCTCTGCTCAGCGGGGAGCCTGCTTCCTCCTCTCTCTTCGCCTGCCTCTCTGCCTACTTGTGATCTCGCTCTCTGTCAAATAAAGAAATAAAATCTTTTTAAAAAATATTTTATTTTCATTTAGTTCATACTCATTAATTTGTAGATGTGATTGGACTGACATAATGATAAACACATTAACATCTGTATGTGCATACTATATGTCAGACACTGGGTTAAACATTTTAAACACATTAAACTTATTCAATCTAATAATAAACTATGAGTTAGGTAAAAATGTTTTCTTCATTGTACGGGTGAGAATATTGGGACTTTTCCTTTGTAATCATTTAATTATATCATCTAATTAATTTTGTCCCTCCCACTGTGATGTAAGTATGTATCATGAGAGTAGGGGCTGTGTTTATTTTTGTATTTCTGGCATATATTATCGTCTACAGACATGGTATATACTCAAAACACATTTTATAACTTTTTTCTTTTTTTTTTTTAAGATTGTATTTATTTTGAAAGAGTGTGCGTGTGAGCTGGGGGAAGGGCAGACGCAGGGAGAGAGAGAATCTCAAGCAGGTTCCCCACTGAGCCTAGAGTCCATTGTGGGGCTCCATCTCACAACCCTGAGTTCATGACCTGAGCTGAAACCAAGAGTTGGATGCTTAACTGAAGGTGCCACCCAGGTGCCCTAAATTGTTTCTTTACAGTTATTGTTAACAGTTTTAGTTGTATGTTCACTGGAGTTAATGGGTTAATGTTACTATTTGATATATAGTCACCTTCACCCAAAACCTTGAACAAAAGTTTGGTAATTTTGTGAGCTGTGTTAACTTTTTATGGTGACAAGCTACCATTTATTGACTAGAGCACTTATTAATTAAAGGAGCTCATAAATTACATTTATAACTTATAAATCTTGATGATTTTCAGTGTGATTTTTCATATTACAGTATATTTCATATACTGTGTTTCTGGTATTAAATATGTGAAAAATATTTAAAGGAAATATTTAATAAAATTTAATTTAAATAAAATAAAATTAAATTAAAAAATAAAATGAAATGATATAATTTAAATAAAAATTTAAAGGAAAATATTTAAAGGAAAAATATTTAAAGGAAAAAAAAATATTTAAGGAAGGACCTAGATGATATTGCATTGATTTTAAGAATAAATGTGCAGCATGCTCTTTTGAGGAGAGCTGGGCAATTGAAAGGGCTGGAGAGAACAAAAGTTCACCGTGGTTATAGTTAACTCTTGCCGCTCAGAGGTACATGAAATTATAAAGTACACTGACGGTAAGGCTAGTGCCTTTGGCATTCTTCCAGAGTAGGACTTAAGCAGTGTGAATATTTAGGACTCATTTCCTCAAAGCCCAACTAATGGGGCCTACCATACCCAACTCACTGTGAGCAAATTGGTCCCTTTGCCTGACTCACTGTGAATAGATTGCTCTCTCTGACTCAAAAGTGGGATCTACCAGGCTATTTAATTTCAGATACCATAAATGAGGTAGTTTAATGCTATTGAGAGATGTAAAGCTAAATTAGAATCTAGATTTCTGGCTTAACCTGATAGTGAGAGTTTATTTAATCTTGGAAAAGTGTATATATTTCCTTATCTATAAATAGGAAAAGTCTTGCCTTGGTTGTATGAGACTCTGTTATGAACATAGAAAGAAATGTTGAGGAGTGTCTGAGTGGCTCATTCAGTTAAATGTCTGCCTTCGGCTGGGGTCATGATCCTTGGGTCCTGGGATTGAGCCCCGTGTCAGGCTCCCTGCTTAGCAGGGAGTCTGCTTCTCCCTCTCCCTCTACCACTGTCCCTCCCTGAGCTATCTCTGTCTCTCTCAAATAAATAAAATCTTAAAAAAAAAAAAAGGGGAGGGGAAATGTTAGATCTTTAAGTTTTTTTTATGAGCTATCAGGCATTATCCAAAGGTAAGGCATTTTTTAGTAATTGCCCATAAGTGCGACAAATGGGCTTAAGTACAAATAAGATATGGACAATTAAAAGGAAAGAGAGGAGCTCCTAGATGGCACAACTGGTTAAGTGTCTGACTCTTGGTTTTGGCTCAGGTCATGATCTCAGGATTGTGAGATGGAGTCCCACATTGGGCTCAGCACTCAGTGCAGAGTCGGCTTAAGATTCTCTCTCTCCCAGTGACCCTACTCCCTTTCAAATAATAAATAAACTTTTGAAAAAAAAGAAAGAGAATGAGGGAATGGCCAGGGGTGGGGTGGTGGTGGGTAGGAGGGTAGATGTTGTTGAAGAGAAGAAAGGTAGAGTAGAAATGCATAGATACCACATTAGGAACTTTAATTTTTTTTTTTTCTAAGTATCTGTAACTTTATATTAACCTTTCAGTGAAGAAAGGGCCAGTATGTAGAAAAAGAATAAAGTCCTGGAGATACCTCTTTGACATACTCTTACTGTCTTCAAATAACATTTCTTAATTGTTCACCCTAGCAATTTTATGGGCCCAGTATGTCTCTTCCATTACAATTAACCCTAAGCTTTTTAAGACAGTGTTTGAAGGAAAGTTAAATACTAGAGAACGTTCTAAGGTTAATTGCCAATTACAGAGGATGCTCTTAGAAAAAAAATTAAAAGCAATCCATTTCTGATTTCTGGAGCTGTTTGAACATAGCTCTGGCAGGTCAAGATCTATTGACCTAAATTCAGGATATTCTCTGAAGATAGAAACAATGGCAACCACCCTGCAGAGAAGAAACCAAGAGAAATGTCACTTATCAAATGAGAGAACGAGTTGTGTTTTTTTTCACTCAGATTGCTAGAACATGGCTGTGGCTAGTTGGAAGAGAAAGACTTGCTATTGAATAAGTTTTGACAGTGACCCATATTCTTAACGCCTTCAATGTGTAGTCACTATTTTTTAAATTTCATATTTTTAAATAACTCATGTCAATTACTATTATATTTTGTTTCTTTCTGGAAATGGTCTCTGAATATATAGACACATATATGGGAGCAAATAGTACACCCATTTTTACTTTTGTTTTTCCCTCTTATCAAAATATAGTTCCTATAAATTCCAGCCCACAAATTCAGATTTTCATGAAATGTAGCTTTATTTGTTAACCTTTCCACTTATATGTTATTTTAAACATCCATTCCACCTGTTGCAGAAACAAAATCTTGGTAAACTTAGCAAATGCCTATTGTTTCCCCTGAAGTGGCATCTCAGGGATGTAGGAAGTACTAAGCGTGAAATGTAGGGAGGGAGTAGGTGCTGGAGTTTCTTTATTCTCTGTGCACTGTAGTGCTCCTTACCATCTGAGATAGTATCTCCACAGGTTACTGATAAGCCATCTCTCATTGCTTTTTGCCAGGCCACTTGGAGACTGGCTCTGTGGATCTCCTGAGGACACAGGTAACATTTTTCTGATTCACCATGCTACTTTGATGTGCCAGTGATTACTGACGCTATCTTAGTTCTCTTATGTGCTTACTTGAACTCACCAGAAATTATTCCACTGATTCCCTGGTCTGTACTGGGGTTTGTAGGGGTTTGCCTTTGCAACATCTTTCCAGATGCATTATACAACCATTCCTTCTGCAGCTCCTTGGTCACTCCAAGTGAGCACATATGGGCGTGGGTTGGAGAGGTCAAGATTTTGATGTTTTTTGGTATTACATGGGAATTGAGACTTAGATCTTGTCTCTTTGATTAAACTCCAGTTATCCTGGGATTCTTTTGTTTCATAATGGATGAGTAGTGGATTAGATTAGAATAAAAATCTTTCTAACTCCAAATAATTTGCATCTCTTGTTATTGTCATTGCTGTTGGGAAGGATGCCATAGATCTTGGCATTTCAATTGATCTCTTGGTTTCTTGAGTTCTTCTTCCTTCTCTGGAACCATGAAAATAAGATGCCTTACAACCTAAGTTCCAGGATGGAAAGGAAAGTAGGAAATTTGGGGTGGGAAGAGGGGTGTTGCATAGGTAAAAATAACAAAAAAATGTGTGTTCACAACTTTATTTTGGAGAGCTTTTCTTAGATATACTGTTGTAAGGTAGTTGATGGTATTATTTGGGTATACCATATTTTATGTTTTTAATGCTTTTTCTATTGAAAGGCATTTAGTTATTTCCATTTTTTTCTAATATCAACAATACTATAAAAAATCTTATACACTCATCTTTTTTCGTTTTTGTAAATATATTATTCTAGTAAAGGCCCTAGAAATGAAATTTCTGGGTCAATAGACAAATGCATTTGCATTTTAAAAGTCATTGCCAAAATACCCTCCAAAGAGATTGCATCAATTTTAAATCCCATTAACAAATTGTCACCTGATATTTTTTTTATTTTTTAATTTTTAAATTTTTTTATTAACATATAATGTATTATTTGCCCCAGGGTACATGTCTGTGAATCATCAGGCTTATACATTTCACAGCACTCACCACAGCACCTACCCTCCCCAATGTCCATAACCCAGCCACCCTATTCCTATTCCCCTCCCTGCCCAGCCATTCTCAGTTTGTTTCGTGAATTTAGGAGTCTCTTATGGTTTGTCTCCTTCCTGATCCCATCTTGTTTCATTTCCCTCTCCCACCCCCCCATGACCTCCTGTCCTGCCTCTTAAATTCTTCATACCAGAGAGATCATATGATAATTGTCTTATATGATAATTGTCTTATATGATAATTGTCTTTCTCTGATTGACTTATTTCGCTTAGCATAATACCTTCTAGTTCCATCCATGTTGTTGCATATGGCAAGATTTCGTTTCTCTTGATGGCTGCATAGTATTCCATTGTATATATATACCACATCTTCTTTATCCATTCATCTGTTGATGGGCATCTAGGTTCTTTCCACAGTTTGGCTATTGTGGACATTGCTGCTATAAACATTTGGGTGCGTGTGCCCATGCAGATCACTACATTTGAATCTTTAGGGTAAATACCCAGTAGTATTGCTACAGTAGTGTGATTGCTGGGTCATAGCTTACCTCTATTTTCAACTTTTTGAGGAACCTTCATACTGTTTTCCAGACTGGCTGTACCAGCTTGCATTTCCACCAACAGTGTAGGAGGGTTCCCCTTTCTCTGCATCCTCACCAACATCTGTCATTTCCTGACTTGCTAATTTTAGCCATTCTGACTGGTGTGAGGTGGTATCTCATTGCGGTTTTGATTTATTATTTCCCTGATCCCAAGTGATGTAGAGCACTTTCTCATGTGTCTGCTTGCCATTTGGATGTGTCTTTGCAGAAATGTCTATTCATATCTTCTGCCCATTTCTTGATCGGATTATTTGTTCTTTGGGTGTTGAGTTTGAGAAGTTCTTTATAGATTTTGGATACTAGCCCTTTATCTGATATGTCATTTGTGAATATCTTCTTCCATTATGTCAGTTCTTATGGTTTTGTTCACTATTTCCTTTGGTGTGCAAAAGCTTTTGATCTTGATAAAGTCCCAATAGTTCATTTTTGCCCTTGCTTCCCTTGCCTTTGGTGATGTTTCTAGGAAGAAGTTGCTGCAGCCGGGGTCAGACATGTTGCCAACTGTGTTCTCCTCAAGGTTTTTGATGGGAGTTCTGTCTCACATTGAGGTCTTTCATCCATTTTGAGTCTATTGTGTGTGGTGTAAGGAAATGATCTAGTATTTTGGTGAGAATTTTTACATCTGTATTCATCAAGGATATTGGTCTGTAATTTTCCTTTTTGATGGGGTCTTTGTCTGGTTTTGGGATCAAAGTAATGCTGGCTCAATAAAATGAGTTTGGAAGTTTCCCTTCCATTTCTATTTTTTGGAACAATTTCAGGAGAATAAGTATTAATTCTTCTTTAAATGTTTGGGAGAATTCCCCTGGCAAGCCGTCAGGCCCTGGGCTCTTGTTTGTTGGTGATTTTTGATGACTGTTTCAATCTCTTTACTGGTTATGGGTCTTTTCAGGTTTTCTATTTCTTCCTGGTTCAGTTTTGGTAGTTTATGTGTCTCTAGGAATGCATCCATTTTTTCCAGATGGTCTAATTTGCTGCCGTATAGTTGCTCATAATATATTCTTATAGTTGTTTGTATTTCTTTGGTGTTGGTTGTGGTCTCTCTTCTTTCATTCATGATTTTATTAATTTGGGTCTTTTCTCTTTTTTTTGTGATAAGTGTGGCCAGGAGTTTATCAATTTTGTTAATTCTTTTAAAGAACCAGCTCCTAGTTTCATTGATCTGTTCTACTGTTCTTTTGGTGTCTATTTCATTGATTTCTGCTCTGATATTTATTATTTCTCTTCTCCTGCTGGGTTTAGGTTTTCTTGCTGTTCCTTCTCCAGCTCCTTTAGGTTTAGGGTTAGGTTGTGTATTTGAGATCTTTCTTGTTTCTTGAAAAAGGCTTGTATTACTATATACTTTCCTTTAGGACCACCTTTGCTGTATCCCAAAGACTTTGATCAGTTGTGTTTTCATTTTCATTTGTTTCCATGAATTTTTTAAATTTTTCCTTAATTTCCTGGTTAACCCATTCATTCTTTAGTAGGATGCTCTTTTGCCTCTATGTATTTGAGTTCTTTCCAACTTTCCTCTTGTGATTGAGTTCTAGTTTCATGGCATTGTGGTCTGAAAATATGCAGGGAATGATCCCAATATTTTGGTACTGATTGAGACCTGATTTGTGACCCAGGATGTGATATATTCTGGAGAACGTTCCATGTGCACCAGAGAAGAATGTGTATTCTTTTGCTCTGGGATGGAATGTTCTGAATATATCTGTGATGTACATCTGGTTAAGTGTGTCATTTAGGGCCTTTATGTCCTTGTTGATCTTTTGCTTAGATAACCTGTCCATTTTGGTATGGGGGGGATTAAAGTCCCCTACTATTATTGTATAATTGTTGATGTGTTTCTTTGATTTAGTCATTAATTGGTCTATATAATTGGCTGCTCCCAAGTTAGGGGCATAGATATTTACAGTTGTTAGATCTTCTTGTTGGATGGTCCCTTTAAGTATGATATAGTGTCCTTCCTCATCTCTTATTATAGTCTTTGGCTTAAAATCTAATTTATCTGATATACGGATTGCTACCCCAGCTTTCTTTTGATATCTGTTAGCATGGTAAGTTGTTTTCCACTCCCTCACTTTAAGTCTGGAGGTGTCTTTGGGTCTAAGATGAGTTTCTTGTAGACAGCATATCGATGGGTCTTTTTTTTTTTTTTTATCCATTCTGATACTCTGGTTTTTGATTGGGCATTAAGTCCATTTACATTCAGGGTAACTATTGACAGATATGAATTTAGTGCCATTGTATTGTCTATAAGGTGAATGTTAACTACATTGTCTCTGTTCCTTTCTGGTCTATGTTCCGTTTAGGCTCTCTCTTTGCTTAGAGTACCCCTTTCAATATTTCCTGTAGGGCTGGTTTGGTTTTTGAAAATTCTTTCACTTTTTGTTTGTCCTGGAAATTTTTTATCTCTCCATCTATTTTCAATGACAGCCTAGCTGGATATAGTATTTTTGGCTGCATATTTTTCTCATTTAGTGCTCTGAATATATCATGCCCGTCCTTTCTGGCCTGCCAGCTCTCTGTGGATAGGTCTACTGCCAATCTAATATTTCTGCCTTTGTATGTTACAGACTTCTTGTCCCAAGTTGCTTTCAGGATTTTCTCTTTGTCACTAAGGCTTGTAAGTTTTACTATTAGATGATGGGGTGTAGACCTCTTTTTATTGATTTTGAGGGGTGTTCTCTGTGCCCCCTGGATTTTAATGGTTGTTCCCTTTGCCAGATTAAGGAAATTCTCTACAATAATTTGCTCCAAGATACCTTCCACCCCTGTCCCTGTCCAATTATTCTAATATTGTTGCATCTTATGGTATCACTTATCTCTCGAATTCTCTCATCATCCAGTAGTTGTATGTCTCTCTTTCTCAGCTTCTATATTCTCTGTCATTTGGTCTTCTATGTCACTAATTCTCTCTTCTGTCTCATTTAGCCTAGCAGTAAGAGCCTCCATTTTTTATTGTATCTTATTAATAGCTTTTTTTGATTTTAACTTGGTTAAATTTTAGTTCTTTCATTTCTCCAGAAAGGGATTTTATTTATCCAGAAAGGGATTCTCTAATATCTTCCATCTTTTTTTTGAGCCCAGCTAGCACCTTGATAACTGTTATTTTGAAGTCCATTTCTGACATATTACTAGTATCTGTATTGATTAGGTCCCTAGCTGTTGGTACTGTACTCTTGTTCTTTTTTTGTGGTGAATTTTTTTCTTGTCATTTTATTGAGATAAGAATAGATGAATGAGGGAACAAAATACTGAAAGGGTAGCAATGACCCTAGAAAAATCAAAAGAGAGCTGAAACTAGGAGTTGAAGAAAAAGAAGGGGGGAGTAAAAAGAGGGGAATAAATAAAAAATAGAAATAAAATAAAAAAAAGAAAAAGAAAAAATATATATATATATTTTATTTTAGACTTGTGATTAGAGCAGAGCCCCACACCTGATTTTGGGTGTTTTTGGTCAGTTAGAAGAAACTGCCTCCCAAAATTTTAAAGAAAGAAAAACTTAAAATATACAAAAATAAGGGTAAACACTGTGAAGGGAGGAAATATGAGTGTAAAGATGAAAATTTAAAAAAGATTCTAAAAAAGGGATTGATAAGAATTTAAAAAAAGAGGAAAAAAAAGAATAAAAGAGGAAAGAATATGATGAGGTCGTAGACTTGAACTAGGCCATGTGGTAGATTTAGGGTATATTTTGATCTATTAGAAGAAATTGTATCCCAATGTTTTAAAGAAAAAACAAAAAGCCCTATATGTATACAAAAAATAAGGGTAAATAAAATGAGCAGATAAAATATGAATGTAACAGTGAAAATTAGAAAAGATTTTAAGGTATTGATAATATACTAGTTAAGAAACGTTAAAATAGGAAAGAGGAAAAATAAAGTAAAAAAAATAAAATAAGAAATAAATAAAATTAAAAAAAAAATTAACTCTGAAATACTAAAGGATCATGGGGAATAAAGCCATGAATTCTATGTGTCGTTTTTTCCTAACTCTGGAGTTCCGCAGTTTTCTTTGATTGATGAACTTGGTCTTGGCTGGATATTCTTATCTTCTGGGGGTGGGGCCTGTTGCACTGATTCTCAAATGTCCTTGCCTGAGGCAGAATTGTACCGCCCTTGCCAGGGGCTGGGCTAAGTAATCTGCTTGGGTTCACTCTTGGGAGCTTTTTTTTCCTGAACACTTTCTATACAGCTTTGGAGAATGGGAATGAAAGTGGCAGCCTCCAAACCTCCAGCCTGTAGGAGCCAAGAGCTCGGGGGCCCCACTCCTCAGTGCACTGTCAGAGAAAAGCTGTCAATCCCTCCCATCTCCCTTGTCTCCGGCTGCACTCTGAGCTCACCTGGCCTCTGACCACGAGTTTCTGTCTCTGGCGCATGGCCCCTCTGGAGTCTCCAAAGCCAGCAGATTCCTGCAGCGAGCTAAGTAAGGGGTCTTTCTGGAGCCGCCCCTTGTGGGGTGCCTGCTCAAAGAACAGTGGCCTGACTTTACCTCAGATCACAGTCTAAGGTAAGCCCGAGCTGATAGCCACTGTGAGACTCCGTCTCTGCTGTTTGCTTCCCAGCTCTGATACCTGGGAGCTCTGCCACCCTCAGATACCCCGGTTCCTCTGTGACTGACCTCATGGGTTCTGAGACCACACTGTTCCTGCGAGGGCTAAACCCCCCCCATTTAGCCTCTGGAGCGATGTCCCTCAGTGGAGCAGACTTGTAAAAGTTCTGATTTTGTGCTCTGCTACTCTGAGGCTTTCTGGGAGCTGCCCCCTCCCACCACGGTCTCTCTTCCTGAAGCTTTGGATTCACTTTCCCACACGTCCTACCTTCCAGAAGGTGGTCGATTTTCTGCTCCTAAAATTGCTGTTCTTCCTCTCTTCTGTCTCCTGTTGAGTTTGCAGGAATTTAGAATGTTTTGATGACTTATCCAGCTGAACTTCTGGGAACCAACACTATCCCAGCCTCCTACTCCTCTGCCTTCTTTCACTTGATATTTTAAAATGCAGTTTTCATAGTGTTAAATTCATTAATACTCTGTGAAGACACATCACAATTTTGATGTTATAGGAGGCATAGGATTTATTCAGGGGATAAACTAGACATACTTTCAGTTACTAAAATCTAAATAATAAGAGTAATCATCATATTATATTTGCAGTTTGCAATAAATTTACCTACACAGTCTCTTTTTAGTTTTAGAAAATATATACAATTATTGTTAAATATTAATTAAACTATAAACTCTATGAAGCAGGGAGTTAGTCTATTGCTTCAGTATATGGACAGGGTCTTGATCAGTAAATATTTGTTGAACAAATAAATACAAATATTATAAGTTTAATAAACAAATTGTTTCCCCTGATCACCAAAAATAAACAAACTAAAAACACTATTGAGTTACTTCTTTTAATAGATAACTGTGTAGATGTAATTGCCTAAGCAATGAGCTTTTTGGAGTTCTCTTTTTTTGGCCTTGACTAATTTGAGTGAAGTTGAAACCTTCAGGATGCATCTTAACAGGAGAAATAGAACTAAAATAAGGACTAAATAGAACTAAAATACAAAATTAAAAGTTGCTCATTAACTTTACCTCTCATTCTTGAATGTATTCTATTGATAAATCTGTAATAAGTAGCTGCTGGAGTGTTTCATTTTATCTTAGGAGAGTAATCACTTTTAGAAAACTTTTATGTTTATTGAGATAAAATGTGTAAATCTGATTTTTCCTTTGATCTGCAGAATTCTTGTAATGAATGTTTGCATTTTACCCTTTCATTGTTTGAGGAAATATTTACACTTCCCATATTCTCCTCTGGTTCTATCATTCAAGTTAAATAACCCCATATTCTTGTCTCTACTACCAGGATCAATTCACCTGTCTTTGCTCCCATCTTGACTCATCTGAGCTGGTAGGATAGAATCTCCCATAAAAATAATAAAATGGGCACTACATTTGAAGTATGCTGGTATTACCTTGAGATCTTTTGGAGGGAAGAGGGATAGTTATGGTCTAAATAAGGATTTGCACTTCAATATTTGTGTAGAGCAACAAGAGAGAGCACAACATCTAAGTGAGCTAGAATAGACTATTAAAACTGAGCTTATATTAAACCAAGACACTCAAAATGCCTTCCAGTACAGGATAGTTATCTTATTCAGGCTAGAGTTTGGGTAGAAAATAAAACAATCTTGAGAATTTATAATTCTGCTTCTCTTGGGATTGAGGTATGAATTTTCACCATTCATGGGAAGCCCCAAACCAAAAACCTTAAATCTTAAATTTAAATAGTCTCTGGCCAAGGATGAGCCTGGAGTGCTCATGAGAAATAGAAATAAAATCAGTATGGAGCTTTATAAGCTCAGCTATTGACACACAGATGAAGTCCTGCAGAACATGAGTCTAAATTAACTTGACAAGTGAGGGAGCGATGCAACATGAGTGGGAGTTAAGAGCTACAATAAACAGTGGGAAGAACCTCAAATGATTGAACTATAATAGGGAGACTATGTTACAGTGATTGAAGTTATGAAAGGAGATAATTAAAAACTTTAGCAAAGAGCAAAACATGAAAATAAGACCAATGGAATGATTTTTAATTTTTAATTTTTATCAAGCTATTGTTGACATACACTGTTACATTAGTTTCAGATGTCATATAACATACTAGTTTGATAATTATGTGCCTTACTCAGTTTCACCATACATTATTATGATATTAATGATAATATTCTATATGCTATACTTTTCATCTTATTGACTGATTTGCCTACCTCTTAATTCCCTTCACCTATTTCACTCATCTCCCCTCTGGCAACCCTAATTTTATTCTCTTTATAAGTCTGTTTCTTGTTTTCTTTTTCTGGTTTTTTTTTTCATTTGTTTTGTAGATTACACATATAAGTGAAATTTTATGGTATTAATCTTTCTCTGTCTGACTTTTTTCACTTAGCAAGATGCCCTCTGGGTCCATCTGTGTTGTTGCACATAGCAAGATCTCATTCTTTTTTATGGCTGAGTAATATTCTGTTATATAAATATACATATACATATACACCACATCTTCTTTATCCATTCATCTGTTGATGGACACTTGGGTTGCTTCCTTATCTTGGCTATCATTAATAATGCTGGAATAAACATAGGGATGCTTCTGTTTTTCCAAGTTAGTGTTTTTATTTGTTGTTTGTTTTGGTAAGTATGTAGTAGTTGAATTCCTAGATCACATGCTATTTCTATTTTAACTTTTTAAGAAACCTCTGTATTGTTTTTCCAGTGGTTACACCAATTTACACTCCCACAAATAGTGCATAACTGTTCGCTTTTCTCCATATCCTTCTTCTATTTCTGTTTTTTTTTTTTTTGTTTTTTAAATTAAGTTCTTTTATTTTAATACCGTTTTCTCAAATGTTGATTTATCTGTATGTCTTTTGGAAAAATGTTTATTTAGGTCCTTCATTTTTAATCCAATTTTCTGTGGGTTTTTTTTTTTTTTGATGGTGAATTATATAAATTCATCATATATTTTGTATATTAATCCATTATCAGATATGTCATTCACAAATATCTTCTCCCATTCAGTAGGTTGCCTTTTTATTTTGTTGATGGTTTCCTTTACAGTTCATGTAAAATTTTTATATTGACTTAGTCCCAATAGTTCATTTTTGCTTTTGTTTCCCTTGCCTGAGAAGGCATATCCATAATTATGTGGCTAAGGCTGATGCCAAAGAGATTATTGCCTATGTTTTCTTTTAGGAGTTTCATGGTGTCTGGTCCTACATTTAGGTATTCATTTTGAGTTAATTTTTGTATATAGTGTAGAATAGTGGTCCTATTTTTTTATCTGCATGTATTGTCCCCTTTTCTGAAGGGTCTTTTGTGGTTCCATACAAGTTTTAGGATTATTTATTTTAGTTTTGTGAAAAATAATATTGGTATTTTGATAAGAATTGCATTAGATCTGTAGATTGCCTTAGTAGTGTGAACATTTTAACTATATTCATTCTTCCACTCTGTGAGCATGACCTATCTTTTCATTTTGTTTGTATCATGTTCAGTTTTTTTTCATGAGTGTCTTATAATTTTCATGAGTGTCTTTCACCACCTTGATTAAATTAATTCTTCTTTTTTTTTTTTTTTTTTTTTGGTATGGTTGTGAATGAGATTGTTTTCTTAATTCTGTCTCTACTACTTAGTTATTAGTGTATAGAAATGCCACAGATTTCTGTGTTTTAATTTTGTATCGTGGAGCTTTACTGCCTTCACTTTTATAATAGCTTTTCAGTGAAGTGTTTAGGGCTTTCTTTTTTTTATTTTTAAGATTTTTAAAAAAGATTATGTATTTACTTGAGAGAGAGGGAGAGAGAGAGAGAATGTCTGTGGGGGGTGGGGTAGAGAGGGGCAGAGGGAAATGGAGAAACAGACTCCCTGCTGAGCAGGAAGGCCGATACTGGGCATAATCCCAGGACTCCAAGAACATGACTTGAGCCAAAGGCAGATGCTTAACCAACTGAGCCACCTAGGTGCCCCTTGGGTTTTCTATATATAATATTTTGTTATCTGCAAATAATAATAGTTTTATTTCTTCCTTACTAATTTGGGTAAATTTTATTTTTCTTTCTGATTGCTGTGTGTAGGACCTCTAGTACTATGTTGAGTAAAAGTTGTAAGATTATAGATTTCATTGTCTTGTTCCTGATCTTAGAGAATGTGAAGGGTTTTCATCATTGAGTGTGATGTTAGCTGTGAGTTTTTCATATATGGCCTTTATTATGTTAAGGTACGTTCCTTCTAAATCCACTTTGTTGAGTTTTCATCCTGAGTCAATACTGTATTTTTGTCAAATGCTTTTTCTGCATTGATTGAGATGATCATATGATTTTTATTCTTATTCTTGTTAATGTGATGTATCACACTGATTGATTTGTATTTTTTTTTTTTTATTCGTGAGGATTAAACTATCTTTGGATCCCCAGGATAAATCCCACCTGATCATGATGAATGACTTTTTTTTACTGTATTGTTCAGGATTCTATTTGCTGATATTTTGTTGAGGATTTTTGCATCTATTATTCATCACTGATATCGGACTTTAGCTTTCTTTTTATGTAGCGTCTTTGTCTGGTTTTTGTATTGGAGTAATTCTGGCCTCGTGAAATGAATTTGGAAGTTTTCCTTCCATTTCTATTTTTTGGAATAGTTTGAAAAGAATAGTTGTTAGCACTTTTTAAAATGTTGATGGAATTCACCTCTGAAGCCATCTGTTCCTGGACTTTTGTTTGTTGGAAATTTTTGATTATCAATTCAATTTTGTTACTAGTAATCAGTCTTTTCAGATTTTCTATTTCTTCCTAATTTGGTTTTGGAATTTTGTATGTTTCTAGGAATTTATTCACTTGTTCTAGGTTGTTAAATTGTTGGCATATACTTTTTTTTTTTATAGTATTCTGTTATAATCCTTTGTATTTAGGTGGGGGTGGTTGTTATTTCTTGTCTTTCATTTCTAATTTTATTTGAGTCCTTTCTCTATTTTTCTATGTGAATCTGGCTATAGTTTTATCAATTTTGTTTATCTTTTTGAAGAGCTAGCTCTTTGGTTTCATTGGTCTTTTTTATTGTTTTCATAGGTCTCTATTTCATTTATTTCCCCTCTAATCTTTATTATTTCCTTTCTTCTACTAACTTTGGGCTTTTCTTGTTCTTCTTTTTCTAGGTCCTTTAGGTATGAGCATAGATTGTTTACTTGAGATTTTTCTTGTTTCTTGAAGTAAGTCTGTAACACTATAAACCTCCTTCTTAGACCTGCTTTTGCTATGTTCCAAAGATTTGAGACTGTTGTGTTTTCCTTTTCATTTGTCTGTATTTTTTTATTTCCTCTGATTTCTTTGTTGATACATTGGCTGTCTAGTAGCATATTACTTAGCTTGCATGTGTTTGTATTTTTCTTGCCTTCTGATATGCAGTTTCTACTGAAAAATCAGCTGATAGTCTTACATGGTTCCCCCTTGTATATAACTGTTTGCTTTTCTCTTTCTGCTTTTGAGATTTTTCTCTTTATCATTAATTTATGTCATTTTAATTATGGAATCATGGTGTGGACCACTTTGGGTTTATCTTGTTTGGGGCTTTCTGTGATTCCAGGGCCTGGATGTCTCTTGCCTTCCTAGGGAAGTTTTCAGCTATTACTGCTCCAAATAAGTTTTCTGTCTCCTTCTCTCTCCCTCTCTTCTCCTTCTGGGATACCTATAATGTAAGTGTTATTATATTTGATGATGTCATAGAGGTCCCTTAATCTGTTCTCATTTTTTATTATTATTTTCCTTTTTGGTCTTCACCTTGGTTCCTTTCCATGACCTTGTCTTCCAAGTCACTGATCTGTTCTTTTCTCTCCTCTGATCTGCTGTTGATTCCTTCTAGTGTATTTTTCATTTCACTTACTGTATTCTTTAGCTTTGAATGATTCTTTTTGTATTTTTTCTTTCTGGTTACAGTATCACTGGGTTCATCTACTTATTTCTCAAGTTCCGTGAACATCTTTATACTTTATTATTTTGAACTCTTTATAAGGTAAATTGCTTTCTTCCATTTCGTTTAGTTCTTTTTCTGAGGTTTTTGTCTCATTCTTTTGTTTGGAATATATTCATATTCCTCTGTCTCATTTTGTTGAGCTCTCTGTGTTTGTTGCTATATATTAGATAGGTCAGCTATGTCTCCTGGTCTTGAAAGTAGTGACATTTTGTCAAAGAGGCCCTGCAGTACCCTGTACACAATCCTTTTGGTCACCAGAATGAGGTGCTTTAAGAGTATCCACTTAAGTGTGCTGTATATACCCTACTATTGTGTCTTAGCTGTGATTTCTGAGAGCACACTGGTGGGTGGGGTTGGCCCTCAGTCCAGCTGGCTACAGTGATCTGCTTTGCCTATTGTAGGCACAGTAGGTAGTGTTTGACAGTCCCATCTGTGGCTGCTGTGGCTTGACTGATGGGTGGGGCCAGCACTTGGTGTAGCTGTCTGTTGTTAGCCTCTGCAACAGCTATAGGCACAGTGAAAGTCAGTGCTTGTCCACTGCACAGTTAGCTAAAAGACCAAGCCATAGGAACTCTGGTTTGTGCTGGTGTGTGAGGTTGTCTCTCTTGTTTCCCAAGACAAAAGTCACTTTGGAGGAACACCAGTACTGGTTAGGGCTGCCTGCCTGGTATGGCAGGGCAGGAGCCATTTTAGCAAAGGCATCTGCAGAGGCAGGCAGTTTGGGAGGGGCAGGCCACTCGTTTTCAAAGCCAGATATTATGGGAACTCATCTTTCCAATCCAAGTCCCCAGGGCTGGGGGTGCCTAGTTTGGAGTCTGATAACCTTGCTGTTTTGTACTTCAGATGTCTCTCTTGTTTGTGGTTAGTTGTACTGGGGGTTTAGTTTCCCAGTGAGTGTCTACCCTTCCAACTCTGTCAAAGTAGCTTTTTCTCTAGCTTTTTCTAGCTGTGGTAGATCTTCTCTGCCAGTCTTGAGATCATGTTCAGAGTCAGTTGCAATAGATTTTGCCTCACAGTATAAGTAGGATGAGGTGAGCTCAGGATCCTCCTTCTCTCTCATTTCCCAAAACCAGTGGTATTTTAAAATAATTAAGTAGAATTCTTTTTAAGAGAAATACTGAAATTTTCTATTGTTTAATATATTTAAGTAATTTTTAAATATTTTAAAATAAACTGAAGAAGAGATCATTGTCCTCAAAGAGCATACAGAGGATATTTTACAGATTGAAGCAGAGGTGATAAAGAGATGAAAATATAAAAAAATAAGATGAAGATGTCTGGATGATCAAATCTTGATGATTTGGATTCATTTCTTATGAATTACTAAAATGAATGGTCAGAAAGAATGCAGGGGAGGTAGAATTGAAGAAATAATTCATGAAAAATTTCTAGACTCGATGAAGAATATAATCCTTAGTTTTAAAGACTATAATGATTTCCAGCAAGATAAATGCATGCCTAATGTATACTTAGTGAATTAGTTATTTACAGCTGTGTAATAAGTTATTCCAGATAATCTCGAAACTTAGTGGCTTTAAATGATAACTTATATTTTCATATAGTTTGTGTGTAGGTTGGGAATTAGTGGGCTGATTCTGGCTTAAGGTCTTTCAAAAGATTGCAACCAAGATGTCCATCAAAACCAGGTGATATGAGAGTGGGCCCACTTCCAAGATGAGTTATTCACATGGCTATCAAGTTCTGCTCTACAAGACCTCTCCCAAGAATACTTGTGAATTCTCATGACACAAGGATTGACTTATCCAAGAACACATGATCCAATAGAGAAGAGAGACGGGATCTGTTTATGTTTTATCATCTACTCTCAGAAGTCACATAGTATCTGTTCTACCACATTCTGGTAGTTAGAATTCAGACAGAAAGTCTATTCCACATTCAGAGAAGGAGTATTAAAAAATTTGCAGACATATTTTAAAACCCCCTAAATCTAGGGGCACCTGGGTGGATCAGTTGCTTAAGCAGCTGACTATCGATTTTGGTTCAGTTCATGATCTCAGGGTCCTGGGATCAAGCCCCACGTTGGACTCCATGTTCAGTCAGGAGTATGCTTGAGGATTCTCTTTCTCCCTCTCTCTCTCTGTTCCTCCCTCTGTTTGTGTGAGTGCTCTTTCTCTCTAAAATGAATGAATGAATGAATGTCTAAAATGAATGAATGAATGAATAAATAAATAAATAAATAAATAAAAATAAATTGATTAAAAAAAGAAAGAAATCTAGATATAGAGTTATATATATAGAGAGAGAGATATAGATCTATATATATAGAGAGAGATAGATATATCTAGATATAGAGTTAAAATAATATTTAAAATCACCAAAGTGGACCAAAGAACAAAATAACAAGAAAAGTTCATAAAATACTCAGAAGTACATATAAAGAAATAATAATCAGCTATCCTTAAAAGTAATACAAGTTGGAAGGCGATTAAATAATATCTTCAGAGAATTAAAAAAAACACAACTCCATTATAACATCCTAAAACCAGATAAAATATGATTCAAAAATTAGTAAATAATACAGAAGTTTCAAAGTGAAAATAAGCTGAAACAGCTCACCATCACAAGGCCTTTCCTGAAAGTACTAAAGAAGTACTTCGGGATGAAGAAAATTGCATTGAAAGGATGGTAAATTAAAAAAGAAAAAAAAAGTAAATATACAGTTATGTCTGGATACTCACAGAGTGTTCAAGACTAATCATAGTGACTGTTAACTTGCTATGAGTCAAACCAAAGGAAAGTTAAACACAAAAATAAGACCAAAGAAAAAATGGGGTGCACAAAGTTAAGGCATTCTAAGATCCTGATTTTATTTGGGGATGGCTAATGATTTTTATTATTTTGGTGTTAATGAAGTAGTCCAAACAGAATATACACATTGCAAGTCATATAGAAAGAAAAGAGAGTAATATACTTAATATTTGCAAAGGAGGGCTGCATAAAAATGTGTATGTAAGTACCTTAAGTAGAAAACAAAGATGGAAGAAACTAATATTAATATATACTTATCACAACCCATAAAAACTTGAAGATTAAAAAGGACATTAATGTACAATCTTTAGATATAATTATCAGAACTAGAATCAAGGAACTAAAAAGGTAAGTCATAAAATGATTATAAAGTATACATTAAGCTATAGAAAGCTGGACAGTTGATAGTTTTCAGAAAGAAGTGAACTTTATTTACTTATTTATTTATTTATTTATTTTAGAGGTTTGAGAGAGGCATGGGGAGAGGAAGAGAGGGACTCCCAAGCAGGATCCACACACAGCACAGAGCCTGATGTGGGCCTTGATCTCACAACCCTGAGATCATTACCTGATCCAAAATCAAGACTCGGTTGCTTGATGGACTAAGCCACCTAGGCACATGAGAAATAAACCAATTTTAATACAAAATTATTTGTATTTTTTGCCAGAAGATGATTTCTGTGTTACAGTGAAAAATTCAATCCATCAGGCAGATAAAAAATCCTAAACTTATAATACCTACTTAAATAATACCAAACAAAAAAGCCAAAATGTTTCTCAAAATTACCTACAACATTGATAGTAGGGGATTTTATCACCTGTCAGTAGTTAGTAAAAGAAAAGAGAGAACAAATTAGTAAAGCTGGAGGATATTTGAACAAGAAAATTAAGAAGCTTAACCTTAAACATATACAGACTACATTATCAAGCAATTATAGAATATATATTTTAATGAGCTATCTCTTGGAAACTGCAAAAATTCCCAAGTATCATATCAGATAGGAATTCCCAACAAATACCAAGGAACTGATATTATTTGTTCTCTGCACCTAATTCAGCTCTGTATGAAATTAATATTAAAATTAATATGAATTTAATAAGGGAAATCTGCATATATGGATATTTAAAAATCATTCTACTTTGAAGATATTGAGATACATTTTAAAGTTCTTTCATTTAATGCATTCCTGTTTGGAATGATGTTACACAACTGAACAAATGAAACACAACAGAAAGTCCAGGAAAAGACCATGCATATATGAAAACTTGAAATGTGACAAATAGGACATTTTAAGTCAGTAAGGAAAGAAAAGCCTGTTCAACATGGTGATGAGACTGCTGTTTATCTATATGACAAATAAACAAACAGCCAAAAAAGATTATGTTCTCATAAATAAAAATCATTTTCAGATGAATTAATGGTATAATCTGAAAGGAAAATTTTATACTTTCAGTGGAAAGCAAGAAATTATCTTCATGGCCTTATGGTAGGTATGGAATTCTGACACAAGAGGAGCAAAGAAAAAAATGAATGCAAGTTGATAAATATTACTGTATCAGTATTTAAAACATCAGTATGAAAAATGTTAACATAAATGGAGGAAAGATGTTGACTGGAAAAAAAATTGTTATCTTCTATAAACAAAAATGCATTATTTTTACAATGACAAATTAATGACTCTTACAAATCACAAAGACAACTACAAAATACAGAGTAACAAAAATAGATATTATATATAAAAGGAAGTTCAAATGAAAACAAGCACACCTATACACATTTCAATATCATAATACTCAGAACAATTAAAACAGCAAAGTAATATTTTCACCACAGAAGACTCAGAAATTCAACCCATATATGTCAGGAAACACATATAAGAATGTTCTCAGTATTGTTTATGATAATAAAACATTGACATAAATCAATAGTGGAATGGACAAGGAAGCTTTTTTTATGTATGATGATTATCTTTGAAAACCTGATCAATTTAGGGCAGTAGTGCACAAAATATACATATCTAAAGTTCTAAAAGTCACTAAAAAGTAAAATTTGTTAAATTGTGTGATGTGCATAGAGCAGCTCTATTTTTATAGAATATTAATATTTATACAAGTTAATTTGACAAATTTTTATTTACATTTTGATACATTCACTATTTATGTAGGCTACTTAATTTGCAAGATTACAAGTTGATATCCTCCCTGAAGTTTTTCTGCTCTTTATTAGAATTATACCACTTTTAGTTTTTAAATTTTTATTTTTTAGAATCATACTATTTTTAAAATTCCTGTGAATTTTGTCATTTTGTATGTTGAAAATTACAGTTGTTTTCATGTCTTTATATCTACCAGTTGTGTTCTACAAATCAATAAGGAGATTTACCCTCAGATTTTCCCTTATTCTCCAGAGCACCCTAGACAAAATAGATACTTAAAAAAAAAATTTCTGTTGAATAAAGTACTTATGTCCTTGGACTGTTTGCAAGTGAAAGCCTTTTTTTTTTTTTTTTTTTTAAAGATATAATGAATGCATTTTCTATTGTAGATCATTAGGAAAACATAATCAAATTTCCCATCAATAATTTAAATACTATGAAGATAGTAAGAATGATAGTCTCAATTTCCAATGGAAGCAGAGCCAAAAAGGGCTTTTTTGCTTTTTTCCTATCATTTTACTTACCAGATAGGATTTCTATAGGACTTGAAACACTCCTCTGCACTTTCTATCATTAAAAACATTTCATAGGTTTTCCCTGAAATTTAGCCTTTAAGATTTCTCACTAGGGAGATTGTGATAATCATCTTTGCCTTGCTAATATGCCCTAATCCTTTTCTCAACCAACTACACATTTTATTTATGGTTCATAAAATATCCATTTGAGAATTTTTTAATGATTTAAAATAGCCTTATTTAACAGAATTCTGAGGAAATGGTATAATATTAAAGTATTCTGAAGATTCTGAAGTGGTAAAAAGTAGTTTGGCAAATCTTTTATTTAGCTCTTATTCTCTTTCCAAAAACACTAAGAAAATTGGATTATTTTTATGAATTTTGGCTTGTGTTGGCCTAATAAACCAATTATTAAATTATTGTACTTACTAGACAGTGAAGTTAGAAGACTTCAGAAAAAAGACAAATAATTTTGGAAAATACCAGAAGATGAAATATTGCTGTTTTTATATTAAGTGTATAATCCTGGTAACATGGAGTAGACATATTTTGGGCTCTGTTCACAACTCAGATATCTCACTTTTTCTTGGAACTCATCTTGCTTTGATCCCCTTCTGAGAACCATAGAGATGGACTGTGGGTAACTGTATTTTCTTTGTGATACTGACCCATGCCTTATTGGCCTGAGGTATGAACAGCTGACTCAGGGATGGTCAGTCATATCAGTTCTCAAAGAGACACTGTGCCAGGTTCTCCATGTGGTTACAGACTAAAAATTAGAGAATAGCTGTATTATGGTCTTATTAATTAATGGATTCTTCCAGTGAAACTTAGAAACCTAATCTCAGAAAATAAGAATGAAGATTTAATGCAAAGTGAAATTGAAATATGAGGCAAGTGCATAGCTAATTCATTAAGCTTTTTTTTTTATTTGTTTAGTGTGGTTTTCTACAAGTATATTTAACAATAAAAATTTACAAAGCTGGGTGCCTGGTTGGCTCAGTGGTTAAAGCCTCTGCCTTCAGCTCAGGTCATGATCTCAGGGTCCTGGGATCGAGCCCCACATCGGGCTCTTTGCTCAGCAGGGAGCCTGCTTCCCCCTCTCTCTCAGCCTGCCTCTCTGCCTACTTGTGATCTCTCTTTCTGTCAAATAAATAAATAAAATCTTAAAAAAAAATTTATAAGGCAGTAAAAAGATACTTTAAGTTTAAAAATTTAGATGCAATAGACAATAGGCAAAACAGAAGTTATATGTAGTAAAATAAAAAATAGAAATTCTGAATATACATAGTAAAAAATTTATATCTGAAATAAAATCATTTTCACAAGTAAAGCTTCAATACCTAGATGATTTCACTAGTAAATTCAGTCAGTCATTTAAGAAAGAAATAAGGAAACCCTTTTTCACAATTTTCCAGAGAGAATATTGTTCAGCATTTTATATGGTCTGCCCGACCGTGATAGGAGCGTACAACCTACCAAGACTGAGTCGTGATGAAATGGGAAATATGAACAGACCATTTACTGCTAAGGAGATTGTATCAGGAGACCAGAATATTTGAACTTCCCAGTTCTAATCAGCTTCAGTAGAGTTCAGGAAAATGCCAACTCCCCTTTCAGTTTGCCCCCATTCTCCCTGAGATATTTCTTTTGATCGGA
Organism: Procyon lotor; assembly: GCA_028646535.1. Lineage (NCBI taxonomy): Eukaryota > Metazoa > Chordata > Mammalia > Carnivora > Procyonidae > Procyon > Procyon lotor. The sequence continues at coordinate 104,925,851 of CM053609.1, forward strand.
TTCAAAGTTCAGCGTCACTATTATTGTTTTCTATTTTGCGGAACATTCTAAATCTAAATACTAGTGACATAGACCAAACTAATTTGGAACAATATTAAAAAAACAATAGCATTGTAATACAAATAAAAGAAAGGGCAATAGTGCAGGAAAGTGTTTTTTATTTATGCCTCTGCATAATTTTTCTGCATAATTGGCAATTAACCTTCATTATTTCTCAAGCCCTTTACCTTAAAACTGACTTTCTTTCTACGGGGGGGGGGGGACACTGATTTTTTTTTGAAGCACCTCCATTTTGGCCTTCTTAAACTTTGCCTACTGAGAATAATTAGCGTTTCCACCGAAGAATATGCATTAGGAGTTCATTCTTACTAGTTTGCATCTAGAAGAAACCACTTGAGTAAAAATTAATTTACTAGAAGGATATAGGTTGTACTCTGACTTTTGCTTTAGGCTCTTTATCAGAAAGATTTTTTAAAGAGGAACAACTATAAGGCTGCCTGCAGTACATTTTAGAATTGTGGATATTTAGAGATCTAGACTCCTCACCTTCTTATCCACCTTTACTTACTTGAAAATTTTGCTTCCAGTAAACTCAACACTATACGACAAATGAGTACATCAAAGTTCCTTGAAAATCTTGTAAAATTACTTTATTTCTTAGGCCTTTCCTTGGAACCTTAGTAAATCTGACTTAGAATAGATTTTTAAATAAGCTGGGAAGCTTGAAGGAGTAATCTTCAGTTATCTCAGTAATGCATATGGGGTTAATCCCATCTCCAAGTGATTCTTAAACATTCTTTTTTTTAATATTTTATTTATTTTTTAAATATTTTCTCCAAGTGATTCTTGAAATGATTACTTAATCTGTATTTTCCAACTGCTTTGGCAAACAGAGAAAGCTAAATTCGAGGCATATTGGTAACTCAGAGACCTTTTACTAATAACATAGTTTGTTGTGCTGGGTCTTTTTTGGAATTTCTCATGACTAAAGCAATATTAACTGCACATCAAATCACTATTATTTTTTAAACAATGTTGATACCTAGTCTTTACATCATACCAGTGAAATAAATTCTGGTGATAGGGCCAGTTATTAGTATTTTTACTTACTTACTTACTTATTAAAAGATTTTAATTTCTTTGAGAGTGAGCGAGCACAAGCAGGGGGAGCTGCAGGCAAAGGGAGAGGGAGAAACAGTCTCCCCGCTGAAGAGGAAGCCCGATGTGGGGCTACATCCTAGGACCAGCACCCTGGGATCTTGCCATGAACCGAAGGCAGCTGCCCTATTAGTATTTTTTTAAAGTTTCCCAAAGGCTTCTAATATAAAGACAGGGATTATAATCGTTGGGGAAGAAACACGATTCTGATGTAAGTGGGGCCATAAATGAAAAATCACATTATAATACTTTTATCAAAGATATCTGTAACATTTAATAAAATATATTAACTTAATGAATCCGGGAAGATATTAGGAGAAAAAGGCAAGGAATCTTTTTGCAGCCATAATTGTGAGGTAAATCAGGAACACAGTTGGGGTTCAGATGCCTGAGTTGGGAGAACCCTTTCTCAATATTATCCAAACACAAGGACTCATTGTAAATAAACCTTAATATAAAACTACAAGGATGCACAAAAACTAGATGCAGATCAATATATCTAGCTCTGTGGTCTTCAGACTGGGACACACACACTTCTGAAAGTACATGGAGATTTTCCAAGCACACAGTCTTTAGAAAATAATTCCCTAGAACCTAACTTCCCTGTGCACTCTTCCCTAAAATGTGTCTTCCAGAGAATGGCATTGGCGTTCTGCTACTTCTCCTTTCCCACCTCTTTTTCATTTTACAAAAGGCAGTCAACCTCTCACGTATATGGGCTCTTGCTTTCACAGTGTATTAGTCAGGTATGTAAAATACTGAGTGTCAAAAAAAAAAAAAGTGCTCTTCAGGAATGCAGAGCTCCTGAGTGAGACTCTGAAAACAAGACTAGGAAAAATTTTTAAAGAAATAGTAACTTTTTTTTTTTTTAAGAAAGAGAGAGTGTGTCAGCAGGTGGGGGGTGAGGGAGCGGCAGAGGAAGAGGGAGAGAGAGAATCTTAAGGAGGTTCTAAGCACTGCCCTGCATGGGGCTCCATCTCATTACTGTGAGATCATGACCTGAGTGGAAATCAAGAGCTGGATGCTCAACTGACTGAGCCACGCAGGTGCCCCAAGAAATTAAAAAATAGTAACTGGAAACACATGGCAAGATAGTGTTTAATTCTTTACTGTCTGTCTGTCTGTCTATCCATCCATACATCTATCCATCCTGTAGATGTATATCTTGGAAGTGAGGATAACTGTCATATACAACTGTGTTCATGTTACCGTCAGAGACCCTGTTCTGAACTCAGGTTCACTTGCTTGCCACTTCAAAATAAATACTAATGATGAGACAAATGATGGTGGCAAAGAAAAAGTTGCTTTATTCAGGAAGTCAGCAACCTTGGAAAACAGTGAACTAATGCCTCAGAGACCATATTCTCCATTTGAGTGAAGCTGGAGGGCTTTAAAGGGAGGGGGGTTTGAGCAGGGGAAGCAGGTCCCCAAGTAGTTAGTTGTAAGTCAACATCAACCTGAACAGACTTGCTGGCATAAGCAGTAGCTGTTTTCAAATATAGTCAGGCCTTATCTCCTGCAAAAGTATGGTCCTTCACTCCTCAAAGCCAGTGGTCTGTAAGTGTCAAGGAAAGTAGGTTAGTTCCATTACTGACCTAGGAATCTTAGATCAGTAAGTAAGGAACACATAAGCTTGAAACAAGTTAACCCTTAAGACTGGTTGAGTGCTGTTGTATTAACTAACTTATTTGAATTGGGAAAAAACCTCATAGGTTACAGAAAGTCTGATTTGACATATGACAATGAGGTCTGACTTGCTGTCAGAATTATGTGTTTCTTATATGCATTTTATATGTCATGTATGTTATATAGGTCTGTTGGCAGCAGACATTCTCCATAACTGAACTAAATTAGCCCCTTCAAATTTTGAGGATATATTTAAATTAGTTATATATATGTTTGTGCATATGTACACACACATATATATAAGCAATTCATGAGAAATTACATATTTTATTACTATTAATCTTATTAAAATTGTTAATATATCTAAATATGTACTAAGGAATACATAGTTCTACAAAAAAATTTTTTTTGAAGAATCGCCAGCCTACCTTAGGGGACTGATTGAATTTGGGAATTTGCGGATGTTAATAAAATGTGTAAGTAAATCTACGTGAGGTGGACTTATGCTAAAAAATAAAAGACTTTTTTGAGCTTTAAGCTGGCTGGAGAATGTCTAGGGTATTGCCGACCTATGTGGACAGGGGCAGTAAAAATTAATGAAATGCTTGTCCATCAATATAGCCTATCCTAGTTAGTTCCATCTACAAGGAAGAAAACATCAGAATTCATTTTCCTGAATGAATGCCTTTAGAAGTAGGCCTATATGATATTGATTCAGGTTTACTACTGCCCTGAGAATTCCTGGGTCTTTTTCTGCCCCTGTGGGTAGATAGTAAGTCAACCCAAAGGGGCTTTGATCACTCAAAGAAGCTGTCAAAGTTGATCAGTTAGGTTGAGCAACTTTCACCATCTGTGGCATCATCTCCGAAATTGTCATTTGACAGTGAATGTCTCTGTATATCTTAGTGTGTGCCAGAGGAATCTGCCTGCATATTAAACCCAGGAGCATCTCCTCCTATTCTGATTTTATCCATGCTGTTTAATGGAATTATTCAATATAGATTTCTTTGTATTTTTTGTACATACATACTTGGTATTTCTGAGTATGTACAGCTTACTTTACCTGTGAACTCCCATTTGTGTACCCCTTTTGTTAACTTACACAGTTCTTAAACTTTCTCAGTTTAGCTGGGGGCTATATCCAGTAGGCCTAAATAGGTTAATACATGACATGTCTCCCTTCCCCCTTCTAATGCAAAACCCCAGCCTCTTGAAAATTCTCTCTTTCTTCTCCAGGAATTCCTACGGGTCTTCAAATTGTTTCTCAGTTGTGCTTAAATCATCTGGCCCCTCAATTCTCAGTGTCACTTGGACTTGGGTTACTGCTGTCATTTCTGCTAGACATCCACCCATTTGCTGCACATGGCTGCCATCTCTCTCTGGAAATGGCAGCCCAGGAAATGGTGAGCATCAATATTGCCCTGTTCAAGCAGGCAACACATTGGCTTCCACAGGGTTCTCTGATCCTGCTGGGATCTGCTACCTGTTGCTTGACATTTTTACACTGAAGATCTTAAGTGTCACTGCTGAGAGTTGCTCAGAAGCTGGGGTAACTTTCTTTTTCCCCTTTATGTTAACACTATTAAAACCGTTTCTAGCTACTTGCATAATTTTAGAGAAATAGTATTTTGCTTTTATTTACCCTCTTCCCTTTTCAGTTGGTTGTAGGACTAGGCCAGGATATAAATTAAAGCAATAAATACTCAGTTTTATTAAAAATCATTCCTGCTTTCCAGTAGACATTAAGAATGAGTTCTCCTATTCTAACTTCCTTAGTCCTTTTTGCAAATTGGCTAAGAGGTAAGGCTTAGTTGCTGGAAGACTGATAGGCACATACTTCTGAATCTCAGTGATGGACAGAAATTGGGCATAAATTGGGAGCTGCATGACATTCATAAAAAATTTAGAATAGTTGATGACATATAGTATGGGCTCAAGAAAATTGGATTTCTTTCCTTCATCACTTCACTTTTCTACTGCAAATTCAAAAATATTTAAGAAAAAAACTTCCAAATGAAGCACACATATAATGACATTGTTTCTAGCAGCAAGCATCATATACAAAGTGAATGTACAGCTATAACTGGTTAATTTTGGTATACATAATGTTTTATTCTTTAAAATGATGTAAACTCACTTTTTTAGTGATAGGAAAAATACATAGGTTATAAATCTAAGTAATAAAGCAAGATACTGAATTATAAATGTTATGATATCAAATACACATACAAAGAAAAACTTGGATGGTAACAGGTTTCAATTATTAACATGGTTTTCACGCAGTAGTGAGATTTTGCCTTGCTGATGTTCTCTTCTTTGTACTTGAAAATATTTTCCAAAAATTCCAAAACGAGGCTGTATTATTTTTATACTGAAGAATGAATAATTTGATTAAAGAGACATCCTAATGGAAGCCTATTTGCTGGTGCTCTCCAGAAGGAGGAATTTTCCTGATGATAAGTTCTTAGGAAGTCTTTCACTGAAATATTCACCTTTCTGCCAGCTCTTTTCCTGTCCTATGTTTAGGACAAGCACAGTGGATATATTACTCTAAAAGGCCTCATTATCTTAGTCCATGCCTAATTTGGGAGAGGAAGGAGTTTCTTTTCAGTTTCCTCGAAACTCTTCTTTCAGCTAATAAGCTATTTTTCTATGGGACTCAGTATTTCTTTTTTCATTATTAGAGATCTTCTTGATTCCTACATATCTCATTATTATTTTTAAACAAATCGCCTTTGCCGACCGACATCCACAATATTTTCTAATCAGCTTACTTAACCTTTTCTTTTCTATAATAATCTTAATTCAGAAACATTTGAACTATTCATTAATTATATCTATACACTTATGGAAGGAGGCTTCTCATTTTGAAATCCAGCTCCTGAATCTAATAAAATCTGTCTGTCCTTCATTAAATAATTGACAACTATAGTTGGGGAGATACATGTTTCACTGATCTTGGTTAAATAGCAAAATTAAACTTAGCTGCCAAATATGATCAATGCAAGCTTGCCTGTCCAAGGTATAAACAAAAACTCATTGACAGGCTACGTGGTTCTGTAAGCCCAGCCGCACTTGCCAAATGTATGTAGGCAGTCTCAGCCTCTTTCCTCTCTTTTAGCCTTTCTTTTAGAAATCCATTTATTTATAATTTTTAAATCATTATGAATTTACCTCTGAAGGTTTCAATGTCTGAGACTTAGAAATAAACTAATTTCCTGCGAAGAAAACCATACTTGATAATAATGGCTTTAAGATATTGTAGCCAGTGTTCCAGAATGTTTAAACAAATTTACTAACCAAAATTACAGATGGCATCAATTTATAAACAATGTTCCATAACCAAGAATTATCAGTTGGTTATCAGAGTGAGAAAAAATGTTAGCCTATAGGTTAGCTGAGTTGAAATAATACAATGTCTTAATCAAATGATAACATATATTTTTGTTGTATTTCATAGGTTATTAGTGGAGCAGGGATTGTAGAAAGAGCCTAAGTGGGTTTTGCTGGGGGTTTTGAATCTCAGGGTACATGAGAGATTTGCCTATGGTCTGTGAAGTGGAAGTTTTATGTGGCTGCCTGGGGAGAAAGGGCAATGGAGACATATTGAAGTCAAGGGCAGTCCGGATGTTGTTCTCTTGCCCAACTATAAGAAATGGATCTGATTCCTTACAGAAAGAAAGAAGCTTCTGGAATAAATTTAAGGGGTCTCCATTCTCTACAATCCATTTAAGACTGAGAGAATAAGCAATATTGCTTTGAGACAGAGGTGAATGATACAACACATTACTTGCTGGGGAGAGTGATTCTGCTCATTTATGCATGAGATTCAGCATCACGGTGAAAATGAGAAAGAACTCTAGCATTTAGCAACTTTTGTATTGCAGCTTTGGTGGCACTGGGAATTGGCCCTCTAGACAGGAAGACGGATAGTGTTCCCACGCAGAGCAGCAGCAGCAATGTGCTGTGCCAGCAGGAGAAGGACATGGGCCAATGTAGTTGGCTACAGCATGTGTAAGATAAGCTGGGGCTTCTCAAAATTACCGAGTGAGGCTTCATCTTCGTGGATATTTGAAAGCTTGTGGCATTTGACATAAACACTTCCCCAGATCCCTGAGGATGATGGACAGTAGTTGTCCACAAATATCTGGTAAAAACCTGATTTTTTTTCAATCTTTACAGTCCTGTAATGAATGAATGATCATTCCTATATCAGTACAATGGATTGTATCTCAAAGAGATCAATAAATTGCCCATTTTCATTCCACCAGCAGGTAGCAAGGCTGGATCTGAAACCCAGTACTTTAATTGCAGATCCCAAATGTTTTCACTGCACACATGGATCTTCACTTAAAAGTTTTATCGGATTGAAAGAGGAAGCTGTATCTTCAAAGTCTAGGATTCTCTCAATTCAGTTCTGTTCCCTTGTTTTGCATTAAGTAAAACCCTTCATTCTCCCTGAAAGGGATTGCAATGGGTTTTCATGCAGGCAAGTAAACACCTTCTCAAGATCAAATCAAGCAATCAATTTAAATGGAGGGAGGTTAGAATTATATTTCAATTTAGCTCAAACCTGAGACTCTTGCCAGTAGCTTCTGTTTGTGTGGTGGGGCTATTGTCTGGTTCATCATGGCAAGTCAGATTTTCAGGACCTTGTTCAGTGCCAACTCTGAGATTGAATCTCTAGAACTATTGAAGGCAGATCATTGACTTCCTGTGAATATAGGAATTCCATATATTTAAAAAGATATAAAATTTATATGATGCCGAGCCAGGGCCAGAAATGCTTTTTTTTTTTTTTTAAGTTAATATACAACCAAAGAAGCTGAGTCTGAAATATGAAGAACTTGGTGCAAGGTCACACAGCCAGCTAGGAGCAGAGTTGGCGGTCTCTCTTAAGGTCACATCATTGCCTTTTCTATCTTCCTGGACACCAGCAAACAGTCAACCATATCTTCCCAGGGAAAAGAAATATATTTAAGGAAATTCTTTTTGTATCCCATTAAAACATTTCATTGAGTGTTTCTTAGTAGCAACATCAGTGTAACCAAACCCGCAAATACTTCCTGACCTGGAGCACCCCTAAGAATTGTGGCATGGTCTTCTAATTCTTCCTATACAGAGAAAAATTAGCATTCTTTTTTTTTTTTTTTAAGATTTTATTTATTTGACAGAAACACAGCTAGAGAGGGAACACAAGTAGAGGGAATGGTAGCGGGTGATGCAGGCTCCCTGCTGAGCAAAGAGCCCGATGTGGGGCTCGATCCCAGGACCCTGGGATCATGACCTGAGCTGAAGGCAGACGCTTAATTACTGAGCCACCCAGGCGCCCCCAAAAATTAGCATTCTTATTAATAGATTATTTGTTCATTCTTTTGTGTGGGTTTGTAAAGTCAAAAATGCAAGGTTGATGTTTCCCTGGAGAATATTGTAAGGTTCATGTAATTGAAAATCAGGGCATTAACTGTGATGATCTCCTAGTGTTTGATAGGGTTAATAAAAGTCCTTGATAAGAGGTAAAATAAAGGTTCATAGTAATCTGTTCTGTTTGATTTGTTTTAGATACTTATGAGTTTACTACTTTTAGCAAGAGTTTCAACATTCACTCCAGAATTCTACCCTCTTCGACTTTTTTTTTTATTATTATTCATTTGAGAGAGAGAGAGAGACAGACACAGAGGGAGAGGCAAAGGGAGAGGGAGAAGCAGACTCCCCGCTGAGCCGGGAGTGCAACTTGGGGCTCAATCCCAGGACCTGGAGATCTTGACCTGAGCCAAAGGCAGATGCTCAACCATCTTGGCCACCCAGACACCCCACCCTCTTCAACTCTTAATTCATATTGTCTAAGTGGAGCTTTATCCATACATGACCTAAGCCAAGCTGGGTAGTGCATTGTATTTTCCTGGCCACGGTAGGTAGCTCAGGCATGGTAGGAACACATCCTGATTTTATCAGGATGACTAGGAATTTTGTGGGCTACATTTGAAAATAGGAAGACCTTTTGCTGGTGATATTAAACATGAGAGGATATGAGGTTAGGGCTGCTATGGACATATTATTATCAGGAAGCAATAGTCTATGGCCCTGGGAGACCGCGAAATGCAGCCTAACAATGAAGCCAACACAGAGAAAGCAGACTCCTGGGAGAACCTAAGTCATTGTAGCTTTGTTGGAGCTCTTCACTAGAACTCTTCAATTTTTATTTACTTGAATTAATAATTTTCTTTTTTCCTAAATCTTTAAATGTGTTTATATGTTTTTGTGTGTGTGTGTGTGTGTGTGTGTGTGTGTGTGTGTGTGTGTATGTTTTCTGGTTAAAAATAAATAGTCTGAACTCATAAAATAAGGAAACAAAAGTTATTTACAGGTTGAATAAATGTGTGCTCATCCATCAAGGCAAATTTTTTATCATGCCTGATAGGTTCTTCCTCCTCCAAAAATGTATCCTAATTTCTGAATAATTTGGATACGTGCTTGTCATCCTAAAATGATCTAATCTCATCATTCCATTTCTGATTGTCTGGCTTGGAATAGACAAATTATAATTTTTTAAAGATTTTGTTTTAGTTTAATTGACCCTTAACCAATTTATTAAAGGTATCATTTCCAGAACATTTGAGGAAATATTTTAATTTTTTCATTAAAAATTTTGTATAGAGAGAGTAACAATATCTCACATTTGCCAAACACTTATGAGGAAATTCTCACAAGAAAACATTTCTCCCCATTCATAGAATAAAATAATAATAGGTATGCAGTTTTAGTTTGTCAAGCTAGAAGTGGGTGTGATGGGTGGCTCAGT
>CM053609.1:104935936-104951578 GCA_028646535.1 Procyon lotor
AATTCCCTGAAAAGGAGAGAGAGATCCCTACTTGCTCTTTGGAAAACTCTAGTAGCTGGACAACTTGGCATTGCCCTCAGTATTGCCCTTTTAGGTCACCTATTAGTAAGGTTCCTTTTAAAATTCCTTTCATGGGGTGCCTGGGTGGCTCAGTCATGAAGTGTCTGCCTTTGGCTCAGGTCATGATCCCAGGGTCCTGGAATCTAGGCTCCTGGGATTGAGCACTGCATCGGGCTCCCTCCTTGGTGGGAGGACTGTTTCTCCCTCTCCAGTTCACTCTCCCACTCCCCCTACTTGTGTTCCCTCTCTCACTGTATCTCTCTCTGTCAAACAAACAAACAAATAAACAAACAAATAAATAAATAAAATCTTTTAAAAAAAATTTCCTTTTTCTGTGACTCAGGGAAAATATTTGATGCTTCAGCAGTTTCAGTAATACCCAGGCCTCTCTTTAATACAAAGTAAAAGAAAGCACAAGGGAGGTAATGCCTTGCACACTTTTTCAGGATGAAGCAACAAAGTGCTGTGATCTGTCTGAGGTTATTTGTATGATAGAAATTTTCTGAATTTGGAGAATATAGAAAACTCTTTAAAAATCTTTAAGTGTAATTAACAAAGTGTTCACAAAATAAGTTAATGCCTTTAGAAATGAGAATAATACTGATAACTTGCTTATCTATACTTTCCTAATTTCTAAAATAATAAATGATCTTTCAAAATACTGAGAAGACTTAAATGAAAAAAAATATGTTCATAATCTCATCACCCAGAGGGAAATAATTTATAACATTTCCTAGTTTGTGTGTAGTTTTTTTTTTCTTATTATTACTCCATGTAGATGAGCCTTATTGTGTAATGGCTTGAATATAAGAAAACTAAACTGATACATATATATATATTCTGTTTCTCTTATTTACTGAGAGTTAATGCATATCACATGACTTCTAATGGATGCTTAGTATACACACACACACACACACACACACACACACTCAATTCTATATTGTTGTACCTGTAGACATTTTCAGAGTTCTCCATAAGATAAACCATATTAAGCATCCTTCCTTTCTCTGATACTGAAACTTCTTATAAATTTTAAATTTGAATCTTATAGCAAGTCATGCAGAGATCAGTGACATTAAATTTCAGCAGGATACCCCAAGAATAATTCCACTATTAATTTGTTCAATAATTTGCTTCTACTTATATGTAGTAATTGATTATTTGCCAACTATTGCTCTAGACTGTAAGCTTCTAGTGGGTGAGGTGAGGACTATTTTTTTTTCATCTTATCTTTCAGTATACCTCAGAGTACGTGGCACATTGCAAAGGCTTAATACTTATTGATTAAGTGAGAAAAATATAGATTAAGTTTTCTGAGATAATAAAAGATGGCAATAAGATAGTGTTTCAGTAGTAAAATCACAGACCTTTATTTTTCTGTTTTAAACACATTACTGTATGTAACACATGTCAGTGATATATTATAATTCATTTTATAGATGATGAAGAAACATAAGCAAGTTAAGTAACTTGTTCAAATTTATGGAGACCTTAAGTGACAGATTCATGATGTAGCATGCAGTTATCTATCTCAGACGCCATGTTCTGAACCACTATACTGTACTAGAAGTTTGCAGTTGTATTAGCATACCTATTCCCAAACTGGATTCATAGTGCCTCAAAAGCTCTAAATTGATATTGCCCACAAAATGTTTCTATATGCAAATAATTTTCATATACTAATTAAATGAAGTTAGATAAATTTTTTATCACAGGGAACACTGAAAGCATTTCCTACACTGTCATGCATAGTAAAACATTGTCCTTCCTCTTTCTGCACCTGAACTTCTGGTCCCCCAGCTCCCTCCTTTTCAAGAAGTGCTATAATGACACCATTACACATTATTGGATTTACCTCCTTTGGGAGCTATGTTCTTGCCTCTGCAGGGCTAAAGATTTAACAGAAATAAAATGTTACATTTCTGTGTCTTTGTTGCAGTTTTTTTTCTGTCTCCCTATACAATGTTAAACTTCTTTCATTAGAGTGTAAGAATATATAATTTAAGACCAGCTCCAGTTTTGATGACACCTGAGGTCTGCTTACAATCCCACACGTGAAGGTCTCTACATTTTTTCATTTAGCATTAACATACTAGGTTTGCCAAATTTATATAACCGTAAAACCTATAGCCAAATGATTGGAATTAGAAGAAATAGAGAGTGTATGAATCATGTATCGAATCAACAAATTTGGGTTGGTTTATTTGCATGTAGGCTAGAGGATGAACATCAGCATCTCTAGAGAAACTAGTCAAAGATAGGAAGTTTCCCAATATGCAGTGTGAGAACCATGAGTTATCACTGCTTTGTTAGTTGTCCCCACAGGGCTTTAGGTTGCCCCTGAACTCTCTTAATGTTTCAAGGTTCACTCCAGTGGATCCTCTGGATTTTTCTCTGACAGAGGCCTTGTTCACAAGATCTAATCAACAGTATTGGCCTAGGAGGTTTCTTGGTAAAGAAAAATTATCCATATACACAATGTGACCAGTAGACCTAGTCAGGAAACCAGTGGGCCATTGCAAGCACAGACCTTGAGATAAAACTTCTGTGGCCTTTTATCCTTACCTTTATTCCAAAAATGTGTATGCGTGTGTGGAGGAAGTATTAATAGAAAGGTTAGTTAAAATTTATTCAATAGGGGCACCTGGGTGGCTCAGTCGTTAAGCGTCTGCCTTCGGCTCAGGTCATGATCCCAGGGTTCTGGGATCGAGCCCCGCATCGGGCTCCTTGCTCGGCAGGAAGCCTGCTTCTCCCACTACCATTCCCTCTGCTTGTGTTCCCTCTCTCGCTGTGTTTCTCACTGTCAAATAAATAAAATCTTAAAAAAAAAATAAATTAAATAAAATAAAATTTATTCAATAATTTTATATTAAATAAAGTTTATGTTGAATGATCCTATTAAAATGAATTATTTGAACAAGTTGCCTGCATTTGCTTTCCACATACTACATCAAAACTGATGGAGTGAATGTAACAGAGTTCGGTGTCAATTCTTAGATCTCCGTGATTTATCTTTAGTATGTCTAGTAGGCTAAGAAGGCCTGGTAAAGGAAGTTCCACGACTGAAGTTACCTCTCTCTGGAGGGCTTCATTATTTTGTAAATGGCCTAGGAATGGGAGGAGACTACCTCCACCTCCCCTTCTGAGAAGTCTTCAGGTGGTTGACTCATACCAGTACCTGTAAGCAACTAGATAAAACTTCTGTTGCTGGGAATTGTGTTTGTCTCTTTGTAGAGACTAGCAAGATCTAGACCTGACTTATATTGGAAAATCAAGAGCCATTTTGGCACAACACTCAGAATCTCCTTTTGGGACTAAAGCACTCACTTCCATAGCTGCTGACAGGGTTGGTGACTGCAGTCTTGCACCTGGGTCTAGATGGTCTCTTTCTGGAGATGTATACGAGGTTGAGAAAGCTATTTGGCCCAAAGTCATGCCCCTTCCTGGAGTCAGGCACCATGCAGTGACTGGTTGATATAGGGATAAAGGCCTAGCATCTTCATACTGATTAGGACAACTATACAAGGCCATCCCAGATTTAGTACTCTGTCCAATCCCTTTCTCAGAATCTGTTTCCTGGAGAACCAAAAATGCCATAAAGGCATAGGGGAAAAATCAGACAATAGACTGCCTTTGGTTTTACAAAACAAGCCATCTCAGTCAAAAAGAAGTTTCTAAATTGGTTGACCTATATTGAAATCTGGGTACAACACTTATGAGTCATTTACTAGTTATTGTTCAGTATGCACATATTTTTTTAGTAGATGTCATGAGAAAAAGTAGCTGAAAATGGAGAGAACAGTATTTTTGGATGTCACAGACCAATTATGGGACATCTTAATGCTTTTTTAAATTATTTTTTAAATTTTTTTTGAAGATTTTATTTATTTATTTGACACAGAGAGAGAGATCACAAGTAGGCCGAGAGGCAGACAGAGAGAGAGGGGGAAGTAGGCTCCCTGCTGAGCAGAGAGCCCGATGCAGGGCTTGATCCGAGGACCCTGAGATCATTACCTGAGCCAAAGGCAGAGGGTTTAACCCACTGAGCCACCCAGGCACCCCAATGCTTTTAGCATATAGGGTGTACAATCATACCCTCCCACCACACACATAGCATTCCAGTAAAGGGTACTATTTGCAACAATCCATATTTTCTCTACAGCTTTGTACATTTGGTTTCTTCTGTATGGAACATCCTCCAAATTTCAGCTTCTTCTTTGCTAGACTAATGCCTATCTGCCTTTAAAACTCCGTCCGGTTGTGACTTCTTTTAAGATGGGTTTGATGCCCTTTCCCTATACTCCCAAAACATCATATGCTCCCAAACCTCACTGTGAATGTGTTATACATTTGTTTATCATGTCTCCATTAGACTATGATGTCTGTGTCACATATTTTCTGACACCTAATAGAGTACTTAGCACTAAGCATGCACTCTTGAGATAGACTGTGAGAGTCCCATTTTCATGTTCTTATATATTCTCTGAAGATACCATGAATTCTGCAGATGATGTTTTCTGAGTAGTATTAACTCTAAATATCTAAAAGAATGATATCATGAGATACATTGTCTAGCTAAACTTTCTGAATATTAGTTGTTTACTATTAAAATGTTGGTATGCTTTTCTATTCTTGTATTCTCAACTATATAATTGAACTCATAGTTATAAGCTGTTGTTTACTTGATGTACCTTGTTCTTCAGAATAGATTGTAATGTTTTTATGACCAAGATCAGGAATTAATACTCCACTTTCTTCCCACACATGAATAGTACTATGTTGAATCTATTTTGTATTTGGTAATTGACAGATGTAATGGAATATCTTTAATTTTCTTTCATAAACATAAATATCAAATTATCTGGACTTTTAGAAGAATTAAGAATCTCTTATTTTTTTTTAAAGATTTTTTTATTTATTTGACAGCGAGAAACACAGTGAGAGAGGGAACACAAGCAGAGGGAATGGTAGCGGGAGAAGCAGGCTTCCCTGCTGAGCAAGGAGCCCGATGTGGGGCTCGATCCCAGGTTTCTGGGATCATGACCTGGGCCGAAGGCAGACACTTAACGACTGAGCCACTCAGGTGCCCCAAGAATCTCTTATTTTTGTTGTTAACAAAGATAAAGTGGCTTTGGCATGAACATTTGTCTTAAGTTTCCAAAACTTCAGGCTATTTCACTGAGACAAAATAGCCATAGACAAAAGGCGCTTTTTTTTTTTTTACTAAAATTTGCCAAATTATTTTTTACAGAGAAAATATTGCTAATGGTCTCAGTTTTATGAAAAAAATCTCATTAGTAACAATGTTATTTTGTAATTACCTAGAAATCTATCTTTGAGTACTGAAATGTGAAGGCTTTAATATTCTTCTAATTTGCTTCCCTAATTATAGTAAATATCATTAGCTGTGATTTTACATACTCAGACCTTTAAAATAATTATTTGTGAGCTAATCTGATCATTATTTTGGCATTACTTGTAAGGAACCAGTGTGGTGAGAAAATATAAGCAGACCATAGATGGGATTTAATAGACTATATTTATACTGCAAAAGAATAAGTGTTTTAAGGGTCTTATAGTTTTTCAGTTACACTTTACTTATACAGAGGATATGAACACATTACCCACATACAGAAGAACCAAACACTTGGATGAAAGCAAAAATGGACTCTGAGCAGCTAAACTA
The DNA here is from genome assembly GCA_028646535.1 of Procyon lotor. NCBI lineage: Eukaryota > Metazoa > Chordata > Mammalia > Carnivora > Procyonidae > Procyon > Procyon lotor. Next base: position 104,941,686 of record CM053609.1, read on the forward strand.
GAAGTCACAAGTTTTCACAGTGATAAGTTACACTTGAATACAATCATTACAAGTCTGTTCACACAGTTTAAAAAGCACTGTTGCTTAGGGTCCTAGTCACACAAAGTACAGGATGCCACAGCGCAGTGGGGGTACTATTAGAAGCTGATGAATCCACAGGAGAAAAAAATCCCAACTGGTAGGTAGACATCAAATTGAGGGTTCATAAGTAAGAAAAGTTATGGGTACATGAATCCAAGAGGAGTCATTTGATATTGTTAATGTAGAAGAATACAAATCCAGAACCATAAGTGATCCTTTATTTATAAAACACCACATATTTGCCAAACTATAACAATTACTAAGAATAGAATTTTACATTTTAAAAGGATTTTTAATATATGCTTAGGGCTGATAATCAGTATCCATTCTAATTGGATTTTGCCATTTTCCTATCAGTTTTTGAAAAATCTTTGGTATTATCATTTCATAATATTATGAAATGTTATCTCTTTTAACCCTTAAGTAAAACCTCTGCTGATTTGTAACAGATTGCTTTCTGTTGCAAATAGAAATATATAATAAGCAGATTATCTTGGTCCTTGTGCTGATTACTCCAACTGTCATATATGGTGGCAGGATAAGTTCTAACTCAAGAAGAGCGGGTATGTCTCACATATGTGATGTGTCAGAGATAGGGAGATGCTCTCCAAAGACGTGTTCCCATTACATTTATTAACAGAATTTTTCCTAGGGAATGGCTGCTCAGCTAAGGTCTACGTGGTCCTCCCGGCTTTCACTACTTTTCCCTCCTCCTACCCGATCTCCCTCATAACTGACTCTCTCATTTGTGTTACGTCCAGGCTGAAGTGTAAGCAAGTCTTCTACTGCATATCATCATATTCCCATTCCCTATTCACATACCCATATACATAGGACCCAGTAGAAGCACTAGTGAATAGTTGAGACAGAGACAGAAAGAGCCTGGATCCCTGAGTCTCCACGCGGAAAACCAGCTGCCAGCCAGAAATAGACGCAATGTACTATAACGTGTGGGTGAATAATATATTCTATTCTGTTAACACAGTAAGTTTGGGATTTACCCCAGAAAGTTGGGATTTATTGATTAAAGTAGCTGGTGCTTAACTAATACTCTGTTTAATTAGATGGCAAATCTTTTTCAGAAGCTGCCAGTGGACTTTTCATAAACAGCTTGCAATGACAGGGGTGTACGCCTATGCCCATGGGAAGGTAAACAGGGTTATAGATTTAAAACTCATTTTTTTAGCACCGGGAAATAAGCTAGAATTAACACATTTCTAACCATCAGTTCAGCTTCTAAGTGCTTTAATATTAAGTTTGATGTAATCTTGTCTCTGTGGACAGAATAACTACTCCAGTGGAGTCCAAACCTCATGTTAGATCCTGTTCTAGATTTTAATTATCCTGCATAGCATTTCCTAGTTGTAATCACCAGAAAAATGAGAATAATCTATAGTAGGATTCTTCATATTAACCTTTATTTTCCTAGAGACCTTGTAAAATTATCCCTTAGTTTTCTAACTATAGCAAGTTCAATGCTTTTCCTTTCTCATTAAAAAATTTTGGATATTGATCCAATTCTGTCATTCTTTAGTTGTTACTAATGTTCCTAGGCTTTTATCTTCACCTATAACATGAGAGAAGTTAATAAAGTTATCTCTAAATTGCTTCCAGCTATAAGTAATAAAGAATGTTTTTTATATGTCTATATAGCAAATATATAAAATATCGACCTCCTTTTCCATTCATATAATATCAATAAATGTCATCTTGCTGTTTAGTAGGGATATCTTCTTAAATATTCCTAGATAATTGTGTAGTTGGTTTACTACTATATTCTAACCTTAATTGGAGGGAATTGTTAAACTTTCATGTCATTCACATATACCCTGACAATGTAAAGTGTTGATCAAAATTAAGAACAATATTTAAAGCTGATAATACATATTTATTTGCCCTCACCATCCACACACACTATGAGCTCTTTCTCTTCTGCCTTACGCAGAAAATTTTAAAGACTGAGTAAAGTTATTGAAACTTCTCTGTCATAAAAAATATTAAATTATGGGGGCGCCTGGTTAAGCGTCTGCCTTCGGCCCAGGTCATGATCCCAGAGTCCTGAGATCGAGCCCCGCATCGGGCTCTCTGCTCGGCAGGAAGCCTGCTTCTCCCGCTGCCATTCCCTCTGCTTGTGTTCCCTCTCTAGCTGTGTTTCTCTCTGTCAAATAAATGAAATCTTTAAAAAAAAATATATTAAATTATGTTAGCCTTCAACCCAGAAAACTAAATTAACCAGAACACCTTGGTCTCAATGCCACTGGATACTTTTTTAAAAATTTGTAATTGGTTTTCAGTTTGTAGTGGTTGGACCTGTTTACATAGGTCTCTCCAGAAACACTTTGCATTGTTTAAATGGCTCAATCCAATGAAACTTCACTGTTGAGTTCTTTAGAAAATAAAATGCCTTGTACTTACAGCATAGAAATGAATGTACAATTGTTTCCTGAGAATGAAAAACTTTGAGCTACTGAGACAAGCACAATTAAGCTTTATATTTAATGGATAATTCAGCTAAAGTTGAGTGAAGTAGCCACCCAAGGTAAGCCATTGTTACAATGTTAGAAAATAGCACAAGATAGTTTCAGTCAGTAGACTCTCAATAAAAAAAAAAAAAAAAAAAAAATCAAGATAAGGAGAGATGTGGAAATAAGGAAAAAGAGAAGAATGAAAAAGAATGAATTGGTTGAATATTTTCTTTTGACTATAAAAAATGTTGCATTATTTTGTAACTTTCCTTAGGTGTTTGGTAGAAATGACATTATGATGTTCTATCAGCTGCTGTGCTTCAGTGAGGTTTGCAGATATTAGCTTTGGGAGGTGTGAAAAGAGCCATCTCTTTGAGGAAACTGTGAAAATTGTTCCCATATTATAAAGGGAATTAGGCTTTGTGGAATGGAGTATATTAATTTTAGGAAAAAGCCATCTAATGTGCTTTCAGTTTTAGGAAGTGAACATCTTTGCTTTTCCTTGATGATTTTTAAATCCCTGTCATCTCAAAATGAGCAAATAGTAACAATGGTACTAACAAGTTAAGCCACCAGGAGGAAACTTTATGCAATGAAAAATAGGCAGGAAAACACAATATGTTATGACTTATCATCTGGTAATTTCAGTGCTTAAGTATGTACGAGTCATTTTTGTTTCTGCTTCTCTTGGCTGAGTAAAAAATTTAGTTTTGATTAGCAGTTTTAATACTTGGAGGTGACATGAGAAGTGTGAGCTGCCTTGGAATCTTGCCTCTGCCTACCCTGCTCTTGGACCTTGGATCATGATAAAGAAGCTAATCTTTATATTAAATATTCCCCATGTCCTGGTCACTATTCTAATTAGTGTAATTATATTATCTTATTCAATGTTCACTACAAGCATATGCATTTAATTACTAGTCTTAGACCCTTTTTAAAGATTAGAAAAGTTTAGAGTGATTGTCTTTAGTTTCTGTGGGCTATCAAGTCGACAAAACATTTGGGGAGGTGGTAAAGGAGTGGGTATCACACTGCCTTCATGTCATTATTTAATGTCACTGTCTAAGGGCCTCTACCTAAATAATATGTAAATAAGCTTTCCACCTTCTATAGTAGTTCTAGATGCCTTTGTACTGTTATATTTTTGCTTTATTATACTTAGCACCACCTCATGTGTAATGATTGGCTCTTTTCACTGTAAAACTTTATTAAGGTAAATGAAGGCAGCTGTCATTTTTATTTTTCTTCCTGTTGTCTTGCCTGAGCTTGGAACAGTGTCTTCATAGTAAGTATGTTAAGCAAAGCAGTATATTTTCTGGTTTGCCAAGTTAAAAAAAAATCAGAGAGTCCCTAAACTACCATAGTCTATTGCTATAAAATAACAATGTTGCTCATAAAAATTATTAATGAAGAATTATGTAAGGCATGAGTTACATAATGTTATGGAAATGTTAACTATTTTGCTTTTGGTGATCTTGGATATGAGTGTAGATATGTTACAACTTACTAAATTTTAAACTTAAAATATATATTGTTTATTGTATGTCAGTTATACCTCAACAAAGCTGTTAAAACTAAGGATAGAAAATACCTTAGAATAAAAGATAAGGTGAATTAATTAAATTTATTTTAAGAAATTATCACCAAATTTTCTTATTTTATGTTGCCTTCATTTATTAAACTATTTTAACAAACTGGCCTTTGAGATCCAGTGAACTAAATAACAGGGGCCTTAAAATAGTGATTCTAACCTAGTAACTCTTGCTTCAGTGTCAGCGAGCGTAACTATTAAATATCAAAATATTTTTCCTTACGGGCCTCAGCTTCATTTTATATAGAATGGGTTAAGAAATACTTGAAAGTGCTCTAAATATTAGCTCCTATCCATGCTCTAAGTTGTTAGAGGAGTTTATATGCATTATAACACAAATGCTTTAGTGCATATGTTTTAAAACAAAGAAGAGCACTTTGTAATCAAAGTGTAAACAAGATCTTATATATGAATTTATACTTGTTATTCCCTGCTATGTTTGAACATCAAGTTTACAACTCATCATTATCATTATTATTCATTATTATATTATGATATTAGTAGTGCATGGGATAGTTAATCCCAAATAGAATAATGTAAAAGCCACTCGTACTTGATTTTAGACTATTGTGGAAGCAAGGGAAATAAGTTTAGATAAAAATGGAAATCCACATGTGGACAAGCATAATTAGCTGACTGTCTAAGCTAACATAGAGTTTCTAACCTAATGTTGGGCTTATGGAGTTAACTAATGAAGCTACAATGTGGGAGTCTTAGGATATTGAAAGCATATTTAAGGCTTTATTAAATAGAAGATGAAACTCACATTTAATTTCATTGGCATGGCAGAATAGAAGAGTAATACAAATACAATGATTGAATATGCTAAATAGATTTTCTTACCCTTTAAAATTATTGACTACGTAATATTTGATTCAAAAGTATAAAAAAGAGAAAGACATTGAACAGCTAGGTCTTGCTCTTGATCCTACAACCATACTCCATATGCAATTCTACTCCAGCTTACACACACACACACACACACACACTCTCTCTCTCGCTCTCTCTCTCTGTCACATGCTCCTTATGTACCCATTCATTAGTTTTAGTATACTTATTTAAAGATTACTTATGATAATATAAACAAATAGCACACATATACTTATTTCATACACAAGAAGTCCATTGACTATGTTCCCCTATCTTGCTTTTTTCACCCAAAAATACACTTTTGAGATCTTTTAATTTTTTTTTTGATCTTTTAATTTTTTTTATTAACAATGTCTCCTAGTCTTCTTTTTTAAAAAATAATTTTAATTAAAGTGTAGTCGACATGTAGTATTAAGTTAGTTTCAGGCGTACAACATGGTGATTCAACAATTGTATGCATTATGGAACACCATGACAAATATAATATTATTGACTATATTCTCTATGCTATACTTTGCATACCTAGGACTTTTTTGTAACTGAAAGTTGTACCTCTTAATTCCCTTCACCTATTCCACCCATCATTTTACCCTTTCTCCTTTGGTAACCCAGTTCTTTATATGTATGAGTCTATTTCTCTCTTTTTTGTTGTTTGTTTGTTTGTTCATTTGTATTTTAGATTTCATATAAGATCTACCTATACTGGTGCATGGAGGGATTTCCCATTCACCTTTTAGTGTGAATGTTATTCAATAGTATATATACTATAAAGTGTATATATAAAATAAAGCATTCAAATAACTCATATTGGTGATCATGGTGGTTGTTTTCAAACTTTTCTATTACAAATTTATGCATATTTGCTATATACAAAATAATATGTACTTTTGTACATGTGTAATTTCTTGCATGTGGAAAAATATTTGTAGGATTAACATGTTGAGGTATTACCTAATTGCCCTTCACACATATTTCATAGATTTGAACTACAATCTGAAAGACATAGAATGCTGGTTTTCCCTAGGATGTATGGTTGAAAAAAAAACATTTTCAAACTTGGATCTTTACCTAGGTTAACTCCTTTAACTCCTAGGTTAAACAGATATCTTAATGTAGTTTTGATCTGCATTTTTCTCATAGTTGAGAGAGGTTGAGCATCCTTTCATAAAGAGCCATTTGTATTTTCCATTCTGTGAATAATCTGTTCAGTAAGTTGTCATTTTTCTTTTGCATTTTTTTGTCTTTTTAAAATGTATTTTACGATTACTTTGTGTATTAGGGATATTTACTGCTGTGAAAGGAGTTTCAAATACTTTTTTTTTTCACAATTTAACTTTTGATTTTGTTTGTCATATAGATTTTTCATGTTATTATTTATACAATTACATGTACCCATGTTTTCTTTAGTGTTTTCAACATCAAAGTATAATAACAGAAGTGTTCGCATATAAATCTAGAAGAATAAACATACATTTATGATAAAAAAAAACCTCTGCAGAATAGGCTTAGAGGGAATAAACCTCATTGTAGTAAAGGCCTCATATGAACAACCCACAGCCAACATCAAACTCAGTGGTCAAAAACTGAGACCTTTTCCCCTAAGGTCAAGAACAAGACAAAGATGTCCACTCTCATCACTTTTATTTAACATATTACTGGAAGTCCTAACCACAGCAATTAGACCACATAAATAAAAGGCATCCAGATTGGTAAGGAAGAAGTAGAACTTTCACTATTTGCAGATGACATGATATTATACATAGAAAACTCTGAAGACTCCACCCAAAAACTACTAGAACTGATGAATGAATTCAATAAAGTCTCAGGATACAAAATCAATGTACAGAAATCTGTTGCATTCTTATACACTAATAATGAGGCAGCAGAAAGTGAAATTAAGAAAACAGTTCCATTTATAATTGCACCAAAGACAATAAAATATCTAGGAATAAACTTAACCAAAGAGGTGGAAGACCTGTACTCTGAAAACTATAAAACACTGATGAAAGAAATTGAAGATGATGCAAAGAAATGGAATGGCATACCATGCTCATGGATTGGAAGAACAAATATTGTTAAAAGGTCTATATTACCCAAAGCAATCTACAGACTTAATGCAGTCCCTATCAAAATACCACCAGCATTTTTCACAGAGCTAGAAAAAACAATCCTAAAATTTGTGTGGAACCACAAGAGATTGGAATATGGAATAGCCAAAGCAGTCTTGAAAAAGAAAAGCAAAATTGGAGCTATCACAATTCCAGACTTCAAGTTATATTGCAAAGCGGTAGTAATTAAAACACCATGGTACTATCATAAAATTAGACACATATATCAGTGGAATAGAACAGAAAACCCAGAAGTAAACCCACAATTACACGTTCAGTTAATCTTCAACAAGGGTGGAATGAATATCCAATAGAAAAATCAGTCTCTTCAACAAATAGTGTTGGGAAAACTGGACAGCTACATGCAAAAGGATGAAACTGGACCACTTCTTTCACCACACATAGAAATAAACTCAACATGGATTAAAGACCTAAATGTGAGACCTGAAACCATAAAAATTGTTGATGAGAACACAGGCAGTAATCTCTCTGACGTCAGCCACAGCAACATTTTTCTAGATCTATCTCCTGAGGTAAGAGAAATAAAAGTAAAAATAAACTATTGGGACTTCATCAAAATAAAATTTCTGTACAGCAAAGGAAACCATCAACAATACTAAAAGGCAGCAAACCAAATGGGAGAATATATTTGCAAATGACATATCGAATAAAAGGTTAATATCTAAAATATATAAAGAATTGGTACAGCCCAGCACCCCCCAAAATCTGATTAGAAATGAGCAGAAGACAGAAACAGATATTTTTCCAGAGAAGATGTAACAATGGCCAACAGACACATGAAAATATACTCAACATTACTCATCATCAGAAAAATACAAATCAGAACTACAAAGAGATGTCACCTTAATATAATAAACAGAATTCAAAGTGTTACTGAAGATGTGGAGAAAAAGGAACCCTCATGCACTGTTGATGGGAATGTAAACTGGTGCAGCCACTGTGGGAAACAGTTTGGAAGTTCCTCAAAATTAAAAATAGAACTACCATATGATCTAGGAATTGCAGTACTGGATATTTGCCCCCAAAATACAGAAACACTAATTCAGAGAGATACACAAATTTCTATGTTTATTGCAGCATTATTTGCAATAGCCAAACTATGGAAGTAGCCCAAGTGTCCATTGATAGATGAATGGATAAAGAAGAGGTGGTTTGTTTATATATTAACATATATAGTGGAATGCTATTCAGCCATTAAAAAGCATGAAATCTTGCCATTTGCAATGATGTGGATGGAGCTAGAGAGTGTAATGCTAAGTGAAGTTAGAGAAAGACAAATACCATATGATCTCACTTATGTGTAGAATTTAAGAAGCAAATGAGCAAAGGAAAAAGAGACACACACACACACCAAGAAACAGACTCTTAACTGTAGAGAACAACGTGGTGGTTACCAGAGGGGAGGTGGGTGGGGAGAATGGGTCAATAGGTGATGAAGATTAAAGAGTGCACTTATGATGAAAAATAAAAATATATAAAGCAATATTACTATGACATTTTGTGGTTGTTTACTAATACTATGTTCTTACTTTTTACCTGTACATTTTTATATTTTTCATGTTTAAATTATTACAGAATTTATCTTGAGGTACCATATAGAGCTTCAGCTTGTTTTTTTCCCCAGTGGCAACTTCATCGTTCCAACATCAGTTAGGGAAAAGTTATTTCTGTCGTCCGGTTTAAAATGCAACATTTGTCACTGACATGAATATTAGTACTATTGAATCCTTTAAAATACATATATATATTACTAAAATAAAATAAAATGCAACATTTGTCATAAAGTGAATTTCCATATGTGTTTGGGTTTACTTTGAATATTTTTATGCTTTCCTATTTTTTGTGAAGCATTTGTTTCTCATGGGCCAGTAGTACATTTTCTACTTACTGAGGTTTATGGTACACTTAAATAGCTACTAGTGCTGATATCCCTATATTGTTTTTTTTTTTTTTAAAGATTTTATTTATTTGACAGAGAGAAACACAGCGAGAGAGGGAACACAAGCAGAGGGAATGGTAGCGGGAGAAGCAGGCTCCCTGCGGAGCAGAGAGCCCGATGTGGAGCTCGATTCCAGGACCCTGGGATCATGACCTGAGCCGAAGGCAGACGCTTAACGACTGAGCCACCCAGGCGCCCCCCTATATTGTTTTTTAAAATTCTATTTTAGTTTCCATGTCATTGTGCTTATTAATTTATGTCTAAACAAAATTGTTTAATTTGTTACTTATTTGTACACTATTGTCTTTATTTAGTGGGTCTACTTTTGTATAATTATATATACATGTACAAAACTCATTAATGTGAACAGCCTTTCTGATAAACTTCTACTAAACCATGAGATGGCCTAAGCTTTGTAGGCACTTTGTATTAAAAGGTGATACCTTTTGATAAACACAGATTTCCAGGGAATTCTTTGGTGGTATCTTATTGGGCTTAAAGATGTAGAAGTAGGCAGTCCTTCCCAGTGATTAAGATCATAGGATCAGTGTTTAGGATCATAGGATCAAGGGTTTAGTTCCAGGTCTGCAGTTTTCTTCCTTTGTGACTGGGAAGAAGTAATTTAATCTTTCAGAGTCTCTGTTTCCTCTTAAGTAATTTTCTCTCTTCACAGACTTGTTGGTAAAAGTAAATGGGACGATTATAATAAAATTCTAGCAGAGTGGCTGAACTACATATTAGATCTTCTAATGAGTATTAAATATTGAAGGATCTAGGGGTTAGTGAGGGTGGCACCCTTCCCTTTTTTTTTTTTTTTT
>CM053609.1:104952078-104973614 GCA_028646535.1 Procyon lotor
TTAGAATGAAACTCATCCAGCTTTGAAAGCTCTCTAGGTGAATTCTATGCCTCTAAGTGGAGGACAGGTTGCCAATAAAGAGGATGATTTAATGCTCCCTGAAATGATAACTAGTGGGGAGTCAAAAAGACAAAAACAAAAACAACTATATAGAGCCTCATAGGTCACAACTCTTAGAAGTGAATAATCATTTCTTAATTCCTTTCAGCCTCCATTTTCTCACCTGTAAAGTGGATAATGAGGTCTACTCTGTAGGATATTTTTGAGGGTTAAGTGAAACATTTGTAAAACGTCTAAAATTCCTTCTGGCTCATTGAGGTGCTTACATATATTTTCCCCACAGAGTCTTGCAATTTAAAAAAAAAGGAAATAGAAAAAAAAAGGAAATAGATAATCTACTATTAATATTCATCCATATTAAAATAGATCCTCTTGTTAATAGTCCTAAAATTTTAAATCTTTCACTGAGGATCACTTTCCTCATTCAAATTGACCTCACTCCTATGTGTGTAAGAAATAACAGATGAACATAGGGGAAGGGAAGAAAATAAAATAAGATGAAAACAGAGAGGGAGGCAAACCATAAGAGACTCTTAACCATAGAAAACAAACTGAAAGTTGCTGGTGGGGAGGTGGTTGAGAGGATGAGGTATTTGGGTGATGGGCATTAAGGAGGGCACTTGATGTAATGAGCAACTGATAAAACTGATGTTACATGCAACTGATAATTCTGCCCCTGAAACCAGTATTGGTAACAAATACAGTATTTGTTAACTACATTGAATTTAAAGTTAAAAAATTAAAAAAAAAAAAACAATCTAGTCTCACGAAAATGTGTAAGTGGATGAAAGTCAAGGATTAAAGAATGTTCATGGACTCAATAAGTATATTGTTAACTTGTTAGTCTCCTTGAAAAAGAATAATGTTTGTATATTTTGTTGGCTAGTCAGAGACAACTTTTTCAGTGGAAATAATTCATAATTTGGTTGTAAAGTAGACTTGAGTCTGAAAATTCCTGTTTTGCTTTTGTACTAAAGTAGGATTTAGAAAATATAATGGTTTGAATTATTCAACACCACAGATGTCCTCAGATCTTCACAATTGTTATAACCCAAAGACCCAAACAGACTGAAAATGAGACCTAAGGCTCCAAGGAAATTAGAAAGATAAGTCACAAATCTGTAATGGACAGATAACAGGAAAAGAGTAGGATAAACAAGTGATAGCTGGCATGTGGAAAGACAGAATCTGAGAAATGAGTTCCATCAAAATGAAAGATGAAAAGTTGATACGTTTTGTAGGTACTTATTTTTGCTTTGAAGATCGGATAGGGAAAGCTACCATCTTAGTTATATTAGGTTGCAATAAATAGAAATTCATCTATAAGTTGATACAACCATTCCTTTAGCGATCATAATAAGAGGTGCTGCTGACTAGTAGGTAAGAATGTAAGGTCTTGAATGAGAAAAAAAATGCATTTAAAGCTGTTTCTTCCTTTTCTGGCTGTTTGGCATAAGATGAACATGACTATCCCTATATTTGTTTCAGTTTTCTTATCTGTAAGTTGAAGATATGCACCTCATAGGGAACCACCTTCCTGTGATTAAACAAAAAAGATAAAACATTTAAAGTTTAGTGCCTGATATATAGTATGAGGTAAGTAATTAAATAATTGTTTCCATTTATGTTGTCTTGTGTACTTGGTATCATATATAATATCTTAGATGACTTATGTCATTTAACTTTTGCATTTGGCTTGCTTAAAAATAATCTTTTTTTAAATATGTAAATTCCTTTAGGTAGCATAGACATTTTCACAATATTTGTTCTTCCAATCCATGAGCATGGAACGTTTTTCCATTTCTGTGTCTTCCTCAATTTCTTTCATGACTACTTTATAGTTTTCTGAGTACAGATATTTTGCCTCTTTAGTTTATTCCTAGGTATCTTATGGTTTTGGGTGCAATTGTAAATGGAGTCAACTCCTTAATTTTTCTTTCTTCTGTCTTGCTGTTGGTGTATAGAAATGCAACTGATTTCTATGCATTGATTTTATATCCTGACACTTTACTGAATTCTGTATGAGTTCTAGCAGTTTTGGAGTGGAATCTTTTAGGTTTTCCAAATAAAGTATCATATCATCTGCAAAGAGTGAGAGTTTGACTTCTTCCTTGCTGATTTGGAGGCCTTTTATCTATTTTTGTTGTCTGATTGCTGAGGCTAGGACTTCTCGTACTACGTTGAATAGCAGTGGTGAAAGTGGACAGCCCTGCCATGTTCTTGACGTTAGGGGAAAAGCTCTCAGTTTTTTCCCATTGAGAATGATATTTGCTGTGGGTTTTTCATAGATGGCTTTTACGATATTGAGGTATGTACCCTCTATCCCAACACTATAAAGAAATTTTATCAAGAAAGGAAGCTATGGGATGCCTGGTGGCTCAATTGTTAAGCATATGCCTTTGGCTCAGGTCATGATCCCAGGGTTCTGGGATTGAGCCCCACATCGGGCTCCCTGCTCAGCGGGAAGCCTGCTTCTCCTTCTCCCACTCCCCTGCTTGTGTACCTGCTCTCTCTCTCTCTCTCTTTCTCTCTGCCAAATAAATAAATAAAATCTTTAAAAAAAAAGAAAGGATGCTGTACTTCATCAAATGCTTTTTCAGCATCTATTGAGAGTATCATATGGTTTTTGTTCTTTCTTTTATTAATGTATTGTATCATATTGATTGATTTGCAGATGTTGAACCAACCTTGTGTCCCAGGAATAAATCCCACTTGATCGTGATGCATAATCCTTTTAATGTACTGTTGGATCCTATTGGCTACTATTTTGGTGAGAATTTTTGCATCTGTGTTCATCAAGGATATCGGTCTGTAATTCTCCTTTTTGATAGGGTCTTTGTCTGGTTTGGGGATCAAGGTAATGCTGGCCTCATAAAATGAATTTGGAAGTTTCCCTTCCATTTCTTTTTTTGGAACAGTTTCAGAAAAATAGGTATTAATTCAGCAAAGCAGGAAAGAATGTCCAATAGAAAAAAGATAGTCTCTTCAACAAATGGTGTTGAGAACATTGGACAGCCACATGCAGAAGAATGAAACTGGATCATTTCCTTACACCACACACAAATATAGACTCAAAATGGATGAAAGGCCTCAATTTAAGACAGGAATCCATCAAAATCCTTGAAGAGAACACAGGCAGCAACCTCTTCAACTTCAGCTGCAGTAACTTCTTCCTAGAAACATTGCCAAAGGCAAGGGAAGCAAGGGCAAAAATGAACTATTAGGACTTCATCAAGATCAAAAGCTTTTGCACAGCAAAAGAAACAATCAATAAAACCAGAAGACAACGGACAGAATGGGAGAAGATATTTGCAAATGACATATCAGATAAAGGGCTAGTATCCAAAATCTATAAAGAACTTCTCAAACTCAACACCCAAAGAACAAATAATCCAATCAAGAAATAGGCAGAAGAAATGAACATACATTTCTGCAAAGAAGACATACAAATGGCCAACAGACACATGAAAAAGTGTTCAACGTCGCTTGGCATCAGGGAAATACAAATCAAAACCACAATGAGATACCACCTCACACCAGTCAGAATGGCTGAAATTAACAAGTCTGGAAATGACAGATGTTGGCAAGGATGCAGAGAAAGGGGAACCCTCTTATGCTGTTGGTGGGAATGCAAGCTGGTATAGCCACTCTGGAAAACTGTATGGAGGTTCCTCAAAAAGTTGAAAATAAAGCTACCCTATGCAATCACAGTACTGGGTATTTACCCTAAAGATACAAATGTAGTGTTCCCAAGGGGCACCTGCCCTTGAATGTTTATAGCAGCAATGTCCATAATAGCCAAACTATGGAAAGAACCTAGATGTCCATCAACAGATGAATGGATAAAGAAGATGTGCTATACACACACACACACACACACCACACACACACACACACACACACACACACACACACACACACACACTGGAATATTATGCAACCATCAAAAAGTGAAATCTTCCATTTGCAATGATGTGGATGGAACTAGAGGGTATTATGCTAAGCGAAATAAATCAATCAGAGAAAGACAATTATCATATGATCTCTCTGATATGAGGAATTTATTTGAGAGGCAGGGTGGAGGGCCATAGGGGATAGGGAGGGAAAAAATGAAACAAGACAGGACCAGGGATAGAGACAAATCATAAGAAACTCTAAATCTCAGGAAACAAACTGAGGGTTTCTAGGGGGTGGGAGGGAAGGTTAGGGTGGCTGGGTATGGACATTGGGGAGCATATGTGCTGTGGTGAGTGCTGTGAAATGTGTAAGACTGGTGATTCACAGACCTGTACCCTGAAGCAAATAATACATTATATGTTATTAAAAATAATAAATAAACAACAACAACAAGAAAACAAAAAAGCAATCATTTTTTTAAAGATAGGAGACGCAGAGAATTTACATGATTTGCCCAAGTTTACCGAGAAGTCGTAGGTCCTTGAACTGAACCCATAGCTTTCTGACCTTCAAGTCTTAGGACTACCACTTAGTACTATTCTTTTCCTCATGACCTTGCTACTATTCTGTCCTGCACCTTTCATTTTAAAGACTTTATTGCTTTTGGTATAGCCATTACTGTAAATTATTTAAAACTGCTTTATAATATTTTTCTCTAGAGTTTTCTACATGTTTGTCTTTCTCCTCCAGACACTTCACTGATTTCCCTAAAGGACAATGTTTACATGCCATTTGACCTAGGAGAGAACTAACATAGGGGTGTATTACTACAGATGCTATATAAATATCAAAGTAATACAGTATAGGCCATATTTTACTACACTCGAATTCAGGTTAGAATTTACATTTAGTGCATCTTTCAGATTTCAGTATGTAGACTAACTGAGGAAACAATGCCAAATTAGCTAAATGAGGAAATAACCCCAAATAATTATAAAAACAGTACTTTATCCCAAGACTTTCTAATGAATCAATTTCTTAAGAAAATGTCTCTGCCTTTATAATTTCCTCACTTTTCCAGTAACTCTCTTTATATAACTGAAATTTCTGGACATGGAAAAAGAACCCTTGCATCAACCAATACTTATTCTTGCTCAAGTACAGTAATTCTTATTTATAGTGAGGTTTATTAATGTCTTATGTTATCGTTTTCTTTCTATCTTGAAACTGATTGTATGAAGCTGCTGCAATGAAAATAGAATAAGCAGAGCCTTTGACCTAACCATCTCAATTTCAGATTTGGGTTCTATCAGTTGCTTGAAACTATTCTCTCTGACTGGATTCTGTTGGAGAGAACTAGATGCCTAAATCATCTACACTGACAAAGAACCACAGCAAAAATTCATGCATTCATACTCTGTGTGTGTGTGTGTGTGTAAAGTTGTCATTAAATATGTTCCAATCAACTAATCAGTAAACATTTATTAGTACATACTCTATATCAAACACTACCAAAATGCTATTGAAGATACAGACAAATTTATAACATAATTCTTGGAATATAGACTTAAAGATGGTAAAATGAGTAAAATATACAGAATTAAGTATTAGGATTTTTAAATATTAGGCTATACAATTTAGCATGATGAATTTCCTAATAAATGGTGTCAATAATAACTTCAGTAGGTATTCAGAAAAGGAGAGACCATTTTTGGCAAGGGGTTTTATGGAGAAGCCTGAGTTTCTTGCTCCATCCTTGGCTATGGCCACTTTTTTTCTAGTGGTTGCTGGTAATCTCAGATGCTGTTTCTGTATCAAACCTGCTTCACTTGAACTCTTCTGATCTTCTGTTGTCTCTATGATTCCTCTCTGCTGCTCCCATGTGACACTTTGGGCCTTCTGTAACTCCCCAGCATTGGGACCACCAGTGACAGGCTGGATGTGCTTTGTACAATGCCCATTCTACATGAATATTGTGGATTTACCTCAGGTGGATGTTTTTCTCTGCCTCTTACTCTAAATTACATCCTTCCCTTTGAGAATGTAGTAATTCACTGGCCCTGGATTAAACAGTTCTGGGATCAGGCATACTTTTCTGGTCATGTCTTAAATCATACCAAGCAAAACTAACTTAGCTGCTTGATTCAGGAAATACCTGCTTCTAGAAGATTAGACTGAATTTACTGATGAGTTTATCATTCAAGACTATGACTGACGGGATGCCTGGGTGGCTCAGTTGGTTAAGCAGCTGCCTTGGGCTCAGGTCATGATCCCAGGGTCCTGGAATCGAGTCCCACATCAGACTCTTGGTCAGCGGGGAGCCTGCTTCTCTCTCTGCCTCTGCATGCCACTCTATCTGCTTGTGCGCTCTCTCTCTCTGACAAATAAATAAATAAAATCTTAAAAAAAAAAAAGACTATGACTAACAACCTTTTCATCATTGTGTTTCTAGACACTCATCCTACTTTGTCCAGCAATAAATTTTACTCAATTCCAACAATTTCCCCATATTCCAAGGCATGTGTTAAATTCATTCAGCTTAGGCTCAAAAACCCTATTAAACATCCTTCCCTAATTTCTTCATTTTTGAAATCCTAGGACTGCTAACTTGGTGTTCTCCATTACTACAGTAGACCTAATAAACAGCTTTTTGGAGGAGTCAGTAGTCAGTACCTTCTAAATGGGGTTTCCCTTCTATACTGTGCCCTGTTCAGCCTCATTTGATCTCAGATGGAATCATAACCAAACAGTTTAAACCGTAGAAATTTTGATGATTACAAAATGATCATATTCTAAAAGCAATATGAAGGAAAGAAGAACTGTGATAAGGAAATTGTAAAACCCATAAGTAATTGCAGACTCTGGTTTTAAAAATGGATTGTTTAATTCTGAGTCTGCAATTACAAGGTTCCATAAATATCTGAGTATTTTTTTCTCTTTAATATTTAACTTTGGTAATCACTAAATTATGTACCAGGCATGAATCTAAATGTCTTAAATATATAATTTCATTCTATCATTCCAACAAATTTGTAAGGTTTTTTTTCCCCTCATTTTATGACCAAGGAAACTAAGTCACAGAGAGATAAAGTTAACTTGTCTTTAGGCACAACAAGGTTATAATTGACATGGTAAGGAATAAAATCTAGATGATGTCACAGCAGAAATGAGACTTTAAGCCTCTCTGTTGTACTGCTTTCTTGAAATATATGAAGTTCTAGTTTGTTTTAAAGTTGCATATAGCCACATTGATTTTGACCACATTTAAAACATTAACTAGATGAATAATGGATGATTTATTCTTCTGATATTATAGATTTAAACATAATTTAATAGCTATTTCCATTATCAGTTGTGCATGCTAATTTCTTACATAATTTAGATAAAATGTATGAGCATCTTTTTGAAAATTCTGAATATCTACATATATTAATGCCATTTAACATTTTGTTTTTGTACTTCTATGTCAAATTTGAGTGGCTTAAGGTGAAAATAATACATAATAAAAATTTGAAACTCTTGATTATAGTGTGACTACAAAATGCTTATTTTTAAAAACAAGAGTAGATTGTCTAATAAAAATGACTAGAATGAATATAGCAAGATTATTTTTGTCGCCCTGTCCTCATTTCCAAGATTATCCTCCCTGATGTTACGATTTTAATTGCTTTTATGTTTATATTACTAGACATGGTAGACTAAAAAAGTAAGCCATAGTTATGATTAAAGTTTGAGAGGATGGCTTATGATTAATATTACTGAAGTATGTGGAAGTATATACACACTATGATCTTCATTTAATATATAGAATTGAATTTCTGAAGTATGAATATTTTATGATATTTAAAAAAAAGTTTGAATTGTAATTTATCTTTCAACTTAAATAGTAAGAGCAACATAATCCATTTTAGGAGTGATAATGTAACCCATGTGTGGTCAGCCGCTGGCTAGCTGCTAAAGGGACCTGTTGAGCCCGGACTTGTGACTCCTGCCCGAATGGGCAGAAAGCGGGCACTAGAGAATGGGCTCGACAAGGAGACTTGAGGCCTGCTGGTCTGTGATTGGTCATACTCCCTGAAGGACAAGCTGCGCAGGTTGTGATTGTTTAGATCATTAAACTGCAGCAATGTCTCTGAAGCATGTGCACGTGCTACTTGTAGTCTTACCCAGACTTCTTGGAGCCTGTGATGAGGGGAGCTTGTTTTGATATGTTAAGAACAAACTCCTAGAACGTGTGCCATGTGACTCCCAGGTGTAATCGTGTTTTGGACTTGTTTTTCACACACTATATAAGAAGGTGCGCTCTTGAATAAAGCTGAACGCAGTCTGGACATCATCCGTTGTGTTCCTCCCACTCCCATACTTTGTCTCTTTGTCTTTTTTTCCTCATTCCCTTACCCTCAGTCCCAGTTCGAGATTGTCGCGCAGGCTGCGGCACCCATGTTCATAAGACAATGCTCATGTCCTCTTCTCTGTGCTATTATACTACTTCCTAACTGACTCCCTTGCCTCTACTTCTTCTAACTTTCTCTCTGCACTGGTGAAAAAATGATTTTCTTAAAATGTAAAAACAATCCTAACTCTCTTTGTTACAATCATTCACTGAAAAAAAGTATAATTTAAATTCCCTTGTATGACACTCAGTGTCCTCCACAATTAGACAATAACTATGTAATATGAACACCATTCAGGATTGTTTTGTTTGTCTGAATTAATATATTTCTTTGGTGTCCTTGTGCTTTGCTCTTATTATTCCTTTACTTTGGCATTTGCTCTACTCTGTGGTCTGCTAACACTTTTTTTATCTTCAAGGTCTATTACTTTTGAAAGCTCAAAGATATCTACTTAGTCAAAATTAGGTGTTTGGGTTTCCTCAGACCTTTCTATATCTCTTCATTGAGCCTGTGATTTGTTTCTGTCTTATAGACCTAGGATATTACTTATATGACTACTATTTATCCTTGAAGGTAGGAAAGATTTTATTCATCTTACATTTAAGTCAAGTAACCACAGTGTCTTCAAAAATGAGGTGTTTTATCAAAGTTAAATTGTACTGAATGATAGATTCTCACTTATTATTTCTCAGGATGCAATGTGAATAGTGTGGCATGTGCTATTTTTAAAAGAATGTCTAAAAAACCCAAAGAGATTTTAAATTTTGTATTATAAAAAAGATACTAAAACTAAAATGGCTTAACTTCATTTAAATAAAAAAAAATTAGAACTCATTTTCTCAAATAAATGTAGAAGGGAAAAACTTGAAATATTTTTGAAATAAAAACATTAACATGAGAAATAGAATGTGACAGGTTTTAGTATTTATTATAATTGAGTAAAAAAGGCCAAATATCAAAGTTAGAGTATTTACTTTTAGGACAAACAATAAGAAAAAAATTATGATAAATAAGCATGTAACAGATAACAGCTGCTAAAATATGTGTAATTGCAAGCAAGATTTAGATAAATTGTGGATCATGAGCTCTTGTAGTTATTTAAGAAATTTAGAACATAAGAAAATGTATTTAAAATACTGATATTAAGGATTTACACAAAAGTAATATAACAGTGATTGAAGCCATAATAACCAGTACTAGTACTTAGAAATTAAACCTGAAGTTTTGGTAATTAATATTATAAGTGGGTTAACACCCAAGGAGTCTGACACAGTGGCAGCAACCTAAATCTCTGCCCCCCCATATCTTTCAAACAGATGAACAAAAACCTCATAACATTGAGAAGATCACATAAAACTACCAAAAAATATGCTTTCAAAATAACTGGAAGACAAAGAATGCTCAAACTTTAAATTGCCTGCACATGAAAACAAACACCAATCAACTTCGTATACTCTTGTTACAGTCTTTGTTATGAACAAGGGTAGTTTAAGAAAAATTGCAGGGAAAAAAGAGGGGACCTACTAGCATATCTCAAATTTCTCTTTAACTTCTCTGTAAAGAGTACCTCCAGCCTATGTGTGAGAATACCAAAAAAGTTCCCTGGTAGTCCGAGCACTGCTTATAGGGCTTAAAATACATGCAATTTGAGGTGCTCATATTTGAAATTTTTAGGGGATCAAAAGGTACAAATAGGTATTACTTGGATATTGAATAGTTAAAAGTAAAAGAAGCAAATGTAAAAATTTTAGGGCATTTCAAAATAAAAATATGGAACAAAGAAATGTAGTTAATTAAATTCTCCTTCCAGTACTAAACAAAATAATGTAAACTAAATAAACTGGACCATCCTGTACTTACAGAAGGGAATTTTAGTGAATTCAGAATTCACTGAAGCACCTCAGATCCACAAAATGAATATATAGAAACTAAATAATAATAGTATAAACTTAAGAGAAGAAATCCGAAAATAAGGAATGAAATACCTTACCTGATAAAAATTAATTAATAAACTGAATTAAATATACTCAATGATATACCACTGAGATGATAAACTGAATTAAATATACTCAAACTGATTTTATATACCAAAAAATATTTAAGGGAATTAGAAATAATTTTTTAAAAGATTTTTTATTTATTCATTTGAGAGAGAAAGTGAGAGCACGAGTTGGGGGGAGGGTCAGAGGGAGAGGAAGAAACAGACTCCCAGCCAAGTGGGAAGCCTGACACAGGACTCCATCCCAGGACCCCAGGATCATGACTTGAGCTGAAGGCAGATGCTTAACCAACTGAATCACCCAAGTGCCCCAGAATTTAATTACAAAATCAAAATTTAAAAAAAAAAAACTGAAAAAAGGTAGGTTGAAAGAAAAAATATAATATTCTCCAATATGAAACATAAATTATGACACCCTATAATAGTCTAACTAAATAGATTATGATAAAATACAGTAAGAGACATTGAAGAAAGTTAAACATAGAACCATGAAAATTAAAGTGAGAAGTGAAAAAAGTCAGAAATAAAGTGAAAATAAAAGGTTAATTAAGTAATTAAGATAATGTGTATAATGGGAGGCCCTAAAGAAGAAAAAACAATGATATTTAATATTTAAATCCATAAACCAAGGCCATTCCCCAGGTAACAGAAGGCTTGAGTGAATGTATTGAAGGGACATCTAAATAATTGTAGAAAATTAGCCAAAAATGATCAAACCCAAGATGTCATATAGACCGGAATGCCATCACATAAGCAGTGAGTACATCTAACTCAAAGATTTTTGTCTTCTAAATATCCATTATCCAATAAAAGAAACCAGGATTCCTGGAGAAATGGCTGACTCTTTGTTAGGAAAAGACAGTACAAAATGAGTCTGGAAGATCCTGTGGCCCCATAAAATAAGGAAATGATCAAAAAGTGATGGGAAAGTGTCAAAAAGATATAGGAAACGCTTTTTCTTCCTGCTAAATTGAAGTAATAAGCAACTGGATTTAACATCCTACCTGAAGCAATAGCAACAAAATAATATATGAAATAATGGTTTCGAGACACAAGACATGACGAAATGAAAACAGTGACCCCTGAGACATGGGAAACAAGGTTATACTATGATTGCCCCAGATTATACTTGAGATAATTTCCAGGTCATCATTGAGGGAGGGGAAGCCTACAGAGCTCACAAGACTCCTAGAGTTAAGGATATGCAGCTGAGAGTCTAGGGCAATTAAGATGGCTAGAGTTTATAGGACAGAATACTGCTCATCTGTCTGTTTGAGGGTTGGGGAATGCATTCTGTGTTCCAGTGGTACACAAATGCTCCTCAGTTTTATCTTGCTGTTGAGCTCTCTCTTTTCTTCTCTGCTCTTGCACATAGTCTTACATTCAGCTGGGGATGTGTGAATAACACTCTTCAGTCTCTCACAAGAGCTCATGCATCCTTGCTCATATCCACAGCTTTCTAGACATCTGCAGTTCATATCAAAGCACACTATGTCTGTCTCAGTCCCCAGACTGTCCTGATCAATTTTAGACTTGTCTGTCAGTTTCTTACTTTTCCCAGTCAGGATTGCTACATCATTTGCCTTTTCCATTCATTTTCCATTGATTGGTATTGCTACCATTTCCAATTGCCAGGGGCATGGAGTTTTTCTGCCCCACTCCAGTGTTGGTTGTCACAGAACTACTTTGCCAATGTGGAGGTCAGTGAGGGAAAAAGGGGTAGTATGGAACAGCTATGGGTTAAAACTGCATTTCAGTGATTTGTCTTAAATAAAATGCCTTTCAGTTTGTTGTTTGCCTCAGTTTCTAGACCTGTCTTTGATAATTTCATCTAGTTTTAAAACTGATTTGTGAAGAGAGATTTTGTGTGTGTGTGTGTGTTTCTTTCTGCCATTCTGTAACTCTTTTGGTCAGAGGGCCTGTGCTCTAGTTCCAGACTATTTGGCTGAAATGATCACACTGAAACTCTTTCTTTGGCTGATATTTTTTTTCAGCATTATAATAAAATATTGGTAAGAAACTCAAGTAGTCCTTCACTAGGAGAAATCTAACTATTGAATTATTTGTAATAAAGTCTTTATGTATATAGGTGGAGAGGCATTATATTAATCTGTAAATGGTTGTTTTTTAATCTCAGCTCATCTCCAATATATGTGGGCATAGGCCATTCACTTTTTACCTTCAAATTTCAATTTTCTTTTATAAGATAATAAACATTACCTTATATAAAATAGAGTTATTTGCCTAGATTTTTTAAAAGGCTTTTTTATAAAGCTTTTTTTGTTCCAGAAATTTTATAACCCCATGAGGAAATAGCGAGGATTTCAGTTTTCACAACAAAAACCTGGGAAGACCAAAATAAATGTGGTTGATGTGTGACTTGTTCCTAATCTAGGGAGACAGAGGATGGGGTTGAATTCCTGTGAATATTGGACATGTGAATATTAATATTTTAATCAGTACTTAATTTGGGATATATATATTGGTTATACATAACTAACTTTAGACATCAGTCATGAAAAAGGTTGTACTTGTCAAAAATCTTTTTATTCAGGATATCATAAAAGGGTTGAGAAGGGTGTGAAGAAGCACTGGGATTATATGTTAGATATAATGACATTGGACTGGCAAGAGATAGGCTAATGTGTCTTTTGGATATTGAAACTCAGAGCTTCCCAGGCTGGATATTGTGAAGCTTGAACATCATTAAGTTTCAAATTTTCAAAAACTTCAAAATTTTCCTTAAGTGAATTTAATTTCCTTAATTAAAGTAATTAAATATAAAATCTTGTGATGGCTAAAAGGTCAAATGCTTGCCCTATTTTAAGAAATGTAAAACTATTCAAATTGAATGATTTACTATAAAGGAAATTAAATTATTCATTTGAGGAAATTGCAAAAAGATTATCTTTGGTATTTGTAGTCACTCTTAAATACTGGTACTTGATAAAGAATTTGCCCTAGAAAAAAAAAAAATAATTTGCCCTAGTGTTGGTCTCTCGCCTGTGACATGATGTAATACATGAACATAATATTTGTTTTAAATGCCCAAGACTGGAAAAAAATTAAGATTTCCTAAATCAGACTCCAAAAGTAGTCATAATGAGAAGAAAATAATATTTATATATACTTATATTCTCTATAAATTCTTTAAGCACTGTTCTCCACATTAAAGAGGAACCATGTCACTAAGCTAAGATGTAATGTAAGCATAAGATACACACAGGATCCATGTAAATCAGTGGATAAAGTAAACAGGTCATCATAACAAGCTATATCAGTAAACAGTCTGCAATTACTTGTTCATTGGGTTGTTTATACGTTTATTATTGGGCAAGTTGCTACATAGCAGTGATAAAAAGTAAACAGTACAAGGGCTAAGCTATTTATAGTTTAGTTAAAAATTGAGATTGTTTAGTTCGTGCCTCCGATGCATTGACTTTTATGTGCATACTAATTATCTGGGGATTTGTTAAAATGAAGGGTTTGAGATTCAGCATCTCCAACAAGCTCCCAGGTGAATGATGCCAATGCTGCTGGTTGATAAACAAGACTGAATAAAAAGAACTGAAGAGGGGCACCTGAGTGGCTCAGTCGTTAAACGTCTGCCTTCCGCTCAGGTCATGATCCCAGGGTACTGGGGTCTAGCCCCGCATCGGGCTCCCTGCTCGGCAGGGAAGTCTGCTTCTCCCGCTACCTTTCCCTCTGCTTGTGTTCCTTTTCTCGCTGTGTTTCTCTCTGTCAAATAAATAAAAATCTTTAAAAAAAAAAAAAAGAACTAAAGAATGTCTTCAACGTTCTGAAACAAAATATCTCAAGAAGTCACTTTTAGAATACATGAATTAATGTTCATATTTTGTGGAAATTTCTCTTTTATACCATAGTCAAATGAATGTTCTCATGAGGTGAAAAAGGCAATAGTTACCAATAAATTATTCTTCCATATGCTTTTATTTAATTTATATTGTTTAATATTTTTATGTTTACTTGTGGTCTTTCCAAGTTTGAAAGTGCACTTTATTCATTCATTGTATCTCATACTTATTTATTTTTACTCCCCCAACAACTAACCCATTGCTTTATAAATAAACATTCTTTGAAGAGGTTTAATGTCCATCAAATGCAAAGGCATTTCCTTTGCCAAAATGGCTTTGAGGAATTTGACTTATACCTGGAAATTTTGGAAAAGACATTAAATAAGCGGAGTTTAGAGGAATTATTTTCGAAATATAGATCAATCTAGTCTAAGGCACCAAGAAGCCAGGAAAAAAAAATAGAGTTTTTTGTTGTTGTTGTGTTTTTATTTTTTTATATTTCAAATTAAAAAGCTTTAAAAATATTGGGCATGCATATCATTTAATGTTTGTCACATGAGTTTCTTCTGTTAAGATTGGTGTTTTGGTTGAGTATGACTTTCTCTGTCATTGCTTGGACAGGTTTTTTGTTTTTCTGCTGTTTTTTTTCTACGAACATTTTAATAATAGTCTGAATCCAATCAGTCTTGGCTTTCACTTTTTACTCCCATCCCTTTTCTACCATCTTGCAGGCTTGGGCACTTGGCTACAGTTTTTCTACTCCCAGATATCACCAGACTATTTATGAACAGATTCTCTTTTTTGAGTTCATCTTGCTATGAAATATTAGGATCACAAAAAAAAAAAAAGAAAGAAAGAAAGAAAGAAAGAAAGAAAGAAATGTTAGGATAGCAGAGACACTGAAGGTAAAAAGTAAACTAAAAATCAAAACTTCATTAGAGTTAGTTCTTCTCTGGGGATTGGTAATCACTTCAAAATTGATAATCATTGCAAATCACTAAAAATGTTATTCTTAAATAAGTTGATTATAAACAACAGGAAGACATGGGGCAGTTTCCCTAATGGATGAGTTCATCTTACCCCCCTTTCAACCAAGAGTTGGAGAAGCTGTGAGAACAGCATCCCTTTCCTGCTGATTAAAAGGCTGACTCTGTATGTAAGTCCTCACTGCCCCTGCCCCTAAATCTTAGTGAAGAAGGCAGATAGAAAACTCAAAAAATGCCAACTATCACAATCAAGAGTAAAGTAAGGGGTACTGAGAGGAGTATATTTTTGTCCTTGGGAAAAAGATGGAGGAGCATCATCTGGAAAATAAATATACTTTTCATAGAATTTAGTATTGAAATTGCTAGTTTTAAATTTTCAATAGAGTCTCATTTTGGCACATGCAATTAAAATTTTGTGGATCAATATGCAAGATGAAGTACACATGAGGAAAATATTAAGTCAGAGGATAGGAAATGTATCAGAATGGAAGAGAACCTGCCTCATATCGGGGAGGAGATTTGGTCCCTCAAGCAAAGGTGTGTATATCCAACAGGGCATTAAAATATAGGATTATGTAAAAAATCTCAGTTTAATAAAGTTCTAACTCATACTCGTAAAAGCACATACACAGAGACAAATTATTGTGTCAATCATCAAAAATATAATGCTATTATCTTTAAATGAGAAGAGAAGATTTAAGGGTCAGATCAGAGTGAGCAATTTGTGTTACTGTTTGTGCAATAAATGACAATGACTTATAAGAAAAATATAACTGATATTTCAGGTAACAGCTATATGTTTCCTTTTCTCTATGTGAATAGTACACATACAGTTTTGGCCAATGTGATAGAATTAGGAGGTCAGGAACTGGCTTGATTTTTGTCTGCAGGGTCATTCAGGTAACATTAGCCAGTAAAACAGGCCAAATATGTGAAGGCTTTATTCATGTATGAAAATAATCTGTATGAACGTTTCTGACTTTCATTACTCATTGTTCTTTGGGGGTAGCCATAATTCTGACATGGTTCTCAGAATTCCTCCCTTGGCTCTATATAAACCCTTCCCCTTGAGTGTGGACAGGACTATAAATATGATACATTTCACACCCATAATTAGATCAGCTTCTATGTAAAATAAAGAGATTTTGCAGATATAATTATATATCCGGTCCCAATTAATTTCATTTTGAGTCAGTCAAAACCAAGATATTTTAAGTGGGCCAGAACTAAACAGACGGATTCTTCAAAAGACGGAGCTCTTCCTTGAGTCAGAAAGATTGGAAGCATGAGAGAAGTTCTCCTGGTGGCTTTGGAATAACTGGAATGGTGAAAGGGTCTATAGAGGAGGTCATGTGGCAAAGAGTTGTAGGCAGTATCTGGGAGGTGAAAGGAATCCCCAACTAACAGCAAACAAACAGAATGGAACTTTGCGTCCAACAGTTGCAAGGAATTATATTCGGTCACCAACTTGAGTGAGCTTCTTGAGAACATTGAGTCTCAGATGAGATGCCAGCCAGACCAATATATTGATTTCAAACCTCTGAACCCCTGAGCAAGAACGCAGTTAATACATGCCAGACTCCTGACTTAGAGAATCTTTGAGATAATAAATGGGGACTTTTTTAAAGCACCAAAGTGGTACCACCATTTTGGAAGAAAGTTTAGCAGTATCTTAAAAAGCTGAACACAGTCTTTTTTTTTTTTTTTTTTTAAGTTTTTATTTATTTATGTGACAGAGAAAGAGAGAGCACAAGTAGGCAAAGTGGCAGGCAGATGGAGAAGAAGCAGCCTCCCCGCTGAGCAGGGAGCCTGATGTGGGGCTCTTCCTGGGATCATGACCTGAACTGAAGGCAGATGCTTAACCAACTGAACCACCAGGTGCCCATGAACATAGTCTTACCATGCAATCCATCAGTTGTGCTCCTTGGTACTTACTCAGTTAATTTGAAAATTTATGTTCACACAAAAATCTGTATACAAATACTCATAGTATATTTATTCATAATTGCTAAAAAGTGGTAGAAGCAGCCCAGATATCCTTCCATGGTTGAATGGATAAACAAACTGTGGTGCATCCATATGATGGGCTGATTTTCAACAATAAGAAGAAATTAGCTCCCAAGCCATGAAAAGATAAGAAGAAACCTTAAATGTATATTCAAAATAAAAGAAGCCAATCTGGAAAGGCTATAAATTGCATATGATTTCAAATATATGAGATTTTAGAAAAAGCCATGGTCCAGAGATAGTAAAAAAAAAAAAAAAAAAAAAAAAAAATGACTGCTACAGGTTTAGAGGAGGGGAGGAAAGATAAATAGGTGGAGCAGAAGGGATTCTTAGGGTAGTGAAATTTTTCTGTATGTTACTATAATGATGAATATGTTACATGCATTTGTCAAAACCCAATGATAGAACTGTACAGCACGAAGAATGAAGCTTAAGCTATAGATTTTAGTTAATAATCATGTCTTAATATTGATTCATTAATTGTAACAAATGCGCCACACCAATGCTAGATGTTAGTAATTGGAGAAATTATGTACATTGGGAGAGGTATTTAGGAACTGTATTTTCTGTACTTAATTTCTCTGTAAATCTTAAAACTGTTCCAAAGAACATAGTTTATTTATTTTAAAAGAAAAGTAGCGTCTCATGTGACTGAATTTTGGCTTCAGCAAGAAGGCATGGTGAGTATGTGGCAAACTGTTCTAAAGAGGGTTCTTGCTACTCAATTCTGAAATTTTTGACACATAGGAAAATGAAATCAGTTTCTAAATAATTCTGGTTTCTTAGGAGCAGCAAGAAAAAAAATGGATTTCTCTATACAATGTCCTGATTTTGAAACATTGGAAATAAATTTATTAAATTTTTTTTTAAACATTGTTTTGGAGCTAGGTTTAGACCCAAAGCAGATAACTTCTACCTTTGATTGTAGAAAATTCACTGCTTGATATAATGGCAAAAAAAAAAAAAAAAATGGCTGTGGCAGATTTCATTTTGTTTGGTACTCTCAACAAATGAAAACTCAGTAGATTGGTCTATCATGTTTCAGTATTGTGTCTTATACTGGCCGGTTCCCTATAAGCTGATCACCTTTGAAGCAATGATCCAGGGATGCTGTCTGGGATCCTTTCTTTTTGGATTGCTCAAAAAAACTCTTAATTTAGTGGCAGTGAACTCTTTTTCCCAAGTACAGGAAATGCTCTTCCTCTGTCACAGGAATTACAAATTATACCATTAAAAAAGATATGTTATAGCTGCGTTAGTCAAATTGTAGGTATACTGCAGACCAAGGAGACATTTCCAGAATGAATGGTGGCCTTTAAATCCCCTGATGTCCATCTTATAATCAGTTAAGCGATAGTACTATAGTATGGCCAACTAACTGTATTTTTCTGGCCACAGAACTAATAGGATTAATAAAAAACCCAAAATTGCAGATAGCTTTTAAAGAAGTGAAATTTTACTTTCAGTCACATAAAGGCATTGCAAGGAGTAAAGCAAAGCAGTGCTTAAGTGAGATTCTTAGCCTGTTAGCTGTTGTGAACAGGTAAACATGATTTATGGAAAGTCATGCACTGTAACTTCTGTAATTATAATAGGTGATTCTTAAAATTGTGAAAATATACCATACTTGATTATCCTTTAAATATATACTATTAAATTGGATACAAATAATCCTGAATTACTGTATATCTGACCAACAGTCTTAAAAATGTTACAGTTTGATACCTAAAAAAAATGTTGATTGAGCATTTACTGTGTAAAATAACCGGATGAGATTTATAGATAATGCAACAATAAGATTTGCCCCTTTCTCTCAAGAAACTCATACATCACAGAAAAGACAGATATATGCAGTATTAGGACAGAGGTTGGGGGGAAAAATGCTTTGGGGACCCCAGATAAGATAAAGCTTTCTTAAGAAGAGGTAGCATTTGAGCCTCAATAAAAATGGAGGGGATTTTAACCAATGAGATGGGTTATAAATACAAATAATGGTACAGACTTTGGAAAATATAGACAAAGCTTTGGATCCTAGACAGATAATGTTTGGTGAAGGAGGGAAGCTGTAGTCGGAGAAGAAACTGAAATTTTATGTTTTTTCAAGGTAGCCCGATGTTATTTTTAAGCATAAAATTATGCTGTTATCCCTAACACCTGCCAGATCATAGGCATTTAGTTTATGTATATATGTATATTTCAAAAATTCTGCCATAATTAAGTGTACATCACAGATATTAACAGAAAAATTTCATGATTATGAAGCTAAGATGATGCTTTCTGGGAAATTTGGGATATAGGAATGTCCTAGACTTTGAATAGCATATAGTTACTACAATCTAAAAAAAAAAAAAAGGACTTGTTATTTTCAGGTGCACAAAAATCATAGGAAATGGTCTCATCGGAAGCATGAACAAAGTCCTATCTGTACCAGAAGCTCAGGACCACAAAACTGGACCCCACAGATAGAGTGAAAAGTTTGTTGAGAGTCAGATGTATACACATGTGTACTGTGAAAATTATAATAGTGTCTTTCCTTCCTCACCATTGTGACATTTAGCTACTAAAATCAGTATTATGCCAAACACAAAAAGTGTTTCTGGATATACATCAAGAAGCGTTTACTCAGCCAACTAATGAGATTTATAATGATGAGTAGATTCTGAGAAATAAAATGGATGCAGATAAAGTTCCTGATATTCAGAATTTTCTATTTAAATTTCTCACATGTATTTTATACTATCTGCATATAGTTAAATGGCAGTCTATTAAAATGTCCCTAAAATTTTTTTTTTTGCTTTTTAAAAAATTTTAATATATCAAAAGGCCTGCTTTAGTGACATGCTAGTCTCACCAGAAAATAATCCCGATCACCCCTTGTCAGTAACATGCTCAAGTTGACCAGCCAAATCTTTATTTCTAAACCTCTGTGTGGATGTATGTGTCTTTTAAACCAAAGCCACGAGGCTCTGGGACTTCTCCTTCTACAATGTGCTTCCACCTGTTAACCTGACCGGTGTCCACCCCGACCTCCGGCAGACTGGGCAGAGGACGGAGGACCCCACAGTGGCAGGGAGGGATAGCAAAGAGCCCCAGATAGCCAGCTTGGCAAGCACTGCCTCCCTCACCCCGATTCAACAGGAGATTCCTTATTTCCAACCAGACTACTCACCTCCAATTTGGCTCCCCAGTGACCAGAATGTTCTGCCTCTTTTAGGAAAAAAACACACATATCTGCACACCCACATGTATAATTTTTTTGTTTTTACATTTAAATATAAAAATACTACTCTGCTTTGTGTTATAAATGGAGGACCAAGCAGTAAGAACCTTTTCTTCTAAGGTAGGTCAATCCATCCTTAGGCTGAGCTTGTCTTCATGGGAGGGCCATTTCGCCCCAGGTCAGGGAAGCACTGTACCAGGAGGATGGGGTGCATTTTTCTGCCTGGTTCTCTCCTGAGTCTCACTTTTAATAGAAAGTTGGTTATAACCTTACACAAAGTGGAACTTCCCACCAAGAGGGGGAAATCCTAACCTAACCCCAGAGTAAGTAACCCCCTCCCCCAACTCAGCTACCTCAGCATCAGGATAAATGGATTGCTTGATTTATATATTTATTTTAGAATAGTACATATAAGCAACATATATTTATTACCAAGCTCTGAAAAATGCAAAAAGTGCAGGGAAGGAAACAAGAGATTTTTTTAGAATCCTACTACTCTAAAACAACCAGTATTAAAATTTGAAGTTCATAATTTTAGACATTAAGTCATGTCAAAATACAAAAAAGATCGATGGCAGGAAGGATGCCTAGATAGAAAAATAACTATAAAGATGGGGTCAGGTTTTACCCGTTATTGTGGCAGGATCATATATTTTACTCAGTTAATTTGAATTGAATCAAAGAAAAAAGATGCTAGATCAAAAGGGAAGAAGTTACCAAAGTATAAGATTAAAGTTTCATGGCACAATAAATGCAGTTTCTGAAAGATCCTTCTAAAAAAAGATTCAAAGATTTAAAAGATTATTAAAAACCTAAAAATGTTTTCCTTTAATTGAATAACTCCAGTAATATAATATTAATAAGTATTCAGACATAAAGATCATTTAATTTGCTCTTTTATACTTCCTCCCACCTCATTTCCTTTCTACCTCCCAATTTTTAATACAGATATTAATTTTTACTTTGTCAGAGATTTTAGTATATGTGCTGCCGAAGCGAGCACTTTGCCAGAGATTTTAATATTTATATTTCTTTAGCACATTTTCATAGCTGTTTAATCTTAGTTTCCTGTTGAATTTGATGTTTACACCATTACTATGTATCATTTTCCAATTATTTATTTCAATTTATCTTTTTAAACTTGATTTCATCTTCAAA